>OU342736.1:259247786-259915381 GCA_910589765.1 Avena atlantica | reverse complement strand
TGCTGGCCTCAGTCTTAAGAACCTGGTAAGCATGTCAAAACCCGGTGGGTTGTTCTGATTGTTGTTGTTATTATTGTTATTATTATTATTGTTTTTGTTCTGATTCTGGATGAAAGTAGTCATCATTTGCATCAACTGAGTCTAATTTGTCATCATCTGCTGCATCTCAGGGGTGATGTTGTTGTTGTTGGGGTTGGGATTGGCACGTCGGGGAGGCATCTGTGGTTTTCAATAAGGATAAGAATGAGATACCCATAGATGCTAACATGCACAATACATCACATAAAAAATCACAATCATGCATCATAGTAATAAAAGTTCAACAACATAGACAACAAGTTCTGAAAAGTAAACACACCAATAGCAAGCCATCCACATGTTGGATGGTCATTGCGACTCAATAATCAAAGACATGATAAATAAAGGTAAATGAGTAGTCATCACTACTCCTCTGCATCAACCTCCTCGTCAACAAATGTAAGACCTGCATTCTCCATTGCGGTCTTGTATTCCTCGACATTGGTGGTCAAGGTCTCTACTTTGGCTTTGAGAGCCCTGTTCTGTGAACGAAGTCTCTCAATCACAGTCTGCTGATGCTCGAGCTCGAAGTCCTTGGCCTCTAGTTCTGCAGTCCTGTCTCGAATCCTCTTGTTCCTATCTTGGACTCGCTTCTCTTGACTCTTGAACTTTCTATCCTGACTCTCAAACTTAGCCTCCATCTCCTTGACTATCTCATCTCGCTCCGTGAAGAGCTTGTCCTTCTCACGAAGCTGCACCTGGTGTTTGTCATTGCTAAGCATGACGTTGGTCCTATCAGTGTCTATGTGCCTAAGAAGAACCTCTAAGTCCTGGAGGTATAGGCGAATCGGCTCTGTCGTGTCTCTTGATGTATCCTCAAAGTCAATGGCCTCACCATCATCATCACATCTACCAAAGGTGTGGAAGTGAATACCTCTAACCTCTCGAGAGTGTCTCCCTAGTAAACGTCCAATCAAATCCTGCATGACTACCTCTAGGCCTCTCTCCTTGTCATCATGCATGAGCTTGAAGATGATGGCCTCCGTGGCTGGCTCAGTCTGACGTCCTGGCTGATTAACCTTGAAGCCCCAAAGGTCTTCCCTCTCAAACTTGGTGAGGGGAAGCATCATGATAGTAGCAAGAGGGAGATTGAGCAGACTAGTGAGCTCAATAATATGAGTGCGAAAACGAGTTCCCTTGAACTCGTCAGCCGTGCTGATAGTAACATTAGGCATCTATTTAATAAGATAGAAAAAGTTAGAATCAACACAATTTAAGACAATTCACAAGACAAGGCATCACATCCATAACTTTGGAAATCAAAACACACAAGTCATGGCATACATGGATCCATTACAAACAACCAAGGTTCAACTTATTTTAAACAACATTTGGAATATAAAATGATATGTTTGGTGGTCCAACTAACGAAGTACGTTACAATCCCATCTCACTTGCCAAGTTGGCTAACAGGGCATCCCTAGAGGCAATCTGTTTGTCTAGGTCACAAGACTCCATTGCTAAGTCTATGATGTCCTTTGCTTAAGCTTTGGTTGGTAGCCTCTAACCCTTGGGTATGCTTCTTTTCTTCCCTAAGATCATTCTGGGTGTTAAGCATTCTGCACTTGACTCTATCACCAAGTTCTTTGATGGCCTTCCAAGCTGCATCCCTTGCTGAATCAAAGAATGTGGTGTGCATCACTGAGTTGGTGACCATGCAGAATCCTGAGTCCTTGTGGTTGTCTTCCTTGTTTTTATACAAGTGAAGTTGCACCCACCAGTACTCAACTCCTTCATCCATCACAGGAAAACCCTTGTACACAGCTGCACCATGTATTCCCATGGCAACCATGAGGTCCTTGAGAGCCTTGGGGAACTCTGTCTCACATTCCAAAGTCATAGTCATGAGTGGTCCCTTCTTCACGGCTTCGTTGATGGAGTTCATCTACGAATAGAGATGAGAAAGAAGATTAGAAAAGTTTAAGAGAAGAAAAGACAAGTGTGGAAGTTGTTGAAATTTTTTTCCTTAGTGTTTTCCAATCCTAGGGTCATAATCCTACAGGCAACACAGTGCTCTGATACCATCTGTAAGATCCCTCCTTTGTAAAGGAAAGGATCCCTGTGATTGCAATGCTAGTCCCTGGATCAATGCTAGCATCCATAGCTTCCATGTCTTGATGCTCAAGTTGTCCAATACCAGGGACATGGATAAGTACTTAGATTCTTCCATCTGCAGAGCCCATATTGCCAAGTGGCTGCACTAGAAGCTTCTTAACATTTGGCCTCTCAAATCCCTTTGTTCCTGGGTGTCTTTCCACAAGTGAGATACACAAGGTAAACCATAGAAATGGGCCTTGTGTAACCACTCAACATAACCCATTCTTTCCATTCCACCCAGGTGTTTCATTCACTTAGTTGTTTTATTAAGCAAAACATAGTCCAAAGACTTAGAAATATTTATTCAGAGCATGAATATAACCACCCTTGGTTGCTACTAGCTAGGCTAAGCATAGCATATAGATCAAAAATATCCATGCAAGACTAGCAAAATATTTCTAATGCATATTTGGAAAACATAGGAATAAAATCACGAAGCACCACTTGCCTTGGTAGTTTGGAGAGTAGCTACAATCCTCACAATCACAATCACTATTTGCACCAAAATCTACACATAAAATAATAGCACCAAAATCACATACAAAATAAATACAAGAAAAAATATATGGATGCATGCATAATGCCATGTGATTATTTTCTACACAAAACAAGACAAGTGCACAGTACTGATTCATAAAAAAGTTCAAAACTTACCAATCAAACTTTATTTGAACATTAAAATATTTCCCAAATAATTTTTATACACAAAATAGGCCTACACATGTTTCTGTAAAAACAACCATTTTAACATAGGCAAAAGATTAAACACATTGCATATATGGAAAGGATTTTCTCTCTTGATTCCATTGATATAAAATTTGTCAAATTTGGACGTGGCATTCAAAAGTTATGATTTAAACAAGTTTGAAATCTAATAGATCTAATTCAAACTTTTTAAAACAAATCTCGTGCCACGCGGCGCTTTCTAACTGGCTGGTACCGCTTCGCGCTGGATCGCACTTCCGAGCCTTTAGATCTAACTAAAACGCGCGGTTCAGATCTCTACTTACCCCTTTGACTATGTTATATCATGCTCGCCCGATCTACATCGCACGGCTCTCAGCGACTGACCAACAAGTGGCGGCGCTGGCGGCGGCGACAGGCGGCGGCACGCTCTGTCAGCTGAGGAGCCGGCGAACTAGGTCGCGCGGGGAGATGGGAGGATGCTCACCTGAATCACCGTGACGAGGAGATGCTCAACTTGTGCTCGGTTGGCGAAGGGGCGCTCGGAGTCATCGCGCTTTGGTTGTCGGAGAAGTCCCTGGCGACGGTGTTCTCTGTTGGCGACGGAGTCGACGTTCTAGGCCACGCTAAGACGAGAGAAGGGTGCCGTTAGATGCGCAGGACACTAGGGATCTCATGCGTATCAAACAGAGGAAGAGGGGAAGCTGGGACTTATGGGGAATGGTCGCCGGAGTTCGAGCAGAGGGTGGCGGAGCTCAGTCGTTGATGCTGCCGAGGCTACAGATCATGCGCGAGCAAACGGAGATTGTCAGTAGGTGCGCACGGAGATGTAGAACAAGCAAGTATGAACCATAGGCAGAGGGGAGTGCGGTGCTCACCGGAATTCGACGACGAACTCTTTGGAGCAGAGGGCATCCAGAGAGAAATTCGAGTAGCCTGGTGGCTCCGGTGAGGTGTGGTTTAGGGAAAAAGAGGAGGGCGGCATGGTGCTTAAGTAGGCGAGGACGGGGGCGTGAATTACTCAGGCATTGAACGGGAATTGAAGCCGCGAATTAAATAGGAAACGGCCGAGTGATTTGGGGAAGAACTCGTCGCCGGGCGGAGACGATGACCGTTGCGTGGGCCGCGTTGTCAGCGACAGAAAAGAAGAGGGGGTGGGTCCAGACAGTCAGCGACTCTGTGGGTGTGGGTGCGAGTAAAGAAAAATGATTCGCGGGAGGGAGTGTCTGGGCTAGCTGGGCTGGGTTGGGCCAGATTGGCTGTTGCTTATTTTGTTTTTCCTCTTTACTCCTTTCCTTTTTCTGTTTGATTTTCTAGAAATGGTTTTCAAACTCTATTTCAAATTAGTTTGATTTCAAACCTTCTCTAGATTTTTGTACAGTGAACTTTGTACTCAAATAAGTGTCAAACACTTCTGTTTACTCAAACATACTTGGGTCATTTGAAAAATAAAATAAAACCAAGCCTTTATGGGATATAAAAATAGGCATAAATTTGGTTTTATTTCATACTTTGTTTTGAAACATTGCTCAAGCTTTTGGAAGCACTTAAGTTTGAATTCAAAACATTACTGAATACAATAAGTACCTTTCTCAAAAGAAGGCATCACTAAGGTTAGGGCATACTCACATAAAATAATGAGCAACATATGCTCCTGATTTTGAAATGGTTTTGAAATGGAGCCCTAAATGATCATGGATGCATGGATGATATGCATGAGTTTTGAAACATGATTTTAGGGATGTTACAATAGTGTTGTAATCCATTTTAACTCACACTTGATAGACATCCTGGTGGTGCCTTGGGTGCCAAATGACCTAGTATCCCCTGCCTATGATTTTATGAGGGCAGTGGGTCACATGCAAGGGCTCCAGGAGCCGTCTTCATGTTTTTTCTTATTTTTTTTATTTTGTTTGGTGCTGCCCAAGAAAACGGAAAAACCCGCCGACGGACGCGGCAACACAATGGTCGGTGCAATCTTGGACCCAGGCAAGCATGCAGCCTAGGTACCCCATGGGGTACCCCCAACCATTTTTCCCCGAAAATTGAGAGTGTCTTATAGGGTATATAGAGTTACAAACCGCATTTAGCGGGCCGTAACTCGGAAAAAATACAGTACAAGCCTGCACCACAAGATAGATACCCACCTCTCGGTAATTTCCATGCACCATGGTGTAGCACGCGTGGAAATTGCCTCGGGCCCATGGGCGCACCCTAATCTTGCACCTCCTTTGGGAAAACGCTGGTTTTTCGGGTTCAAAAAATGGAAAGTCGAGATTTCTCCAAAGCACCACGAAATCTCTAGTTGGAGAAGTCGCTTGTGATGCCAAGAGGGAGCTAGGTGTTTGGTTTGGGCTCAATCCATGGAGTGGTTCCATGTTCTACGCAGCGAAGGGTGATCTAGGGTTGGAAGCCATGTTAATTCACATTAGATAGACATCCTCGTGGTGCCTTGGGTGCCAAATGACCTGGTATGCCCTGCCTATGATTTTATGAGAGAATTGGGTCACATGCAAGCGCTCCAGGAGCCGTTTTCACTTTTTTTTATAGATTTTGTTTGGTGCTGCCCAAGAAAACGGCGAAACCCGCCGGCGACCACGACAACGCGATGGTCGGTGCAATCTTGGACCCCGGCATGCATCCAGCCTAGGTACCCCATGAGGTACCCCTAACCATTTTTCCCCGAAAATTGAGAGTGCCTTATAGGGTACATACACTTAGAAACCGCATTTACCGGGCAGTAACTTGGAAAAAATACAGAACATGCCTGCACCACGAGATAAATACCCACCACCCAATAATGGCCATGCACCATGGTGTAGCACGTGTGGAAATTACCTCGGACTCATGGTCACACCCTAATCTTGCACCTCCTTTACGAAAACGCCTGTTTTTCGGGTTCAAAAAATGGAAAGTCAAGATTTCTCCAAAGCACCACGAAATCTCTAGTTGGAGAAGTCGCTTGCGATACCGAGAGGGAGCTACGTGTCGGATTTGGGCTCAATCCATGGGGTGGTTCCATTTTCTAGGCAGCGAGGGGGGGATCTGGTGTTGGAAGCCATGTTAACTCACACTCTATAGACAACCTGGTGGTGCCTTGGGTGCCAAATGACATGGTATTCCATGCATATGATTTTATGAGGGAAGTGGGTCACATTCAAGGGCCCGAGGAGCCATTTTCATGTTTTTTTATTTTTTTAGATTTTGTTTGGTGCTACCCAAGAAAACGGCGAAACACGCGGGCGGCCGTGGCAACGCGATGGTCAGTGCAATCTTGGACCCAGGAATGCATCCAGCCTAGGTACCCCATGGGGCACCCCAAACCATTTTCCCCCAAAAATTGATAGTGTCTTATAGGGTCAATATAGTTAGAAACCGCATTTACTGGGACGTAACTCGGAAAAAATACAGTATATTTCTACACCACGAGATAAATTCCCACCTCTCGAGAATGTCCATACACCATGGTGTAGCATGTGTGGAAATTGCCTCGAGTCATGGGCGCGCCCTAATCTTGCACCTTCTTTGCGAAAACGCCGGTTTTTCGGGTTCAGAAAATGGAATGACGAGATTTCTCCAAAGGACCACGAAATCTCTAGTTGGAGAAGTTGCTACCGATGCCGAGAGGGAGCTAGGTGTCGTGTTTGGTCTCAATCCATGGAGTGGTTACATGTTCTCGGCAGCGAGACGGGATCTGGAGTTGGAAGCCATGTTAACTCACACTCGATAGACATCCTAGTGGTGCCTTGGTTGCCAAATGACCTGGTATGCCCTCCCTATGATTTTATGGGGGCAGTGGGTTACATGCAAGGGCTCCAGGAGCCGTTTTCATGTGTTTTTGCTTTTTTATATATTGTGTGATGCTGCCCAAGAAAACGGCGAAACCAGCCAGAGGCCGCGGCAACGCGAAGGTCGGTGCAATCTTGGACTCAGGCATGCATGCACCCTAGGTACCCCATGGGGCACCACAAACCATTTTTTCCCAAAAATTGAGAGTGTCTTATAGGGTACATACAGTTAGAAACCGCATTTACCGGGCCATAACTCAGAAAAAATACAGTACATTCCAGCACCACGAGATAAATACCCACCTCTCGAGAATGGCGATGCACCATGGTGTAGCACGCGTGGAAATTGCCTCGGGCACATGGGCGCGCCCTAATCTTGCACCTCCTTTGAGAAAACGTCGTTTTTTCGGGTTCAGAAAATGGAAAGTCGAGATTTCTCCAAAGCACCACGAAATCTCCCATTGGAGAAGTCGCTTGTAATGACGAGAGCAAGCTAGGTGTCGGGTTTGTGCTCAATCCATGGAGTGGTTCCATGTTCTGGGCAGCGAGGGGGGATCTAGGGTTGTAGTCATGTTAGCTCATACTCGATAGACATCCTGGTGGTGCCTTGGTTGCCAAATGACCTGGTACGCCTTGCCTATGAATTTATGAGGGCAGTGGGTCACATGCAAGGGTTCTAGGAGCCATTTTCACGTTTTTTTGTTTTTTTAGATTTTGTTTGGTTCTGCCCAAGAAAATGGTGAAACTTGCTGGCTGCCGCGGCAATGCGACTGTCGGTGCAATCTTGGACCCAGGCATGCATCCAGCCTAGGTACCCCATGGGGAACCCAAATTTTTTTTTCCCGAAAATGGACGGTGTCTTATCGGGTACATACAGTTAGAAACCGCATTTACCGGGCCATAACTCGGAAAAAATACAATACATGCCTACACCACGAGATAAATACCCACCTCCTGGGAAAGGCCATGCACCATGGTGTAGCATGCGTGGAAATTGCCTCGGGCCCATTGGTGCACCCTAATCTTGCACCTCCTTTGGGAAAAGCCGGTTTTTCTGGTTCAGCAAATGGAAAGTCGAGATTTCTCCAAAGCACCACCTCGTTGGAGAAGTCGCTTGCGATGCCGAGAGGGATCTAGTTGTCGGGCTCAATACATGGAGTGGTTCCATGTTTTGGGCAGCGAGGGAGGATCTAGGGTTGGAAGCCATCTTAATTCACATTCGATAGACATCCTGGTGGTGCCTTGGGTGCCAAATGACCTGGTATGCCCTGCCTATGATTTTATGAGGGCAGTGGATCACATGCAAGGGCTTGATGATCCGTTTTCACGTTTTTTTTTATTTTTTTAGATTTTGTTCAGTGATGCCCAAGAAAATGGTAAAACCAGCCGGCGGCCGCGGAAACGCGACAATCGATGTAATCTTGGACCCAGGCATGCATCCAACCTAGGTACCCCATGGGGCACCCCAAACCATTTTCCCCCAAAAATTGACAGTGTCTTATAGGGTACATATAGTTAGAATCCGCATTTACTGGGACGTAACTCGGAAAAAATACAATACATTTCTACACCACGAGATAAATTCCCACCTCTCGAGAATGGCCATGCACCATGGTGTAGCATGCGTGGAAATTTCCTCGGGCCATGGGCGTGCCCTAATCTTGCACCTTCTTTGGGAAAACGCCGGTTTTTCGGGTTCAGAAAATGAAATGACGAGATTTCTCCAAAGCACCATGAAATCTCTAGTTGGAGAAGTTGCTTGCGATGCCGAGAAGGAGCAAGGTGTCGTGTTTGGTCTCAATCCATGGAGTGGTTACATGTTCTCAGCAGCGAGGCGGGATCTGGGGTTGGAAGCCATGTTAACTCACACTCGATAGACATCCTGGTGGTGCCTTGGGTGCCAAATGACCTGGTATGCCCTCCCTATGATTTTATGGGGCCAGTGGGTCACATGCAAGGGCTCCAGGAGCCGTTTTCATGTTTTTTTGTTTTTTTAGATATTGTTTGGTGCTGCCCAAGAAAACGGCAAAACCAGCCAGAGGCCGCGGCAACACGAAGGTCAGTCCAATCTTGGACTCAGGCATGCATCCACCCTAGGTACCCCATGGCGCACCCCCAACAATTTTTTCCTAAAAATTGAGAGTGTCTTATAGGGTACATACAGTTAGAAACCGCATTTACCGGGCCATAACACAGAAAAAATACAGTACATTCCAGCACCACGAGATAAATACCCACCTCTCGAGAATGGCGATGCACCATGGTGTAGCACGCATGGAAATTGCCTCGGGCACATGGGCGCGCCCTAATCTTGCACCTCCTTTGGGAAAACGTCGGTTTTTTGGGTTCAGAAAATGGAAAGTCGAGATTTCTCCAAAGCACCACGAAATCTCTAGTTGGTGAAGTCGCTTGTAATGACGAGAGCAAGATAGGTGTCGCGTTTGTGCTCAATCCACGGAGTGGTTCCATGTTCTGGGCAGCGAGGGGGGATCTAGGGTTGGAGCCATGTTAGCTCATACTCGATAGACATCCTGGTGATGCCTTGGTTGCCAAATGACCTGGTATGCCTTGCCTATGATTTTATGAGGGCAGTGGGTCACATGCAAGGGTTCTAGGAGCCGTTTTCACGTTTTTTTGTTTTTTTAGATTTTGTTTGGTGCTGTCCAAGAAAATGGTGAAACCTGCTGGCTACCGCGGCAATACGACGGTCGGTGCAATCTTGGACCCAGGCATGCATCCATCCTAGGTACCCCATGGGGAACCCAAACCATTTTTTCCCGAAAATGGACGGTGTCTTACAGGGTACATACAGTTAGAAACCGCATTTACCGGGCCGTAACTCGGAAAATATATAGTACATGCCTGCACCACGAGATAAATACCCACCTCCCGGGAATGGCCATGCACCATGGTGTAGCTTGCGTGGAAATTGCCTCGGGCCCTTTGGCGCACCCTAATCTTGCACCTCCTTTGGGAAAAACCGGTTTTTCCGGTTCAACAAATGGAAAGTCGAGATTTCTCCAAAGCACCATCAAATCTCTCATTGGAGAAGTCGCTTGCGATACCGAGAGGGATCTAGTTGTCGGGCTCAATACATGGAGTGGGTCCATGTTCTGGGCAGCGAGGGAGGATCTAGGGTTGGAAGCCATCTTAACTCACATTCGATAGACATCCTGGTGGTGCCTTGGGTGCCAAATGACCTGGTATGCCCTGCCTATGATTTTATGAGGACAGTGGGTCACATGCAAGGGCTCCAGGATCCATTTTCACGTTTTTTTATTTTTTAGATTTTGTTTGGTGCTGCGCAAGAAAATGGTGAAACCAGCCGACGGCCGCGGAAACGCGAGGATCGATGCAATCTTGGACCCAGGCATGCATCCAGCCTAGGTACCCCATGGGGCACCCCAAACCATTTTCCCCAAAAATTGGAAGTGTCTTATAGGGTACATATAGTTAGAAACCGCATTTACTGGGACGTAACTCGGAAAAAATACAGTACATTTCTGCACCACGAGATAAATTCCCACCTCTCGAGAATGGCCATGCACCTTGGTGTAGCATGCGTGGAAATTGCCTCGGGCCATGGGCGCGCCCTAATCTTGCACCTTCTTTGGGAAAACACCGGTTTTTCGGGTTCAGAAAATGGAATGACGAGATTTCTCCAAAGCACCACGAAATCTCTAGTTGGAGAAGTTGCTTGCGATGCCGAGAGGGAGCTAGGTGTCGTGTTTGGTCTCAATCCATGGAGTGGTTACATGTTCTCGGCAGCGAGGCGGGATCTAGGGTTGGAAGCCATGTTAACTCACACTCGATAGACATCCTGGTGGTGCCTTGGGTACCAAATGACCTGGTATGCCCTCCGTATGATTTTATGGGGGCTGTGGGTCACATGCAAGGGCTCCAGGAGCCGTTTTCATGTTTTTTTGTTTTTTTAGATATTGTTTGGTGCTGCCCAAGAAAACGGCAAAACTAGCCAGAGGCCGCGGCAACGCGAAGGTCGGTGCAATCTTGGACTTAGGCATGCATCCACCATAGGTACCCCATGGGGCACCCCAAACCATTTTTTCCCAAAAATTGAGAGCGTCTTATAGGGTACATACAGTTAGAAACCGCATTTACCGGGCCATAACTCAGAAAAAATACAATACATTCCAGCACCACGAGATAAATACCCACCTCTCGAGAATGGCGATGCACCATGGTGTAGCCCGCGTGGAAATTGCCTCGGGCACATGGGCGTGCCCTAATCTTGCACCTCCTTTGGAAAAACGTCGGTTTTTTGGGTTCAGAAAATGGAAAGTCGAGATTTCTCCAAAGCACGACGAAATCTCTAGTTGGAGAAGTCGCTTGTAATGACGAGAGCAAGCTAGGTGTCGGGTTTGTGCTCAATCCATGGAGTGGTTCCATGTTCTGGGCAGCGAGGGGGGATCTAGGGTTGGAAACATGTTAGCTCATACTCGATAGACATCCTAGTGGTGCCTTGGGTACCAAATGACCTGGTATGCCTTGCCTATGATTTTATGAGGGCAGTGGGTCACATGCAAGGGTTCTAGGAGCCGTTTTCACGTTTTTTTTTAGATTTTGTTTGGTGCTGCCCAAGAAAATGGTGAAACCTGCTGGCTGCCACGGCAATGCGATGGTCGGTGCAATCTTGGACCCAGGTATGCATCCATCCTAGGTACTCCATGGGGAACCCAAACCATTTTTTCCCGAAAATGGACGGTGTCTTATAGGGTACATACAGTTAGAAATCGCATTTACTGGGCCGTAACTTGGAAAAAATACAGTACATGCCTGCACCACGAGATAAATACCCACCTCCCGGGAATGTCCATGCACCATAGTGTAGCATGCGTGGAAATTGCCTCGGGCCCATTGGCGCACCCTAATCTTGCACCTCCTTTGGGAAAAAGCCGTTTTTTCGAGTTCAGCAAATGGAAAGTCGAGATTTCTCCAAAGCACCACCAAATCTCTCGTTGGAGAAGTCGCTTGTGATGCCGAGAGGGATCTAGTTGTCGGGCTCAATACATGGAGTGGGTCCATGTTATGGGCAGCGAGGGAGGATCTAGGGTTGGAAGCCATCTTAACTCACATTCGATAGACATCCTGGTGGTTCCTTGGGTGCCAAATGACCTGGTATGCCCTGCCTATGATTTTATGACGGCAGTGGGTCACATGCAAGTGCTCCAGGATCCGTTTTCACTTTTTTTTTTATTTTTTTTAGATTTTGTTTGGAGCTGCCCAAGAAAATGGTGAAACCATCCAACGGCCGCGGAAACGCGACGATCGACGCAATCTTGGACCCAGGCATGCATCCAGCCTAAGTACCCCATGGGGCACCCCAAACCATTTTTCCCAAAAAATTGACAGTGTGTTATAGGGTACATATAGTTAGAAACCGAATTTACTGGGACGTAACTCGGAAAAAATACAGTACATTTCTGCACCATGAGATAAATTCCCACCTCTCGAGAATGGCCATGCACCATGGTGTAGCATGCGTGGAAATTGCCTCAGGCCATGGGCGCGCCCTAATCTTGCACCTTCTGTGGGAAAACGCCAGTTTTTCGGGTTCAGAGAATGGAATGACGAGATTTCTCCAAAGCACCACGAAATCTCTAGATGGAGAAGTTGCTTGCGATGCCGAGAGGGAGCTAAGTGTCGTGTTTGGTCTCAATCCATGCAGTGGTTACAAGTTCTCAACAGCGAGGCGGGATCTGGGGTTGGAATCCATGTTAACTCACATTCGATAGACATCCTGGTGGTGCCTTGTGTGCCAAATGACCTGGTATGCCCTCCCTATGATTTTATGGGGGCAGTGGGTCACATGCAAGGGCTCCAGGAGCCGTTTTCATGTTTTTTTTGTTTTTTTAGATATTGTTTGCTGCTTCCCAAGAAAACGGCAAAACCAGCCAGATATCGCGGCAATGCGAAGGTCGGTGCAATCTTGGACTCAGGCATGCATCCACCCTAGGTACCCCATGGGGCACCCCAAACCATATTTTCCCAAAAATTGAGAGGGTCTTATAGGGTACATACAGTTAGAAACCGCATTTACCGGGCCATAACTCAGAAAAAATACAGTACATTCCAGCACCACGAGATAAATACCCACCTCTCGAGAATGGCGATGCACCATGGTGTAGCACGCGTGGAAATTGCCTCGGGCATATGGGCGCGCCCTAATGTTGCACCTCCTTTGGGAAAACGTCGGTTTTTCGGGTTCAGAAAATTGAAAGTCGAGATTTCTCCAAAGCACCACGAAATCTCTAGTTGGAGAAGTCGCTTGTAATGACGAGAGCAAGCTAGGTGTCAGGTTTGTGCTCAATCCATGGAGTGGTTCCATGTTCTGGGCGACGAGGGGGGATCTAGGGTTGGAGCCATGTTAGCTCATACTCGATAGACATCCTGGTGGTGCCTTGGGTACCAAATGACCTGGTATGCCTTGCCTATGATTTTATGAGGGCAGTGGGTCACATGCAAGGGTTCTAGGAGCCGTTTTCACGTTTTATTGTTTTTTAGATTTTGTTTGGTGCTGCCCAAGAAAATGGTGAAACATGCTGGCTGCCGCGGCAATGCGATGGTCGGTGCAATCTTGGACCCAGGCATGCATCCATCCTAGGTACTCCATGGGGAACCCAAACAATTTTTTCCCGAAAATGGACGGTATCTTATAGGGTACATACAGTTAGAAACCGCATTTACCGGGCCGTAACTCGGAAAAAATACAGTACATGCCTGCACCACGAGATAAATACCCACCTCCCGGGTATGGCCATGCACCATGGTGTAGCATGCGTGGAAATTGCCTAGGGACCATTGGCGCACCCTAATCTTGCACCTCTTTTGGGAAAAAGCCGGTTTTTCGAGTTCAGCAAATGGAAAGTCGAGATTTATCCAAAGCACCACCAAATCTCTCGTTGGAAAAGTCGCTTGCGATGCCGAGAGGGATCTTGTTGTCGGGATCAATACATGGAGTGGGTCCATGTTATGGGCAGCGAGGGAGGATCTAGGGTTGGAAGCCATCTTAACTCACATTCGATAGACATCCTGGTGATTCCTTGGGTGCCAAATGACCTGGTATGCCCTTCCTATGATTTTATGAGGGCAGCGGGTCACATGCAAGGGCTCCAGGATCCATTTTCACGTTTTTTTTTATTTTTTCAGATTTTGTATGGTGCTGCCCAAGAAAATGGTGAAACCAGCCAACGGCCACGGAAATGTGACGATCGACGCAATCTTGGACCCAGGCATGCATCCAGCCTAAGTACCCCATGGGGCACCCCAAACCATTTTTCCCCAAAAATTGACAGTGTCTTATAGGGTACATATAGTTCGAAACCGCATTTACTGGAACGTAACTCGGAAAAAAATACAGTACATTTCTCCACCACGAGATAAATTCCCACCTCTCGAGTATGGCCATGCACCATGGTGTAGCATGCGTGGAAATTGCCTCGGGACATGGGCGCGCCCTAATCTTGCACCTTCTTTGGGAAAATGCCGGTTTTTCGGGTTCAGAAAATGGAATGACGAGATTTCTCCAAAGCACCACGAAATCTCTAGTTGGAGAAGTTGCTTGCGATGCCGAGAGGGAGCTGGGTGTCGTGTTTGGTCTCAATCCATGGAGTGGTTACATGTTCTCGGCAGCGAGGCGGGATCTGGGGTTGGAAGCCATGTTAACTCACACTCGATAGACATCCTGGTGGTGCCTTGGGTGCCAAATGACCTGGTATGCCCTCCGTATGATTTTATGGGGGCAGTGGGTCAGATGCAAGGGCTCCAGGAGCCGTTTTCATGTTTTTTTAGATATTGTTTGCTGCTGCCCAAGAAAACGGCAAAACCAGCCAGAGGCCGCGGCAATGCGAAGGTCGGTGCAATCTTGGACTCAGGCATGCATCCACCCTAGGTACCCCATGGGGCACCCCAAACCATTTTTTCCCAAAAATTGAGAGTGTCTTATAGGGTACATACAGTTAGAAACCGCATTTACCGGGCCATAACTCAGAAAAAATACAGTACATTCCAGCACCACGAGATAAATACCCACCTCTCGAGAATGGCGATGCACCATGGGGTAGCACGCGTGGAAATTGCCTCGGGCACATGGGAGCGCCCTAATCTTGCACCTCCTTTGGGAAAACGTCGGTTTTTCGGGTTCAGAAAATTGAAAGTCGAGATTTCTCCAAAGCACCACGAAATCTCTAGTTGGAGAAGTCGCTTGTAATGACGAGAGAAAGCTAGGTGTCGGGTTTGTGCTCAATCCATGGAGTGGTTCCATGTTCTGGGCGACGAGGGGGGATCTAGGGTTGGAGCCATGTTAGCTCATACTCGATAGACATCCTGGTGGTGCCTTAGGTACCAAATGAGCTGGTATGCCTTGCCTATGATTTTATGACGGCAGTGGGTCACATGCAAGGGTTCTAGGAGCCGTTTTCACGTTTTATTTTTTTTAGATTTTGTTTGGTGCTGCCCAAGAAAATGGTGAAACCTGCTGGCTACCGCGGCAATGCGACGGTCGGTGCAATCTTGGACCCAGGCATGCATCCATCCTAGGTACTCCATTGGGAACCCAAACCATTTTTTCCCGAAAATGGACGGTGTCTTATAGGGTACATACAGTTAGAAACCGCATTTACCGGGCCGTAACTCAAAAAAAATACACTACATGCCTGCACCACGTGATAAATACCCACCTCCCGGGAATGGCCATGCACCATGGTGTAGCATGCGTGGAAATTGCCTCGGGCCCATTGGCGCACCCTAATCTTGCACCTCCTTTGGGAAAAAGCCGGTTTTTCGAGTTCAGCAAATGGAAAGTCGAGATTTCTCCAAAGCACCACCAAATCTCTCGTTGGAGAAGTCGCATGCGATGCCGAGAGGGATCTAGTTGTCGGGCTCAATACATGGAGTTGGTCCATGTTATGGGCAGCGAGGGAGGATCTAGGGTTGGAAGCCATCTTAACTCACATTTGATAGACATCCTGGTGGTTCCTTGGGTGCCAAATGACCTGGTATGCCCTGCCTATGATTTTATGAGGGCAGTGGGTCACATGGAAGGGCTCCAGGATCCGTTTTCACGTTTTATTTATTTATTTTAGATTTTTTTTGGTGCTGCCCAAGAAAATGGTGAAACCAGCCAACTGCCACGGAAACGCGACGATCGATGCAATCTTGGACCCAGGCATGCATCCAGCCTAAGTACCCCATGGGGCACCCCAAACCATTTTTCCCCAAAAATTGACAGTGTCTTATAGGGTACATATAGTTAGAAACCGCATTTACTGGGACGTAACTCGAAAAAAATACAGTAGATTTCTGCACCACGAGATAAATTCCCACCTATCGAGAATGTCCATGCACCATGGTGTAGCATGCGTGGAAATTTCCTAGGGCCATGGGCACGCCCTAATCTTGCACCTTCTTTGGGAAAACGCCGGTTTTTCGGGTTCAGAAAATGGAATGACGAGATTTCTCCAAAGCACCACGAAATATCTAGTTGGAGAAGTTGCTTGCGATGCCGAGAGGGATCTAGGTGTCGTGTTTGGTCTCAATCCATGGAGTGGTTACATGTTCTCGACAGCGAGGCGGGATCTGGGGTTGTAAGCCATGTTAACTCACACTCGATAGACATCCTGGTGGTGCCTTGAGTGCCAAATGACCTGGTATGCCCTCCCTATGGTTTTATGGGGGCAGTGGGTCACATGCAAGGCCTCCAGGCGCTGTTTTCATGTTTTTTTTTGTTTTTTTAGATATTGTATGGTGCTGCCCAAGAAAACGGCAAAACCAGCCAGAGGCCGCGGCAATGCGAAGGTCGGTGCAATCTTGGACTCAGGCATGCATCCACCCTAGGTACCCCATGGGGCACCCCAAACCATATTTTCCCAAAAATTGAGAGGGTCTTATAGGGTACATACAGTTAGAAACCGCATTTACCGGGCCATAACTCAGAAAAAATACAGTACATTCCAGCACCACGAGATAAATACCCACCTCTCGAGAATGGCGATGCACCATGGTGTAGCACGCGTGGAAATTGCCTCGGGCATACGGGCGCGCCCTAATGTTGCACCTCCTTTGGGAAAACGTCGGTTTTTCGGGTTCAGAAAATTGAAAGTCGAGATTTCTCCAAAGCACCACGAAATCTCTAGTTGGAGAAGTCGCTTGTAATGACGAGAGCAAGCTAGGTGTCAGGTTTGTGCTCAATCCATGGAGTGGTTCCATGTTCTGGGCGACGAGGGGGGATCTAGGGTTGGAGCCATGTTAGCTCATACTCGATAGACATCCTGGTGGTGCCTTGGGTACCAAATGACCTGGTATGCCTTGCCTATGATTTTATGAGGGCAGTGGGTCACATGCAAGGGTTCTAGGAGCCGTTTTCACGTTTTATTGTTTTTTAGATTATGTTTGGTGCTGCCCAAGAAAATGGTGAAACATGCTGGCTGCCGCGGAAATGCGATGGTCGGTGCAATCTTGGACCCAGGCATGCATCCATCCTAGGTACTCCATGGGGAACCCAAACAATTTTTTCCCGAAAATGGACGGTATCTTATAGGGTACATACAGCTAGAAACCGCATTTACCGGGCGGTAACTCGGAAAAAATATAGTACATGCCTGCACCACGAGATAAATACCCACCTCCCGGGTATGGCCATGCACCATGGTGTAGCATGCGTGGAAATTGCCTCGGGCCCATTGGCGCACCCTAATCTTGCACCTCCTTTGGGAAAAAGCCGGTTTTTCGAGTTCAACAAATGGAAAGTCGAGATTTCTCCAAAGCACCACCAAATCTCTCGTTGGAGAAGTCGCTTGCGATGCCGAGAGGGATCTTGTTGTCGGGCTCAATACATGGAGTGGGTCCATGTTATGGGCAGCGAGGGAGGATCTAGGGTTGGAAGCCATCTTAACTCACATTCGATAGACATCCTGGTGATTCCTTGGGTGCCAAATGACCTGGTATGCCCTGCCTATGATTTTATGAGGGCAGCGGGTCACATGCAAGGGCTCCAGGATCCATTTTCACATTTTTTTTATTTTTTTAGATTTTGTTTGGTGCTGCCCAAGAAAATGGTGAAACCATCCAACGGCCACGGAAATGTGACGATCGACGCAATCTTGGACCCAGGCATGCATCCAGCCTAAGTACCCAATGGGGCACCCCAAACCATTTTTCCCTAAAAATTGACAGTGTCTTATAGGGTACATATAGTTCGAAACCGCATTTACTGGAACGTAACTCGGAAAAAAATACAGTACATTTCTCCACCACGAGATAAATTCCCACCTCTCGAGTATGGCCATGCACCATGGTGTAGCATGCGTGGAAATTGCCTCGGGCCATGGGCGCGCCCTAATCTTGCACCTTCTTTGGGAAAATGCCGGTTTTTCGGGTTCAGAAAATGGAATGACGAGATTTCTCCAAAGCACCACGAAATCTCTAGTTGGAGAAGTTGCTTGCGATGCCGAGAGGGAGCTAGGTGTCGTGTTTGGTCTCAATCCATGGAGTGGTTACATGTTCTCGGCAGCGAGGCGGGATCTGGGGTTGGAAGCCATGTTAACTCACACTCGATAGACATCCTGGTGGTGCCTTGGGTGCCAAATGACCTGGTATGCCCTCCCTATGATTTTATGGGGGCAGTGGGTCAGATGCAAGGGCTCCAGGAGCCGTTTTCATGTTTTTTTGTTTTTTTAGATATTGTTTACTGCTGCCCAAGAAAACGGCAAAACCAGCCAGAGGCCGCGGCAATGCGAAGGTCGGTGCAATCTTGGACTCAGGCATGCATCCACCCTAGGTACCCCATGGGGCACCCCAAACCATTTTTTCCCAAAAATTGAGAGTGTCTTATAGGGTACATACAGTTAGAAACCGCATTTACCGGGCCATAACTCAGAAAAAATACAGTACATTCCAGCACCACGAGATAAATACCCACCTCTCGAGAATGGCGATGCACCATGGGGTAGCACGCGTGGAAATTGCCTCGGGCACATGGGAGCGCCCTAATCTTGCACCTCCTTTGGGAAAACGTCGGTTTTTCAGGTTCAGAAAATTGAAAGTCGAGATTTCTCCAAAGCACCACGAAATCTCTAGTTGGAGAAGTCGCTTGTAATGACGAGAGAAAGCTAGGTGTCGGGTTTGTGCTCAATCCATGGAGTGGTTCCATGTTCTGGGCGACGAGGGGGGATCTAGGGTTGGAGCCATGTTAGCTCATACTCGATAGACATCCTGGTGGTGCCTTAGGTACCAAATGAGCTGGTATGCCTTGCCTATGATTTTATGACGGCAGTGGGTCACATGCAAGGGTTCTAGGAGCCGTTTTCACGTTTTATTGTTTTTTAGATTTTGTTTGGTGCTGCCCAAGAAAATGGTGAAACCTGCTGGCTGCCGCGGTAATGCGACGGTCGGTGCAATCTTGGACCCAGGCATGCATCCATCCTAGGTACTCCATTGGGAACCCAAACCATTTTTTCCCGAAAATGGACGGTGTCTTATAGGGTACATACAGTTAGAAACCGCATTTACCGGGCCGTAACTCGGAAAAAATACACTACATGCCTGCACCACGTGATAAATACCCACCTCCCGGGAATGGCCATGCACCATGGTGTAGCATGCGTGGAAATTGCCTCGGGCCCATTGGCGCACCCTAATCTTGCACCTCCTTTGGGAAAAAGCCGGTTTTTCGAGTTCAGCAAATGGAAAGTCGAGATTTCTCCAAAGCACCACCAAATCTCTCGTTGGAGAAGTCGCATGCGATGCCGAGAGGGATCTAGTTGTCGGGCTCAATACATGGAGTGGGTCCATGTTATGGGCAGCGAGGGAGGATCTAGGGTTGGAAGCCATCTTAACTCACATTCGATAGACATCCTGGTGGTTCCTTGGGTGCCAAATGACCTGGTATGCCCTGCCTATGATTTTATGAGGGAAGTGGGTCACATGGAAGGGCTCCAGGATCCGTTTTCATGTTTTTTTTATTTATTTTAGATTTTTTTTGGTGCTGCCCAAGAAAATGGTGAAACCAGCCAACTGCCACGGAAACGCGACGATCGATGCAATCTTGGACCCATGCATGCATCCAGCCTAAGTACCCCATGGGGCACCCCAAACCATTTTTCCCCAAAAATTGACAGTGTCTTATAGGGTACATATAGTTAGAAACCGCATTTACTGGGACGTAACTCGAAAAAAATACAGTAGATTTCTGCACCACGAGATAAATTCCCACCTCTCGAGAATGGCCATGCACCATGGTGTAGCATGCGTGGAAATTTCCTAGGGCCATGGGCACGCCCTAATCTTGCACCTTCTTTGGGAAAACGCCGGTTTTTCGGGTTCAGAAAATGGAATGACGAGATTTCTCCAAAGCACCACGAAATGTCTAGTTGGAGAAGTTGCTTGCGATGCCGAGAGGGATCTAGGTGTCGTGTTTGCTCTCAATCCATGGAGTGGTTACATGTTCTCGGCAGCGAGGCGGGATCTGGGGTTGTAAGCCATGTTAACTCACACTCGATAGACATCCTGGTGGTGCCTTGAGTGCCAAATGACCTGGTATGCCCTCCCTATGATTTTATGGGGGCAGTGGGTCACATGCAAGGCCTCCAGGCGATGTTTTCATGTTTTTTTTGTTTTTTTAGATATTGTATGGTGCTGCCCAAGAAAACGGCAAAACCAGCCAGAGGCCGCGGCAATGCGAAGGTCGGTGCAATCTTGGACTCAGGCATGCATCCACCCTAGGTACCCCATGGGGCACCCCAAACCATATTTTCCCAAAAATTGAGAGTGTCTTATAGGGTACATACAGTTAGAAACCGCATTTACCGGGCCATAACTCAGAAAAAATACAGTACATTCCAACACCACGAGATAAATACCCACCTCTCGAGAATGGCGATGCACCATGGGGTAACACGCGTGGAAATTGCCTCGGGCACATGGGCGCGCCCTAATCTTGCACCTCCTTTGGGAAAACGTCGGTTTTTCGGGTTCAGAAAATTGAAAGTCGAGATTTCTCCAAAGCACCACGAAATCTCTAGTTGGAGAAGTCGCTTGTAATGACGAGAGAAAGCTATGTGTCGGGTTTGTGCTCAATCCATGGAGTGGTTCCATGTTCTGGGCAGCGAGGGGGGATCTAGGGTTGGAGCCATGTTAGCTCATACTCGATAGACATCCTGGTGGTGCCTTAGGTACCAAATGACCTGGTATGCCTTGCCTATGATTTTATGACGGCAGTGGGTCACATGCAAGGGTTCTAGGAGCCGTTTTCACGTTTTATTGTTTTTTAGATTTTGTTTGGTGCTGCCCAAGAATATGGTGAAACCTGCTGGCTACCGCGGCAATGCGACGGTCGGTGTAATCTTGGACCCAGGCATGCATCCATCCTAGGTACTCCATTGGGAACCCAAACCATTTTTTCCCGAAAATGGACGGTGTCTTATAGGGTACATACAGTTAGAAACTGCATTTACCGGGCCGTAACTCAAAAAAAATACACTACATGCCTGCACCACGTGATAAATACCCACCTCCCGGGAATGGCCATGCACCATGGTGTAGCATGCGTGGAAATTGCCTCGGGCCCATTGGCGCACCCTAATCTTGCACCTCCTTTGGGAAAAAGCCGGTTTTTCGAGTTCAGCAAATGGAAAGTCGAGATTTCTCCAAAGCACCACCAAATCTCTCGTTGGAGAAGTCGCATGCGATGCCGAGAGGGATCTAGTTGTCGGGCTCAATACATGGAGTTGGTCCATGTTATGGGCAGCGAGGGAGGATCTAGGGTTGGAAGCCATCTTAACTCACATTTGTTAGACATCCTGGTGGTTCCTTGGGTGCCAAATGACCTGGTATGCCCTGCCTATGATTTTATGAGGGCAGTGGGTCACATGGAAGGGCTCCAGGATCCGTTTTCACGTTTTATTTATTTATTTTAGATTTTTTTTGGTGCTGCCCAAGAAAATGGTGAAACGAGCCAACTGCCACGGAAACGCGACGATCGATGCAATCTTGGACCCAGGCATGCATCCAGCCTAAGTACCCCATGGGGCACCCCAAACCATTTTTCCCCAAAAATTGACAGTGTCTTATAGGGTACATATAGTTAGAAACCGCATTTACTGGGACGTAACTCGAAAAAAATACAGTAGATTTCTGCACCACGAGATAAATTCCCACCTATCGAGAATGTCCATGCACCATGGTGTAGCATGCGTGGAAATTTCCTAGGGCCATGGGCACTCCCTAATCTTGCACCTTCTTTGGGAAAACGCCGGTTTTTCGGGTTCAGAAAATGGAATGACGAGATTTCTCCAAAGCACCACGAAATCTCTAGTTGGAGAAGTTGCTTGCGATGCCGAGAGGGATCTAGGTGTCGTGTTTGGTCTCAATCCATGGAGTGGTTACATGTTCTCGGCAGCGAGGCGGGATCTGGGGTTGTAAGCCATGTTAACTCACACTCGATAGACATCCTGGTGGTGCCTTGAGTGCCAAATGACCTGGTATGCCCTCCCTATGGTTTTATGGGGGCAGTGGGTCACATGCAAGGCCTCCAGGCGCTGTTTTCATGTTTTTTTTTGTTTTTTTAGATATTGTATGGTCCTGCCCAAGAAAACGGCAAAACCAGCCAGAGGCCGCGGCAATGCGAAGGTCGGTGCAATCTTGGACTCAGGCATGCATCCACCCTAGGTACCCCATGGGGCACCCCAAACCATATTTTCCCAAAAATTGAGAGGGTCTTATAGGGTACATACAGTTAGAAACCGCATTTACCGGGCCATAACTCAGAAAAAATACAGTACATTCCAGCACCACGAGATAAATACCCACCTCTCGAGAATGGCGATGCACCATGGTGTAGCACGCGTGGAAATTGCCTCGGGCATACGGGCGCGCCCTAATGTTGCACCTCCTTTGGGAAAACGTCGGTTTTTCGGGTTCAGAAAATTGAAAGTCGAGATTTCTCCAAAGCACCACGAAATCTCTAGTTGGAGAAGTCGCTTGTAATGACGAGAGCAAGCTAGGTGTCAGGTTTGTGCTCAATCCATGGAGTGGTTCCATGTTCTGGGCGACGAGGGGGGATCTAGGGTTGGAGCCATGTTAGCTCATACTCGATAGACATCCTGGTGGTGCCTTGGGTACCAAATGACCTGGTATGCCTTGCCTATGATTTTATGAGGGCAGTGGGTCACATGCAAGGGTTCTAGGAGCCGTTTTCACGTTTTATTGTTTTTTAGATTTTGTTTGGTGCTGCCCAAGAAAATGGTGAAACATGCTGGCTGCCGCGGAAATGCGATGGTCGGTGCAATCTTGGACCCAGGCATGCATCCATCCTAGGTACTCCATGGGGAACCCAAACGATTTTTTCCCGAAAATGGACGGTATCTTATAGGGTACATACAGTTAGAAACCGCATTTACCGGGCGGTAACTCGGAAAAAATATAGTACATGCCTGCACCACGAGATAAATACCCACCTCCCGGGTATGGCCATGCACCATGGTGTAGCATGCGTGGAAATTGCCTCGGGCCCATTGGCGCACCCTAATCTTGCACCTCCTTTGGGAAAAAGCCGGTTTTTCGAGTTCAACAAATGGAAAGTCGAGATTTCTCCAAAGCACCACCAAATCTCTCGTTGGAGAAGTCGCTTGCGATGCCGAGAGGGATCTTGTTGTCGGGCTCAATACATGGAGTGGGTCCATGTTATGGGCAGCGAGGGAGGATCTAGGGTTGGAAGCCATCTTAACTCACATTCGATAGACATCCTGGTGATTCCTTGGGTGCCAAATGACCTGGTATGCCCTGCCTATGATTTTATGAGGGCAGCGGGTCACATGCAAGGGCTCCAGGATCCATTTTCACATTTTTTTTATTTTTTTAGATTTTGTTTGGTGCTGCGCAAGAAAATGGTGAAACCAGCCAACGGCCACGGAAATGTGACGATCGACGCAATCTTGGACCCAGGCATGCATCCAGCCTAAGTACCCCATGGGGCACCCCAAACCATTTTTCCCCAAAAATTGACAGTGTCTTATAGGGTACATATAGTTCGAAACCGCATTTACTAGAACGTAACTCGGAAAAAAATACAGTACATTTCTCCACCACGAGATAAATTCCCACCTCTCGAGTATGGCCATGCACCATGGTGTAGCATGCGTGGAAATTGCCTCGGGCCATGGGCGCGCCCTAATCTTGCACCTTCTTTGGGAAAATGCCGGTTTTTCGGGTTCAGAAAATGGAATGACGAGATTTCTCCAAAGCACCACGAAATCTCTAGTTGGAGAAGTTGCTTGCGATGCCGAGAGGGAGCTAGGTGTCGTGTTTGGTCTCAATCCATGGAGTGGTTACATGTTCTCGGCAGCGAGGCGGGATCTGGGGTTGGAAGCCATGTTAACTCACACTCGATAGACATCCTGGTGGTGCCTTGGGTGCCAAATGACCTGGTATGCCCTCCCTATGATTTCATGGGGGCAGTGGGTCAGATGCAAGGGCTCCAGGAGCCGTTTTCATGTTTTTTTTGTTTTTTAGATATTGTTTACTGCTGCCCAAGAAAACGGCAAAACCAGCCAGAGGCCGCGGCAATGCGAAGGTCGGTGCAATCTTGGACTCAGGCATGCATCCACCCTAGGTACCCCATGGGGCACCCCAAACCATTTTTTCCCAAAAATTGAGAGTGTCTTATAGGGTACATACAGTTAGAAACCGCATTTACCGGGCCATAACTCAGAAAAAATACAGTACATTCCAGCACCACGAGATAAATACCCACCTCTCGAGAATGGCGATGCACCATGGGGTAGCACGCGTGGAAATTGCCTCGGGCACATGGGAGCGCCCTAATCTTGCACCTCCTTTGGGAAAACGTCGGTTTTTTCAGGTTCAGAAAATTGAAAGTCGAGATTTCTCCAAAGCACCACGAAATCTCTAGTTGGAGAAGTCGCTTGTAATGACGAGAGAAAGCTAGGTGTCGGGTTTGTGCTCAATCCATGGAGTGGTTCCATGTTCTGGGCGACGAGGGGGGATCTAGGGTTGGAGCCATGTTAGCTCATACTCGATAGACATCCTGGTGGTGCCTTAGGTACCAAATGAGCTGGTATGCCTTGCCTATGATTTTATGACGGCAGTGGGTCACATGCAAGGGTTCTAGGAGCCGTTTTCACGTTTTATTGTTTTTTAGATTTTGTTTGGTGCTGCCCAAGAAAATGGTGAAACCTGCTGGCTGCCGCGGTAATGCGACGGTCGGTGCAATCTTGGACCCAGGCATGCATCCATCCTAGGTACTCCATTGGGAACCCAAACCATTTTTTCCCGAAAATGGACGGTGTCTTATAGGGTACATACAGTTAGAAACCGCATTTACCGGGCCGTAACTCGGAAAAAATACACTACATGCCTGCACCACGTGATAAATACCCACCTCCCGGGAATGGCCATGCACCATGGTGTAGCATGCGTGGAAATTGCCTCGGGCCCATTGGCGCACCCTAATCTTGCACCTCCTTTGGGAAAAAGCCGGTTTTTCGAGTTCAGCAAATGGAAAGTCGAGATTTCTCCAAAGCACCACCAAATCTCTCGTTGGAGAAGTCGCATGCGATGCCGAGAGGGATCTAGTTGTCGGGCTCAATACATGGAGTGGGTCCATGTTATGGGCAGCGAGGGAGGATCTAGGGTTGGAAGCCATCTTAACTCACATTCGATAGACATCCTGGTGGTTCCTTGGGTGCCAAATGACCTGGTATGCCCTGCCTATGATTTTATGAGGGAAGTGGGTCACATGGAAGGGCTCCAGGATCCGTTTTCATGTTTTTTTTATTTATTTTAGATTTTTTTTGGTGCTGCCCAAGAAAATGGTGAAACCAGCCAACTGCCACGGAAACGCGACGATCGATGCAATCTTGGACCCAGGCATGCATCCAGCCTAAGTACCCCATGGGGCACCCCAAACCATTTTTCCCCAAAAATTGACAGTGTCTTATAGGGTACATATAGTTAGAAACCGCATTTACTGGGACGTAACTCGAAAAAAATACAGTAGATTTCTGCACCACGAGATAAATTCCCACCTCTCGAGAATGGCCATGCACCATGGTGTAGCACGCGTGGAAATTTCCTAGGGCCATGGGCACGCCCTAATCTTGCACCTTCTTTGGGAAAACGCCGGTTTTTCGGGTTCAAAAAATGGAATGACGAGATTTCTCCAAAGCACCACGAAATCTCTAGTTGGAGAAGTTGCTTGCGATGCCGAGAGGGATCTAGGTGTCGTGTTTGGTCTCAATCCATGGAGTGGTTACATGTTCTCGGCAGCGAGGCGGGATCTGGGGTTGTAAGCCATGTTAACTCACACTCGATAGACATCCTGGTGGTGCCTTGAGTGCCAAATGACCTGGTATGCCCTCCCTATGATTTTATGGGGGCAGTGGGTCACATGCAAGGCCTCCAGGCGATGTTTTCATGTTTTTTTTGTTTTTTTAGATATTGTATGGTGCTGCCCAAGAAAACGGCAAAACCAGCCAGAGGCCGCGGCAATGCGAAGGTCGGTGCAATCTTGGACTCAGGCATGCATCCACCCTAGGTACCCCATGGGGCACCCCAAACCATATTTTCCCAAAAATTGAGAGTGTCTTATAGGGTACATACAGTTAGAAACCGCATTTACCGGGCCATAACTCAGAAAAAATACAGTACATTCCAGCACCACGAGATAAATACCCACCTCTCGAGAATGGCGATGCACCATGGGGTAACACGCGTGGAAATTGCCTCGGGCACATGGGCGCGCCCTAATCTTGCACCTCCTTTGGGAAAACGTCGGTTTTTCGGGTTCAGAAAATTGAAAGTCGAGATTTCTCCAAAGCACCACGAAATCTCTAGTTGGAGAAGTCGCTTGTAATGACGAGAGAAAGCTATGTGTCGGGTTTGTGCTCAATCCATGGAGTGGTTCCATGTTCTGGGCAGCGAGGGGGGATCTAGGGTTGGAGCCATGTTAGCTCATACTCGATAGACATCCTGGTGGTGCCTTAGGTACCAAATGACCTGGTATGCCTTGCCTATGATTTTATGACGGCAGTGGGTCACATGCAAGGGTTCTAGGAGCCGTTTTCACATTTTATTGTTTTTTAGATTTTGTTTGGTGCTGCCCAAGAAAATGGTGAAACCTGCTGGCTACCGCGGCAATGCGACGGTCGGTGTAATCTTGGACCCAGGCATGCATCCATCCTAGGTACTCCATTGGGAACCCAAACCATTTTTTCCCGAAAATGGACGGTGTCTTATAGGGTACATACAGTTAGAAACCGCATTTACCGGGTCGTAACTCGGAAAAAATACACTACATGCCTGCACCACGTGATAAATACCCACCTCCTGGGAATGGCCATGCACCATGGTGTAGCATGCGTGGAAATTGCCTCGGGCCCATTGGCGCACCCTCATCTTGCACCTCCTTTGGGAAAAAGCCGGTTTTTCGAGTTCAGCAAATGGAAAGTCGAGATTTCTCCAAAGCACCACCAAATCTCTCGTTGGAGAAGTCGCTTGCGATGCCGAGAGGGATCTAGTTGTCGGGCTCAATACATGGAGTGGGTCCATGTTATGGGCAGCGAGGGAGGATATAGGGTTGGAAGCCATCTTAACTCACATTCGATAGACATCCTGGTGGTTCCTTGGGTGCCAAATGACCAGGTATGCCCTGCCTATGATTTTATGAGGGCAGTGGGTCACATGGAAGGGCTCAAGGATCCGTATTCACGTTTTTTTATTTTTTTTAGATTTTTTTTGGTGCTGCCCAAGAAAATGGTGAAACCAGCCAATGGCCACGGAAACGTGACGATCGATGCAATCTTGGACCCAGGCATGCATCCAGCCTAAGTACCCCATGGGGCACCACAAACCATTTTTCCCCAAAAATTGACAGTGTCTTATAGGGTACATATAGTTAGAAACCGCATTTACTGGGACGTAACTCGAAAAAAATACAGTAGATTTCTACACCACGAGATAAATTCCCACCTCTCGAGAATGGCCATGCACCATGGAAATTGCCTAAGGCCATGGGCATGCCCTAATCTTGCACCTTCTTTGGGAAAACGCCGGTTTTTCGGGTTCAGAAAATGGAATGACGAGATTTCTCCAAAGCACCACGAAATCTCTAGTTGGAGAAGTTTCTTGCGATGCCGAGAGGGATCTAGATGTCGTGTTTGGTCTCAATCCATGGAGTGGTTACATGTTCTCGGCAGCGAGGCGGGATCTAGGGTTGGAAGCCATGTTAACTCACACTCGATAGACATCCTGGTGGTGCCTTGGGTGCCAAATGACATGGTATGCCCTCCCTATGATTTTATGGGGGCAGTGGGTCACATGCAAGGGCTCCAGGAGCCGTTTTCATGTTTTTTTGTTTTTTTAGATATTGTATGGTGCTGCCCAAGAAAACGGCAAAACCAGCCAGAGGCCGCGGCAATGCGAAGGTCAGTGCAATCTTGGACTCAGGCATGCATCCACCCTAGGTACCCCATGGGGCACCCCAAACCATTTTTTCCCAAAAATTGAGAGTGTCTTATAGGGTACATACAGTTAGAAACCGCATTTACCGGGCCATAACTCAGAAAAAATACAGTACATTCCAGAACCAAGAGATAAATACCCACCTCTCAAGAATGGCGATGCCCCGTGGTGGAGCACGCGTGGAAATTGCCTCGGGCACATGGGCGCGCCCTAATCTTGCACCTCCTTTGGGAAAACGTCGGTTTTTCGGGTTCAGAAAATGGAAACTCGAGATTTCTCCAAAGCTCCACGAAATATCTAGTTGGAGAAGTCGCTTGTAATGACGAGAGCAAGCTAGGTGTCGGGTTTGTGCTCAATCCATGGAGTGGTTCCATGTTCTGGGCAGCGAGGGGGGATCTAGGGTTGGAAGCATGTTAGCTCATACTCGATAGACATCCTGGTGGTGCCTTGGGTACCAAATGACCTGGTATGCCTTGCCTATGATTTTATGAGGGTAGTGGGTCACATGCAAGGGTTCTAGGAGGCGTTTTCATGTTTTTTTTGTTTTTTAGATTTTGTTTGGTGCTGCCCAAGAAAATGGTGAAACCTGCTGGCTGCCGCGGCAATGCGACGGTCGGTGCAATCTTGGACCCAGGCATGCATCCATCCTAGGTACTCCATGGGGAACCCAAACCATTTTTTCACGAAAATGGACGGTGTCTTATAGGGTACATACAGTTAGAAACCGCGTTTACTGGGCCATAACTCGGAAAAAATACAGTACATGCTTGCACCACGAGATAAATACCCACCTCCCGGGAATGGCCATGCACCATGGTGTAGCATGCGTGAAAATTACCTCGGGCCCATTGGCGCACCCTAATCTTGCACCCTCCTTTGGGAAAAAGCCGGTTTTTCGGGTTCAGCAAATGGAAAGTCGAGATTTCTCCAAAGCACCACCAAATCTCTTGTTGGAGAAGTCGCTTGCGATGCCGAGAGGGATCTAGTTGTCGGGCTCAATAGATGGAGTGGGTCCATGTTATGGGCAGCGAGGGAGGATCTAGGGTTGGAAGCCATCTTAACTCACATTCGATAGACATCCTGGTGGTTCCTTGGGTGCCAAATGACCTGGTATGCCCTGCCTATGATTTTATGAGGCAGTGGGTCACATGGAAGGGCTCCAGGATCCGTTTTCACGTTTTTTTTATTTATTTTAGATTTTTTTTGGTGCTGCCCAAGAAAATGGTGAAACCAGCCAACTGCCACGGAAACGCGACGATCGATGCAATCTTGGACCCAGGCATGCATCCAGCCTAAGTACCCCATGGGGCACCCCAAACCATTTTTCCCCAAAAATTGACAGTGTCTTATAGGGTACATATAGTTAGAAACCGCATTTACTGGGACGTAACTCGAAAAAAATACAGTAGATTTCTGCACCACGAGATAAATTCCCACCTCTCGAGAATGGCCATGCACCATGGTGTAGCATGCGTGGAAATTTCCTAGGGCCATGGGCACGCCCTAATCTTGCACCTTCTTTGGGAAAACGCCGGTTTTTCGGGTTCAGAAAATGGAATGACGAGATTTCTCCAAAGCACCACGAAATGTCTAGTTGGAGAAGTTGCTTGCGATGCCGAGAGGGATCTAGGTGTCGTGTTTGCTCTCAATCCATGGAGTGGTTACATGTTCTCGGCAGCGAGGCGGGATCTGGGGTTGTAAGCCATGTTAACTCACACTGGATAGACATCCTGGTGGTGCCTTGAGTGCCAAATGACCTGGTATGCCCTCCCTATGATTTTATGGGGGCAGTGGGTCACATGCAAGGGCTCCAGGAGCCGTTTTCATGTTTTTTTGGTTTTTTAGATATTGTATGGTGCTGCCCAAGAAAACGGCAAAACCAGCCAGAGGCCGCGACAATGCGAAGGTCGGTGCAATCTTGGACTCAGGCATGCATCCACCCTAGGTACCCCATGGGGCACCCCAAACCATTTTTTCCCAAAAATTGAGAGTGTCTTATAGGGTACATACAGTTAGAAACCGCATTTACCGGGCCATAACTCAGAAAAAATACAGTACATTCCAGCACCACGAGATAAATACCAACCTCTCAAGAATGGCGATGCCCCGTGGTGGAGCACGCGTGGAAATTGCCTCGGGCACATGGGCGCGCCCTAATCTTGCACCTCCTTTGGGAAAACGTCGGTTTTTCGGGTTCAGAAAATGGAAAGTCGAGATTTCTCCAAAGCACCACGAAATATCTAGTTGGAGAAGTCGCTTGTAATGACGAGAGCAAGCTAGGTGTCGGGTTTGTGCTCAATCCATGGAGTGGTTCCATGTTCTGGGCAGCGAGGGGGGGATCTAGGGTTGGAGCCATGTTAGCTCATACTCGATAGACATCCTGGTGGTGCCTTGGGTACCAAATGACCTGGTATGCCTTGCCTATGATTTTATGAGGGTAGTGGGTCACATGCAAGGGTTCTAGGAGCCGTTTTCATGTTTTTTTTTGTTTTTTAGATTTTGTTTGGTGCTGCCCAAGAAAATGGTGAAACCTGCTGGCTGCCGCGGCAATGCGACTGTCGGTGCAATCTTGGACCCAGGCATGCATCCATCCTAGGTACTCCATGGGGAACCCAAACCATTTTTTCCCGAAAATGGACGGTGTCTTATAGGGTACATACAGTTAGAAACCGCGTTTACTGGGCCATAACTCGGAAAAAATACAGTACATGCTTGCACCACGAGATAAATACCCACCTCCCGGGAATGGCCATGCACCATGGTGTAGCATGCGTGAAAATTACCTCGGGCCCATTGGCGCACCCTAATCTTGCACCCTCCTTTGGGAAAAAGCCGGTTTTTCGGGTTCAGCAAATGGAAAGTCGAGATTTCTCCAAAGCACCACCAAATCTCTTGTTGGAGAAGTCGCTTGCGATGCCGAGAGGGATCTAGTTGTCGGGCTCAATAGATGGAGTGGGTCCATGTTATGGGCAACGAGGGCGGATCTAGGGTTGGAAGCCATCTTAACTCACATTCGATAGACATCCTGGTGGTTCCTTGGGTGCCAAATGACCTGGTATGCCCTGCCTATGATTTTATGAGGGCAGTGGGTCACATGGAAGGGCTCCAGGATCCGTTTTCACGTTTTTTTTATTTATTTTAGATTTTTTTTGGTGCTGCCCAAGAAAATGGTGAAACCAGCCAACTGCCACGGAAACGCGACGATCGATGCAATCTTGGACCCAGGCATGCATCCAGCCTAAGTACCCCATGGGGCATCCCAAACCATTTTTCCCCAAAAATTGACAGTGTCTTATAGGGTACATATAGTTAGAAACCGCATTTACTGGGACGTAACTCGAAAAAAATACAGTAGATTTCTGCACCACGAGATAAATTCCCACCTCTCGAGAATGGCCATGCACCATGGTGTAGCATGCATGGAAATTTCCTAGGGCCATGGGCACGCCCTAATCTTGCACCTTCTTTGGGAAAACGCCGGTTTTTCGGGTTCAGAAAATGGAATGACGAGATTTCTCCAAAGCACCACAAAATGTCTAGTTGGAGAAGTTGCTTGCGATGCCGAGAGGGATCTAGGTGTCGTGTTTGGTCTCAATCCATGGAGTGGTTACATGTTCTCGGCAGCGAGGCGGGATCTGGGGTTGTAATCCATGTTAACTCACACTCGATAGACATCCTGGTGGTGCCTTGAGTGCCAAATGACCTGGTATGCCCTCCCTATGATTTTATGGGGGCAGTGGGTCACATGCAAGAGCTCCAGGAGCCGTTTTCATGTTTTTTTGTTTTTTTAGATATTGTATGGTGCTGCCCAAGAAAACGGCAAAACCAGCCAGAGGCCGCGGCAATGCGAAGGTCGGTGCAATCTTGGACTCAGGCATGCATCCACCCTAGATACCCCATGGGGCACCCCAAACCATTTTTTCCCAAAAATTGAGAGTGTCTTATAGGGTACATACAGTTAGAAACCGCATTTACCGGGCCATAACTCACAAAAAATACAGTACATTCCAGCACCACGAGATAAATACCAACCTCTCAAGAATGGCGATGCCCCGTGGTGGAGCACGCGTGGAAATTGCCTCGGGCACATGGGCGCGCCCTAATCTTGCACCTCCTTTGGGAAAACGTCGGTTTTTCGGGTTCAGAAAATGGAAAGTCGAGATTTCTCCAAAGCACCACGAAATCTCTAGTTGGAGAAGTCGCTTGTAATGACGAGAGCAAGCTAGGTGTCGGGTTTGTGCTCAATCCATGGAGTGGTTCCATGTTCTGGGCAGCGAGGGGGGGATCTAGGGTTGGAGCCATGTTAGCTCATACTCGATAGACATCCTGGTGGTACCTTGGGTACCAAATGACCTGGTATTCCTTGCCTATGATTTTATAAGGGTAGTGGGTGACATGCAAGGGTTCTAGGAGCCGTTTTCATGTTTTTTTTTGTTTTTTAGATTTTGTTTGGTGCTGCCCAAGAAAATGGTGAAACCTGCTGGCTGCCACGGCAATGCGACGGTCGGTGCAATCTTGGACCCAGGCATGCATCCATCCTAGGTACTCCATGGGGAACCCAAACCATTTTTTCCCGAAAATGGACGGTGTCTTATAGGGTACATACAGTTAGAAACCGCATTTACTGCCGTAACTCGGAAAAAATACAGTACATGCCTGCACCACGAGATAAATACCCACCTCCCGGGAATGGCCATGCACCATGGTGTAGCATGCGTGAAAATTTCCTCGGGCCCATTGGCGCACCCTAATCTTGCACCCTCCTTTGGGAAAAAGTCGGTTTTTCGGGTTCAGCAAATGGAAAGTCGATATTTCTCCAAAGCACCACCAAATCTCTCATTGGAGAAGTCGCTTGTGATGCCGAGAGGGATCTAGTTGTCGGGCTCAATACATGGAGTGGGTCCATGTTATGGGCAGCGAGGGAGGATCTAGGGTTGGAAGCCATCTTAACTCACATTCGATAGACATCCTGGTGGTTCCTTGGGTGCCAAATGACCTGGTATGCCCTGCCTATGATTTTATGAGGGCAGTGGGTCACATGCAAGGGCTCCAGGATCCGTTTTCACGTTTTTTTTATTTTTTTAGATTTTGTTTGGTGCTGCCCAAGAAAATGGTGAAACCAGCCAACGGCCACGGAAATGCGACGATCGATGCAATCTTGGACCCAGGCATGCATCCAGCCTAAGTACCCCATGGGGCACCCCAAACAATTTTTCCCCAAAAATTGACAGTGTCTTATAGGGTACATATAGTTAGAAACCGCATTTACTGGGACGTAACTCGGAAAAAATACAGTACATTTCTGCACCACGAGATAAATTCCCACCTCTCGAGAATGGCCATGCACCATGGTGTAGCATGCGTGGAAATTGCCTCGGGCCATGGGCGCGCCCTAATCTTGCACCTTCTTTGGGAAAACGCCGGTTTTTCGGGTTCAGAAAATGGAATGACGAGATTTCTCCAAAGCACCACGAAATCTCTAGTTGGAGAAGTTGCTTGCGATGCCGAGAGGGAGCTAGGTGTCGTGTTTGGTCTCAATCCATGGAGTGGTTACATGTTCTCGGCAGCGAGGCGGGATCTGGGGTTGGAAGCCATGTTAACTCAAACTCGATAGAGATCCTGGTGGTGCCTCGGGTGCCAAATGACCTGGTATGCCCTCCCTATGATTTTATGGGGGCAGTGGGTCACATGCAAGGGCTCCAGGAGCCGTTTTCATGTTTTTTTGTTTTTTTAGATATTGTATGGTGCTGCCCAAGAAAACGGCAAAACCAGCCAGAGGCCGCGGCAATGCGAAGGTCGGTGCAATCTTGGAATCAGGCATGCATCCACCCTAGGTACCCCATGGGGCACCCCAAACCATTTTTTCCCAAAAATTGAGAGTGTCTTATAGGGTACATACAGTTAGAAACCGCATTTACCGGGCCATAACTCAAAAAAAATACAGTACATTCCAGCACCACGAGATAAATACCCACCTCTCGAGTATGGCGATGCCCCATGGGGGAGCACGCGTGGAAATTGCCTCGGGCACATGGGCGCGCCCTAATCTTGCACCTCCTTTGGGAAAACGTCGGTTTTTCGGGTTCAGAAAATGGAAAGTCGAGATTTCTCCAAAGCACCACGAAATCTCTAGTTGGAGAAGTCGCTTGTAATGACGAGAGCAAGCTAGGTGTCGGGTTTGTGCTCAATCCATGGAGTGGTTCCATGTTCTGGGCAGCGAGGGGGGATCTAGGGTTGGAGCCATGTTAGCTCATACTCGATAGACATCCTGGTGGTGCCTTGGGTACCAAATGACCTGGTATGCCTTGCCTATGATTTTATGAGGGCAGTGGGTCACATGCAAGGGTTCTAGGAGCCGTTTTCACGTTTTTTTTGTTTTTTAGATTTTGTTTGGTGCTGCCCAAGAAAATGGTGAAACCTGCTGGCTGCCGCGGCAATGCGACGGTCGGTGCAATCTTGGACCCAGGCATGCATCCATCCTAGTTACTCCATGGGGAACCCAAACCATTTTTTCCCGAAAATGGACGGTGTCTTATAGGGTACAGACAGTTAGAAACCGCATTTACCGGGCCGTAACTCGGAAAATAAACAGTACATGCCTGCACCACGAGATAAATACCCACCTCCCGGGAATGGCCATGCACCATGGTGTAGCATGCGTGAAAATTTCCTCGGGCCCATTGGCGCACCCTAAACTTGCACCTCCTTTGGGAAAAAGCCAGTTTTTCGGGTTCAACAAATGGAAAGTCGAGATTTCTCCAAAGCACCATCAAATATCTCATTGGAGAAGTCGCTTGCGATGCCGAGAGGGATCTAGTTGTCGGGCTCAATACATGGAGTGGTTCCATGTTCTGGGCACCGAGGGAGGATCTAGGGTTGGAAGCCATCTTAACTCATATTCGATAGACATCCTGGTGGTGCCTTGGGTGCAAAATGACCTGGTATGCCCTACCTATGATTTTATGAGGCAGTGGGTCACATGCAAGGGCTCCAGGATCCGTTTTCACGTTTTTTTATTTTTTTAGATTTTGTTTGGTGCTGCCCAAGAAAATGGTGAAACCAGCCGGCGGCCGTGGAAACGTGACGATCGATGCAATCTTGGACCCAGGCATGCATCCAGCCTAGGTACCCCATGGGGCACCCCAAACCATTTTCCCCAAAAATTGACAGTGCCTTATAGGGTACATAAATTTAGAAACCGCATTTATCGGACCGTCACTCGGAAAAAATATAGTACATTCCTGCACCACGATATAAATACCCACCACTCGGAAATGGTCATGTACCATGGTGTAGCATGAGTGGAAATTGCCTCGGCCCATGAGCGCGCCCTAATCTTGCACATCCTTTGGGAAAACGACGGTTTTTTGGGTTCAGAAATCTCTAGTTGGAGAAGTCGCTTGCGATACCAAAGGGAGCTAGGTATCGGGTTTGGGCTCAATCCATGGATTGGTTCCTTGTTGTGGGCAGCGGGGGGTGCAGGGTTGGAAGCCATGTTAATCCACACTCGATAGACATCCTGGTGGTGCCTTGGGTGCCAAATGACCTGGTATGCCCTACCTATGATTTTATGACAAAAGTGGGTCACATGCAAGGGCTCCAGGAGCCGTTTTCACGTATTTTTTTTAGTTTTTTAGATTTTGTTTGGTGCTGCCCAAGAAAACAGCGAAACCAGCTGGCGGTCGCGGCAATGCGACGGTTAGTGCAATCTAGGACCCAGGCATGCATCCAGCCTAGGTACCCCATGGGGCACCCCAAACCATTTTTCCCCAAAAATTGAGAGTGTCTTATAGGGTACATACAGTTAGAAATCGCATTTATTGGGCCATAACTCGGAAAAAATATAGTACATGCCTGCACCACTATATAAATACCCACCTCCCGGGAATGGCCATGCACCATGGTGTAGCATGCGTGGAAATTGCCTCGGGCCCATGGGCGCACCCTAATCTTGCACCTCCTTTGGTAAAATGCCGGTTTTTCGGGTTTAGAAAATGGAAAGTCGAGATTTAGAAAGCACCACAAAATCTCTAGTTTTAGAAGTCGCTTGCGATGCCGAGAAGGAGCTAGGTGCCGGGATTGGGCTCAATCCATGGACTGGTTCCACGTTCTGGGCAGCGAGAGGGGGATCTAGGGTTGGAAGCCATGTTAACTCACACTCGATAGACATCCTGGTGATGCCTTGGGTGCCAAATGACCTGGTATGCTCTGCCTATGATTTTATGAGGGCAGTGGGTCACATGCAAGAGCTCCATGAGCTGTTTTCACATTTTTTTTTAGATTTTGTTTGGTGCTGTTCAAGAAAACGGTGAAACCCGCCGGCGGCCACGGGAATGCGAGGATCGGTGTAATCTTGGACCCAGGCATGCATCCAGCCTAGGTACCACATAGGGCGCCCCAAATCATTTTCCCCCGAAAATTGAGACTGTCTTATAGGGTACATATAGTTATAAAAAACATTTACCGGGCCGTAACTCGGGAAAAATACAGTACATGCATACACCACGAGATAAATACCCACCTCTCAGGAATGGCTATGCACCATGCTGTAGCATGCGTGGAAATTGCCTCGGGCCCATGAGCGCGCCCTAATCTTGCACCTCCTTTGGGAAAACGATGGTTTTTCGGGTTCATAAAATGGAAAGTCGAGATTTCTCCAAAGCACCACGAAATCTCTAGTTGGAGAAGTCGCTTGCGATATCAGAGGGAGCTAGGTGTCGGGTTTGGGCTCAATACATGGATTGGTTCCATGTTGTGGGCAGCGGGGGGGGGGTGTAGGGTTGGAAGCCATGTTAACCCACACTCGATAGACATCCTGGTGGTGCCTTGGGTGCCAAATGACCTGGTATGCCCTACCTATGATTTTATGCCGGTAGTGGGTCACATGCAAGGGCTCCAGGTGCCGTTTTCACGTATTTTTTTATTTTTTTAGATTTTGTTTGGTGCTTCCCAAGAAATTAGCAAAACCCGCTGGCAGCCGCGGCAATGCGACGGTCAGTGCAATCTAGGACCCAGGCATGCATCCAGCCTAGGTACCTCATCGGGCACCCCAAACCATTTTTCCCCGAAAATTGAGAGTGTCTTATAAGGTACATACAGTTAGAAACCGCATTTACTGGGCCATAACTCGGAAAAAATATAGTAGATGCCTGCACCACGATATAAATACCCATCTCCCGGGAATGGCCATGCACATGGTGTAGCATGCGTGGAAATTGCCTCGGGCCCATGGGCGTGCCCTAATCTTGCACCTCCTTTGGGAAAATGCCGGTTTTTCGGGTTCAGAAAATGGAAAGTCGAGATTTCTACAAAGCACTCTAGTTGGAGAAGTCTCTTGCGATGCCGAGATGGATCTAGGTGCCGGGATTGGGCTCAATCCATGGAGTGGTTCCACGTTCTGGGCAGCGAGGGGGGATCTAGGGTTGGAAGCCATGTTAACTCACACTCGATAGACATCCTGGTGGTGCCTTGGGTGCCAAATGACCTGGTATGCCCTGACTATGATTTTATGAGGGCAGTGGGTCACATGCAAGGGATCCAGGAGTTGTTTTCACATTTTATTAGATTTTGTTTGGTGCTGTCCAAGAAAATGGCAAAACCCGCCGGCGGCCACGGGAATGCGATGATCGTTGTAATCTTGGACCCAGGCATGCATCCAGCCTAGGTATCCCATAGGGCGCACCAAACCATTTTCCTCCGAAAATTGAGAATGTCTTATAGGGTACATATAGTTAGAAAACACATTTACCGGGCCGTAACTTGGAAAAAAATACAGTACATGCCTGCACCACGAGATAAATGCCCACCTCTCGAGAATGGCCATGCACCATGCTGTAGCATGCGTGGAAATTGCCTCGGGCCCATGGGCGTGCCTAATATTGCACCTGCTTTGGTAAAATGCTGGTTTTTCGGGTTCAGGAAATGGAAAGTCAAGATTTCTCCAAAGCACCACGAAATCTCTAGTTTGAGAAGTCCCTTGAGATGGCGAGAGGGAGCTAGGTGTCGGGTTTGGGTTCAGTCGATGGAGTGGTTCCATGTTCTGGGCAGCGAGGGGGGATCTAGGGTTGGAAGCCATGTGAACTCACACTCAATAGACATCATGGTGGTGCCTTGGGTGCCAAATGACCTAGTATGCCATGCCTATGATTTTTTGGGAAGTGGGTCACATGCAAGGGCTCCAGGAGCTGTTTTCACCTATTTGTTATTTTTTTAGATTTTTTTTGGTGCTGCCAAAGAAAACAGCAAAACCCGCTGGCGGCCCGGCAACGCTACTGTCGGTCCAATCTTGGAACGAGGCATGCATCCATCCTAGGTGCCCCATGGGGCACCCAAAATCATTTTTCCCAGAAAATTAAGAGTGTCTTATAGGGTACATACAGTTCGAAACCGCATTTACCGGGCCATAACTCAAAAAAAATACAGTACATGTCTGCACCACGAGATAAATACCCACCTCCCGGAAATAGCCATGCACCATGGTGTAGCATGCATGGAAATTGCCCCGGGCCCATGGGCGAGCCCTAATCTTGCACCTCTTTTGGTAAAACGTCGATTTTTCAAGTTCAGAAAATGGAAAGTCGAGATTTCTCCAAAGCACCACGAAATATCTAGATGGAGAAGTCGCTTGCGATGATGAGAAGGAGCTAGTTGTCGGGTTTGGGATCAATCCATGGAGTGATTCCATGTTTTGGGCAGCGAGGGGAGATCTTGGATTGGAAGCCATGCTAACTCACACTCGATAGACATCCTGTTGGTGCCTTGGGTGCCAAATGACATGGTATGCCCTGCCTATGATTTTATGAGGGCCATGGGTCACATGCAAGGTCTCCAGGAGCCGTTTTCTTGTTTTTTTATTTTTTTAGATTTTGTTTGGTGCTGCCCAAGAAAATGGTGAAACCCGTCGACGTCCGCAGCAACGCGACGGTCGGTGCAATCTTGGACCCAGGCATGCATCCAGCCTAGGTACCCCATGGCGCATCCCCAAACCATTTTCCCTGAAAATTGAGAGTGTATTATAGGTTACATAAAATTAGAAACCGCATTTACCGGGTTGTAACTCGGAAAAATGTTGTACAGGCCTGCACCACAAGATAAATACCCACCTCGCGGGAATGTCCATGCACCATGGTGTGGCATGCATGGAAATTTCCTTGGACCCATGTACACGCCCTAATCTTGCACCTCCTTTGGGAAAACACCGGTTTTTCAGGTTCAGAAAATGGAAAGTCGAGCTTTCTCCAAAGCACCACGAAATCTCTAGTTGGAGAAGTCGCCTGCGATGCCAAGAGGGAGCTAGGTTCCGGGTCTGGGCTCAATCCATGGAGTGGTTCCATGTACTAGGCAGCGAGGGGGGATCTATGGTTGGAAGCCGTGTTAACTCACACTCAATAGACATCCTGGTGGTGCCCTAGGTGCCAAATGACCTGGTATGTGCTTCCTATGATTTTATGAGGGTAGTGGCTCACATGCAAGGGCTCCACGATCCGTTTTCACGTTTGTTTTTGTTTTTTTAGATTTTGGTTGGTGCTGCCCAAGAAAACGGCCAAACCCGTCGGCGGCCGCGGCAACACGACGGTCGGTGCTATCTTGGACCCAGGCATGCATCCTGCCTAGGTACACCATGGGACACCCCCAAACTATTTTTCCCCGAAAATTGAGAGTGTCTTATAGGGTAAATATAGTTAGAAACCGCATTTACCGGGCAGTAACTTGGAAAAATACAGTACATGCATGCACCATGAGATAAATACCCATCTCCCGGGAATGGCCATGCACCATGGTGTAGCATGCGTGGAAATTGCCTCGGGCCCATGGGCGCGCCCTAATATTGCACCTCCTTTGGGAAAACACTGGCTTTTTCAGTTCAGAAAATGGATAGTCGATATTTATCCAAAGCACCATGAAATCTATAGTTGGAGAAGTCGCTTGCGATGCCAAGAGGGAGTTAGGTGTCGAGTCTGGGCTCAATCGATGGAGTGGTTCCATGTTCTGGACAGCGAGGGGGGGTATCTATGGTTGGAAGCCATGTTAACTCACACTCGATAGACATCCTGGAGGTGCCCTGGGTGCGAAATGACCTGGTATGTCCTTCCTATGATTTTATGAGGGTAGTGAGTCACATGCAAAGGCTCCAGGATCCGTTTTCACGTTTTTTTATTTTTTTAGATTTTGTTTGTTGCTGCCCAAGAAATTGGCGAAACCCGCCGGCGGCCACGGCAACACGACGGTCGATGCAATCTTGGACCCAGGCATGCATCCAGCCTAGGTACCCCATGGGACACCCCAAACCATTTTCCCCAAAAATTGTGAGTGTCTTATAGGGTACATACAGTTAGAAACCGCATTTACCGGGCCGTAACTCGGAAAAAATACAGTACATGCATGCACCACAAGATAAATACCCACCTCCCGGGAATGGCCATGCACCATGGTGTAGCATGCGTGGAAATTGCCTCGGGCCCATGGGCGCGCCCTAATCTTGCACCTCCTGTGGGAAAGTCGATATTTCTCCAAAGTACCACGAAATCTCTAGCTGGAGAAGTCTCTTGCGATGCCAAGAGGGAGCTAGGTGTCGGGTCTGGGCATAATCCATGTAGTGGTTCCATGTTTTGGACAGCGAGGGGGGTTATCTATGGTTGGAAGCCATGTTAACTCACACTCGATAGACATCCTAGTGGTGTCCTGGGTGCCAAATGTCCTGGTATGTCGTTCCAATGATTTTATGAGGGCAGTGGGTCACATGCAAGGGATCCATGATCCGTTTTCACATTTTTATTTTTTAGATTTTGTTTGGTGTTGCCCAAGAAAGCGTCGAAACCCGCCGGCAGCTGCGGCAATGCAAAGTTCGATGCAATCTTAGACCCAGGCATGTATCCAGCCTAGGTACCCAATGGGGCAACCCAAACCATTTTTCCCAGAAAATTGAGAGTGTCTTATAGGGTGCATATAGTTAGAAACTGCATTTTCCGGGCCGTAACTCAGAAAAATATAGTACATGCCTGCACCACGAGATAAATACCCACCTCTCAGGAATGGCCATGCACCATGGTGTAGCATGCGTGGAAATTTCCTCGGCCCCATGGGCGCGCCCTAATCTTGCACCTCCTTTGGGAAAATGCCTGTTTTTCAGGGTCAGGAAAATGGAAAATCGAGATTTCTCCAAAGCACCATGAAATGTCTAGTTGGAGAAGTCACTTGCGATGCCGAGAGGGAGCTAGGTGCCAGGTTTGGGCTCAATCCATGGAGGGGTTCCATTTCTGGGCAGCGAGGGGGATATAGGGTTGGAAGCCATGTTAACTCACACTCGATAGACATCCTGGTGGTGCCTTTGGTGCCAAATGACCTGGTATGCCCTGCCTATGATTTTATGAGCGTAGTGGGTCACATGCATGGGCTCTAGGAGCCGTTTTCATATTTTTTTGTTTTTTTTTGTTTTTTTTGGTGCTGCCCAAGAAAACGGCAAAACCCGCTGGCGGCCGTGGCAACGTGACGGTCGGTGCAATCTTGGACCTAGGCATGCATCTAGCCTAGGTACCCCATGGGGTACCCCAAACCATTTTCCCCAAGAATTGAGAGTGTCTTATAGGGTACATACAGTTAGAAACCGCATTTACCGGGGCGTAACTCGGAAAAAATATATTACATGCCTACACCACGAGATAAATTCCGACCTCACGCAGAAACCGACATGCCCTGATTGGTCAAACAATTGTCATGCGGATCGTGCTAGCCAACTGTTCATCCTCTTTGATCCAACAGGCACACGAAATTGTTATAGTAGCAATATCCCAATATTATTACAAACAACATGGTAGTTACAAAAATTACAATGCAGGACGTGGCAATTAAATATGTAATAACAATACTAACAACAGAACATTACTCGTTGTTTGTGTCGTCCTCGTCAGTGGCGGCGGCGGTGTCCTCCGATGACTCATCGACAACTCCCTCCTCGTATATACGCGCCCTCTCCTCGTCGGAGTCCTCCTCCTCCTCGTAGTCCCATGGGTCGACGTCACTCTCCTCCGCTTATGCCTCCAACTGCTCCATGAACGCCTCCTCGTTTCCCGATTCACACTCGTTCTCGTTGCTGGCACCTCTATTCCTCCTTACCTTCTTCATGGTGGTCTCGCATGCTTTCCTTCGGCGCTCCTCTGTCTTGGCTGCTGCTAGGCTCTCCTTTGTCTCCGCCGGTGCAACACGCTTCTCGGGTGTGGCGGGTATGACAAGCTTCGACGCCGCGGTGTCCTCGAGCGCCGATGTCGATGGATCCAGGAGCAGCTGGACATGTCGTGGTGCCTAAGATGGGTGTCGGCGGGCATGAATGATGCTGCGACGAGCAGGTGACGCAGGACGGTCAGCCACCGGCAAGGATCTGCCACTGCCATGGCACGGTTCCATCCTGCGCAAGGAGGTTGTTCGGAAACGCGAAATGGCGGGTACACAGAGTTGGGTGCCGATCCTATTAGGGGCGCCAGGAGCAACTCATAGTATAGTCACATAAAAATTGTGCTACATCATAAAATATCTACGTACTGAGAGTGTTGTCACATAACAACCCACAAAATGTACCGTGTGGCAGCGTCAGGAAGTGTCCAGTGTGTTCCTGTCGACGTGGAGTTGAACGTTCCATCATGTTCTGTCTGTGCAACAATTGCGCACGTCGTGAAAACCCCTTGATCATACACGCATGCTGGACGTGCATCCCATAATTACTTCCTCCCTTGTAGTCCCACCCCTATCCACGGGATACTAGGCTGCAGACACCGAAACCCCTGCTGAACCATCCATCTCATTAAAGCCAGTCCAATCGAGTCCCATCGTGTGGACTTTGGGGTTTTATTCCCTGGTTCTGCTAGTGACGCTTCATTGAGAAAGAAGCGACATAGGCCATCGATTAACAAATGAACGGTGGATGTAGGTTGAGGTAGAACCGGAGTAAACTGTAGTCTTTTATAAGAATGTCCCACGGACTGGACTCTTTGAGCATTCTCCCCCGCACATAACTATCTTCTTCGTCCTGGCCCCACCTTCCTCCGTCTGCATTAGCCATGGCTCCCCGGAGGAGAGGCAGAGGCAGATCGACCGTGCGCGCGGAGAGAATGGAGAAAAATTGCCACCTTGGACTTACTACTCAACCATCTGCTCAGTCCCCCCTCGCACAGAGACCCATTCTCTCCTAGAAATGGCGCTGAATGTTTTAGCAGGCTGGGGCTCCTGCCGCTCCTGGTATGATCTTGTTCTTATTCTTATTCTCTATTTTCCTCTTCTTCTATGTCTTCTTCTTCTTCTTATTACGATGGTACATATTCCAGGGAGGCCGTGAACCCTAAAAGCGGCACGATGGCGGCGGTGGCGCTGCATGTTGCAGCAAGCCAGGGCTCCTCCCGGTATAGTCTTCTTCTTCTATGTCTATTTGTTCTTATTCTTCATATTATTATTATTATGCTACATTATCCAGGGTGTCCGTGCACTACTAGAAAAACGCCTATTCGTGGCGCACCTGAAAATGCCTTCTGTGGCGCACTAGCAGTGCGCCACGAGCCTCGCGCTACGACTATCTCGTAGCCTTGGCGGACTGCATGGTGCGCCACGGTTATATCGAGATAGGTGCGCCACGGGTAAGGGTACAGGGTGCACCACAGATGTGTTTTTCAAAAAACAAAAAAAATGCAAAAAACACCCTCATTTTGAATTGCAAAAGCAATCGGGTCCGTGCATCGCCGCCGTAGTCGTGTCACCTCGCCGGAGAATGGCCGTGGCAGGGAGGTGCGGGAGGGGTCGTGGCCGCTCTAGTCCTCGCCGGTGTCGAGGTGGTAGGAAGGGTGTGGTTGGAGAAAGGAAGGTAGGAAGAGAGGTAGGAAGGAAGAGATGGAGGAAGAGAGGGAGGAAAGAAGAGATGGAGGAAAAGAGGGAGGAAGGAAGATATGGAGGAAGAGAGGGAGGAAGGAAGAGATGGAGGAAGAGAGGGAGGAAGGGAGGTCGGACGCCGCCGTCACTACAAGGAGAGGAGGAGGCCGCCGTTGCACCTCCGCCGCACCACCGTCACTACAAGGAGAGGAGGAGGCCGTTGTCGCGTCGTCACTACAAGGAGATGATAAGGGGAAGGATGAGAAGCAAGGAGGAAGAAGGAGAAGAAGAAGGAAGAAGGAGAAGGGAGAAGGAAGAAGGAGAAGGGAAAGGAAAAGGAAGAGGGAAAAGTGGGAAGGGAAAGGTAGGTGGGCGGGGCAAGGATTCAAAATTTGAATCCCGCCCAAGCTTATCCATGGCGCACTAGGTGGTGGTGCGCTACGGGTAAGTCGCCCTCTATTTTTTTTTGCAGGAAAAAATGGTCTTTTGACCTTAACTTTTTACTCTTTTCGAATTTTGAAAATCAAAAAAATCTCTAAACGACCGGAGATGCGAAATCTCGTTCTCATCATTTTGGTATATTATACGATTTTTTTCGATATCGTATGCAAAAGTTACGGCCTTTTTATCGTGGCATGACTTTTTTTGCAAATAAAGTCGAAACTCATGTTTGTTAATTTTACTAGAAGTTATACCACATTACCTACCTAAATATGAAAGGATTTAATTTTTTGAAGTGTTTATCATTTTATTTTATTTTTTGCAAAGCCTAAAAAGGCGATCCATGGGGGGGGGTGGAGTTGGTGCAGGATAGTTAGGCGTAGGGCACTAGGGCAAGGTGCCCTACTACTATGTTTATATATCCGTGGTGCACATGGCATAGTGCGCCACATAACTTGCCACAACCGTAGAACACCTACCCCATTTGCGCTACGGGTACGTGGCATGCGGCTGGAATGCCCCTGACCCATACATATCTGTGGCGCACATACCCCATGTGCGCCACAGTTGTTCTATTTACTAGTAGGGCACTACCCACAGGTGAGCCACGCCTCTTTTACCCGTGGGGCACTTCAACCATGTGAGCCACGGATGTGCAGATTACCTATAGCCCTTTTCCTAGTAGTGGTGGACCCTCAAAGCAGCACGATGGTGGCGGCGATGCATGTTGCAGCAGGCCAGGGATCCTCCCGGTACAGTTGATGACCCACAAGTATAGGGGTGTATCATAGTACTTTCAATAAATAGGAGTGTCGATCCCAACTAGGAGCAGAAGGTGTTGACTATTGGTATGGAGCAGGAAATCTCTGTAAATACTTAGCAAACCGATTTTTAGGGGTTTTCTGATAAAGCAAGGAAATAAAGTACGAGTAATAAAGACAGCAAACAATTGCAGCATGTGGCCTAATCCTTTCTTAGCAAATGACAAGCCGCAGGAAATACTTATGAGGACCAAACGTTCTCGAGGACACATGGGAATTCTGTCAAGTGCTTTCGCTTCAAATAGCTGAGTAGTCTTCTTTGGTTTTGTAAGTGTTGTGTGGGTGAACCTGTGCTAATGTACCGACCTTACTTGGACTAATACATACTTGTGATTGAACCCCTTGCAAGCATCCGCAACTACAAGAAAGCAATTAAGGTAAAAACCTAACCACAGCCTTAAACTCTGGGATCCTACACTCCCTTGTGCAATGGTTTCATAATGGGGGTTCAGGTTTCTATCACTCTGGCAACCCCACAATTAGTAGCCAAATACACAATGCATTCCCCTAGGCCCATAAATGGTGAAGTATCATGTTGTCGATGTTCACATGACACCACTAGAAGAATAGCACCACAACTTAAATACTAAACCATTGAATAATATCTCAACACAAATCCACTGCTAACAACATGAATTCTCCCATCTCCTCAAGAACTAAACGAACTACTCACGATACATCATATGGATCAAGATCAAAGATTATATGGTGATGGATAACAATCTGAACATAAACAATAATCCAATGGTTGCACTCAACAGTATCAACTACAATAGTAATCAATAGCGGGAAAGTTTCCCCTAAGAACTATGCAAGATTCAACACAATTGATACATCGGGATGGAATGGTGATGATGGTTCTGGTGGAGATGATGGTGTGGATGATGATGATGATCCCGATGAAGTCTAGCTTGATGATGGTGTTGATAGCGATGATCTCCTGTCTCCAGGAAGGAATTTCCTCGGCAGAATCTGTCTACCAGAGAGCTCTTTCTCTCTCGGTGTTTTCGCCCCGCAGAGGTGGTGGAATCTTTCTATGGTCCCTCCCGCGTGTATTAGGGTTTTGAGGAGAAGATATAGGCGAGATGGCGGAGCTAGAGGTGGGCCAGGTGGGCCACACCCCCTATAGGCGTGGCCTAGGGTGGCCCGCGCCTGGGGGGTGTGGGCCCTCTGTGCCCCATCTGTGCCTCCCCTTCTGGCATTCTTCGTCTTATGGGAAAATTTGATTTTCCATAGTTTTTCTTGTATTTTTCTGATCTTCGCGAAATTGCATCAAAACACCTCTTTTTTCCATCAGAATCCTGACTCCAGCAGTCCATCCTCCAAGAATTATCCAACATGCAAAAACAGATGAAAAGACATAAGTAACACCTCTTAATATGAAATATATCAATGAATAGAGGCAAATTATGATATAGAATGGTGATGCAAATTGGAAGTATCAACTCCCCCCAAGCCTAGACCTTCACTTGTCCCCAAGCAAAAACTAAGCTCAGTAAACATGTCCACAGTTTTATGGAGTGAAGTGTCGATAAAAGAATATAGACAAGAAGCATCACACTTACGATTACACAACTCATAAAAGAAAGCAACTCACCATTATATAACTTAGCTTGCAACAAGTATAGGAGTCACAATATAGATGCATAAAGATAAATCATAATTGGAATTGGAATTTTTTTTGTTCTTGGTCAGACAACAGCTGGCAAACAGTTTTCAAGTAAAGATTTTGTAAAGAAGTTTACAACAAGAGTACTATTTTCTCAAACATAAAATGTTTTTCACAATGATAGATTTCAAAGTATACTCATTAGATAAGAGTCTTGTGCAAACAAGGAAGATAAATAAAATGATTGAATAAATCATCATATGAATGCTTGAAACACAACAACTCAAATGCTTGCTGGAGATAGAGAAGAAAAGGTTTACTGACTCAAGTTAGAAGTAGGAGAAAGGCACTTCATAGAGGGAAGCAGGGATTTCAAGTTCATAAAGAGCTTCCAAATGATTATGGTACTTACTAGATTTGAGCTCTCATTGCCCCTATCATAAGAATCTTGAGGTGATTAATGTTAAATTGAACAAAGATGGAGTATATGCTTGAAGAAATATAAATTGGAAATCTCATGTCCCTTAGAGTACGAGGGCCACTCCTCATGCTACTCCACTTTAGTTACCGGTAAGTTCTTGTCACTATAAGTACATTTGTATCATAAATAACCGCCAACGGGGTACCCCTTGCAAATGGTACAGGAGCTATCCCATAATAAAAATGACAAGGCAAGTAGACAGTGAGCATCTCAGCGATATTTTTATTTCCTATTTGAATAGGTTTTTATTGAGGATGCTTCACAGAATGCTCACTATGGTTATGATGCAAGTTTCCACCATGATTAGGCATGGATTAGGCTAGCGGCCCAGGCGTTTCTCTAACACACATACATAACTCCATGGACTTATAAGATCCCCTTTTATTTCACACCGATGACATCCGCAAACAAAAGAGCATGATATCAAATGGATATGTTTGCATAAGTATTGAAAGCGTTCCCTGTGATAGCACGGTTCTGCTAATATCATTGTATAGATGCAAGCATATACAAATTTGATGACATAATGGTTCAAGTTTATTAGGGGCAAGAAAATAAGGTGTGCCATCAAGTTCGTGAGAGCTTTACTAACTAGTTTTCACATAACAAAATAATTTTTAATTCAAAAGATAGATGAAATTTGAGAATTTTCATGGAATAGCTATAATGCTAATAGGTAGATATGGTGGACACAAATGGCACGGGATTTGGTTCAAAGGGGTTGGATGCATGAGAAGGATGCCTTCTCAAAATAGGCTTTTGGCTAGCAAGGCTAGGTAGCAAGCAAAAGAGTTGAAAGAAACAAGCAAACATACAAGTAATAAAGCCAAACATTAAATCTTCCTTGAAGACACAAAAGATCTTAAATAAAGAATACTAAGCTTATTATGAGCCAATCGAGAAAGAAAATAAATGATACAAAATACCTGTAAGCGCTTTCTCTTTTCCTTTCAAACCTCAAAAAGTGTTGCTACTGACCAGAGCTCGGTTTGCCAAAACCAATTTAGATCTACTTGATCCTCCCAAAGTGATGCCAATAATGATCAACAAGATCAATCATATAATAGAGATTGCAAACTAAAATAAGAAGTGCAAAAAGTAAAAGATGAAACTTCTCATTAATATTCCATAAAGGCACTCACACCAAGGGATACATCAATGACCAACTAAAGGAGAGATACTTCCACAATGCAAACCAACCTATAAGATAGCTTCTTTACCCAAGATATGAATCTACTAAAAAGGTAAACGATAAAAGATAATGATGTGATACCGCGGCACTCCCGCAAGCTTGGAACAAGACAAGGGGATGCCAAACCTAATGACGAATTACTCCTTCAGTGGTGGTGTTCCCTTGTCATCATCAGACTTCCAAGGTAAAGGCTCCCCATCCACAAATGATGTCTTGGTTTCCACAATCCTAAAACTAGCAGTAGAGCTTATGCGATTAAATCTAGCCTCATACTCACAGTTTTGATTTTGTATGTCGTAGAGTTGTGCTTGTAATTGGTTGGTGGTCTGATGGAGTGAGAGGATTTCATCTCGGAGCTCAGCAACCTCCTCCTTGTTCTTGGCAATGAGTTCTGAACTTATCTTATGGATGATATCCACTTTGCGTTATGCCATCTTCTTGTACCTGAAAACTTCCTGCTCAAATGCTTCCATCCTTTTTTCCAGAATGCCTTCTCCTTTAGGGCCTTGAACTTCTTTCATTTGCACCTTCCCATCCTTGAGAATCAACTCCTTAGGATGAATATTCAACTCATACATATACTGTTTCATGACATCCGCGGAGGAATCCTCTATGGGTGATCCAGAGGAAGACATTGTAGCTCCAAAACTAAGAACCTGCCTGACAAACAGATCGAAATAGAAACATGACGAGAACATGATACACGAACCTCGGGGCATCCGAGGGGTTATATATTACGAAGTTTCAATGCATAAGGAAGGTATTGTGCGAAAACGAGGCAGAGATAGAGTTTAGGGGGCTCACACCCCCTCCAGGCGCGGCCAGCTGGAGCCCGCGCCTAGGGTGGGTGTGGCCACCCTAGCCTCTGTTTCGTCTCATAACCTTCTGTATGTAATAAAAACATCAAAAATATAAAAAGATAGGGTTTTCATGAACCTTCAGTTTTCACCACTTTTTACCTATTCAAAGACGGAGTCTGCAGATTCTGGATTTTGATTTCTAATAATTTCTTTCGGAGTAACCATTTGAATAATATCAACATCTTCATTATAAGAATCTCCAGAAATATAATGTTTGAGCCTTTGACCATTAACCACCTGTGTAGTGTTGTCCTTCAAAGAATATATTTTGATAGCCCCTGAACGATACACTTCCTCAATAAAAAAAGGTCCTTCCCATTTTGAGAGTAGTTTCCCTGCAAAATATCTGAGACAAGACCTATACAAAATAACTTTCTCACCAACATGGAACTCCCTTTTGAGAATTCTCCTATAATTCCATCTTTTTACTTTTTCCTTAAAGAGTCTAGCATTTTCATAAGCTTCACTTCTCCATTCATCTAAGGTACTCAAGTCAAGCAATCTTTTCTCACCAGCAAGTTTGAAATCTCTATTCAGTTCTTTCACTACCCAATAAGCTTTGTGTTCTAATTCTAGAGGCAAGTGACAAGCTTTCCCATAAAGCATTTTGTAAGGAGACATCCCCATAGGATTTTTATAAGCAGTTCTATAATCCCACAAAGCGTCATTCAACTTTTTAGCCCAATTTTTCCTAGATCTATTAACATTCTTCTGCAAGATAGATTTAATTTCCCTATTGGAAAGTTCTACTTGCCCACTGGTTTGGGGGTGATAAGCTGAAGCAATTCTATGGTTAACATCATATTTGGAAAGAGTTTTCCTAAAACCACCATGAATAAAATGAGAGCCTCCATCAGTCATGAGATATCTAGGCACACCAAACCTAGGAAAAATGACATCTTTAAGCATTTTTAAAGAGGACTTACCATCAGCAATGTTTGTAGGTATGGCTTCTACCCACTTTGTAACATAGTCAACATCAATAAGAATATGAGTATACCCTTTTGAAGGAAGAAAAGGACCCATAAAGTCAAATCCCCAATAGTTAAAAGGTTTTATAACAAGTGAATAATTCATACGCATTTCATGGCATCTAGAAATATTTCCAACTCTTTGGCATTCATCACATGATAAAACAAACTTCCTTGCATCCTTGAAAAGGGTAGGCCAATAAAATCCAGATTGTAAAACTTTTTGTGCAGTTCTATCTCCAGCATGATGTCCTCCATAAGCACTGCCATGACATTTCCTCAATATCTCTTGTTGTTCATATTCTGGAACACATATTCACATAATACCATCTACTCCTTCTTTATATAAATGTGGGTCATCCCAAAAGTAATGCCTCAGATTATAAAAGAATTTTCTTCTTTGCTGGGCTGTAAAGGTTGTAGGAAGATACTTGGAAATAATAAAGTTAGCGTAATCAGCATACCAAGGACTCTCATGCGGGCTTACCCTTATTGTAGCGAACTGTTCATTTAGAAAACTATCATTAACATGCAAAGGGTCAAAAGAAATGTTTTTCGAATGAGATAAATTGTCAGTAACAAGATTTTCAGCACCTTTCCTATCTACAATATGCAGATCAAACTCTTGTAAAACCAACACCCATCTAATAAGCCTAGGCTTAGCATCTTTCTTTGTCATAAGGTACTTAATAGCAGCATGATGAGTATGAATAGTAACCTTTGAATAAAAAATATAGGGTCTAAACTTATCACAGGAAAAGATTACAACTAAGAACTCCTTTTTCAGTAGTAGCATAATTCTTTTGAGGAGCATCTATAGTCTTGCTGGCATAATGAATAACATTCAACTTCTTATCAACATGTTTCCCAAGAACAACACCCACATCAAAATCACTAGCATCACACATAATTTCAAAAGGTAAACTCCAATCTGGTGGTTGAACAATAGGAGCAGTAGTCAAAGATTTCTTCAAAGTTTCAAAAATCTTCCTTACAATCATCATCAAAAACAAAAGGTACATCTTTTTGAAGAAGATTCGTAAGGGGCTTTGAAATCTTGGAGAAATCTCTAATAAACCTCCTATAGAAACCAGCATGACCAAGGATACTACGAATACCTTTTATATCCCTAGGGCAAGGCATCTTCTCAATTGCTTAAATTTTGGATCTATCCACTTCAATACCTCTTTCAGAAATTTTGTGTCCAAGAACAATCCCTTCATTAACCATGAAATGGAATTTCTCCCAATTAAGAAAACGGTTGGTTTCTTCACATCTATGCAAAACTTTATCAAGACTGTGCAAACAATTATCAAAAGAAGTTCCATAGACGGAGAAATCGTCCATGAAGACCTCCATGATTTCTTCACAAAAACCATGAAAGATAGCAGACATACATCTCTGAAAGGTACAGGAGCATTACATAAACCAAATGGCATACACCTATAAGCTTAAGTTCCATAGGGACAAGTAAAGGTGGTTTTCTCTTGGTCTTGTGCTTTCACCGCAATTTGAGAGAACCCAGAATAACCATCAAGAAAATAAAAGTGGGTCTTTTTAGACAACCTTTCTAGCATTTGATCAATAAAGGGCAAAGGATAATGATCTTTCTTAGTAACTTTATTAACCTTTCTAAAATCAATGCACATCCTATACCTAACCACTACTCTTTGGGGTATAAGCTCATTATTTTCATTAGGCACAACAGTGGTTCCCCCCTTTATTTGGAACACAATGAACAGGGCTAACCCATTGACTGTCAGCAATAGGTTAAATAATACCAGCATCAAGGAGTTTTAATACCTCATTTCTTACCACATCCTTCATCTTAGGATTTAGACAGCGTTGGTGCTCCACAACTGGTTTTGCATCAGGTTCTATATTAATAGCATGATGACATATAGTAGGAGAGATCCCTTTGAAATCATCAAGAGTATACCAAATAGCTCCTCAGTGTTTCTTCAATATTTCCAATAACCTTTCCTCTTCCTTTCCTGAAAGTTTAGAACTAATAATAACAGGATATATTTTCTTATCATCTAGATAAGCATATTTAAGATCATCAGGTAGAGGTTTTAATTCGAAAATAGGGTCCCCTTTAGGTGGTAGTGTGGTGCCCAAATCTTCCACATGTAGATTATGCTTAAGTAACTCAGGTTGACGACGGAAAACCTCGTCAATCTCAGTTCTTTCCTTCATGAAGACCTCGCTTTCATGATCTTCCATAAACTGCTGCAAGGCATTGTTAGGAGCAAGAGAAATAGCAGAAAGTTGTTCAACCCTGAAATCGTCATTAGGCAGTTCATTTTCATAAGGAGTTTTAGCAAATTTGGAAAAATTAAACTCACAAGACTCTCCATCAAACTTAGTGTAAACTTTTCCCTTCCTACAATCTATGATAGCCCCACAAGTATTCAAGAAGGGTCTACCAGATATAATAGGACAGGTTTTACTAGCTTCGGAACCAAGTACTACAAAATCAATAGGATATTTAATATTACCACAAAGAACTTCCACATATCTTACAATGCCAATTGGACAGACCGTCTCTCTATTAGAAAGGTGAATAACCACATCAATGTCCTCAAGCTCACAAGGACCAATTTCATGCAAAATTCCCCTGTAAATCTCATAAGGAATAGCACTAGAACTAGCACCAATATCACATAAACCATAATAGCAATGATCACTAATTCTAATAGAAAGCACAGGGACAATATTAGAGGATAGAAATTATCACCAATTCTAGCTTTACTAGGATGAGAGATAATATTAGAAGCATCTTCACAGAAGACAATGTGCTCATCCTCTATATTTTTAGTGACATGATCTTTCACAATATCTACCACAGGTTCAATGTTTATTTGCTCATCGGGTTCCACAGTTTTATTTGCACTTTTTCTAACTACATTAGCTATGATAGAATGTTCCTTTACCTTAGCAGGAAAAGTGATTTTCTCAACATAAGGTTCAGGCAAAATAGGATAAATAGTGCAAACTTCAATGCTAGCAGGAGCATGGGTAACAATGTCTTTATAAGGTGCATGGTACTTGTCGCAATCCTTTATGGGAATTTCAATATAAGAGGCAAAGGCCTTAATTTTTTTTGCAAGAACTTGAGAATCAAGACCATACTCACTACTAATATCACGGAATTCATCAGTTTCCATAAAAGATTTAATGCATTCATAATCATAGTTTATACCTGACTTTCTTCCTTTGTCATTATCCCATGCTTCAGTGTTCTCTTGAATACGTTCTAGGAGATCCCATTTAGCTTCTTCCTTCATACATGTGAATGATCCAGCACAAGAAGCATCTAGTAAATATTTATCATGAAGAGAAAGCCTAGCATAAAAGTTATTGATAATAATATTGTTAGGGAGTTCATGAATAGTACATTTAAGCATTAGTAACTTCAGTCTCCCCCAAGGTTGAGCTATACTCTCTCCATCATGAGGCCAAAAGTTATATATCAGATTCCTATCCTTATGAATCTCACTGGGAGGGTAGAATTAAGAGTAAGCGAGATGTACTATTTTCTCCCATTCCATGGATTGCCATTCTTCAGCAACTTATACAATTCTTTAGATCATCCTTTCAATAATATAGAGAGTAACTTCTTCTTCACATGTTCATTTGTGATACCTGCACACTTAAACAACCCGCATAATTCATGGATAAAGAGAAAGTGATCACTAGGATGGACAGTTCCATCCCCTAAATAATAATTATCCATAACATGATCAACAATACTTGTAGGTATCTTAAAAGGATCTATCTCAACAGGTGGTGGTTCATCTACTACCCTAACAGTGCTAGTAGTTTACCCAAACAGAAAACCAAGTGGGTTATCCATATTGGAAACAAAGTAGCAAACAGAAATAAAAAACAATACTCACAGTAGAAGTTTCCTTTACCAGTTCCACTCTTCAAAAGCCCTTCACTCCCCGGCAACGACGCCATAAAATAGTCTTGATGACCCCCAAGTATAGGGGGTGTATCGTAGTACTTTCGATAAATAGGAGTGTTGATCCCAACGAGGGGAAGTGTTGACTAGTGGTATGGAGCAGGAAATCTCTGTAAATCCTTAGCAAATGGATTTTTAGGGGTTTTCTGATAAAGCAAGGAAATAAAGTACGAGTAATAAAGACAACAAACAATTGCAGAAAATGTCCCAATCCTTTCTTAGAAAATGACAAGCCGGAGGAAATACTTATTAGGACCAAACGTTCTCGAGGACACATGGGAATTCTATCAAGTGCTTTCGCTTCAAATAGCTGAGCAGTCTTCTTTGGTTTTGTAAGTGTTGTGTGGGTCAACCTGTGCTAATGTACTGACCTTACTTGGACTAATACATACTTGTGGTTAAGCCCCTTGCAAGCATCCGCAACTACAAGAAAGCAATGTAAAAACCTAACCACAGCCTTAAACTCTGGGATCCTACACTCCCTTGTGCAATGGTTTCCTAAAGGGGGTTCAGGTTTCTGTCACTCCGGCAACCCCACAATTAGTAGCCAAATACACAATGCATTCCCCTAGGCCCATAAATGGTGAAGTATCATGTAGTCGACATTCAGATGACACCACTAGAAGAATAGCACCACAACTTAGATACTAAACTATTGACTAATATCTCAACACAAATCCACTACTAACAACATGACTTCTCCCATGTCCTGAAGAACTAAACGAACTATTCATGATACATCATATGGATCAAGATCAAAGATGATATGGTGATGAATAACAATCTTAACTTAAACAATAATCCAATGGTTCCACTCACAAGCATCAACTACACTAGTAATCAACACCTGGAAAGTTTCCCCTAAGAACTATGCAAGATTCAACACAACTGTTATAATGAGATGGAGTGGTGATGATAGTTATGGTGGAGATGATGGTGTGGATGATTATGATCCCGATGAAGTCTAGCTTGATGATGGTGTTGATGGCGACGATCTCCCCTCTCCGGGAAGGAATTTCCCCGGCATAAATCTGCCTGCGGGAGAGCTCTTTCTCTCTCGGTGTTTTCCGCCCTGTAGAGGTGGTGAAATCTTTCTGTGGTCCCTCCCCCGTGTATTAGGGTTTCGAGGAGAAGATATAGGGGAGAGTGTGGATCCAGAGGTGGGCCAGGTGGGCCACACCCCTTGTTGGCGCGGCCTAGGGGTGGCCCGCGCTTGGGAGGGTGTGGGTCCCATGTGGCCCATCTCTGCCTCCCCTTCTGGCATTCTTCGTTTTCTGGGAAAATAGGATTTACCGTAGTTTTTCTGGTATTTTTCCGATCTTCACGAAATTGCATCAAAACACCTTTTTCCATCAGAATCCTGACTCCGGCAGTCCATCCTCCAAGAATCATCCAACATGCAAAAACAGATGAAAAGACATAAGTAACACCTCTTAATATGAAATATATCAATGAATAGAGGAAAATTATGATATAAAATGGTGATGAAAATTAGACGTATCAACGGTCTTCTTCTTCTATGTCTACTTCTTATTCTTCTTCTTATTACTATGCTACATATTTCAGAGGGGCCATGGATCCTGAAAGCAACACGATGGCGGCGGCGCTGCATTTTGCAACAGGCCAGGGCTCCTCCCGGTACAGTCTTCTTCTTTTTCTTTTTCTTATTCTTCTTCTTCTACTTATTATTCTTCTTATTATTACTATGCTACATATTCCAGGGCGGCCGTGGACCCTGAAAGCAGCACGATGGTGGCGGCGGTGCTGCATGTTGCAGCAGGCCAGGGCTCCTCCCGATACTATGCTACATATTCTAGGGCGGCCGTGGACCCTAAAAGCAGCACGATGGCGGCGCCGACCCTGAATTTTGCAGCAGGCCAGTGATCCTCTCGGTATAGTCTTCTTCTTCTTCTTACTCTGCTACATATTCCAGGACGGTCATGGATCCTAAAACCAGCATGATGGCGGCGGTGTCACAGGACCCGTTCGACACTGTTCCCCGACTCAGCGAGGTAGGAAATCCCGACATGCATTTGGTTTTATTTTTGATATTCTAAATAAGGACATATGATCGTGTCTGCCCGAAAGTAGCCTCCAAGTAGGGACCACGCTCAATATTCATAGACACATTTGGGATTATTGTGGCTGGAATATTGTGCTTCCCTAGAACATGCAGTACAATTAGAGAGTGCCTATTTTAAATAACATGAACGATGTAACAAGAGAAGGACGATTGCCGTGACAAGGTGGCAGCGATCAATGCCAAGATAGACAACTAACTGCAGGGTGCACGCTTCCTAACCCAGGCTAATGATTGCCTTCGAAGGCATTTATCTCTATAGAAGGAGATCACGCTTGATTTTTGACTTACCATCAAGAGGCTCGGAGAAGAGCACGACGAGCTGCATAGGGTGATCGACGAGCTGCAGAAGTTGATCGCACACAGCTTGTCAAACAAGACTTGGACATTAACTTAATTACGAAGGTCTTGCGTGACAAGAAGAATCTCCAGGATAGATGTGTCCTCCTGCTAGACGAAGCCACCGACACACGCAGAGAATGAATCATCAAAGCAAAAGCTGCCATGAAAGCCTACAATGACAGGGACCGTTGCCTGGATACATTGAGACAGATGAAGGAGGACATGGGCCAAGGTCTCACCATGCCCAAGAGTCCAAACAAGGAGAACGGGGAGCTAACGACAATGCCCAATTCAGATTCAGAGTAGGGGGGGGGGCAGGAATCTCAGTTCATGCTCCGCTGCTTTTGTAATTTATACATGTCGTGAATTAAGCAATCTTGGAGCAACTCCTTATTTCTCTGTTTATCTTACTTTCCTGTCAACTTAATTATGTGTTTGTGTTCTCATGAATGGTCATCATCCTTTCTTTCCTTTATGTATCTAAGCTTGGAATTAGATTATAACTATGCCACTACTATTTGGTTACATTGGAAAAACCCATAGCACCCTTAGTTGGATACAGTCCCACGTTGATTTGAAATTGAAATTAGGACCATGCCACTACTTTATCGTGTTGAATTGGGAAAATTAGGCTTTATTGCTCTGAAATTGAAATTAGGATTGTGCCACTACTTTATCATGTTGAATTGGGAAAAATTGGCTTTATTGCTCTGAAAGTGAAATTAGGACTGTGCCACTACTTTATCCTGTTGAATTGGGAAAAAAGGCTATATTGCTCTAAAATGGAAATTAGGACTGTGCCACTACTTTATCTTTTTGAATTGGGAAAAAAGTCTATATTCCTCTGAAATTGAAATTAGGACTATGCCACTACTTTAACTCGTTGAATTGGAAAAAGGGTATATTGCTCAGTCATATAAATTAGGAGTATGGCACTAGTTTATCTAGTTGAATTGGGAAAATCCTATATTGCTCTAACATTATCTCTGGAATTAGGACTGTGCCACTAGTTGATTTTGTTAAATTTGTACAATCCTTGATTGCTCTGTCCTTCAAATTATGACTTTGACACTAGTTAATTGTTTAAATTGTGGAAACTAATCACATATTTTTGTTGCAGTAGAAGAGGCGAAAGATCAACCCAGAACTGCCGACGTGGCTACAGGACAAGATGGCTATCCAAACGGAGAAGCAGAATTTTTAAAAAGTGTCCCATGACCTCCTGAGAGAAGAAGTCACCATCCTTTATGACAAGTGCCACAGTCTGAAGGTGGACAGCGCCGGTTGGAAGGAACTTCACAAGAAAAGTATCGCCTCGGCGTGTGCGAAGGAGGACATTTTAAAGGATCTTATGGTGGATAATCTTAAGCTTACTGATAAGCTTGTCGCTTCCTAGATGGCGTGCTTGAACCAGCGGGAGGCCCACAACCAAGTACTGAGGGAGTAGGTAAAAACCAAAGTGGACCTGATCGAACGAACCCTCAAACTGGAGCTTATGAGAAAGGAACATGACCATCTCCGTGCAAGGCTCAGTGCATACTATAAGTTCCGCTAAAGTTAGTTTGCAAAATATGGGTTCTAATAGACCAAATCGTGTTTTATCCATGTGTAGTAGTGATTTTGTAAACATGGACCTCTCTCTATGCAAACTATTATTTATTTTGAAAGTTTATTTTTCTCAAGGATTGAGTTTGGATTAGTCAAGATATCACAACTGCAAGTCTTACAGTTAACTAGTTTCAGATATTGCCACAACACAAATTATGCATCTAAAATTTCCTTGATCGTCTGTAGCTTGCCCTTGTTCACCTCGCGCTCCTTCTTCAGAACCTTCAACAGCTCCACAATGCAATACTCTAGCTTCTTATTCTCTTCCATGAGCTAATCCCTCTCCTTTTTGGCCTTCTGAATCTTCCATGCAGTTCCCACCACCAAGCTCCCATTGATTGTGTCATTTAGTTCTGACCACAAATGCTTGATTTCCTGTTCCAGCTCCTTATTTCCTACCAAGAGCTTGTAATTTTCTGTAGCTGCATCACGGGCATCTGTAAATCTCCCTGACCTTTCGAACTCATACATATCCAATAACTGGGCCAAACATTTCTTAAGTGCGTCTGTCCACTCAAGATCCACCCACTCTACTACTTTACACATAGGGCCAACCTAAAAAAACACGGGACCTAATTATTCAACATAATACTACACAATTTTCTTCATGTCTCCATTGTACATAACGAAAACAAACCTGATTTGTACAGCCCAAAAACCTTCTTCTAGTGTTACTGTCTTCAAATGCAACATATTTCCTCAGTTTTAGCCCATGATCACATGGTACTTCCCAATCGAGATCTAGGCCCTCCCAATTGGGGTCGTAGATCGTGAGTGGTACCTATAAGGGAACGAAAAGCTAGAAATAAACACGATTGCATGCACATTACAAGTCTTGGGTCGAGGTAATTACCAATGCCTAACCATTGCCGATAATACAGAGGAACTCACATCAGGGAGGGAAGACTCGATTTTAGAGAGAAAGTTGTTGCTGCTCGACTGGTCGTCCTCATTGTTCCAGGGCGTCATGGTGAATGCGGCCGTGGCGATGCGTTCGGTGACGTTGAGGAGAGAGAGGATGGTAGTGAGTGGATAGAGAAGGAGTGGGGAAAGTGAAGTGAGTCAATGTTGCAACATTGACTAAATTGGCATGCTACAGTGGTTTAATTGATACAATGTCCCGTGGCTGGATTACTATCTCATATCTAATATTTTTCTCTTCCTTCATTTTAATTTGTAATATTAATCATGTACTTCCTCCTTCCCAATTTGTTTGACTTATAGAAACATACAAAATCTTATGTATCGAACAATATAGGATTATGGTTTATGGTTTAGGGTCTAATGAACTGTTTATTATACTAACCCCTTAACCCTTATTCCTAAATCCTAGACCTGTGCGTCCAATAGATCACTGTCTCCTACTTAGTAAGTTTTTTTCATAAACCCTACGCTCGTTCATCCATGATAGTACTTCCTTATAAGTAACTTATAGTTATCCAGCGATTATTAAAATTATAATCCCATGGAGCATTATATTACATCATAATCATGTCAACTACAAGGTACTTATATATCACCTTGTTCAGTGATGGTTTCAATGAAAGATATGTCCCAAAATCTCAACAGCTCACACCACATTATATTACAATCTCTCAACACTCATAATATCAGTAACAAATTTATCACATCATCTCAGAAAACACACTCATGTCAACTACAATGTACTTGTGTCTTATTACAACAACGATGCTTTAATCGAGTGATATGTCCGAAAAGCTCAACAACTCACAGAACATCGGATTGCAATCCCTGAACAAACACGACCACATCAACACAGTTTCAAAGAAACAACAATCTTTGCTACAAATACAGGCAGGGGAGCCCTGCGGTCTATCTGACAAGCCTTGGGTAGCAGCTCTCATCAGATCTGATCAACGTCTATCTTCTCGTTCTGTTCATCCACGGAAGGGGCCTCTGCATCCACTACAACCTGTCTAACAACATCAGAAATGGCAGCCAGGAAGAACAACCTCCTGGTTTGCTTTATTCGTTGCATAATCTGCATCAGTTCATCGGTATCCAAAACCTCTATGAACTCCTGCTTGTTATGATGCCACCACCGGAGTCGTGCCATCTTCTTAGGGCCAATAATGATTTCCTTACCAATCATCTCTCTCAGTTCAACAAGAGTTATGTTTTTGCAACTTAGCTTGATCAGCATCTAGTGGTCTGTAAACTCGAGCAGCAGAAGATCTGGCAGCAAGATCTCTAGTATCTGCATACATATCATCAATACTCGCTTCAGCTTTCAATTGACGATCAGCTGCACAACACTCCCAAAGCATCTGAAGCTCATGGTAGTGCTCAATTTGCTCATAGGTATCACTCATGTTACGCCACACCAATTTTTCTCTTTGTCTGGATCCCCAAGGAATTCTAGAATGAAGCATATCTATCAACTGTGAAACAGACATGACCTCTTTTTAGTTGACAAGAAGACGCACATCCTGCCCGAACACAACCCTCTCGCAACCAAAATCTAGTTTTGCAGTGTACTGGCGGATATGAACCGTGAACTCATATAGGTCCACTGCATCGAAGTTGTTCCTAATTTAATTAAAAAGGGGACCTTTCAGTTCATTCGACCCTACTTTGCAGTAACTAATCTATTTGAAAGACAAGGCACATATAAGAAAAATTCACCTCTCGCTCTTCTCCTCGGTGGTTTTCTTCGAGATCTGGGTTGCATGACCCCGCACTGTAGCCGAACACTCCGCCGCCAGCCGAGATTTTCTCTTCAACATGCTGCTCATAGGTACCCTGTTACCACACTTCTGGCTGACCTCCTCGCTAACCTGGGCTGCAGACCATGCCGCTGCTTCGCTTGTTTGGCGTTGTGCCCGAGACGCTGGCTCCAACGAAGCCGAATCAGTCGCCGATGTAGCTACCACCTTGGCCTCACTTGGCATGTTTCTTCTGGATTTAGTGTGTGTGTGGGTGGGTGGGAGGGGGCGAGGAAAGTACAGAAAAACGGCTGTCGTCGCCGCTGAACCGGATTCAGTGTAGGGAGAGGGAGAAAAAGGACCGTTGCTGCCAGATTCAGTGTCGGGGGTTAGGAAAGTACATAAATGGATTTTCCCATGCGAGACGTGGACGGTGACTTAGAAGGGGCACAACAGGGGCACGACGGGTACTAATGTAATGTAATATCCTGACATAACGACTAAGATTTGAAAATATTTGTTTTGTCCACCATTCAGTTGAAATGCCCCTCTCGGTAATTACCTCTCGAACTTTTCGAATCGCGGTGATTACACGCAACTCGGGCCCTGTGTTTCCTTCTCCTACGAACTTTCGGGCCGCAAAGTAGTATTCCCCTACACGCATGTACACTTTCGAGCATTTAATGAGTTGATAGACATCTACCATCTTTCAAACAAGATGACCAAGGTTACAGCCATAGTTTCTTTTTTGACTTCATATCCATAGTTCCTGATATCGTGTCCATGTTTTGTACATTGTACATTGAATACATATTGGCCAATCAAGCTTTGCTTATGAAGGGAAAATCGAAATTTTATTTTTTAAAAATAAATCCAAGTGACAACATTGTTTTTGGTTGTGAAGCAACTTCAATGGCTCAATATGACATTGTGCCAATTGTCACACGAAGTAACCAATTTAATGGATAAACCCATTCAATCTTACTGGTTAAATTCTTGCAACAAATCAACAATATGGCAATTTACTAAAAACATGTCAATTTTGGTAATATGGTCTAGAGAAATGATGGAGAAGACTCTGGAACGATGGAGAAGTTTGTTTGGAGGTTTTTGCATAGCATATATTTGACTAAATACTATATCAATAGTATCTTCTAGCATCAGATGCTAATTGAATGGAAAAGAAGATCAGACAACTGGCAATGTTGGGATTCATGAGTCTGGATCCAACAATCAATATTCAACGTTATTCGTACATTATATAGTGGTACGATAAGATAAGATAATATAGAGAGTTTAGGTAATTTTCATTAATGTTCAAGCTTTATTCTTATATTCATGGATTAATGGAATATAGCACTACCGAAATTTAGTGAAAGTATCTCAAATTTGGACCTATATATAAGTGCATGATACTAGATGCTTGGTTAGGGTGTATGTGGGTCAAGGGTTTAAGTTTTAGGGGTTGTTTAGGGTTAAGGGTTTAGGGAATTTTCAATAATTTTCAAGCTTTATGCTTATGTTCGTCGAATAGAATAGTGTTACCGAAATTAAAAAAGTGTGTGAAAATTTAGGGTTAGGGGTTTAGGAATAAAGATTTTGATCTATAAGTGCATGATACCAGCTGCTTTTGGTTAGGGTTAGGGGTTGAGGGTTTAGGTTTTAGGGGTATAGGGGTTAGGGTTTAGGTTTTAGGGTGTTAGGGTTAGGTGAATTTTCAATAATTCTCGAGCTTTCGTCAATTCGAATGGTATTAGCGCAATTAATGAAATTATATCAAATTTTAATCTATATGTGCATGATACCTACTTGCTTGGTTAGGGTTGTTTATGGGTCGAGGGTTCAGGGTTTTAGTATTTAGGATTTAGGGCTTTGGTTTTGGTTTTTTAGGGGTAGTTTAGGGTTTAGGGTTTAAGAATTTTTCAAAAATATATATGTTCGAGCTAAGGGTTAGGGGTCAAGAGGTTTATGGTTTTTAAGGGTATAGGTCTTAGGGTTAAGGCTTTAGGCGGTTAGAGTTTAGGGTATTTTCAATAATGTTACAGCTTTCATGAATTAGAATGGCGTTAGCGCAATTTAATGAATGTATGTCAAATTTTGATTTATGATGAGTGCATGATACCTTCTTTCTTGGTCAGGGTTGTTTATGGGTCAAGGGTTTAGGGTTTTATTATTGAGGGTTTATGGTTTTAGTTTTATAGGGGTAGTTTAGGGTTTAGGAATTTTTCAATAATATGTCCGAGCTTAGTGTGAGGGGCTGAGGATTTAGGGTTTTTAGGGGTATAGGGCTTACGGTTTAGGGTTTAGGAAATTTTCAATAATGCTCGAGCTTACATGAATTAGAATGGCGTTAGCATAATTTAATGGAAGTATATCAAATTTTGATCTATTAGTGCATGGTACCGGCTTGCTTGGTTAGTGTTTTTTATTGGCCGAGGGTTTATGGGTTTAGTATTGAGGGTTTAGGTCTTTGTTTTTTAGGGGCAATTTAGGGATTAGGGTTTAAGAATTTTTCAATAATATATATGTTCGAGCTTAGGGTTAGGGCTCGAGAGGTTTAGAGTTTTTAGGTGTATAGGGCTTAGGGTTAACGCTTTAGGGAGTTAGGGTTTAGGGTATTTTCAATAATGTTCGAATTTTTAGGAATTAGAATGGAGTTAGCGCAGTTTAATGAAGTATGTCTAATTTTGATCTATGATGAGTGCATGATACCTGCTTGCTTGGTTAGGGTTGTTTATGTGTCGGGGGTTTAGGGTTCTAGTATTGAGGGTTTAGTGTTTTGGTTTTTAGGGGTAGTTTAGGGTTTAGGGTTTAGGGTTTAGGAATTTTTCATAATATGTCCGACTTAGTGTGAGGGGTTGAGGGTTTAGGGTTTTTAGGGTATAGGGCTTAGGTTTAGGCTTTAGGGAATTTTCAATAATGCTCGAGCTTATGTGAATTAGAATGGCGTTAGCGCAGTTTAATGAAAGTATATCAAATTTTGATATATTAGTGCATGACACCTTCTTGCTTGGTTAGGGTTGTATATGGTCCAAGGGTTTAGGGTTTTAGTATTGAGGGTTTAGGGTTTTGTTTTTTTAGGGGTAGTTTAGTGTTTAAGATTTTTTCAATAATATGTCTAAGCTTAGGGTAACGGGTTGAGGGTACGTTTAGGGTTTAGGGGGTAAGGGTTTAGGGAATTTCCAATAATAATGTTCAATCTTTATTCCTATATTCGTCAAATAGAATCGTGTTACCAAATTAATAGAAGTATCTGAAAATTTGATCTATAAGTGTGCATGACAACTGCTTGGTCAAGATTTAGGGGTTTAGTGTTTTGGGTTTAAGGTTTAGGGGTTTAGTGTTCAGGTTTTAGGGTTTAGGGTTTAGGTATTTTGGGGTTTAATTTAGGGTTTAGGGTTTTCGGAATTTTCAATAAAGTTAGAGCTTTATGCATATATTGATGGAATAGAATGACTTAGCAACAATTTAATAATGAAAGTATCTCAAATTTTGATCTATATATAAGTGCATGATACCCGCTTGGTTAGGGTTGTTTATGGGCCAAGGGTTTAGGGTTTTGGTTTATTTAGGGGTAGTTTAGGGTTTAGGGTTTAAGAATTTTTAATAATATATATATTCTCGACTTAGGGTTAGGAGTCGAGGGGTTTAGCGTTTTAAGGGGGTATAAGGCTTAGGGTTAAGGCTTTAGGGGGTTAGGGTTTAGCGTATTTTCAATGATGTTCACGCTTTCGTGAATAAGAATGGCGTTAATGCAATTTAATGAAAGTATCTCAAATTTTGATCTATGATGAGTGCATGATACATGCTTGCTTGGTTAGGTTTGTTTATGGGTCAAGCGTTTAGGGTTTTAGTTTTGAGGTTTTAGGGTTTTGGTTTTTTAGGGGTTGTTTAGGGTTTAGGGTTTAGGAGTTTTTCAATAATATGTCCGAGCTTAGTTTCATGGGTTGAGGGTTTAGGGTTTTTAGGGTATAAGGCTTAGGGTTTAGGATTTAGGGAATTTCAATAATGATCGAGCTTTCGTGAATTAGAATGGCGTTAGAGTATTTTAATGAGAGAATATCAAATTATGATCTATTAGTGCATGAGACATGCTTGCTTGGTTAGGGTTGTTTATGGGTCGAGGGTTTAGGGTTTTGTTTTTTAGTGGTAGTATAGGGTTTAGGATATTTTCAGGAATATGTTTGATCTTAGGGTAAGGTCTTAAGGGTATGTTTAGGGTTTTTAGGGGTTGCGGGCTTAGGGGGGTTATGGTTTCGGGAATTTTCAATAATGTTCAAGCTTTCGTGAATTATAATCGGGTTAGAGAAATTTAACAAAAGTATCACAAATTTTGATCTATAAGTGCATGATACCCGCTTGGTCAGGGTTTAGGGTCGTAGGGTTTAATTTTTAGGTTTTAGGGAACTTTCAATAATGTTCAAGCTTTATGCTCAGATTCATGGAATGGAATGACGTTAGCATAATTTAATCAAAGTATATGTCAAATGTTGATCTATAAGTCGATGATATATTTGCTTAGTCAGGGTCGTTTAGTGGCTTAGGGTTTTGGAAATTTTCAATAATGTTCGAGCTTTATGCTTATATTTGTGGAACAGAATTGCGTTGCCACAATTTAATGGACGTATCTCAAATTTGGATCTATAAGCGCATGATTCCTTTTTTAGGTGTGCATGATATCTACTTGGTTAGGGTTTAATGATGGGTTGAGGAGTTTAGGATTGATTGTTTTAGAATTTTGGGGTTGAGGGTTTAGGTTTCAGGGGTTTTTTAGGGTTTAGGATTTTAGTAGTAGCCATGGGATTTGACGAGTTTCTGAAAAAACAACTTCGCAGTATTGTCCTGCCATGTATGGACATTATTGTGTTTCAACCCGAACTACCAAGGTCGTCAAGGCCATATCGATCGGCATCATAGTTTACGACCCCATAGAGTTCCCACACTAGATGTGTGCATCTTGGGGTAGCAAGCATTGTTGACCGTGGGAGTTTTCACACATATAGTGGATCATGTGTCCTATCTAACTACGGCATTTAAATGAATTTCGCAAAAAAATAAAGTCTAGCGTGGTGGATACGGGAGTACAAGGCACACGTGTCTAAGGGCATATGTAATGTTGGACCCACTCGACTAATGGAAATTACCATAATGTATAAAGTCAGCATTTGCCACAAGATGGGACCCACATAGCCTGTCATATTTCTCCATGCAAGGGGAAATGATTTTTCTATACTCTATGTGAAACCCACAAGCTTGAGGTAACTTTTTTTCTCCATAATGTACTACTATATGCCTTAAGGCATGTTTTTTTACACATTCCAGATGCCATAAGGAAAAATAAAATAATGGGCCTACTTGGAAGTGTATGACGAAGCTATAAAATTTCTATGCACACGTCTTCAAATTAGTGGGTCCCACGAATTGTCAAGTTTGACACTGTCTAAACGGTGGAGCTTGGTACTACTACTAGTAGTATATTTATTTTTCTTGGACATATGCTCACCTCTGTCCACGCGATGTACAAGCAGAGAGAATAAAACACAGGTAGGGGAAGAGGGCAGCAGCGAACAAAGAAGAAGAGTTGAAGACGGTTCGATGACAGAGCAAAGTTTATTATGATGGATTCCTGACACGAGGTACTCCTACCACCTTTATAGTGTATTACACTCTACTAGTAGTAAATTTCAGGACCTATGCACGCAAAAAAATTGGAAGTGTGTTTTCTCTCTCCTTTGATGCCTCTCTCCACCCCTCTCCCCTCGCGCACCGGCCTAGTTGATCTCTACCTCATCCACAACGTGACGTTGCGCACGTGCGCCTCGGTGTGGTGGCTCTATTTTTGTTTTGAGGGGGATCATGTCTACACACACTTGTATAGTCCAAGTGCAGAGGTTGGTAGAACAGTAGCAAGTTTCCCTTAACTGGATTACCCAACGTTCAACGAACTCAGGGAGGAAGTGGTCAAAGGTATCCCTCTTAAGAAATCGTGCAATAAAGATATAAGAAGTCTCTTGTGTCCCCAACACACCCAATACACTTGTCAGGTGTATAGGTGCACTAGTTCAGCGAAGAGATAGTGAAATACAAGTGATATGGATGATTATAAGTGGTAATTGCAATCTGAAATAAAAAAGGGCAGCAAGCAACGGCGCCAGAAAAGAGCTTGATAGGGAGGAAGAGACTAAAGTCCCTATAGTCCCCAGCAGTGGCACTAGGTCTAGTTGTAAATGGTGTTTCAATGCTTAGAAACAAGGCCTAGAGATCATACTTTCACTTGTGGACACTCCCAGATAAATATATTCTCTTCATAATACTACTATGAACTACTGCCCGGTTAGACAACTCTAATACACGGTAGGTCTATAACAGCACACCTCAAAGTTCGCATTCCCCATCTAGATAACCCCACACTGTTACCTTGAGCGCTAGATGGTTCCAACAAACACCAAAATTTCATAGAGACAACCAACTCAAAATATAACTCATGATAAGTATTTATGTAATCTTTAGCCTAAGTGCCACATGGTGTGCACACTGTCACCTTCACACACGTGGGGATAGATAGATATTACAATTAAAGCACTTGATTATCAGAGTATATCTACTTGATTACAAAGCTCATGACCATAATAAGATCACACATAGAGAGAGAGATAGATGAACACATAGCTACCGATAGAGCCCTTAGCCTCGAGGAAGAACTACTCCCTCCTCATCATGGGAATCAATAACGGCGATGGAGATGGTGCTGGAGATCGATGGAGATGGCTCCGAGGGAAATTCCTTGTCCCGACAGGGTGTCGGCATAGAGACTTCTATCCACCGAATCTCCTCTTTGGTGGCGGCGGCGTTGCGGAACTTTTTGCGGAGATCTGATCCTCCTAGGGTTTACCTCTTGGGAGACGTATATGTAGGCGAAAGTGCAAGGTCGGTGGAGGGCCAGGGGGGCGACACCATGTGGCTGCAGCTAGGGGGCCGCGCCACCATATGGTGTGGCCTCCCTGGTGCCCTCCTCCGTCTCTCCTTCGGGCTCCGTGTCGCGTCGGGTAAAATATTGTTAACACCCGGATTTTGAACAGATGCATGTTATGCCATACATCACAATCCTAGGACTACCATTTTTGCAAAACATAACAGATTGGTACCATAGTTCATCATCCATTAAAAACCATAATAAAAGTCTTACAAATAAAGCATCTCATGATCCAGTCATAATATAATCAACGCAGAGGAATAACATAATAACGGTAGCATGGTTGAAGCTCCATCTTCAAGGTCACAGGAAATGCTGGCGATGGGACATGATCCTAGTTGTCATAGACCTCCTGATGTTCATCATCCTGGTAGTCCTCCTCATAGTCTGGCCATAGGAATATCCAGGGACAAAGCCATGAGTACTCTTTAAGTACTCGCAAACTATCACTAACAAGTAAGTACTTTCAGTAGGAATCCTAAGCTCTAGGTTTATTTGCAAAAATCCAGGTTTATCTCTAACTGAGTTTAGAACTAAAGAAAACTAACTTAATGTTTTTGAACACCTAAGTGGGAACATAGTTTTCATGTTCACAACCCTTTTGTGTTCCAGTCAAAGTCATATTTCATTTCACAAGTCATTTTGAAAACATCTGACGATAGAACAGTATGGACACTCCAACTATCCATAACCATGGACACAGCTATTCGAATAGTTTGACACTATGCAGAGATTGTACACTTTCACCACAACATTTGATAATCTGTCAGGAACAATCCCGTATCACCATACTTAGTATGCGTATAATCCATCCTAACCTTTCAATTACACATCCTAGTATAGGCACCTCACCTATGAGTTTGGCCTCCCAACCATGAACATCTGTCATCTTGGGAATTGCACAGGTGGACAATCATCACGAGGCAGCCTCAGCTCAAACCTCTTGCACAAGGGAACCCATACTAAGACATATAAACTTCCAGTAAAGCCCTACCCAAATTCGGGTATTGTGGTTGTACGGTAAAATTGGAATGGTATCGCATCCGAACCCAACCATCAGTTTTATAAAGGGATAAGGCTCATGCCTCAACATTTTCATCATCAAATCATCTGGTGTTCATAACATATGTCAAAACATTTAATTAGAATGACTCATCATTCTAAGGTTTTCATAATCATTTTCACCAAGTATTCCCATCTAAAGTGATCATCTTTTATGCTTAGAACTAGCCACTAATATTGAGGGTAATCACTAATGTGGGGTGCTAATCAAGTGTGACTTATCCAAATCTAATCTCATGCCTCAGTATGACATCTAGTTCTAACTAACTTAGGCCAAGTTTTATGCTCTTTATGCTACTTCTAATAGCTTTCCAAAACTCACAAAACACTAACTAGAAGTAAAAGAGAACTTTGATAAAGAAATAAAAGAATAAAGCTTAGAAGTAAAACTAAAGCATGCCTAATGCATTTCATATGTTATCTAGCTTGCAAAGTTGCAGGTGTTAGCTTGCCTTGGGTAGTGCAGTGGTTGAAGTTCTCCTCTGCTTCTTCTTCGTAGTAGTACTCCTCCTCTTCATAGCCTTGGTCAGTACTAGCGTCTATAAATAAATACGAGGTGCACTTTAAATCACCAAACAATACTTAATTACTTCTATTTGGCACACAAAGGTTCACACTAGATGATCTATCATCATCACAAACATCACATGAAATAAATATCTAGTCTTATTTATTTTATTTTAGAAAAATAAATTCTACTCATTGAAAACTACGTAAGATTTAATATTCTCCAATTAAAATATGGGATCATGTTGACACATGTCATCACCACATATTTTAGTACTTGGGAATGTGATTTAGATTGGTGTCACAATTTAATAAGGTTTAGCATTATTGTTTTAAATAATTAAAGTGACTAGAAATGCCTATGGGGCATTATTTTAATACCTGTCCAAGATCACTTCATGTAAACCTAAATATTTTTACATATTCAGAAAGATCTTGTCAAATGTGATTTTGGAGAGTTGGAATCAACTCAAAAGCATTTATGTTTGATTTTTGAAAAATGTTTGAATGTAGAAAAGTCTCTGTCTTTTTATTTTTAGTATATGTGATCTATAAGTCCAATTTATTTGAATCCAATGGGCTTGGATTAATAATTTCAACACCTTTCTAGCAAAATTGGTTCAGTAAAACTGTCTGGATTGATTTTTGAATCTACTGACAAAACTAGATTTGAATTAAACTGGAAAATCTCTGTTTGAATATATGGGCTGAGCGCGGGAACTAAACTAGGCTGTCCCAACTGCACAGCTGCGATCCCACGCATCAGCGACTATGTCTTACCAAAACGGTATCCTTCAATCTAGGCCCTATGATTAGAATCTGATCTAACGGCTGAGGTTCATCGTCGACAACGAACAGCTCCGACGAGGTCTAAATCGTAATGTGATGGTAGGGGTCGTGTGAGGATCACCAGGGCTCCAACTCGGGTCGTCGATGGGGGCGAACGATTTTGTCGACGAAGGCGGTTCGAATGGTGGTCATGGCGGCTCCTAGTGCGTCTTCAATCGACGGTTCCTTTTTTCTTCTGCAGCAGTGGGCTCCGGTGAAATTCCGCCAGTGCGGAGATCGCCTTGCTCCGAGGAGAGGTGTGGGAGGTTCTGTGAGAGGTGGGGAGTGGGATGGTGTGGTGAATTGAGTCGGGGGTGGCCTTCTTTTATAGCTGAGTGAGAGGGGCATGCGACATGGTCGGAGCTCGACGGGGTTGATGGCACAGTGACCTATTGGCATGGCGAAGGACGTAGGCCGGTGCGCGGTCTCCTGGCGATCCTCAAGGGCTTAATGGTGCGGCAAGGGGCGGTCGAGGTTGGTCGGAACGGTTCGACGCTCTACGCGGCACCAATGGCATTTTCGACGACGTGCAGTGGCTGGTGGTCGCGCGGCGGCGAACGGGCATGTCTAGGGGTTAGTTGGTGCCGTGGAGAGTGTAGCCATGCGCGACGAGGGCGAGGCACGGCGTGTGCGAGCGTGTCGGATGCGGTGCTCTGGCGCGCTCTCGGCAAGGAAGAGAAGAAATGGGCGCGTTTGTTCCCAGTGGTCCATGGCCTGGCTGTGCTCGAGGGCTGGACAGGGGGTGGCGGTGGACGGTGAGCTGCCTCCTGGACATCATGGATGGGCGCGGCGTTTGCTCATGCGGGGTAGCCCTGGTCGGTCGGCAACGGTGGCTTCGGGTGGGGCTGCACTGGTGCAAGGGGTAGCTTGCTACCTTGTTCAATGTGAGTGTGATCAATGGAGGGGACAAGGGTAGAGATTTGGGGACAAGAATTGGACAAAGCTTTGATCACAAACAATGATAGGTTTTGTCGATCCTAAAGATGCTAACAAGGTATGCAAACTTCAACGGTCCATCTATGGATTGAAGCAAGCATCCCGAAGTTGGAATCAACGTTTTGATAAGGTGATCAAAAGTTTTGGTTTTATACAAACTTATGGAGAAGCTTGTATTTACAAGAAAGTGAGTGGGAGCTCTGTAGCAGTCTTAATACTATATGTGGATGACATATCGTTGATTGGGAATGATGTAGACCTTCTTAATAGTGTCAAGGAATATTTGAATAATAGTTTTTCAATGAAGGATCTTGGCGAAGCAGCTTACATATTAGGCATAAAGATTTACAGAGATAGATCCAAACGCCAAATATCATTGTCACAGAGTACATATTTGGACAAAGTTCTAAAGAGGTTTGGAATGGAAGAAAGCAAGAAAGGGTTCTTGCCCATGTTTCCCAATACGACCTTGAGTAAAACTCAAAGTCCGACATCGGCAGAAGATAGAGAAAGGATGAGTAAGACTCCCTATGCCTCAGCCATAGGATCTCTAATGTATGCCATGCTATGTACTAGACCCGACATTGCATATGCTGTTAGTTTAACTAGCAGATATCAAAGTGATCCAGGAGTGGATCATTGGACAGCGGTCAAAAACATCCTTAAGTACTTGAGAAGAACTAAGGATATGGTTCTTTCTTATGGAGGTGATGAACAACTCGTTGTTAACGGTTACACCGATGCTAGTTGGAACACCGATCCGGATGATTCTAAATCACAATCTGGATACGTATTTATTTTGAATGGTGCAGCAGTTAGATGGAGGAGTGCAAAGCAAAGCGTTGTGGCGAGATCTTGAACTGAATCGGAATACATGGCTGCTTCGGAGGCTTCACAAGAAGCGATATGGATGAAAGAGTTCATTACAGAGCTGGGTGTGGTTCCTAGTGCGCTGGACCCAATGTCTATCTACTGTGATAACATGGGCGCCATAGCCAATGCGCAAGAACCAAGGTCACACAAGAAGCTGAAGCACATCAAGCTGCGTTTTCACGCTATTCGAGAACATATCCAGGATGGGGATATAAAGATTTGCAAAGTACACACAGATCTGAATGTGGCGGATCCGTTGACTAAACCTCTCCCGAGGGCAAAACATGACCAACACCAAACTGCCATGGGTGTTCGGTATATTACCATGTAATCTGGATTAGATGACTCTAGTGCAAGTGGGAGGCTGTTGGAGATATGCCCTAGAGGAAATAATAAATGTAGTTATTATTATATCTTTGTGTTTATGATAAATGTTCGCATTCATGCTATAATAGTATTAACAAGGAAACATTGATACTTGTGTGATTTGTAAACTTAATTGAAGTCCCTAGTATAGCCTCTATACATCACTAGCTTGTTGGTTGATAAATGATTGTGGTTTCCGTATCATCAACATTGAGATGTTATCAACAACAAGATCATATCGTTAGGAGAATGATATGGTGGACATACTCCTATAGATAAGCGTAGCATAAAGATCAAGTCATTTCAATAGTTCAATTGCTATATGCTTTCTGATACATAGTAACCTAATTCCTTCGACCATGAGATCATGCATATCACCTTTACCGGATGGATGCTTTGATGACATCAAACACCACACCGTAACTGGGTGGCTATAAAGGTGGAATTGAGTGTTCGGAAAGTATTGGTTGAGACACATGGATCAAGAGTGGGATTTGTCCATCCATATGACGGATAGATATACTCTGGGCCCTCTCGGTGGAATTTCATCCAATTAGCTTGCAAGCATGTGACTGGCTCACAAGGGATCACATATCACGGGAACGAGAAAAGAGTACTTATCGGTAACGAGGTTGAACTAGGTATGCAGAGATACCGACGATCATAACCTCGGATAAGTAAACTATCGTGAGACAAAGGGAAATTGGTATCGTATGTAAGTGGTTCATTCGATCGCAAAGTAATCGTAGAAATATGTGGGAGCCATATGAATTTCCAGATTCCTCTATTGGTTATTGTTCAGAGAAGTGTCTCGATCATGTCCGCATAATTCACGAACCGTAGGGAGACACACTTAAGGATTCGACGTTGTTTGAGTAGTTATGGTATTATGAGAAAGAGACCGAATGTTGTTCGGAGTCTCGGATGGGATCCAGGATATCACGAGGTGATCCAGAATGGTCCGGAGAATAAGATTCATATAAGGAAAGTCCCGTTTCGGAGTTCGGGAATGATTCCGGTGTTTTCATCGGGAATGTTCTAGAAGGTTCCGGAATGTCCGGCACTCCGGAGGGGAAGGGGTACATGAATTTGTCATTGCATATTGGAATGATTGCATCATGTACTAAGTGTCCTCGCTGTTCCAAATAAAGGATTAAATTGAATCCTAATTTGAAAAGTCAAATAGCTGGTTTGAAAAGTCAAACGGCTAAAATTGGAAAGAGGAAAAGAGGAGGGAGTGTGAAACCGAGTTGGGGAGGGAATCCCTCCTCCAACTGGCGGAGCACCACCCAAGCCGAGTTGGGGAGGGACTCCCCTCCCTCCCCTTGGCCGGCCGGCCCCTCCACCTATATAAGGAGGGGCAGGGCTCCCTCCTAGGACACACAAGTCCCTCACCTCAAACCCTAGAAAGCTGCAGCCCTCCATAGCCGCCGCCACCACCTAGGGTTTTGCCCTAGCCGCCGACTTGGGGTCCCCGGAACCCTAGCCGCCGGCTCTAGCCCCTCCTCCTTGGTGTGTCTAAACCCTAGATCGCCGAGGAGCTCTCTCGTACTCCACCATACTTTCTCCGGCTTAAGGCGAAGCCCTGCGAGATCTCCCCTCTACTTCCGGTACCACGCCGGTGTGCTGCCGGAATCGCGAGGAGAGTGCTACAACCTCTGCTTCCTGCTGGAACAAGGGAGAGGAAGGTCTTCATCGAGTACCGAACGTGTGACCGACTGCGGGAGCGCTGCCGGAACGCAGCGCCGGAAGGATCGTCTACGCGATCTTGAGATCGGGAAGAGTACGACTACATCACCCACGAGAATCCGCTCTCGTTAAACACTTTGGAATCTTCAAGGGTGAGTTATTCCATCGACTCGTTGCTACAATCTAGTAGATAGATCTTGGCTTGTTTGTTTGTATGCGGTAGAAAATTTTTGTTTTCCATGCTACGAAACCCTACAACCTGACCCCGCCCTCTAGTGATATTCCTTCTTCTAGGAATTTAGCGTATTGGTTTCTGACCTCTTTGTAGCTATAGTGTAAGATACCTCCTTTATAAAAAAAAGGATCCCTGTGATTGCAATGCTAGTCCCTGGATCAATGCTAGCATCCACAGTTTAAGATGAAGTACACAGAAACAAAGGTCATTATTACAGTCATTCTAGAGAAAAACATAGTCTTTACAACTCCAAGGCCACAGGCCTAGTACAAGAGTTTAAATAAGTAAATAGATAAAAGTCTTCATCTTCATTTGCCACAGGCAAACATGTTGAGTGTAGACTCATGACTCCTAATCCTCATAAGAGTAACCTGCAACATCACAAGTTACAGCCATAGTGGGTCAATACATTGGAATAGTATTGGCAATTGATACCTTAGTATAATTTTTGGTGGACTAGATACTATATGCAATTTGGCTAAGTGTAGTTTAGGCTTGCTTTGCTCAAAATAGGTTTTGCCTATTAGTTGAAAACACTAAGTTTTTCTTTGTCAAAACTTTTCCCAAGGAACCACCAATAGACATTGGGGTCCTTCACCCTTGTTCACCCACAAGTTTTACTTAGAAATTGGGATGAGGAGATTATTGATAGCTTCCATGTCTTGATGCTCAAGTTGTCCTTTTCCAGGGACATGGCTAAGTACTTAGATTCTTCCATCTGCAGAGGTTGTGCACTTTTCCCACCAGACTTGATTTTCACCAAGACAGGACCTTTTAGAAGCCTTCCCTTAGACCAAATGGACGCGTTCCAACCTATCATCCCACTACCACCAACTGTCCAAATGGCTAAGTTCTAGCAACCTATGTGATCCAGGCAGAGCCCATATTGCCAAGTGGATGCACTAGAAGCTACTTAACACTTGGCCTCTAAAATCTCTTTGTTCCTAGGTGGCTTTCCACAAGTGAGATACACAAGGTAAACCATAGAAATGGGCCTTGTGTAACCACTCAACATAAACCATTCCTTCCATTCCACCCAGGTGTTTCATTCACTTAGTTGTTTTATTAGGCAAAACACAAGTCCAAAGACTTATAAATATTTTTATCATAGCATGTATATTTCACCAACCTTGGTTACTACTAGCTAGGCTAAGCATGGCATAGATAAGCATCTTAACTTAGAAATTTCTAGCAATTCTACAACTACTAGGATTTCCCAAGCATAGCATAAGTAAAATATAACATGCAAGACTAGTAAAATATTTCTAATGCTTAGTAGAAAACATAGGGAAAATATATCATGAATCACCACTTGCCTTGGTAGTTTGGAGAGTAGCTACACTCCTCACAATCACAATCACTATTGGCACCAAAATCTACACATAGAATCATAGCAACAAATCACATACAAATAGATACAAGCAAAAATATATGGATGCATGCAACATGATATGTGATGATTTTCTAAACTCAACAAGACAAGTGTACAGTACTGTTTCATAAACAATTTCAAGACTTGCCAAACAACATTTATTTAAACCTGAAAACATTTCTCAAATAATTTATATACACAAAATAGGCCTATACATCTTTCTGTAAAAAAAACCATCTTAACAGAAACAAAACATTAAACACATTGCATATTTGTAAAGGACTTGTTCTCCTGATTCCATTGATATAAAATTTGTCGAATTTGAACATGGGGATCAAAAGTTATGGCTAAAACAATTTCAAACAACTAACATATTCAAATCCTGATTTTAAATCTAATTCCTGGCCACGCGTCATGTTCTGATTGGCGCGTATCGGTTCGCTCAGGATCGCATCTGTGAGCCGTCATATCTAACTTAAACGCGCAGCCCAGATCTAATCTTACCGTTTTGCCTAGGATCTATCGTATCCGCAGTATCTATCTAACGATCCTAAGCAACCTAACCATCCAGTGGCGGCGCTAGCGGCGGCGACTGGCGGCGGAGCCTCTGTCAGAACTACCACCGGTGCTCCAGGTCACGCGGGAGAGGGATAAGAGGCTTACCAAGCTCGCCGTGTGTTGCTGATGCTCAAGGTGGCGATGGCTTGTCAAGGGGCGCGTTGTAGTGGCCGAGGGGGCTCGTCGGAGTTGCTGGCGGCGCTAGATGCTTGCTGTCGAAGACGTTTCCGAGGTTATGCGTCGACCTAGAACGAGACAGATGGTTTAGGAGATGCACAAAGGCCTGGAGATCAAGACAGTATCAAAGGGGGGCAAGGGGCGGTCTCGTTTTTCCTGAATTGCTCGTTGGAGTCGAGCGGCGGCTCAGGTGTTCGCGGGTGTGAACGAAGACGTCGCTCTGGGTCACGAGAAAGCAAACAGAGGGCATCAGTGAACGCGCAAGGACATAATGGTCACGATGGTTTGAACCAGAGACATGGGGCGGTCAGTACTCACCGAGATTGGTCACCGGAGTGCGTCTGTGCAGCGGCGGTGCAAGAGAGATTGCGGGCAGCCTGGGGGCGTTTCTGTCTGGCTTTGTTAGGGGAAATGGCCGCGAGGGGAAGGTAGTCTTATAGCCAGAGCGGGGTCAAGGATCGCGCGCGGTATCAATGGCAATTAAGCCCGCAGTGACTGCGGCGAGGTAACGGCGGAGCGAGCGTCGCGGACGCGCGTGATTGACGACGACGACGACGACGTGGTCGCAGGGTCCACTCGTCAGCGAGTGAAACAGAGAGGAGGTGGGGTCGGGTGGTCAGTGACTTGGTGGGTTCGTCTGCGAGTGAGAGAGAGAGAGGGGGAACTCGGGTGGGCTTAGTGGGCTGAATCCGTCGTTGGGCTAGATAGGTGGCGCCGGCCCTTTTCTAATTCTTTTCTCCTTTTATTTTTCTATTTTCAATTTCAGGAATCAAATTCAAATGATTTTGAAATCTATTTGAATTCAAATATTTTCAGGATTTTTGTATTGTGCAACAATCACAATTCTGGGCATAAAACCAAGTGGTCACTTTGAATTGGCCTGGTCACTTGAATAAAATAAAATAAGCAGTGACTCAGCACTAGTTTTATTTAGGTTTTGAAATTGGTTTTCAAATTATATTTGTTTTGAAACTTGGGTTTTAAATCCTTGAAATCTAGCAATACACTCTGAAAGCCATAAGACACAAGGTTTGGTTCAGTGAACACCTATCTCACATTGGAGATTTGTATTTGTTTTAAATGCTAATCACATAAAATAATGAGCTCATATGCTCCTGTTTTTGAATTGATTTGTTTGAAATGAAATCTATATGATCATGGATGCATGGATGATATGCATGAGTTTGAAACATGATTTTAGGGATGTTACATATATCACGTTCCTTGTATGCCACAAATTCGCGCCAATGAGGTCTTATCTTCGCATAATATGCGTCTTCGAAATCTAGAGTGTTGCGAGCTTTGAAAAATTTGTTCAATTTTGTCTTCCAGTTGCGGAAAGCGTCAGCCATCTTCTTTAGAGTCCACTCTTTGAACTTTTCCTTTATAACCGGTTTGTTTTCATCCTCCTCTGGTGGAAGGGTGAAATTTACCAACAGCGAATTCCAAAGCGTTTCTTTGGATCTTTCATCAACAAAAGTACCGTCGCCCTTCTTTGGCTTATTCCAATTTTCAATTATGATTGGGATTTGGTCCCTAACAAGAACTCCAGCCCGACGTACAAATTTGTCTGCAGCCTTCTTGGGCTCCATCGGCCTGCCATCAACATGGACTGCTTCGATCGTGAACTTTGCACGATCTTTCAACCGATGGCTCGCGCCTTGCTTGCTCTTTTTCGTAGAAGAAGATTGTTGCTGGCTGGTCGATCCAGAGGGCTAAAAGAAGAAAGAAGCGTTAATTAATACATTTACATATATACAAATCAATCGGTGCAAGTCAGCAGAGGCTTAATCCATGCATATACCTCGACAGACTTTGTAATCACTAAAGTGCGTTCACCGGAGTCGTCATCTTCTCCATGACTACTTGAGCTGTCATCATGTCCCTCCAAGTTCAGATATTGTGAGGTTTCCTCGTGGATCACGTTCTCCATTATTTCTTCATCTTCAAGGTTTCTACTAAGTGGATCCATAGTTTCTAATGATCACACAAATATCTGTAATACATCTATTGAAATGCTCAAGCAAAGATGATGATATGATAGGTTAAAAGTATTGAAATGTAACCCTAATACATGCTTGGTCATTCCAAACCCTAATTCGGAGAAATCCCGGATTCATATGAGAGGGTATATTTACTTATTTTAATTAACTTGTCATGAAAGTTGATTAACATAGCATGGTTATTATAATGCTATATTTACAACGAGAGGTGGCGGCGCTAGGGCGAGAGCGGGGCCGGGATGCGTGGGGGTGTGCGTTCGAACCAGCACGACGTGGGCTCGGCGAGGACAGAGGAGGTTAGGGTCGACGGCATAATATTATCTAGAGTAAGAGAGTAAACATTCAAGTGGACTTGGATTCATACACAAATATACATATTATTCATACAAAATACACAAATAAATACACAAATGAAATTAAAACCCTAAGGATGCTTGATCATTTTAAACGAGTTCCAAGGGGTCCAAACCCTAATTCGAAGAAATCCCGGATGCATATGAGAGGGGTCCAAACCCTTGGCGCGCGAGGTAGCGGGTTCGCCTTAGCGTGATGCGGGCCTACCTAAAATGGGCAGCGCCACTACCTAGGGGTCACCGGAGCAACGTTAACGACAACGTCCAGCGGCGGCGCTTGTAGAGCAGCGAGGTGACGACCCTAAACTAATACTAACTATAAAATACACTAAATAACCCTAAACTAAATACACTAAACTACACTAAATAAATAACCCTAAACTAAATAACCCTAAACTAAATAACCCTAAACTAAATAAACCCTAAACTAATAACCCTAAACTAAATAAACCCTAAACTAATACTAACACTAAACTACTAATAATACAATAACAAGTAGAAATATATTGCGAATCCACATATAATAACCCTAAACTAATACTAACCCTAAACTAATACTAACCCTAAACTTAATACAATAACAAAATTCTAATAATAACTACACACTTAATTATAACTAATTAATAACTACTACCGGCGGGGCCGGCGGGGAGTGGCGCGTGGCACCGGGCGAGGACGGCGGGGTCCGGCGGCGAGTGGTGGCGCGCGGCACCGGTCGGAGGCGCTGCTCCCGAGAGTTGCTGGCGCGGCGGCGTGCGTGGTGGTGGCTCCGCGAGTGGATGGGAGGGGGCGGCGGACGACACGGACGCGGTGGCGGGCGGCGGTGACGACGGTGGACGACGAAGGTCGCGGTGGCAGGCGGCTCTGCTCTGCTCCTCCGCCGCGGCTCTGCTCTCTGCGCGCGTGCTCCTCTTTGCGCTCGATCAATCTGGCTGGGGGGGAGGAAGAGGAATGCGCCCGCATTTATACCCTCCCCTTTAACACCGCCAGCCAGGAACCGGTGTTAAAGGGGGGATTCGTTTCGCGCCCGCCCCACCCCTTTAACACCGGTTCCAGCCACGAACCGGTGTTAAAGGGGGGGTGTGCGCGCGAAACGAAATAAATGCGCCCCCCCTTTAACACCGGTTCGTGGCTGGAACCAGTGTTAAAGGGGGGGCATTTATTTCATGCACTAAAGGGGTGGCGGCATTTATAATTCAAAAAATAGGATATGAATTTAGAAAATTCATATCTTATTCATTTCAAGTCAGAAAAATATGAATAATATATCATAATTTTCAGAAAAATAATATCTATCCATTTATCAAAATGTAAAAAATCATGAGCATCGTATCATGTACCTGTAGTTCATATCTGACCCACTTCCTACTAATTCGGCAGGAATTTGTCTTTTTCACCAGAGGTGGACGGAAAGGTTTCAGATCCCCCTGTTGGTACATTCTCCATATAAGGTGGTCTAGTATTTTTGTAAAATGTGGTGGTGGTTTTTTGAATTAGCCATTTGGTGGTTGCTTCACAAAACCTTCCGTTTTTTATAAAATAGCATATTGTGAACCTAAAAATAATTTTTGTAAAAAATCATGAGCATCGTATCATGTACCTGTAGTTCATATCTGACCCACTTCCTACTAATTCGGCAGGAATTTGTCTTTTTCACCAGAGGTGGACGGAAAGGTTTCAGATCCCCCTGTTGGTACATTCTCCATATAAGGTGGTCTAGTATTTTTGTAAAATGTGGTGGTGGTTTTTTGAATTAGCCATTTGGTGGTTGCTTCACAAAACCTTCCGTTTTTTATGCTCGGAAAATGGAAAATGCCTTTTTGGTGCGATAAAAATGAAAACTTCCTCTTGCAACATTGTTTTCCTTCTAACTATGTCACATAATATAACACCACGCAAAGGTTTCGCACTATCGTTAAACTATCGTCAAAATATGAATAATATATCATAATTTTCAGAAAAATAATATCTATCCATTTATCAAAAACATTTTTATTTACTTTAGATGAAAATTTTCAAAATGATTAAAACACTTACATATAAATTTTGATTATTCAATTCAAACAAAAATAAATTGTCAAATCCTAAAACTTTGAACATAAGAAATATTAACCATCTAAAAGGAATCTAACCCTATTTTATTAGATAAAATCATATTTTATTTTGTATTAACATTTTTGAATTGTTTGGATATTTAAATGCCGCATCTTTTGTATACACTTGAATCTGACAAAGCCTCGCTCAACTTGCATTGGATTTTTTATAAAATAGCATATGTGAACCTAAAAATGATTTTTGTAAAAAATCATGAGCATCGTATCATGTACCTGTAGTTCATATCTGACCCACTTCCTGCCGATTCGGCAGGAATTTGTCTTTTGACCCGAAAGCCAAGAAACCTCGAATGAGATAGGTCATTTTGTGAAGGAGATATAACTGGAATTAAAATACAGATTGCAACTAATAGTAAGTTACATAAAGCACGACTGAAAATTATGATACATAAAAGAACTGAAAATTAAGAGACATGGCTAGATTAAGTAACAATCGGCCGAACTTGTTTCGGAATGTTGGAGTGATTAAGTCATGCTCCTGCCTACACCTGTAATACTCGCCACTGTAGTCGTCGTACTCGCCGTCGCCGTCATCGATGTCGTCTTCGGGGTCGCCGTAATTGAACCTTGAAGGCTGAGTACGCGTGGGCTGGACTTGAGGGTAGCGCAGACGGGGGTTAGAGTCGGCGGCAGTGTCATAGGCCATGACGCTCTGGAGAGTCCGACCGTGCCACCATAGCCGATGGCCGGCCTCGTTGATGTTCGTAGGAGGTGGTCCGTCCTCCTCGTGCCTGGAGAGCGCCCTCTCACGCCGATCCACGAAGAAGTCTTCCCAAGTAGGGAAATAGTCGGGATGCCATCTGGGATTCCTCCGCTGCTCCGACGTGAGCTCGAAGTAGTAGTGGTTCGTGATGGCCATCCGTCGCGCCACACCTAGAGGTAAAGGAGGAACCGGCACGCCTCCGGCGGTCAGCATCCAGCCGACGGGGACACAGTAGCTCGGCGGGCAGGGGTAGTTCGAGGCGCAAAGCACCTCCGCCTCCCTAGGGTTAGTGCTACGATGGATGCCATGAGAAAGAGTGATGAGGTTGTAGATATGAGTCTAGATATGTGCAATGACAATGGAGGCAAACCCTACATATATATATATATATATATAGTGAAGAACTTGCGGGAAGAACTGGAGGGAAGAACTGGCGGGAAGAAATGGCGGGAAGAAAAATGGCGGGAAGAAAATTGGCGGGAAAAAATGGCGGGAAAAAATGGCGGGAAGAAAAATGGAGGGAAGAAATAGAAGGAAGAAAAATGGCTCATTTAATACATATACTGTTAACAGAAGAAATATGACATTGATTTCCATGTTGAAATACATATGTGTGCCAAAAATGGCTCAATTAATACATATAGTCAATCTTATGATCGCGTCGGCCGTAACCATGGAGTATCAACACCGTTTAACAGGATGGTTGGGTCAGTCTTCACTCTGAAGGGCGGAATTTCATCAAACTTATTATAATCTTCTGACATGTCTGTCTTGTCCTCCACTCCCACGATGTTTCTTTTCCCTGAAAGAACTATGTGACGCTTTGGCTCATCGTGTGATGTATCTGTTTGCTTATTTTTTCTTTTTTTCGGTTTGGTAGACATGTCCTTCACATAGAAAACCTGAGCCACATCACTGGCTAAGACGAATGGTTCGTCTAAGTTCTTGTCTACCTTCATAATATTGTTGAGATCCACTGTTGTTATTCCGTACTTCTTGTCTACCTCAACCCCTCCTCCTGTTAGCTTGACCCATTTGCATCGAAACAAGGGGACCTTAAAATTAGGTCCATAGTCAAGTTCCCATATCTCCTCTATGAACCCATAATACGTGGTCTTTTGCCCATTGTCTTCTGCTGCATCGAAGCGAACACCACTATTTTGGTTGGTGCTCTTTTTATCTTGGCCTATCGTGTAAAATGTACTCCCATTTATCTCGTACCCTTGGAAAGTACATACAATCGAAGATGGTGTCCTGGCCAACAAGTACAGCTGATCCCCAACAGTGGTGTTATTCGTGAGAAGTCTTTGCAGCCAGCCGCCAAAACTCGCCATGTGTTCACTTATAATCCATTCATCAGACTGCCCCGAGTGTTTGAGGCGTATTAAATTCTTGTGTTCATTGATATACGGGGCAACCAAGATAGATCTTTGTAAAACCGTGTAGTGTTCTTGATTGAGAGAAGGCCCGTCCCACATATCATTGCTTTACATCCTAGGGTGCCTTTTCCATGCAGTCTCCCCTCATGTCGTGATTCTGGAACACCAATCGCCTCAAGGTTAGGAATAAAATCAACACAGAACTCAATGACCTCCTCTGTTACATAGCCCTTGGAGATGCTTCCTTCTATCCTAGCACGGTTATGAACATATTTCTTTAAGACTCCCATGTACCTCTCAAAGGGGAACATATTGTGAAGAAATACAGGACCGAGAATGGCAATCTCTTCTACTAGGTGAACTAGTAGATGCGTCATAATATTGAAGAAGGATGGTGGGAACACCAACTCAAAGCTGACAAGACATTGGGCCACATCTGTCTGTAACCCTGGTAGGCTTTCTGGATCGATTACCTTCTGAGATATTGCATTGAGGAATGCACATAGATTCAAAATGGGTACTCTAACACTTTCAAGTAGAAGCCCCCTCAATGCAATCAGAAGCAATTGTGTCATACTCACGTGACAGTCATGAGACTTCAGGTTTTGGAATTTTTTCTCTGCCATATTTATTATTCCATTTATATTCGACGAGAAGGCAGACAAGACCTTGATACTGCTTAGGCATTCAAAAAAGATTTCCTTCTCTGCTTTGGTAAGAGCGTAGCTGGCAGGAGTTAAGTGGCATCGTTTACCCTTCTCGTTATCAGGATGCATAGGCTCTTCAGGGTCTTTCAGACGTTGCTGGTCCTGCCGTGCTTCCGGTGTATCTTTTGTCTTCCCATACACTCCTAGGAAGCCTAGCAGGTTCACGCAAACATTATTATTCACGTGCATCACGTCGATTAAAGAGCGGACCTCTAAGACTTTCCAATAGGGTAGGTCCCAAAATATAGATTGCTTCTTCCACATGGGAGCATGTCCGGCATCGTCATTCGGAACAGATAGACTGCCAGGACCTTTTCCAAAGATTACTTCTAGGTCCTTGACCATACCAAATACCTCCTCACCGGTATGGAGGACAGGCTTCCTCCGAGGTTCTGCCAGACGTTTGAAATGCTTGCCCTTTCTTTCTTACTGGATGCAGGTTCGAAAGAAATCGACGATACCCTAGGTACACAACCTTCTTACATTTATCCAAATATACACTTTCAGTCTCATCTAAACAGTGTGTGGATGCATTGTATCCCTTGTTTGTCTGCCCTGAAATGTTACTAAGAGCAGGTCAATCATTGATGGTTACGAAAAGCAATGCTCGTAGGTCAAATGGCTCCCCTTTGTGCTCATCCCACATACGTACATCTGGTTTGGCCCATAGCTGTAAAAGTTCTTCAACTAATGGCCTTAGGTACACATCAATGTCGTTTTCGGGTTGCCTCGGGCCTTGGATGAGCACTGGCATCATAATGAACTTCCTCTTCATACACAACCAAGGAGGAAGGTTATAGATACATAGATTCAGATGCTAGGTGCTGTGACTGCAGCTCTGCTCACCAAAAGGATTCATGCCATCTGTACTTAGACCAAACCTTAAGTTCCTTGCGTCACGTGCGAAGTCCGGGTACTCTCGCTCGACTTTTCTCCACTGTGACCCATCAGCGGGGTGTCTCAACATCGCGTCTTTCTTACGGTCTTCCATGTGCCATCGCAACAACTTGGCATGCTCTTTATTTCTGAAGAGACGTTTTAACCATGGTATTATAGGAGCATACCACATAACCTTGGCAGGAACCTTCTTCCTAGGGGCCTCGCCCTCAACATCGTCAGGATCGTCTCGTCTGATCTTATACCGCAGTGCAGTGCATACCGGGCATGCATCCAAATTCTCGTACTTCTCACCGCTGTAGAGGATGCAGTCATTAATGTAGGCATGCATCTTCTGCACGTCTAATCCTAGAGGGCAGACAACCTTCTTTGCTTGGTATGTACTGTTGGGCAACTCATTATTTCTTGGAAGAAGATTCTTCATTTTTACCAACAACTTTGAAAATGCGCTGTCAGTCACACCGTTCTCTGCCTTCCATTGCAGCAAATCCAGTGTGGTACCTAGCTTTTTGTGGCCATCTTCGCAAGTTGGGTACAACAATGTTTTGTGATCCTTTAACATCTTCTCCAGCTTCTCCTTCTCCTTTTCAGTTTCACATTCTTCCTTTGCATCAGTAATGGCCCGACCATGATCGGCATCAGCGGGCCCATCTGCTGCCTCTTGATCTTCATTATTTACCCCCATTGCAGTATCATCATATTCAGGAAACATATTATGAAAGTTGTTATCATCCTCTTCTTCTTCGTTGTCTTCCATCACAACCCCTTTTCCTCCGTGCTTGGTCCAACAATTATAGCTGGGCATGAAACCGGATCGAAGCAGGTGGGCATGAATGGTTCTGGAATTTGAGTAGTCTTTCTTATTCTGACAGTGAACACACAGACAACACATAAAACCATTGTGACCACGGTTTGCATTAGCCACCACGATGAAATTTTGGAGGCCTGTAATGTACTCGGAAGTACGGTGGTCACCGTACATCCATTGCCGGTTCATCTACATTAATATATAGTATATATCAAAAATTAATAGGGAGATGACCATTTATATATATAGTACATCAATTACACATGAAACGATAGTTGCCGACCTCGACCGAGAAAGAAAGAGAAACGAGAAAACTTATTTTGAGCTCTCGGGAATTTCACCGAACACCTCTTGTGCATAAGAAAAATACACAAACTAGCACACTTCACACCCTCTTGCTAGGCTCCAAAATGAGATAGTGAAAAAATGGAAGAGTGGGGTGTGGGCTGCGGTGTCTTATATAGCCCCCCCCTTTAACACCGGTTCAAGCCACGAACCGGTGTTAAGGGGGGCTACACGGGCCACTGGTTGCAGGGGCCTTTAACACCGGTTCGTGCCACGAACCGGTGTTAAAGGGGGGCTCCTTTTTTCTGCACGGGCCACGCTGGTACGCCCCCCCCCTTTAACACTGGTTCGTAGAAGAACCGGTGTTAAAGCCCATTTCCAGGCTCAACCAAAGGCCTCGTTTCCACTAGTGTCGCATCATAGGAATTTTTTTGTTTTCTATGCTGCGAACCCTACACTAGTATCAGAGCCGGATCTATGTGTAGATGCTTTGCACGGGTAGTACATATATGATTATGTGGGCGATGATGATCATGTTATTGCTTCTTCGTTGTACTTTGGATATTTGTGGCATAGTGGGATGAAGTGGCCCGGACAAACTTTACATGTCCTCGCAGATGAGACCTATTCCACACTTGACATACAACTAGTTTTGCATAAGTGGCTAGCGGGTGTCTGTCTCTCCTGCTATAGTCAATATCTAATTTTCAACGAGTTGTCGACAATTTGGTTATCCTCGTCGTGGTTCATGTTCCTAGGTAAGAATGATTATATCTTCGAAAGCCCTAAGCTACGTAAAACTTGCAATGGATAAATTAGAGGCGTCTAGTTTAGATTGTTGCTGGGCTAGTGTCATGATATGGTGATGTTGTAAGTACAAGTATAAGTTGATACTCTTACAACACACATAACGTGTAAGTTCCATACACCTTGGCCTTACACATAGAGGTATGATAGTGATCATACCATGATGCACATGATGGAGATGGAGTGCAAGAACCATATCATTGCACTTATAGACATGTGATATTTGTTGCATCTTGCTTGTTTGGTGTTTTATTATCATAATAAGATGATCCCTCATTTATATATCAAGATAAGAATGTGTTCTTCCTTAAGTATGCACCGATTATGTTTCGTTGCTCCAAGACATCACGTGATGATCGGGTGTTCTTGGATCCATGGTCATATTTCGGGTGTAAGACAGTTACACACGCGAATACTAAGGTTCTTACCTGGCGAGCCTAGAATGTACAGACATGGCCTCAGAACACGGACAGAAAGGTTAAGCATGAGTCATATGGTAGATATGATGCCCATTTGATGCTCTCCTTTGAAGCTACACTGACTCACATGATGATCGTACTTGGTGTAGTGGATTTGGTTCATGTAATCACCAAAAAGACACGAGGGATGTATTTTTTGAGTGGGAGTTCATTTCTAATTTGGATTAGTAGAACTCAATTTATCATAAATTAAATCAAAGTGAATTTGCATAATTTTTTGTAGTCATTGGCATTCATTCACCATTTTATGCTTAGTTGTAATTGATATAATAGAACTATAGAATTCTGGATATTTACTTTACAAACTGGTATCGTATTGTGTTGAGTGTTAATCTAAAGTTTAAAGTCCTATTGCAAACTTTCAGCAAACTCTGTTTACTCTGTGAAATTTAATAATTGGTATTAAATCGAGAGTAACAATTCCAGTGTTACTATCTTAAGTATCAAGTTTGCCTCCATGATTCTTGATTGTTTTAATATCAAGTTTATCTAGGAGCTGAAATAATTGTTTCAGAAACCATCATGTGTGGCAGATATAATGATATATGAAACAATGTTTTGGTTTCAATATCACAGAGTATAATATATGTTCTCATATTGGATGAGAATTTGCAAAGGTTGGAGATGCTAGACATCCTAATCATCCAAAAAGGGTTTTGGAAAGTAATATTATACTCACGATTCGCCTTTATAAGCTAAATTAGCTTGATCATGAAAGTCGTCATGATAAGGATGAATAGAAGATGTATATAAAGTGTTTAATACAGTAAAAGATTACTAAAGAATGGATTTTGAAAGAATGTCGATCATTTGATGATGGTGATATACTTTAATGTGCAAGTCCATAGGTATTAGTATTTGAATATACACGCTTTGGACTATGTGTCATGTATATGGCGACACTATTGATGTTGATAGATTCTTTTAAAAGGAAAATGAAATGCTGAAAGAGAATCTATAAAATATATTTGGTAGAAAAGAAAAGACTGGAAATATCCAGTTTCTGTTTATAGATGATATACATGTTATGGTTGTATTCTTTGCTTGTTAAACAATGTGGTTCTTGGGTATTGGATACCGAATTGGTTGGTATGAAATTTCATACAAAACGAGGCAATTCATGAACTACAATGGCCTAATTAACTAGCAAGAGAATATGTGATGATGATCATCAAAAACAAACAAGCCGTTGTTTGTATTTCACGTTGACATAAAAGCTAGCCTTCAAGAATTTTTCTAATAATAGTTATTTAAATCAGGTATTATGAGAACAAAGATTTTTCAAATAATTAGCATATTCCATATAAGATGGATGATTTACAAATCTAGTTGGATAAATCACATCCATAAAACTAATGCTAAAATGTCGCAAGACAAATGATTGGAAGATCACTTACGAAGTGACATCGCTATTTAAATTATATTGGAAATAAAACATGAAGAAATTCCATTTTTATGGATTTTTGCAGCCTTTGATTTGATCAAATGACGCTTGTGAGACTTTCCTCGGGATAATTAAAACTTCGTTCAAAGGCCAAAGAAGAACGAACGACTAAAATATTGGAATTTATACATATCGATGTATGTAGTCCATTATGTGTAGTCGTAAGCGATGGATTTCAACTTCATATACTTTCTCCGGAAATTTGAGTAAATATGCACTTAATGAGAAAGAAGTATGAAATATTTGAAAATGTTCAAAGACTTTCAAGATGAGGTGGAATCTTTGTAACAAGAAAATAAATGATTTATGATTTTATCACAAAGGGATTTTTTTGAGTTGCAAATGTGAAAAGAAATAAATAATTTATGATTTTATCATAAAAGGATTTATTTGAGTCACAAGTTTAGCAAAAATACCTAGATTTGCATCTCTCGAAACACCATAGGAATATGGAGGGTTTGTGATTTGTAATGAAACCTTGTTTGACATGGTTGGATTAAAGGTGTTATTTATAAAACTTCCATTATGTTTTAAAAGATTAAAGCTTTAGAGACTACCGATTTTACACTAAAAATAGGTCCATCTTGATCCGTTGAAATGACACCTGGTTTCGGGTAAATCGCAAGATGTCCTTTCTTAAATTTTTGGTATGCTAAGCATAAGTAAGATGTTTACAACCAAAGTCGGATGAGCATGTCTTTGTAAGTTATTTCGAATAACCATTGGGTATTTCTTCATAATACCGAGGACAAAAGGGTTTGTCGCTTGAAATGTGAAGTTTCTTGAAAAAGGATTTTTTCGCAAAAGTTAAGTGGGAGGACAATACAACTTTGATAAGGTTAATGAACCTTAGCTATATGTGCTGAGTTGTGCAGCTTAGGAAAACGTTCCAGAGGCAACCACAATGCTCATGGCTCACGTGCCTCAAAGGTTGTGGTCACGGAGGTCTAAGTTCCTATTGAACCGATTAGGTCAGATAAATAATCAAATACTGAGATTTGAGAATAAATCAGTATTGTTTGACAATGATGAACCGACTACATGCAAAGAAGCGATGATGGGCCCTGACTCCATCAAATGTCTTGAAGCCATAAAATATGTGATAGTTCCATACACGAGATATCAAGTTTTTGAACTTGAAAGACCCTCCGAAAAGGTGTAAAAACCTATCGGTCGTATTTGGATCTATAAAGAAACAGACATGGATGTTTCACATCTATGAAATAATCAACATGTCATAAAGTATTTTATGAAAATGTTCAAGGAGTTGACTATGACAAGATTGGATCTTTCATAGCGACATTTAGTCTGGACGGATTAATGTAGCAACCACTACATATAATTTGGTATATGGTAGATGAATAAACAAAACAAAGTTCTTCTAAAAGAATGGTTACCTAGGACGTGTGCATGAAACAGTCCAAAGGGTTTTATTAATTCAAAGGATGCTACAAGGGCATGCAAAATTTAATGGTTGAAGTAAGCAACACGGAGTTGGAATCTTCACCGTGATGAAACTATTAAAGAAGTTTAATTTCATCAGGAGACGATAAAGATGCTTGCATTTGCAAGAAATTAAGTGGGAGTGATTGGAAATGATGTATCTTTTATTGACAAAGGTTAAGAATTTCATTTCGATGAAAGACTTAGGCAGAACCCGAATATTTAGCATGAATGTCTATAGTGGATAGACTGTGACGCTAATATGGTTGTGCCAAACGTACATATATGAGATATTGAATGAGTTCAATATAGAAATGACAAGATTCAAGTGTATCGACACTTGATAAGTGAAACAAGATTCAAGTGCTTTAACACTTGATGAGTGAAATCACGAGAATGTTTTGACCAATCATACCATGATATGTACACATCCAAATATGTGCTATGCTATAAGTGTTATGAGAATATATCCCAGGATGAATCATAAAATGATCATTGGATGATAGTAAGGAAATTCTTATGATCTTCTGGATAACTAAGAATATATTTTTGTAGAGGTGACAAACAATTACAAATAGTTCATCGTAAAGACTTACATTGATAATAGTTTTGTCACAAGATAAAAATTAAGTTTATCTCAATTTAAACTATGGGTGGAACAATGAAATGGAATGGAGTTTCCATGACAGATTTGGATGAATTCCAAAGTTAAGACATTGTGACGGATACTATAACAAAAAGGCTAAGTATATGACTGCTGTAGTAGCAGCAAAGGAGGGCATTTGTGTCAAGTAGTTTGTTATCAAACTAAGGTGTGGTTCACAACGGGCTAACACTAAAGATATATTGTACGACAATAGTATCGACATGATTTAACCCCAAGGAACTAAAGGTCTCACCAAAAGACCAAATTTATACAATGTCATCTCATGAGAGAATGAGTGATGCGTGAAGACGCATAGACATGCAAATATACACGGACCTGAAAGCGTCTGATCCGTACATTATGTTAACCACTTGCACTCGCGTATATGTAACACTGTAAAGCCATATGTGTTCAATACGTAAAGTTTTCAAACTAGATTATTGTCTCTAGTGCAAGTGGGTGACTGAAGGGAATATGCCCGAGAGGCAATAATTAAGTGATTATTATCGTATTACTTATTTATGATAAATGTTTATTTTTCATTCTATAATTGTATTAATACGGAAACGTTAATACATGTGTGTTTAATAAACAAACAGAAAGTTCCTAGTTATGCCTCTCTCATAAACTAGCACGTTGATTAACAAGATGATCAAGTTTTCCTGATCATGGACATTGGATGTTGTTAATAACGAGGTCACAACATTAGTGCAATGGTGTGATGAACATTCATCCGAAGTATAGCATTACGATCAAAGTCATTGAGTTTATATTGCTATAACAACATACAAAGTTATCCTAATCCTTAGACCATGAGATCATGTCAATCACTAACACCGGAAGAGTATCTTGATAACATCAAACGTCACACCATAATAGGTTGATTATAAAGATGGATTCAGTACTACTAAAGTGTTATGTTGAGGCCCATGGATCAAGAGTGGAATTTGTTCATCCCGATGACGGATAGATATACTCTAGGCCATGTCGGTGATATCACATTAATTATCTTGAAAGCAAGTGATTTGATCACTAGAATGTTATATCACGGGAACGAGAAAAGAGTACATGTCAGTAACGAGAACAAACTAGGCATGGAGATACCGATGATCGAATCTCAGACATGTAATATATCACGAAACAAAAGGATTAAGATACTAGCGTAAAAGGTTATCGCAATCACAAGAAAGTCATCGCTAAATGTGTGGGAGTCAGTATGGACCTCCAGGTCCCGCTTCTGATTATTGATTTAAGAGGGGTCTCTATCATGTCCGCATTATTCGCGAACCATAAGGGTACACAGTGAAGAGACACCGACATCCATTTGGAGCAAAAGTTTCATGCCGGAAAGAATAACAAGCGCAGGAATTGCAGAAAGTGTTTTTGCATGTGAAATGAAATACTAGAAAGGGGTTATATGTGAATGTTTTCATTAAAGTAATTGACAAAATTGTGAATAAATAAAAGGAGTTTTATTGAATGAGAGTTTGCTTTAAATTTGGTGGAAATTTAATGGGAATTTGAGTGGGTTTTTGAGTGGAGAAAATTGAAGGGACTTTTTGTGAGTGGAGTGTCCACCCACATGAATGAGGGAGAGGTGGGGTAACTCTCCATGGCCGGCGGCCATGCCCCCCTGTGCTTCCCCCTCCCCTATATAAGGAGCCCCTCTACTCACTTCTCACTCACACCTTCTCGTGAAGGATCTCTCTAACCCTCTAGTATTTATCCCCCATGGTCTCGGACTAGCGAGATACATGTTCCCGGTGGCTATTCAGAAAGAAAGAGTTGTGCTTCCGTTGCATCGCTGGAGCGAGGAGGCGGAGGTTGCTCGGTGCCTCGGAAGTGTGTGCGAGCACGGATGCACCACTGATTTGCGGTTCTAAGGACTTCCTCTCGATCTTGAGATCAGCAAGAGATCGTCTACAACTACCACGAGTTTGTACTCGTTAAGCTTTGTCGGTCTTCAAGGGTATGTTCTCTACGGATTTATATCTGCCCGTTGATTGTATCTAGTAGATAGATCTTGGTACATAGTTGTTCGATTCGTAGGAATTTTTTTTGTTTTCTATGCTACGAACCCTACATCATGTCCCTTGAGTTCGAGGGTCCTTCCTCATGCTAATCAACTTTAGTCACAATAAAGTTCTTGTCATTGAAAGTATATGTGTATCATAGAGAACCACCAACGGGGTACCCCTTTCCCCATGATACAGGAGCTATCCCATATCAAAATGACAAGGAAATAGACAATGAGCATCTCAACGATCTTTTTATTTGCTATTTGCATAGGTTTTTATTGAGGATGCTTCACATATTGCTCACTATGGTTATGCTGCAAGTTTCAACCATGATTAGATTATGGCGCTTTGTCAACGTGGAGCGCTTCGTCAGGAATCCCCAAGAGCAAGGTGTGATGCAGCACAGCAGCAAGTCTTACCTCAGTAAGAAACCGAGGTTATCGAACCATTAGGAGGAAGGAAATGTCTCAAAGGTGTTGCAAGCAACTTGGAAACCTGCAAAACACAAACTCAAGACTTTTACCCAACGAACAATGAGGTTGTCAATCTCACTGGTTGCTGTACCAAAGGATTAATTGTATGGTGTGGAAGGTGATGGTGGTTTGCGGAAAGTAAACAGTAATAGTGGAAGAAGTATCAATGTTAAACATTGGACCGGGGTCCATAGTTCACTATAGGTGTTCTCCTTAGATAAACAAACATGGCATGCTGGGTAAACAAATTACAGCAGGGCAATTGATAGGACTGAGCAAGGCATAACAATGCAATACTAGACATCAAGATCTTATGATATTTGATTGGGCAATACAACAAGATACATAGAACACCATCCAACTGCATCTAAGACTAGAAGTTAACCTTTGGGTTATCATCCGAACCCCCTCCAATATTAAGTTGCAAGCAACAGACAACTGATTTAAGCAAAGTGTGTAAGGTAAACAATCCACTTGTTCCATGAACAAGAGACTGTTGTTTTCTCCCTAGTGGCAATAACACATCTACAAACTTAGAGATTTCTGTCACTTCCCTTAGATTAATTAGAGGAATGAACCCACTATCGAGCATAAATACCCTCTCTTGGAGTCACTAGCAACTACTTGGCCAAGATAGATACTATCAACGGAGAGCATGCAAGATCACAAACAACACAGACATGATAGAATCAATAAGAAAAAACCATTAATCAATCTGGCATAGTAATCTCAATATCCATCGGATCCCCTCAAACCCAACATGCATGATTACAAAAAGATGAGATCTTGATCATCAACGGAGCTCACAAGATCTAGACATGAAAGCACAAAGGAGGAGATACAACCATCTAGCTACTACATGGACCCGTAGTCCAAGGTGTAACTACTCATGCTTCATACCGGAGGCTGACATGATGAAGAAGAAGGCCTTCGGGATGATCTCCCCTCCGACAGGGTGCTGGGAAGAGCTTCATATCCCCCCGATCTAGGGACGATGGTTGCGGCGGCTAAGACAGTTTCGTGGAATATTGATCGGGTGCTTAGGGTTTAGGAATTGGGGGCTTCTGATAGGCGAAGAGGCGAGGCTGGGAGGCGGCCAGGGGTCCTACACCCAGCCTAGGTGCGTCCTAGGGTGGTCCCGCGCCTGGGGGGTGCGTCCACCCTATGGCTCCCCTCTGGCTCTCCTCTAGACTCCGTGTTCTCCTCGATGAAATATTGACTTTGTCTTTTGTCCCATCCAATTCCGAGAATATTTCCTTACTAGCTTTTCTGGAACCAAAAATAGCAGAAAACAGGCAACTGACACTGTGGCAACTTGTTAATAGGTTAGTACCAGAAAACATATAAAAACACCTCAAAGTGTGGACAAAGGAAAGCAAATTAGATACTAAACAAGCATGGCGCACCAAAAATTATAGATATGTTTCCGACGTATCAAGCATCCCCAAGCTTAACTCCTGCTCGTCCTCGAGTAGGTAAGTGATAAAAAGAATAATTTTTTAGGTGACATGCACCAGAAAAACTAAGATCAAACCATTTGCAAGCAATGAAAGATGGGATCAAAGAACTTTAAACATAAGCATGAAAGATGGAGTTCTAACAGTAAAACAAAGTAACTATGCATCCAACATGAAAGGCTACAAACAAAGATCATGAATAACATGCATTGGAAAACGTTTATTTGTTTCACATACAGAAAACACGGCATAGTGGCATTCAGCTTGTCCCTCATAGAGTAGCAAATAGATGCATAGGACACCTTAAAATTTCATAAGAGTGACTAGATACAAATAGCACAAGCACAAGCAATATCAACAATATGCATCAATCAATAAGTTTTGGGACAATACACATAGAACTATGAATGGAAACTATACTCTCTTAACTGGTGCCTAAAGTTAGAACGTGGAGACTCAATATAATATTGGAAGAAAGGCCCTTCATAAAGGGAAGCAGGGATTTCAAGTTTCAAAAAGAGCTTCCAAAAATTATGGTACTTGTTAGCTTTCAGCTCTCATTGCCCCTATCATAAGCATCTTGAAGTGATTAAGGTTAAAGTTAACAAACTATGGAGTATATGCTTGACAAAGTATAAGTTGGCAATCTCATGTCCCTTGAGTACGTGGGCTGCTCCTCATGCTACTCAACTTTAGTCACCTATAAGTTCTTGTCATAGAAAGTACATGTGTATCATAAAGAACCGCCAACGGGGTACCCCTTGCACATGGTACAGGAGCTATCCCATAACCAAAATGACAAGGCAATGTAAGGTTCCCAACCTTTAATAAGGTAGATATCCCTGTGTTTACAATGCTAGTCCCTAGATCAATAGCTAGCATCCACAGTTAAGATGTAATATCAAGAAACAAAGGTCATAACACAACTTTATAGCCAGGAATAAAATAATTTATTACATCTTACATAGCTCATTTGGCCATCTCATTACAATGCAGCAGAATATAACAATAGCATGGGGTCCTTCATCTTCAAAGTGCCACATGCAGACATCTTGCTTGTAGACTTGTAATCCTAAATCAATAAACTTCTCTAACATCAAACAAACTTGCAACATAATAAGTTATAGCCACAAGGGTCAATACATTTGAATTGTATTGGCAAGTGATACTATGGTAGTATAGTGGAGTATATCATCTATATTCATTTGTCTAAGTGGAGCTTAGTCTTTCTTTGCTCAAAATAGATTTTCCTTATGATTTGAAAACACTAAGTTTTTGTTTGACAAAAATCACCCAAGGCATCTCCCAATAGAAATTGGTGATCCTTCAACCCTTGTTCAACCACACGATTTTAACTTAGAAATTGGGATGAGGAGATTCTTGATAGCTTCCATGTCTTGATGCTCAAATTGTCCTTAGCCAGGGACATGGCTAAGTACTTATATTTTACACTCTGCAGAGGTGGTGCACTTTCCCCACAAGACTTGGTTTCCCAAGAAAAGATCTTTCAGAAGCCTTCCCTTAGACCAGAATGGACGCACTCCAACCTATCAATCCCCTACCACCAACTGTCCATTTGGCTAAGTTATTGCAACCTATATGATCCAGGCAGAGCCCATAATGCCAAGTGGCTGTACTTGAAGCTTCTCAACATTTGACATCTCAAATCTCTTTGTTCGTGGGTGACCATCCACAAGTGAGATACACAAGTTAAACCATAGAAATGGGCCTTGTGAACCACTCAACACAAACCATTCCTTCCATTCCACCCAGGTGATTCATTCACTTAGTTGTTTTATTAAACAAAACACAAGTCCTTGACTTGGAAATATTCCATAGTATGAATATATATTCCACCCTTGTTTTCTATTAGCTAAGCTAACCATGATAGTAGTAGGAATCTTAACTTAGGAAATTATACTAAGGATTCATCTACTAGGATTTCCCATGGCATAGTTTACACTTAGCAAAATTCCATGCAAGTCCTACTTAGAAATATCATTAATGCATAGTGAAAATAATGGGACAAAAGTGTGAAGCATCACTTGCCTTTTTGGTAGATAATATGAGTTCACTCCTTGATCTTGAAATATTTACACTCTTCAAATCACTACAATCCAATCAAGCAAGCAATATTTCAATCTACCATTCAAGCAACATCACATAAATTGATAGAATCAAAACAATGCATGCAAGCATGCCAAACTTTGTTTTATTTACAAAAGTGGTTTATAATTGGTTATAAACATTCTAAAACACTTATTGGTCATTCTATAAAGTGGCAAAACTATTTGCAAAAGATTTTACTTATAAACCATTTTTAAACCAAAGCATTATTTTATGTGGTTGAAAAATGATTTTATCAAAGTAACGATCTTTATAAAGTTCACAAATACATTTTCAAATCATAAAACTTGGTGTTTAGGGTCAGAGAGTTTATTCCAAAGCATTTCCCAAAGATTTTCTCCCAATATCATTTTTAATAATTATACCATATTTTTATTTGACTAGAAATGCTTTAATTCAAGGTTTTATTCTTTTGCTTCACCAAATATGTTTTTGAAACCACAAATTGATTTCTATGGTAAGTAGGTTCAAAACAAACCATTTTCCAAAGGTTTTATCTCAAAAATCATTTTAGAACAATTTTTATATTCTAAACATGCATACACAAGTTTCTGTAAAAAAAATCAATTTAACAGAAGCAATTCACTAAACAAAGGGCATGGTCAGAAAGTACTTGTCTTGCTGATTACATTGATATAAAATTTGCAAAATTTGGACGTGTGGTTTGAAAGTTATGAAATTTTCAAATTAGAACATCTAATAGACATTTCTGTTTTTATTTCAAACGGACAGGGCCACGCGTCGTGCTTTGATTGGTCTGTACCTCTTCGTGCGGATCGACAGATGTGAGCCGTTGGATCTAAGTAACATCGCACGGCTCAGAGGCACTACTTACCCCTTCGGTTAGATTCTTTCCTAGCCATTGGATCGTAATCGCACGGCGTTCAGCATGCTTGCCAGAGATGGGCGGCGCTGGCGGCGGCGTGCGGTTAGACGGTGACGTTGGTGGCAATGCAGGAAGCGAGAGAGGGTTGGGAGAAGCTCACCAGGTTCGCGGCGTGACGCTGAAGCTCGACGTGCTCGCGAGAAGGCAAGGAGCGCACGAGGATGACCAAAATTTCTCGCCGGAGTTTGCTTGGCGTCGGGCACGGAATGGCGTTGTGGTTGGCGAGGCTACAGAGCACGGTAGGACACAAAACAAGTGGCGTTAGATGCGGACAAGTTCACTGGTCACAGGCGTATCTTTGGAAAGACGAGGGGCAGTCAGATGTTACCAGGGAAGTCGCCGGTGAGGAAGCAGACGGCGGCGATGTTCAGTCGAGGAGGTTGCCCACGTTCTGGGTCACGCGCGGGCAAGTTGAGGATGAAGAGAGAAGCTCAAAGGGATGGGGGCCACGCTCGTGTGCTCGAGAAGGCGAGGGGCGGCGGGGTTTGGCCGGAATTGGAGATGGAGCTCGCCAGAGACAATGGCGTTCTTGGAGGAATTGGAGACATCCTCGGGGCAGAGAGGGTCGGACGAGAGAAGGGAAAGAGAGGGGGGAGGCATGTGTTTAAGAGGGCAGTGTCATGAGCGGAAATCACGTGGCCATTAACGCTAATTTACTCGAGGAATTAACGACAGAGAACGTTTGTGAGGGAGAGGAGGAACTGGTCGCGGGGTAGACGACGAGGTGAGCTGGCAGTGGGGTCCGTTGTCAGCGTGAGGGAGAGAGGGGGAGTGTGTCCAGCCGGTCAGTGATGCTCAGGTTCGGTCTGCGGTGAGAAAACATTTCGCGAGAGAGTGGGGGTGGGCTTGCTGGGCTAGTCTGGGCCTGGGGTTAGTTGGGCTGGGTCTTTCTCTTTTTTTATCTGTTTCCTTTTTCTTTTTCTTGATTTATTTTTTCTATTTTGATTTTGTTTGAATGTTTTCAAACCTTATTTGAATTCAAAACTTGTTCAAAAGTTTAGTATAATTCCATACTGTTTAATCCTGTAAATTAAATATTACTTTAGGAATAATTCTTTTATTTTTCTTATGTTTTATTCTTTATTAAAATAAGCATATGCCATTTTTCAAGTGAGTTTACATATAATTTTCAAACCTTACCTAAATTCCAATCTTTTCACAAAACCTTTCAGTAGGTTTATTTATTTAATAGGGTGTCAATTATTTCACCTTGACTTATTTGGAAAGTATTTAATATGATTCATAAATCATTTGAATTGGGTATTTGTTTTAATTCCAATAGAATTAAATATAGTTTTAATTCCCTAAATTTTATTTGGAAGATTTATTTTATTTCAGTTAATTAAACAACTTTTATTCCACTTGGGTAAATTCCAAAATACTATTTTCTCATGAATTATATAATTATTCTTATTAGAGATTTGTCTTTATTAAAATAGGGATAAAATGGTTAATGCCATTTTATTTTATTTTGGAAATTCTTTATCCTTTTATTTTATTTGGATTTGTATTTTATTCATTCCATTTGATTATGGACTAGGTCAAGATTGGATTTGGCCTTTAAATAATCCTCATTTAATATTCCTTTCTTCATCTTATAAAATCCATATCTTTTTATTTAGAGATCCAAACTTGGTGATTCCCATTTGTAAAATCTTATTTGAGATTTATTTATCCTTTTAAATATCTTTAGGATTATTTGCTCACCATTTGGTATGGATTTATAGATAGGTTCCTTATTAGCTTTGGAAATTAAATATCATTATCTTGTTAAATTCATAAGATTTTATCTATGGCTCCAAACTGAATGAAATCAATTTATATGGTTTTATAATATTTCCATTTGTCATTCTTGATCATTTTTAAATGTTTGTTTGACCAATTTTTATATGGATCCAATCCATAGGATTGGAGATAACTTGGAAATGATTTTATTCCATTAGGGTTTAGGGTTTGGATTTATTTTCCAAGTGTTTAAATTTCCAGATGCATTTTATGAGGAATGCATTTCTCTCGATTTGGATTTTGTTGAATTCAAACTTGAATTAAAGTTTGTTCAAGATGGGATTTTAAGTTTCCATTTAGAAACAAAGTTTCTTTTCACCCTAATTTTCAACAATTGTTTATTTTGTTTATTTATTTTTCACATTACAAGATTTGGAAAATCTTGGGATGTGACAGGCTACCACCCTTAAAATAAATCTCGTCCCGAGATTTGGGGAGGCTAGGGGTTACAAGTTGGCTCAAAGCATCTAGGGTACTACCACCCTAAAAAATTTCCAACTAGATTACTTCTTGGCTTGTTTGGAGTCTTGATGATATTTCTCTGGGAAAACATCTGCATAGTGTCCTTTGTTTCCACACTTGAAACATGTGACAAGGCTGACATCCTTCATAGGCTTTATCTTGTGCTTCATCTTTTCTGGACAATTGCTTGCATAATGTCCTTGGTTACCACAATTGTAACATGTGATAAGATAGAGTTCTTCACGTATATTCTGTGGACAAGTTGCCACATAATGGCCTAGCTCTTTGCAGTTGTTGCACCTCACTTGGTTAATCTCCTTGTACTTCTTCTTCTTGGGTTTCTCCAAAGCTAGGAGTGCTTCTAATTCATGTTCTTCATATGTTATCTCAAAGGTAGGAAAGTTTCCTGGTCTCCTTGACCTTTTCCTTGGATAATACATATGTCTCCTCTTTGGTCCTTTAAATTGAGTCATATTGCTGGGAGGTACAGGATGAGATTTTCCTTTGTCTTCATCCTTCTTGGTAGACTTTGCTCTCTCATGGTAGTCTGCAATCAGTTGTTGCACTCCACCTTGTTTCCTTCGTTGAAATATGGAATAGATGGGGCATTGGATAGGGACATGATTATTTCCTTCACATAGGAAACAAGTAGCATGAGATGTGGGGCATTGGTCAATTGGATGTTTCTCTTCACAGTTGGGGCATTGATCTTCATGCTCCTTAGAAGTGTGATCCTTGTCTCCACAAATATTGCAAGCTTGGATTCCTTCTAGAATATTATCTTTGTCATCCTTGTTGTCATAAAGTCCTTGGGAAGAGTTGTCTCCCATGTTGATCATTTGAGTGGCCATCCCTTGCAACAATTGGGATTGAGTTTCCAAAAAATTTTGCATGGTTGGGTCTAACTTATTGTTGTTGGCTAAAAATTGTGTTGTCACTTGGTTCAACTGGGTTTGATTTGCTAGCAGTTGTTCTCTCATGTTGACCTCTTGGTTGTTGTTGTCATCATTATTGATGTTGGAGTCTCTTGGAGAAGTCATCTGTTTGGGTTAGATTGGGATTAGGATAGGCAAAATATTTCTAAGGGAATAATTCTAATCACACACATCACAATTCACACAAGTAATGTGCAAGCAATCACAAACAAACATTCCACTCAAACAACAAGTCTCAAGCATATTTTTAGGCAACCAAAAATATTTTTGTTACACCACTTAAGTTGGTGGGTTTGACTTAAATTAAACATGGTGGTCCATCTATATGGTTCACTTGAGATCTTTCCATCCTTCTTGGTTGATTCTTCTTGAACAAGATCATGGTTTCCTTGGGAAAATTCTTGGTCACAAAACTTCAAAGGTGATGATGATTCCCAAGTTGTGTTTCCTTAGTCTTCAAGTCTTGAGCAAAATTTCTTGTCTCACTTGTAGACCTTAGTGATATCCAAGGTTGAAGTACTTGTTGAGAATATGGTTGAAATCACTTGAAGATGTTGAAGTCATTAGAGTTGATGAAGTCCTTTGCACATGGTGAAGTCTTTGGCCATGGGGTAGGCTTAATCCATCAAGTTGAAACATAAGAGATGTAGAGTCAAAACCAAATGGTTGAGGAAAGAGTTTACAAGATTGTTTGTAAATAAGTTTTGGAACAAATATAACTCCTATTTTTCTAAGGGGTTTTTGTCCAATCCTATGGTTACAATCCTACAGGCAACACAATGCTCTGATACCATATGTAAGGTTCCCAAACTTTAATAAGGTAGAGATCCCTGTGTTTACAATGCTAGTCCCTGGATCAATAGCTAGCATCCATAGTTAAGATGTAATATCAAGAAACAAAGGTCATACACAACTTTATAACCAAAAATAAAATAATTTATTACATCGTACATAGCTCATTTGGCTATCTCATTACAATGCAGCAGAATATAACAATAGCATGGGGTACTTCATCTTCAGAGTGCCAAAGGCAGACATGTTGGTTGTAGACTTGTAATCCTAAATCAATAAACTTCTCTAACATCAAACAAACCTGCAACATAATAAGTTACAGCCACAAGGGTCAATACATTTAAATTGTATTGGAAAGTGATACTACGGTAGTATAGTGGAGTCTATCATCTATATGCATTTGGCTAAGTGGAGCTTAGGCTTGCTTTTCTCAAAATAGATTTTCCTTATCATTTGAAAACACTAAGTTTTTGTTTGACAAAAATCACCCAAGGCATCTCCCAATAGAAATTGGTGATCCTTCAACCCTTGTTCAACCACAAGATTATAACTTAGAAATTGGGATGAGGAGATTCTTGATAGCTTCCATGTCTTGATGCTCAAATTGTCCTTTGCCAGGGACATGGCTAAGTACTTAGATTTTTCATTCTGCAGAGGTGGTGCACTTTCCCCACAAGACTTGGTTTCCCAAGACAAGATCTTTCAGAAGCCTTCCCTTAGACCAGAATGGACGCGCTCCAACCTATCAATCCCCTACCACCAACTGTCCATTTCGCTAAGTTATTGCAACCTATATGATCCAGGCAGAGCCCATAATGCCAAGTGGCTGCACTTGAAGCTTCTCAACATTTGACATCTCAAATCTCTTTGTTCCTGGGTGGCCATCCACAAGTGAGATACACAAGGTAAACCATAGAAACAGGCCTTGTGAACCACTCAACACAAACCATTCCTTCCATTCCACCCAGGTGATTCATTCACTTAGTTGTTTTATTAAACAAAACACAAGTCCTTGACTTGGAAATATTCCATAGTACGAATATATATTCCACCCTTGTTTTCTATTAGCTAAGCTAAGCATGATAGTAGTAGGAACCTTAACTTAGGAAATTATACTAAGGTTTCATCTACTAGGATTTCCCATGGCATAGTTTACACTTAGCAAAATTACATGCAAGTCCTACTTAGAAATATCACTAATGCATAGTGAAAATAATGGGACAAAAGTGTGAAGCATCACTTGCCTTTTTGGTAGAGAATATGAGTTCACGCCTTGATCTTGAAATATTTACACTCTTAAAATCACTACAATCCAATCAAGTAAGCAATATCTCAATCTACCATTCAAGCAACATCACATAAATTAATAGAATCAAAACAATGCATGCAAGCATGCCAAACTTTGTTTTATTTACAAAAGTGGTTTATAATAGGTTATAAACATTCTAAAACACTTATTGGTCATTTTATAAAGTGGCAAAACTATTTGCAAAAGATTTTACTTATAAACCATTTTTAAACCAAAGCATTATTTTATGTGGTTGAAAAATGACTTTATCAAAGTAACAATCTTTATAAAGTTCACCAAATACATTTTCAAATCATAAAACTTGGTGTTTAGGGTCAGAGTGTTTATTTCAAAACATTTCCCAAAGATTTTCTCCCAAAATCATTTTTAATAATTATACCATATTTTTATTTGACTAGAAATGCTTTAATTCAAGGTTTTATTCTTTTGCTTCACCCAATATGTTTTTGAAACCAAAAATTGATTTCTATGGTCAGTAGGTTCAAAACAAACCATTTTTCAAAGGTTTTATCTCAAAAATCATTTTAGAACAATTTTTATATTCTAAACATGCATACACAAGTTTCTGTAAAAACAATCAATTTAACAGAAGCAATTCACTAAACAAAGGGCATGGTCAGAAAGTACTTGTCTTGCTGATTCCATTGATATAAAATTTGCAAAATTTGGACGTGTGGTTTGAAAGTTATGAATTTTTCAAATTAGAACATCTAATAGACATTTCTGTTTTTATTTCAAACGGACAGGGCCACGCGTCGTGCTGTGATTGGTCTGTATCGCTTCGTGCGGATCGACAGACGCGAGCCGTTGGATTTAAGTAACATCGCACGGCTCAGAGTCACTACTTACCCATTCGGTTAGATTCTATCCTAGCCATTGGATCGTAATCGCATGGCGTTCAACATGTTTGCCAGTGATGGGCGGCGCTGGCGGTGGCGTGTGGCGGCGTGCGGTCAGACGGCGATGTTGCTGGCGATGCAGGAAGCGAGAGAGGGTGGGGATAAGCTCACCAGGTTCGCGGCGTGACGCTGAAGCTCGACGTGCTCGCGAGAAGGCAAGGGGCGCACGCGGATGACCAAAATTTCTCGCCGGAGTTTTCCTGGCGTCGTGCACGCACTGGCGTTGTGGTTGGCGAGGCTACAGAGCACGGTAGGACACAAAACAAGTGGAGTTAGATGCGTAGAAGTTCACTGGCCACAGGCGTATCTTTGGAAAGACGAGGGGCAGTCAGATGGTTACCAGGGAAGTCGCCGGAAAGGAAGCAGACGGCGGCGATGTTCAGTCGAGGAGGTTTCCCACGTTCTGGGTCACGCGCGGGCAAGTTGAGGATGCAGAGAGAAGCGCCAAGGGTTGGGGGTCACGCTCGTGTGCTCGAGGAGGCGAGGGGCGGCGGGGTTTGGCCGGAATTGGAGATGGAGCTCGTCGGAGAAAGTGGCTTTCTTGGAGGAATTGGAGACAGCCTGGGGGCAGAGAGGGTCGGGCGAGAGAGGGGAAAGAGAGAGGGGAGGCAGGCGTTTAAGAGGGCACTGTCACGGGAGAAAATCACGCGGCCATTAACGCTAATTTACGCGAGTAATTAACGACAGAGAACGTTTGTGAGGGAGAGGAGGAACTGGTCGCGGGGTAGACAACGAGGTGAGCTGGCAGTGGGGTCCGTTGTCAGCGTGAGGGAGAGACGGGGAGTGGGTCCAGGCGGTCAGTGACGCTGCGGGTTCGGTCTGCGGTGAGAAAACGTTTCGCGAGAGAGTGGGGGTGGGCTTGCTGGGCTAGTCTGGGCCTGGGGTTAGTTGTGCTGGGTCTTTCTCTTTTTTTTTGATCTGTTTCCTTTTTCTTTTTCTTGATTTTTTCTGTTTTGATTTTGTTTGAATGTTTTTCAAACCTTGTTTGAATTCAAAACTTGTCCAAAAGTTCAGTATAATTCCATACTTTTAATCCTGTAAATTAAATATTACTTCAGGAATAATTATTTTATTTTTCTTATGTTTTATTCTTTATTAAAATAAGCATATGCCATTTTTCAAGTGAGTTTACATATAATTTTCAAACCTTACTTAAATTCCAATCTTTTCACAAAACCTTTCAGTAGGTTTATTTATTTAATAGGGTGTCAAATATTTCACCTTGACTTATTTGGAAAGTATTTAATATGATTCATAAATCATTTGAATTGGGTATTTGTTTTAATTCCAATAGAATTAAATATAGTTTTAATTCCCTAAATTTTATTTGGAAGATTTATTTTATTTAAGTTAATTAAACAACTTTTATTCCACTTGGGTAAATTCCAAAATACTATTTTCTCATGAATTATATAATTATTCTTATTAGAGATTTGTCTTTATTAAAATAGGGATATAATGGTTAATGCCATTTTATTTTATTTTGGAAATTCTTTATCCTTTTATTTTTTTTGGATTTGTATTGTATTCATTCCATTTGATTGTGGACTAGGTCAAGATTTGATTTGGCCTTTAAATAATCCTCATTTAATATTCCTTTCTTCATCTTATAAAATCCATATCTTTTTATTTAGAGATCCAAACTTGGTGATTCCCATTTGTAAAATCTTATTTGAGATTTATTTATCCATTTAAATATCTTTAGGATTTTTTGCTCACCATTTGGTATGGATTTATAGATAGGTTCTTTATTAGCTTTGGAAATTAAATATCCTTATCTTATTAAATTCATAAGATTTTATCTATGGCTCCAAAATGAATGAAATCAATTTATATGGTTTTATAATATTTCCATTTGTCATTCTTGATCATTTTGAAATGTTTGTTTGACCAATTTTTATATGGATCCAATCCCTAGGCTTGGAGATAACTTGGAAATGATTTTATTCCATTAGGGTTTGGATTTATTTTCCAAGTGTTTAAATTTCCAGATGCATTTTATGAGGAATGCATTTCTCTCGATTTGGATTTCGTTGAATTCAATCTTTAATTAAAGTTTGTTCAAGATGGGATTTTAAGTTTCCATTTAGAAACAAAGTTTCTTTTCACCCTAATTTTCAACAATTGTTTATTTTGTTTATTTATTTTTCACATTACAAGATTGGAAAATCTTGGGATGTGACAGGCAAGCAGACAATGAGCATCTCAGCAATCTTTTTATTTTCTATTTGCATAGGTTTTTATTGAGGTTTCTTCATAGATTGCTCATTATAGTGATGCTGCAAGTTTCCACCATGATTAGGCATGGCTTAGGCTAGCAGCCTAGGCGTTTCTCTAACAGAAAATACATAACTCCATGGACTTACAAGCTTCCCTTTTATTTCACACCGGAGACATCCATGGACAAAAGAGCATGATATCAACTGTGTACAACGTACAAGTGCAATGTTGAAAGCGTTCCCCGTGACAGCACGGTTCTACTAATTCCAACGTATAAGTGCAAGCATATACAACATAGATGACACAATGGTTCAAGTTTATTAGGGGAAAGAAAAATAAAGTGTGCCATCAAGTTGGTGAGAGCTTTAATCACTAAGTTTTCACATAACAAAATACTTTTTAATTGGAAGATAGCTAAAAATAAGAATATACTTGTAATGGTGTAACACACCATGCATAGGAATTTATAGTGGACACTTTGGAATAACTTGGTTTCTTGGGAGTTAGAAGCATGAGTAGAACTTACTCATACAAGTGGAGGCTAGCAAAAGACTGGGAGCAACCAACTAAGAGAGCAATAATGGCCATAATCATGCAGAGCGACAAAAAATTACTAATCAAAGAATAGAGTGGTACTACAAGTCAAGGACTAAATGATCATAGAGGCTATGGTGACTTGTTCAAAGTCATAACATGGTGTGAGCATGTGCCAAGTCAACCCAAACAAAGAATCAAAGGAGAATACCACAATACTATGCTTTTGCATGCTAAAACAACGCATGATTCTTTCAAGGCACATTAAGCAATCCCAATTGTTTGGAACAAGTTATGCTATAGAAATAATCACTAATCTTAAGATCAAAACAACACCTAGCATGACATGCTAAGGTCTAAGTCAGAGTCAAAGCAAGCTCCTCTTGCACTATTCAAGCAAGAACTTTCGACTCCTTTCCAACACAAATCAACTTATTTGAAACAACACAGAGAGAACGGGGGTAAAAACTACTTTATTCAAGCAAACTAAACAATCTAAGCAAAGCAAACAAAAACTAAGACACTCCAAGAACAACACAACAGTGCATGAAACAAGAAAAACGAAGTGTCTAGGACGACCTGAGCTTTTTATTGATGGAAAAGGGGATGCCTTGTGCATCCCCAAGCTTTGACGCTTGTACCTCTTGGATATTTCTTAGGGTGACACCGGGGTGGCGTCCCCAAGCTTGAGCTTTTGTCCATTCTTCATCTCATTACATCATTCTCTCTCTACACCTGAAATTTTTCCGTCATACAAAACTTCACACAATCTTCATTGGCAACAGTAGTGTATTCAAAAGATAATAGAACCTTTAGGATTAGCTTTGGAATAGAAAAACTTTCACTAAAAACACAATATATTGTATAAATTCCCTAAACAAGCTCAATTTCCCAAAAAATAACCCAAAAAGGAATCAATAAGAAGAAAATACAGATAATGGTAGAAATCTATCAAAACAGACCATCAGGTAGAAACAGATTTTTTTAGAAGGCCTTCTGTTTCTCAAATCAAAAATTGTTGAACTAACTAAAGTTAGATAACATACTGGGTGATTTATTCATAAATTTTCAGCTCAATCCGACTTACAGAGTGTCAACACCCGGATTTTTCATCCCAGATGCCTATTATGCCATACATCGCAATCTCAGGATTACCATTTTTGCGAGACATAACAGAATTGGATACCACAGTACATCATCCATTACAAACCATAGATAAGGTCTTACACAAATAGGGATCTCATGATCCAGTTCTTAATACAACTTCAAGCAGCGAAATACGTAATAATAAAGGTAGCGTAGGCGAAGCTCCATCTTCGGGGTCACAGGCAATGCTAACGATGGGAGATGATCATAGTTGTCGTAACCTTCCTGGGGTCCATCCTCCAAGTACTCCTCTTCATAGTCTGGCCACGGGAATAGCCACGGACAAAGCCATGAGTACTCTTTAAGTACTCGCAAACTAATACTAACAAGTGAAAGGGGCTTTTTGATAATAGAACACTAGGCTCTAGGGTTGTTTTGCAAAAGCCAGATTTACCTCTACTAAGTTCAGAAGCAAAGGATGCCAGTTAAAGTTTTATAACCCTAAGTGGGAACTTGTATTTCATATCACAACCCTGTTGTTGTCAAGTCAAAGTCTCAATTCATTTCATAAGTCATTTTGAAAACATCTCACGGGGGAACAGTATGGCCACTCCAACTGTCCATAACCGCAGACGCGGCTATTCAAATAGTTTGACACTCTGCAGAGATTGTACACTTTCACCACAATATTCGATACATCCGTCAGGAACAAATCCTGAATTCACCATACTCAGTATGTGGATAATCAATCCTAACCTTTCAATTACACGCCCTAGTATAAGCACCTCTCCTGTGAGTTTGGCCTTCCAACCATGACCAACTGTCATCTTGGGTACTGCACAGGTGGACAATCTTCACAAGGTAGCCTCAGCTCAGACCTTGGCCGTGAGGGAACTAATACTAAGGTATATAAGTTTCCAGTCAAGCCCTACCCAATCTTCGGGTATTGTGGTTGTACGGTAAAATTGGAATGGTATCGCATCCAGACAACCATCAGTTTTATAAAGGGCTAAGGCTCATGCCTCAACATTTTCATCACCAAAATCATCAGGTGTTCGGAAACACATGTCAAAACATCTCAGTAGAATGATCCATCATTCTAAGGTTTTCATAACCATTTTCACCAAGTATTCCCATCTAATGTTGATCAAGTATTATGCTTAGTACTAGCATCTACAAGTGGGGGTAAGCACTAATGGGGGATAGTAAACTAGTGGAATTTCCACTAAGTTCAATCTTATGCCTTAGGATGTCATCAAGATTTTCTAGCTTAGGCCAAATTTTATGCTCTTTATGCAACATTCAATATATCTTTCTAGAATCTACAAGTCACTTAAGTCAACTCTAAGTTAAATCTTTGATAAAGAAATAAAGTAGAGGGCTTGCAAATAAAACTAGGATTGTTTTATCAAGTTGATATGATCACATATGCTTAAGGCATATAGTTGACATAGTAGCAAGTAAGTATTAGCTTGCCCAATTGCAAGTATAAGCTTGCACATTCAGCTAGTAGTATTAAGCTTGCAAGTTTAACTTGTATAGTAAGGCTTGCTAAAGTACAGTATCTTGCAAGTGTTAGCATGCCTTGTGCGGAGCAGTGGTTGAAATTCTCCTCGGCTTCTTCTTCATATTATCCTCCTTCCTCCTCGTATCCTTGGTCGGTACTGGCGTCTATGAATAAATACGAGGTACACAATCACCAAACAATACGTAACTACTTGCATTCATCACACACAAGGGTCCTATAGATGATCTAGCATCATCACTAACATTACAAGATTAAAGCTTGGTTTAATTCCTTTTATTTTTAGAAAAGTAATTTCTACTCATTGAAAAACTACTTAAGATCTAATATTCTCCAAACCAAACATGGGATCATGTTGACACATGTCATCACCACATATTTTAGTCCATGGGAATGTGATTTAAAGTGGTGTCACAATTTAATAAGGTTTTTCTCTTTTATTTTAAATAATTAAAGTGGCTAGAAATGCCTATGTGGCATTTTTTATTACTTAGTCATTATTTCTGTAAGTAAACCTATATATTTTTATATATTCTGAAAGGTATGGTTAAATGTGATTTTTGAGAGTTGGAATCAACTCAAAAGCTATTATGGTTTAAATTTGAAAAATGTTTGAATGCAGAAAAGCTTCTGCCTTGTTATTTTTACCATGGATGATGTATAGATCCAAATGACTTGAATCCAACGGGCTTGGATTCAGCATTCCGAGACCTTTCTATCAACATTGGTTTCATTCAATTTGGTTCACTGAATCGACCTGGGTTGATTTTTGAAACTGGGTACAGAAGTGTGTTTGAAATAAAATGAAAAAGGTTAAATTCAAATAACTGGGCTGCGCGGGAAGCGATACTGGGCCGGCCTACTAAGCACAGCGCTTACGCGGGCTGGTTAAGTCATTGTCCCCACGCGTCAGTGAGACAGGGGGTGCGAAGCGGTATGGGGCGATGTGATGCGTTCGATCTGGTTCTAATCCAACGGCTGAGGGTCATCGTCGACGTTGGGCAATGCCGGCGAGACAGAAACCTAGCGCGACATGTGGGGGTCGTTGGGGGCTCACCGGGGCTCAGGCGAGGGTCGGCGAGGCGGGCGAACGACGAAGTCGACGACGGCGAACCTCCTGGTTCCAGTAGCTTCTCCTAGGGCGGCTCCAATCGTTGGCCCCCTTCTTCTCCAGCAGCGGCAGGCTCCGGTGAAAATCCGGCTAAGTGCTGCGCTCCTTGCTCCGGGAACGGGGTGCCACGATCAGTGAGGAGAGGGCAGTGAGATGGTGTGCTTAATTCGGCTGGGGGTGACCTCTATTTATAGTCGCGACGGCGAGACCGAACGGGATGGGCAGGCGACGGTGGCGACATGGCTACGGGCGGCTAGAGGCATGGCCGGCAGTGGCGATCGCTTGGTGGTCGCCTGGCGATGCTCTACGGCTTTAATGCCCGCGTAGGGGCGGTGCGGTTTGGTCTGGAACGCATGATGCTCTGCGCGGAAGAGGCGGCGTCTTTGACGGCGATCGGTGGCTGTGCGGCATGGGGCGGCGAACGGGGATGTCTGGCGGTCTCCTGGGTTGGTGGCGATCATGTATGCACGCGAAGAGGGTGGCGCGCGGTATGTGGGCGTCGGTCGAGCGTGGCGCTCTAGCACATGTTCGGCATGGTTGCTGGCAAGCTGGGCGCAGTCCGTGCGTGTGGTTCAGGGTTTGGCAACACTCGCGGCTGGGACCGGGAGTGGCGGTGGACGGTGGGCTGCCTCCCAGACAAGGTTGGCATGGCTAAATCTCCTTCTAGCTTGCTGTCTCCACTAGGGTGGCATGGTGAGCTTCGGTTGTTCACCATTGATGTCATTGCCCAGCTTACAGTGAGGCTAGTGCTTGGTTTAACTTGCTAGATGATCAACTGAGAGGGTTGTGAGCTAGAGAGGGGACAACTTAGTCTTCAATCACTGCTCACAATAGTGTTTAAGATTTTGATGATTTGTCTCTGCAAAGTGTTTGATGAAATGGCCGCAAGAATTCAATTTTTGAATTTTGAAAAGTTTTTGGTGAGTGCGCTAGGTTGGTGCTGGTGAGTCTGCAGATGCTTGGGTTTTGAAAGTTGAGCTTGTTTGAGTGGTTTTTGAAGAAGTGGGATCTTCTCATATGATAAAGATTCAATTTTGAACTATCATTTAAACTATGCATTTGAAAGTTTCTGGATGATCACAAAGTGGTCCTTGATAATTTTTTATGAGTACAATCAAGGGGTGCAAAGATCCAGAAAAGTTTCTGTTAAGTTCTGAAAGTTTGGGACAGCCAAAGTACGCATGGGAGTTAAATTGGTCAAAATGACCATTCCCTTATTTTATTTGTTTTGATTTATTTGTCTTTGAGAAAAGTTTGGGAATTGTTTAGATGATGTTTATTTCACCTAAGAATCCATTTACAAGAAAAGGAACACACAAACAAGGTGGTTCAAAAGAATTCGAAATGAAATGCATACACCATGCATGCTTTCATATTTTTATTTTAGAAAAGTTTTTGTTAACCCTAATTTTGATTATTAGAGTTTGATGATCCAATTTTAGTATTTTTGGGATGTTACAAACCTTCCCCCCTTAAACAAAATCTCGTCCCGAGATTTGAAAAAGGACGAAAAATATTACCTAGGATTTGAAGAGATCGGGAAACTCTGTCCTACTATGATCTTCGCGCTCCCATGTAGCTTCCTCTTCTGTGTGGTTGCTCCACTGAATCTTGAGAAACTTGATGCTTCGGGTTCGGGTAGTTCTGAAAGCTTCTTCCAAAATATGGATGGGCACTTCGGGATAGGTCAGGTCATTGTTGATCTCTATGGTCCGGTGATCGATGTTTTTGAACACTTCGGTCTTCTCTGGGACTTTGAGACACTTGCGAAGTAACGAGATATGGAACACATTGTGCACGGATGACATCTCTTCGGGTAGTTCCAATTGATACGACACTTCTCCTCGACGGTTCAGAATCTTGAAAGGTCCGATATATCTGGGGGCTAACTTTCCTTTGAGTTTGAAACGCTGCATTCCCTTCAATGGCGACACTTTCAAATAAACAAAATCTCCTAGGTTGAAGGCGAGGTCTCTACGTCTCTTGTCGGCATAACTCTTCTGTCTGGACTGGGCAGTCTTGAGGTTCTCACGAATCTTGTGAACCTTCTCTTCTTCTTCTTGTAGGATGTCGGGTCCGAAAATCTGACTCTCTCCTACTTCCGACCAGTTCAAAGGGGTGCGACACTTCCTTCCGTACATGAATTCAAATGGGGCCATTTGCAAACTAGCTTGATAACTGTTGTTGTATGAAAATTCAGCAAATGGCAGTCAATCTTCCCACTTAGATCCATATTCTAACACACATGCTCTCAGCATATCTTCGAGTATTTTATTTACTAGCTCTGTTTGTCCATCGGTCTGAGGGTGATATGCGGTGCTGAAATCTAGGCGGGTTCCTAAACCTTCTTGGACTTTCTTCTAGAATCTTCAGGTAAACTGAGTTCCTCGATCCGATACGATGTTCTTGGGGACTCCATGGAAACTAACTATTCTAGCGATGTACAATTCCGCTAGCTTTGAACTCTGATATGTGGTCTTGACGAGTAAGAAATTGGCGACTTTGGACAATCGGTCCACTATGACCCAGATAGAGTCATTTCCCCTACTAGAAGTAGGGAGTCCAGTGATAAAGTCCATTCCAACAGAATCCCATTTCCATTCCGGAATCTGCAATGGTTGCAACAATCCAGCGGGTCTTTGATGTCCTGCCTTGACTCGCTGACATATATCACACTTGGCGATATAGCTTCCGATTTCACTCTTCATCTTATGCCACCAAAATTACTCTTTTAAATCTTGATACATCTTAGTTCCTCCGGGATGGATAGAATAAAGAGTATCATGAGACTCTTTTAGAATAACTTCTTTCAACTCAGAATCTGATGGTACACAAAGGCATCCTTTGTACCACAGAACTCCTTCTTCGTCTTCGGTGAATCCGGGTACTTTGCCTGTACCGATACGACGCTTGATTCCGTCGATATAGCATTTCCCTTATGCGCCTCTTTAATCTGACCGATCAAAGTGGGCTGGAGTTCTATGCTAGCCAAAAATCCTTCACTCACTAATTCCATTCGAAAATCTTCCATCTCTTTGTGCAAGCTTGGTTGCTCCTTCGAGATCATGGAGTTCAAGCGGCACGGTAATCTGCTAAGGGCATCTGTGACCACATTGGCTTTACCAGGGTGATAGTGAATGTCTAGATCGTAATCCTTGATTAGCTCAATCCATCTTCTCTGTCTCATATTCAGCTCCTTCTGAGTGAATATATACTTAAGACTCTTGTGATCCGTATAGATCTCACAATGATTTCCCATCAGGTAATGTCTCCATGTCTTCAGGGCAAGAACTACAGCTGCGAGTTCGAGGTCATGGGTTGGATAATTTTTCTCATGTTGCTTCAGTTGTCGAGATAGATAAGATATAACTTTGCCTTCTTGCATTAGCACACATCCGAGACCGATCTTGGATGCGTCACAATACACATTGAAGGGCTTCGTGATATCCGGCATGATCAAGATTGGGGCTGAAATCAATCTCCTCTTGAGTTCTTGAAAACTCGCTTCACATTTGTCGATCCATTCAAACTTCTTGTCCTTCTTCAGCAATTGGGTCATGGGTCTGGCGATACTCGAGAATCCTTCTACGAACTTGCGGTAATATCCCGCCAATCCGAGAAATGCACGAACTTGGATTTGATTGGTCGGGGCTTGCCAATCTTCGACATCTTTTACTTTTGCAGGGTCAACGGCAATTCCTCCGGCTGATACAATGTGACCGAGGAATCCTACCTCCTGTAACCAGAATTCACATTTGCTAAACCCGGCATACAGCTGATGCTCTCTAAGGATGCTCTCTAAGGGTTCCAAGAATGGTCCTTAGGTGTAGCTCATGTTCTTCTTCTGATTTGGAATAAATCAGAATGTCATCGATGAAAACAACGACAAACTTATCCAGGAAGTCCATAAAAATCTTATTCATGAGATTCATGAAATAAGCGGGGGCATTGGTTAATCCAGACATGACTGTATACTCTTATAATCCATATCTGGTGGTGAAGGAAGTCTTTGGAATATCATCTGCACGAATTTTGAGTTGATGATACCTAGTTCTAAGATCAATCTTAGAAAACACTTTGGCAGCGGCCAACTGATCAAACAAATCTTCTATCTTGGGCAAGGGGTATTTGTTCTTGATGGTGACATCATTCAACTTCCGATAATCCGTACACAAACGTTTACCTCCATCTTTCTTATCCACAAACAAGACAGGTGACCTCCATGGTGACGCACTTGGTTGAATCAATCCAATTTCCAACATGGCATCCAGTTGCTTCTTCAGTTCCTCTAGTTCCGACGGGTTCATACTATATGGTCTCTGGGCTATGGGTCCAGTTCCGGGGATTAGTTCAATGATCAACTCGATATCCCGATCTGGGGGCATACCGGGCAAAACATCTAGAAATACATCAGGGTATTCACAGACTATACGGACTTGGTCAATGGTAGGTTGGGCTATACTCTTGTTGCACTTGAATTGACGAGGTAAGGTTTCAGATATATGCTCGACTGATATTCCGGCTGTACTGGTCATGGTTATGGCTTTCTTGGCATAGTCAATCAATCCTTTATGTTTGGACATCCAATCCATTCCTAGTACTACTTCCAAACCTTTAGTTCCGAGTACTATCAGGTTAGTATAAAAATCTATGCCATGGATTCGGATAGGGACGTCTTTGCAAATTTGCCTAGCCTTGGTGGTTGATCCGGGAATTTGAACGATCATGACATGCTTCAGTTTGGTTGGTTGAATTTTACTAGTGCATGCAAATTCTTCGGTGACAAATGAATGCGATGCACCAGAATCAAACAACACTCTTGCAAGTACTGAATTAACAGAAAACATACCCATCACGACATATGGCGCTTCCTGAGCTTCTTCAGCATGCATGAGAAAAAGACGGCCATTGCGGTTGAGCGAATTCCCTGGGGCAAACCTTCTTTCGGGCTGAACACGACGCTGATGCTGAGCTGGGGCATTGGCATTGGGTGCTGCGGCATTCTTCTTGTTGGGGCACTCGTTGGTGTAGTGACCCTTATTTCCACAGTCATAAAAAGTCACTTGCGACTTGTCCTTTGCTGCTACAGGCACATCATTGCTTCCAGTCCTCAGGGCAGTGTTGGTTTTGGTGGCAACATAGTTGGTGTTGAACTTGGGTCGGGCTCGGTTGAAATTTCTAGAGTTGTCGGGGTTGTTGTGATTTCCTCTGGGCCTAGGGTTTCCACGGTTGGGATAGGTCGGACGGTTCATCGGGGGTCTGTGGGTTCTTGGGGAAAATCTGGGAGTTGGGTTAGGGTAATACTTTGGGGTCTGATGGGTTCCTGGCTGAGGCATCATGCGTTGCTTGCGGTTCTCATTGGCTTGGTTGATCTTTCCTTCCATCTAGATAGCAGAGTCGACAAGGTCTTCAATATCAGCAAAGGGGATATTGACTAACACTGTCTGCATCTCATCATGCAGACCATTCAGGAATCTTTCTTTCTTCTTGGCTTCGGTGTCGATCTCATCCGGGGCATACCTAGCTAATGGCAAGAATTTGTCACGGTATTCCACTACGGTCATACTTCCTTGCTTCAGTTCTCTGAACTCGTCTCTCATTCTCTTGATCAAACCCGGTGGCACATGGGTTCTGCTAAACTTGACCTTGAATTCCTCCCAGGTCATCATCTGGCCTCCGGTCATTGCGTGAACATTGTTCCACCATGCCCTGGCATCTCCGGCTAGATAGTGGGTGGCGAACAGAACTTTCTCGTTGGCTTCCACTCCGGCGACTTCTAGGTTATTTTCCATGGTTTGCAGCCAATCATCAGCGTCTAGGGGTTCTTCTGACTTAGTGAAAACAGGTGGGTTGGTATTCTGGAAATTTTTGAGCTTAGATTCATGGTTGTCCTAATTTCCGTGGCCTTGGTTGTTGTGGGCTAGCTGAGCTATCTGTTGCAGGGTGGCTAGGTTGGCTTGACGTTCCGCTCTTTCAGCTTCACGGTCAGAAGTCAACATTTGCAGCATCTGCAACATCGGGTCCGAGGATGAACCACTTCCTCCGCGTGGAATCTAAAGATTGAGATAGATCATGATAAAAGAGGGAAATTTCTAAGGTTCTGGGATTTTGAAAAGTTTTTAAAGTTTGACTCAGATTTTTCTAGCAACTCGCTTTTCATTCATTCATTCATAGCACACGATACAACACACACCACAACAAAGAAACATAGATGGTTTTTAAGAACCATTCTAGAAACTACGATATAGTGGGACCGAATACTACTCACTACGCTAGTGCTCAAGTGCTACTACTCCTCGGAATCGGTGGCTTCGTCATCTTCATCGTCATCGATGAAGGCGAAATCATCCTCATCGGTGAAGAAGTCCATAGCCTGATCCTCCAAAAAAGCATCATCATCGTTGAGATAGGAGTAGGGATCTCCACGAAGACCCTCTCCGGCATTCTCCCTTTCTTCCAAATGCATGTCTCTCTCGTGGATGGTCTCCTCCAAAGATGAGATACGGTGGCGAAGACAGGAAATGATGTGCTCCTTCTTGTCGAGCTGACGGCGGTGGGACTTGCGATCCTTTGCTAGCATGGCGATGGTTTGATCCTTCGTCTTGATGATGGCAGACTTGTGGTTGGAGTAGTCACGGCAGTTATCCAACTCCTGCTGATGATCGTACATCATGAAGCTAAGGTGGTCCAATTGAGTCTTCAGCTGAGGGTGGTATGGGGCTTCCAGTGGTTGTCCATTTGCATCACGCCTTGGGAAAAACTCAAAGCGGGTTCCCTTGATCTGATTGACGCTCTGTCCACACAGACAGGAAAGAGCTTCCTGCATGGCCCTGGCAAGTCCATCGAGCCAGTTGTTCTCTCTTAAGGTAAACTGAATTCCCACAACAGTGGGAGGTTCAATCTTTCCTCGGAGACTTGCAACAATTAGCCACTGCAGATCTTCTCCTTCTTGATCATTGAGCTGAGCAACGAAGAACTCGGGGTGCAAACGCTCCAGAAGTTCCGAAAGCTGGTCCAAATCCCTCTCGAAGATAAGGTCTCCTCCATTCCCCAACTGATAAAACTTGATGTACTTCACGTCCATATATAAGAATATAGGATGAGTAAGTTAGTAGAGTGATCAAGTGTGTCAAAATTTTATGTATTTGCAAGAGTTTTTGAGGAACATGAATTTTCATGAAAGAATCAAAGGGATAAGAACGAGAATAAGTTTTTGTAAATATTTGTTTTCTTTGGTTTTGATACTAAGTTTTTGATTCAAACGTCCAATCTAACTAGGGTATCCTATGGTCAGGATGGCTCTGATACCAACTTGTCAACACCCGGATTTTTAATCCCAGATGCCTGTTATGCCATACATCGCAATCCCAGGATTACCATTTTTGCGAGACATAACAGAATTGGATACCACAGTACATCATCCATTACAAACCATACATAAGGTCTTACACAAATACGGATCTCATGATCCAGTTCTTAATACAACTTCAAGCAGTGGAATACGTAATAATAACGGTAGCGTAGGCGAAGCTCCATCTTCGGGGTCAGAGGCAATGCTAACGATGGGAGATGATCCTAATTGTCGTAACCTTCCTGGGGTCCATCCTCCAGGTACTCCTATTCATAGTCTGGCCCTGGGAATATCCAGGGACAAAGCCATGAGTACTCTTTAAGTACGCGCAAACTAATACTAACAAGTGAAAGGGGTTTTTGATAATAGGACACTAGGCTCTTGGGTTGTTTTTGCAAAAGCCAGATTTACCTCTACTAAGTTCAGAAGCAAAGGATGCCAGTTAAAGTTTTATAACCCTAAGTGGTAACTTGTATTTCATATCACAACCCTGTTGTGGTCAAGTCAAAGTCTCAGTTCATTTCATAAGTCATTTTGAAAACATCTGACGGGGGAACAGTATGGCCACTCCAACTGTCCATAACCGCGGACGCGGCTATTTGAATAGTTTGACACTTTGCAGAGATTGTACACTTTCACCACAATATTAGATACATCCGTCAGGAACAAATCCTGAATTCACCATACTCAGTATGCGGGTAATCAATCCTAACCTTTCAATTACATGCCCTAGTATAAGCACCTCACCTATGAGTTTGGCCTCCCAACCATGACCAACTGTCATCTTGGGTACTGCACAGGTGGACAATCTTCACAAGGTAGCCTCAGCTCAGACCTTGGCCGTGAGGGAACTAATACTAAGGTATATAAGTTTCCAGTCAAGCCCTACCCAATATTTGGGTATTGTGGTTGTACGGTAAAATTGGAATGGTATCGCATCCAGACAACCATCAGTTTTATAAAGGGCTAAGGCTCATGCCTCAACATTTTCATCACCAAAATCAACAGGTGTTCGGAAACACATGTCAAAACATCTCAGTAGAATGGTCCATCATTCTATGGTTTTCATAACCATTTTCACCAAGTATTACCATCTAATGTTGATCAAGTTTTATGCTTAGTACTAGAATATACAAGTGGGGGTAAGCACTAATGGGGGATAGTAAACTAGTGGAGTTTCCACTAAGTTCAATCTTATGCCTTAGGATGACATTAAGATTTTCTAGCTGAGGCCAAATTTTATGCTCTTTATGCAACCTTCAATATATCTTTCTAGAATCTACAAGTCACTTAAGTCAACTCTAAGTTAAAGCTTTGATAAAGAAATAAAGTAGAGGGCTTGTGAATACAACTAGGATTGGTTTATCAAGTGGATATGATCACATATGCTTAAGGAATATAGTTGACATAGTAGCAAGTAAGTATTAGCTTGCCCAATTGCAAGTATAAGCTTTCACATTCAACTAGTAGTATTAGGCTTGCAAGGTTAACTTGTATAGTAAGGCTTGCTAAAGTAGAGTATCTTGCAACTGTTTGCTTGCCTTGTGCGGAGCAGTGGTTGAAGTTCTCCTCGGCTTCATTGGTAGTATAAAGCTTGGTTGAAGTTCTCCTCGGCTTCATTCGTAGTATCCTCCTTCCTCCTTGTATCATTGGTCGGTACTAGCGTCTATGAATAAATACGAGGTACACAATCACCAAACAATACTTAACTACTTGCATTCATCACACACAAGGGTCCTATAGATGATCTAGCATCATCACTAACATTACAAGATTAAAGCTTGGTTTAATTCCTTTTATTTTTAGAAAAGTAATTTCTACTCATTGAAAAACTACTTAAGATTTAATATTCTCCAAACCAAACATGGGATCATGTTGACACATGTCATAACCACATATTTTAGTCCATGGGAATGTGATTTAAAGTAGTGTCACAATTTAATAAGGTTTTTCTCTTTTATTTTAATTAATTAAAGTGGCTAGAAATGCCTATGTGGCATTTTTTTATTACTTAGTCATTATTTCTGTAAGTAAACCTATATATTTTTATATATTCTGAAAGGTATGGTTAAATGTGATTTTTGAGAGTAGGAATCAACTCAAAAGCTATTATGGTTTAAATTTGAAAAATGTTTGAATGCAGAAAAGATTTTTCCTTGTTATTTTTTACCATGGATGATCTATAGATCCAAATGACTTGATTCAGCATTCCCAGACCTTTCTATCAACATTGGTTTCATTCAATTTGGTTCACTGAATCAACCTGGGTTGATTTTTGAAACTGGGTACAGAAGTGTGTTTGAAATAAAATGAAAAAGGTTAAATTCAAATAACTGGGCTACGCGGGAAGAGATACTGGGCCGGCCTGCTAAGCACAGCGCTTACGCGGGCTAGTTAAGTCGTTGTCCCCACGCGTCAGTGAGACAGGGGGTGCGAAGCGGTATGGGGCGATGTGGTGCGTTCGATCTGGTTCTAATCCAAGGTTTGACGGTCATCGTCGACGTTGGGCAACGCCGGCGAGACAGAAACCTAGTGCGGCAGGTGGGGGTCGTTGGGGGCTCACCAGGGCTCAGGCGAGGGTCAGCGAGGCGGGCGAACCTCCTGGTACCGACAGCTTCTCCTGGGGCAGCTCTAATCGCTGGCCCCCTTCTTCTCCAGCAGCGGCAGGCTCCGATGAAATTCTGGCGAAGTGCTGCTCGCCTTGCTCCAGGAACGGGGTGGCACGATCAGTTAGGAGAGGGGAGTGAGATGGTGTGCTCAATTCGGCTAGGGGTGGCCTCTATTTATAGTCGCGACGGCGAGACCGAACGGGATGGGCAGGCGACGGTGGCGACATGGCTATGGGCGGCTAGAGGCATGGCCGGCGGTGGAGATCGCTTGGTGGTCTCCTGGCGATGCTCTACGGCTTTAATGCCTGCGTAGGGGTGGTGCGGTTTGGTCTGGAACGCGTGATGCTCTGCGCGACAGAGGCGGCGTCTTCGACGGAGAGCGGTGGCTGTGCGGCATGGGGCGGCGAACGGGGATGTCTGGCGGTCTCCTGGGTTGGTGGCGATCATGTATGCACGCGGCGAGGGCGGCGCGCGGTCTGTGGGCGTCGGTCGAGTGTGGCGCTCTGGCGCATGCTCGGCATGGTTGCTGGCGAGCTGGGCGCGGTCCGTGTGTGTGGTCTAGGTTTTGGCAAAGCTCGCGGCTGGGACAGGGAGTGGCGGTGGACGGTGGGCTACCTCCCAGACAAGGTTGGCATGGCTAAATCTCCTTCTAGCTTGCTGTCTCCACTGGGGTGGCATGGTGAGCTTCGGCTGTTCACCATTGATGTCATTGCCTAGCTTACGGTGAGCTACTGCTTGGTTTAACTTTCTAGATGATCTACTGAGATGGTTGTGAGCTAGCAAGGGGACAAGTTAGGCTCCAATCACTGCTCACAATAGTGTTTAAGATTTTGATGATTTGTGTCTGCAAACTGTTTGATGAAATGGTCGCAAGAATTCAAGTTTTGAATTTTGAAAAGATTTTTGGTGGGTGTGCTAGGTTGGTGCTGGTGAGTCTGCAGATGCTTGGCTTTTGAAAGTTGAGCTTGTTTGAGTGGTTTTTGAAAAAGTGGGACCTTCTCATATGATAAAGATTCAATTTTGAACTGTCATTTAAACTATGCATTTGAAAGTTTCTGGATGATCACAAAGTGGGCCTTGATACTTTATTATGAGTACAATCAAGGGGTGCAAAGATCCATAAAAGTTTCTATTAAGTTCTGAAAGTTTGGAACAGCCAAAGTAGGCATAGGAGTTTGGAATACCCAAGGGGTGCAATGACCATTCCCTTATTTTATTTGTTTTGATTTATTTGTCTTTGAGAAAAGTTTGGGAATTGTTTAGATGATGTTTATTTCACCTAAGAGTCCATTTACAAGCAAAGGCACACACAAACAAGGTGGTTCAAAAGAATTCCAAATGAAATGCATACACCATGAATGCTTTCATATTTTTCTTTTAGAAAAGTTTTTGTTAACCCTAATTTTGATGATTAGAGTTTGATGATCCAAGTTTAGTATTTTTGGGATTTTACATAGAGACTCCTCACGAATTTTTATGGTGGAGCACAAAAATCTGTTTCGGGACAGCAACTCCCCAAATCTTACTTCCCTCTCATTAGAGGTCATTCTTGGCACCAAAAAGAAAATAAAAAGGATAAGGAGAGGTCATTACTGAAGTAATAACTTCCAACACTCAATTAAACTCTTGTGTTATCTCCCAACAAGTACTTTTTAACCCCTTTAAGTTAGGCACAAGAAGCAAGAAATCAAGTATTTTCAAATGAAGAAGCATTAACATCAAACCTTGCTTTCAAAGGAGGAGCAAAAAGAAACTTCTCTTTCCTCATAGGGAAGTGTTCAATACCTTTCTTGAATGGAAATTGATATGTAATGGTGCCTTCTTTCATATCAATGATGTCACCAACAGTTCTAAGAAAATGTCTTCCTAAAGTAATAGGACAAGAAGCATTGTATTCAACATCCAAAACATAGAAATCAACAGGGACATAAGCATTATTAACCATAATGAGAACATCATTAACACTTTCCATGAGTTTCTTCATAGCATTATCATTAAGTGGGATATCGAAATAACAATCTTCCAAAGGTGGCAAATCAAGCATTTCATAAATCTTCCTAGGCATAATAGAGACACTAGAACCAAGATCACATGAAGCTTTGAGATCAAAGTTGTCACATCCCAAAATTTTCCAAAATTTGTAATGTGAAAAATAAATAAACAAAATACATAATTGTTGAAATTTAGGGTGAAAAGAAACTTTTTGTTTCTAAATGGAAACTTAAAATCTCATCTTGAACAAACTTTTAATAAGTTTGAATCCAACTAATTTCAAATCAAATGAAATGCATTCTTCATAGATGCATCTTGAAATTTAAACACTTGGAAAATAAACCAAAACCCTAAAAACCAAAATGGAAGAAAACCATTTCCCAGTTATCTCATTAAAGACTAAAGATTTAATCCATATATTTTTTTTTTCAAAAAACACTTATAAATGATCAAGAATGACAAATAGAAATATTATAAAACCATATGAATTGGTTTCACTCATTTTGGAGCCATAGATAAAATCTTATGAATTTTATAAGATAAGGAAATTGTTTCCAAAGCTAATAAAGCACCTATCTAAAAATCCATACCAAATGGTGAGTAAATTATCCTAAAGAGAATTAAAAGGATAAACAAATACTAAATAAAATTATACAAATTGGAATCACCAAGTTTGGACTAATAAATAAAAAGATATGGATTTTATAAGGTAAAGAAAGAAATATTAAATGAGGAATATTTAAAGGCCAAATTAAAACTTGGCCAAGACCATAAGTAAATGAAATAAACATAATCCAAGTTCAAATGAAATTATTGAATAAATAATATTGAAATAAAATAATATGGCCTTAACCAAATTCTATTCCATTGGATTAAGACAATTCCCAAATAAGAATGATTAATTAAATCATGGGAAAATATTATTTGGAATTTACCCAAGTGGATTAAAAGTCATTTAATTAACTTAAATGGAATCAAGGAAATCACCTAAATAAAATTTATGGAATTAAAGCTATAATTGATTTCATTGGAATAAAAACAAATACCTAATTTAAATGATTTATAAATCATATTAAAAATATTCGAAATAATTCAAGGTGAATTATTTGACACCCTAATAAATAAATAAAACCTACTGAATAGGTTTGATAAAAATATGGATTTCAAATAAAGTTTCAAATGTAGGGGTTCGTAGCATGGAAAACAAAAATTTTCTATCGCATACAAACAAACAAGCCAAGATCTATCTACTAGATTGTAGCAACGAGTCGATGGAATTACTTACCCTCGAAGATTCCAAAGTGTTTAACGAGAGCGGATTCTCGTGGGTGATGTAGTCGTACTCTTTCCGATCTCAAGATCGTATGGACGATCCTTCCGGCGCTGCGTTCCGGCAGCGCTTCCGCAGTCGGTCACACGTTCGGTACTCGACGAAGACCTTCCTCTCCCTTGTTCCAGCAGGCAGCGGAGGTTGTAGCACTCTCCTCGCGATTCCGGCAGCACAACGGCGTGGTACCGGAAGTAGAGGGGAAATCCCGCAGGGCTTCGCCTTAAGCCGGAGCGAGTATGGTGGAGTATGAGAGAGGGCTATTAGTGGTCTAGAGATTAGACACACCAATTAGAAGGCTCTAAACCTCAGGCTAAAGCAATTAGAAGCTCTAAACCAAAACGGCTCTAAACCGGAGATTAGAGGTAGAAACTTGTGTGTCTCAAGGAGGAGGCCCTGCCCCTCCTTTTATAGGTGGAGGGGCCTGGAGCGCCAGGGGAGGGAGGGGAGTCCCTCCCCAACTCGGCCTAGGGCTGGCCGCCGGCTTGGAGGAGAGGAACTCCTCCTCCAAGTTGGTTTCAACCTCCTCTTGCTTGTTTCCCACAGTTTCCTGTTTTCCACAGTTTCCTGTTTTCCACAGTTTCCTGTTTTAGCCGTTTGACTTTCAAACTGGCAATTTGACTTTTCGGTTTTGGAACAGCAAGAACACTTAGTAGATGATGCAATCATTCAATGACACATTCATGTACCCTCCCCCCCCCCCTGGAGTGTCGGACAATCCGGAACCTTCTAGAACATTCCCGATGAAAACACCGGAATCATTCCCGAACTCCGAAACGGGACTTTCCTTATATGAATCTTATTCTCCGAACCATTCCGGATCACCTCGTGATATCCCGGATCCCATCCGAGACTCCGAACAACATTCGGTCTCTTTCTCATAATACCATAACTACTCAAAACAACATCGAATCCTTAAGTGTGTCTCCCTACGGTTCGTGAATTATGCGGACATGATCGAGACACTTCTCCGAACAATAACCAATAGAGGAATCTGGAAATTCATATGGCTCCCACATATTTCTATGATTACTTTGCGATCGAATGAACCACTTACATATGATACCAATTTCCCTTTGTCTCATGATAGTTTACTTATCCGAGGTTATGATCGTCGGTATCTCTGCATACCTAGTTCAACCTCGTTACCGATAAGTACTCTTTTATCGTTCCCGTGATATGTGATCCCTTGTGACCTAGTCACATGCTTGCAAGCTAATTGGATGATATTCCACCGAGAGGGCCCAGAGTATATCTATCCGTCATATGGATGGACAAATCCCACTCTTGATCCATGTGTTTCAAACAATACTTTCCGAACACTCAATGCCACCTTTATAGCCACCCAGTTACGGTGTGGTGTTTGATGTCATCAAAGCATCCATCCGGTAAAGGTGATATGCATGATCTCATGGTCGAAGGAATTAGGTTACTATGTATCAGAAAGCATATAGCAATTGAACTATTGAAATGACTTGATCTTTATGCTATGCTTATCAATAGGAGTATGTCCACCATATCATTCTCCTAACGATATGATCTTGTTGTTGATAACATCTCAATGTTCATGATAGGTAAACCACAATCATTAATCAACCAACAAGCTAGTGAAGTATAGAGGCTATACTAGGGACTTCAAATTAAGTTTACAAATCACACAAGTATTAATGTTTCCTTGTTAATACTATTATAGCATGAATGTAAACATTTATCATAAACACAAAGATATAATAATAACTATATTTATTATTGCCTCTAGGGCATATCTCCAACAGTCTCCCACTTGCACTAGAGTCATCTAATCTAGATTACATGGTAATATACCGAACACCCATGGCAGTTTGGTGTTGGTCATGTTTTTCCCTCGGGAGAGGTTTAGTCAATGGATCCGCCACATTTAGATCTATGTGTACTTTGCAAATCTTTATATCCCCATCCTGGATATGTTCTCAAATAGCGTGAAAACGCAACTTGATATGCTTCAGCTTCTTGTGTGACCTTGGTTCTTGCGCATTGGCTATGGCGCCCATGTTATCACAGTAGATAGACATTGGGTCCAGCACACTAGGAACCACAACCAGCTCTGTAATGAACTCTTTCATCCATATCGCTTCTTATGAAGCCTCCGAAGCAGCCATGTATTCCGATTCAGTTGAAGATCTCGCCACAACGCTTTGCTTTGCACTCCTCCAGCTAACTACTGCACCATTCAAAATAAATACGTATCCAGATTGTGATTTAGAATCATCCGGATCGGTGTTCCAACTAGCATCGGTGTAACCATTAACAACGAGCTGTTCATCACCTCCATAAGAAAGAACCATATCCTTAGTTCTTCTCAAGTACTTAAGGATGTTTTTGACCGCTGTCCAATGATCCACTCCTGGATCACTTTGATATCTGCTAGTTAAACTAACAGCATATGCAATGTCGGGTCTAGTACATAGCATGGCATACATTAGAGATCCTATGGCTGAGGCATAGGGAGTCTTACTCATCCTTTCTCTATCTTCTGCCGATGTCAGACTTTGAGTTTTACTCAAGGTCATATTGGGCAACATGGGCAAGAACCCTTTCTTGCTTTCTTCCATTCCAAATCTCTTTAGAACTTTGTCCAAATATGTACTTTGTGACAATGATAGTTGGCGTTTTGATCTATCTCTATAAATCTTTATGCCTAATATGTAAGCTGCTTCGCTAAGATCCTTCATTGAAAAACTATTATTCAAATATTCCTTGACACTATTAAGAAGGTCTACATCATTCCCAATCAACAATATGGCATCCACATATAGTATTAAGACTGCTACAGAGCTCCCACTCACTTTCTTGTAAATACAAGCTTCTCCATAAGTTTGTATAAAACCAAAACTTTTGATCACCTTATCAAAACGTTGATTCCAACTTCGGGATGCTTGCTTCAATCCATAGATGGACCGTTGAAGTTTGCATACCTTGTTAGCATCTTTAGGATCGACAAAACCTTTGGGTTGCATCATATACAACTCTTCATCAATATCTCCATTGAGGAATGCTGTTTTGACATCCATCTGCCATATCTCATAATCATAATATGCAGCGATTGCTAACATAATCTTCACAGACTTTAGCTTCGCTACTGGTGAGAAAGTCTCATCGTAGTCAACTCCTTGAATTTGTCGAAACCCTTTTGCGACAAGTCGAGCTTTATAGACAGTAACATTACCATCAGCATCTGTTTTCTTCTTGAAAATCCATTTGTTCTCGACAGCCTTCCGGCCATCCGGTAAGTCCACCAAAGTCCACACTTGGTTTTCGTACATGGATCCAATCTCAGATTTCATGGCTTCTTGCCATTTATTGGAATCTGGGCTCATCATTGCTTCCTCATATGTCTCGGGGTCATCGGTGTTGTCCACCAACATGACACTCATAACGGGATCATACCAATCTGGAGTGGTACGAGTTCTCGTTTACCTCCGAGGCTCTGTAGCAACTTCAACCGAAGTTTCATGATCATCATCATTAGCTTCCTCTCTAATTGGTGCAGGCACCACAGGAACTTCTTCCGGTGCTGCGCTACTCGCAATTTCGAGAGAAGGTTCGACAACCTCGTCGAGTTCTACTTTCCTTCCAGTCACTTCTTTCGAGAGAAATTCCTTCTCTAGAAAGGATCCATTCTTGGCAACGAAGATTTTGCCTTCGGATCTATGATAGAAGGTATACCCAATAGTTTCCTTCGGGTATCCTATGAAGACGCATTTTTCCGCTTTGGGTTCAAGCTTGTCCGGCTGTAACTTCTTTACATAGGCTTCGCATCCCCAAACTTTAAGGAACGACAATTTAGGTTTCTTCCCAAACCATAATTCATACGGAGTCGTTTCAACGGATTTAGACGGTGCCCTATTTAAAGTGAATGCGGCTGTTTCTAATGCATAACCCCAAAATGATAGCGGTAATCTGTAAGTGACATCATAGAACGAACCATATCTAAGAGAGTTCGATTACGACGTTCGGACACACCATTACGCTGTGGTGTTCCCGGCGGTGTCAATTGTGAAAGTATTCCGCACTTCTTTAAATGCTCGCCAAACTCGTAACTTAGATATTCACCTCCACGATCAGAACGTAGAAATTTAATCTTCTTGTTACGTTGATTCTCTACCTCACTTTGAAACTCCTTAAACTTATCGAAAGTTTCGTACTTATGTTTCATGAAATAGAAATACCCATATCTACTCAAGTCATCCGTGAAGGTAAGAACATAACGATAACCACCGCGCGATGCTACACTCATTGGACCACACACATCGGTATGTATGATTTCCAATAAGTCCGTAGCTCGCTCCATCATACCAGAAAATGGAGTCTTAGTCATTTTTCCCATCAGACATGCTTCGCATCTTTCAAGTGATTCAAAATCAAGTGATTCAAGAAGTCCATCGGAATGGAGTTTCTTCATACGCTTCACTCCAATGTGACCAAGACGACAGTGCCACATATAGGTCGAATTATCGCTTGATTTCAAACGTTTAGCCTCAATGTTGTTGATATGTGTATTTCCACTATCGAGATTCAATAAGAATAGACCATCTATCAAAGGTGCATGTGCATAAAACATATTACTCATATAAATCGAACAACCATTATTCTCTGACTTAAACAAGTAACCGTCTCGCAATAAACAAGATCCCGATATAATGTTCATGCTCAACGCAGGCACTAAATAACAATTATTTAAGGATAAAACTAATCCCGGTGGTAGATGAAGGGGTAGCGTGCCGACCGCGATTACATCAACCTTTGATCCGTTTCCCACGCGCATCGTCACCTCGTTCTTCGCTAGCTTCCGTTTATTCTGCAGCACCTGTTTCGAGTTACAAATATGAGAAACCGAACCAGTATCAAATACCCAGGCACTACTACGAGTACTAGTGAGATACACATCAATAACATGTATATCAGATATACCTTTCTTCTTGATGTTGCCGTTCTTCAGATCCGCCAAGTACTTTGGGCAATTCCGCTTCCTGTGACCTTCTCCCTTGCAGTAAAAGCACTCAGTTTCAGGCTTGGGTCCAGCCTTGGTTTTCTTCGCCGGCGTGGTAACTTTCTTACCACCCTTCTTGAAGTGTCCCTTTTGCTTAGACTTGCCTTTCTTGAATTTGGTGGTCTTATTGACCATCAACACTTGGTGCTCTTTCTTGATCTCCACTTCTGCAGACTTTAACATAGCAAACAGTTCTAGCAACTCTTTGTTCATGTTCTGCATGTTGTAGTTCATCACAAAGTTCCTGTAACTTGGTGGTAGTGACTGGAGGACACGGTAAATCCCCAAAGCATTAGGAATCACTATACCCAAGCTTTGAAGTTTGTTTGCGTGCCCAGACATCTTAAGCACATGCTCACTGACGGAGCTGCCCTCTTCCATCTTGCAGTTAAAGAACTTTTCAGAAGCCTCATAGCTTTCAATTGACGCATGAGTCTCAAAAATCAATTTGAGATCATCGACAATATCATATGGGTCTGACTCTTCAAACCTTTTCTGAAGCTCCGATTCTAAACCATACAAGATAGCACACTGAACTATGGAGTACTGATTCTTCCGAGCGAGGTAAACATTCTTTACTTCACCGGAAGTATCAGCTGCAGGTGGGTCACCCAGCGGTGCATCCAGCACATAGGTCAAATTACCAGTTGTGAGGACAATCCTCAAATTGCGGAACCAATCCGCGAAGTTGCTTCCATTGTTTTTCTACTTTTATTTCTCTAGGAACGCATTAAAATTGATGGTAGGGGCTGCCATTGATCTACAACATATTTGCAATAGTTTAGACTAAGTTTATGACAAATTGAGTTCAAATTAATTAATGAAATTAAACTAGGTGAACTCCCACTCAAAACAACATCCCTCACATTGTTTTAGTGATCACACGAACCAAATCCACTACATCAACACCGATCATCACGAGAGTTGATATAGTTTCAATGGCGAACAATCGTCATGTTCATCATATCTACTATACGATTCATGCTTTACCTTTCGGTGATCCGTGTTCCGAGACCATGTCTGTACATGCTAGGCTCGTCAAGATCAAAACTTAGTTTCTGCATGAGCAAATCTGGCTTGCTCACGTTGTATACACTTGCAGAATCTAACACACCCGATCATCACGTGGTGCTTCGAAACAACAAGCTTTAGCAACGGTGCTAACTAAGGGTGAAAACTTTATGATTTGAAATTCATGTGCATGAGGGATCATCTTATAATGCTACCGTCGTCTACTAAGCAATACAAGATGCATAAAGGATTAACATAACATGCAATTCATAATATGTGATATGATATGGCCTTTCTTCTTTATGCTTCCGATCTCCATCTTCAAGCACGAACATGATCTCCATCATCACCGGCATTGCATCAAGGTCAATGACGCTTCACCATGGTTGTCATCCACCGGCTTCAACTATTACAACTACTTTGAATAGACACGCGGGTCTTAACATGAATTAAAGACAACCATATGGCTCCTGCCGGTTGCCAACTTACAATAAGGAACATTGCATACATCAAATATAATCACAATCATGGCCATATCACATCACAGCACACCCCTGCAAAACAAAGTTAGACGCCTCTACTTTCTTTGCATATTTTACGTGGTTTGGGGCTTTCAATAAGTGTCATTCTAACTTACGAACAAGAACCACAACATTGATACTAGCATTGTTGATCACCCGTTGTAAATTGGATCTTAACTATGCTAGGAGAAACAGGCACCCGCAAAGCCACTTATGCAATACAAGTTGCATGTCAAGCGTGGAGCAAGTCTCATGAACAATGTCATGTAAGGTTAGCCCGGGCCGCTTCATCCCAACATACCGCAAGATGCAAAGTACACAAAAAGCAATCGACAATAAAAGCATCAACGCCCACAATGACCATTGTGTTCTACTCGTGCAACAGATCTACATATAGACACGGCTCTGATACCACTGTAGGGGTTCGTAGCATGGAAAACAAAAATTTTCTATCGCATACAAACAAACAAGCCAAGATCTATCTACTAGATTGTAGCAACGAGTCGATGGAATAACTTACCCTCAAAGATTCCAAAGTGTTTAACGAGAGCGGATTCTCGTGGGTGATGTAGTCGTACTCTTTCCGATCTCAAGATCGTGTGGACGATCCTTCCGGCGCTGTGTTCCGGCAGCGCTTCCGCAGTCGGTCACACGTTCGGTACTCGACGAAGACCTTCCTCTCCCTTGTTCCAGCAGGCAGCGGAGGTTGTAGCACTCTCCTCGCGATTCTGGCAGCACAACGGCGTGGTACCGGAAGTAGAGGGGAAATCCCACAGGGCTTCGCCTTAAGCCGGAGCGAGTATGGTGGAGTATGAGAGAGGGCTATTAGTGGTCTAGAGATTAGACACACCAATTATAAGGCTCTAAACCGCAGGCTAAAGCAATTAGAAGCTCTAAACCAAAACGGCTCTAAACCGGAGATTAGAGGTAGAAACTTGTGTGTCTCAAGGAGGAGGCCCTGCCCCTCCTTTTATAGGTGGAGGGGCTTGGCGTGCCAGGGGAGGGAGGGGAGTCCCTCCCCAACTCGGCATAGGGCTGGCCGCCGGCTTGGAGGAGAGGAACTCCTCCTCCAAGTTGGTTTCAACCTCCTCTTGCTTGTTTCCCACAGTTTCCTGTTTCCCACAGTTTCCTGTTTTAGCCTTTGACTTTCAAACTGGCAATTTGACTTTTCAGTTTTGGAACAGAAAGAACACTTAGTACATGATGCAATCATTCAATGACACATTCATGTACCCTCCCCCCCGGAGTGCCGGACAATCCGGAACCTTCTAGAACATTCCCGATGAAAACACCGGAATCATTCCCGAACTCCGAAACGGGACTTTCCTTATATGAATCTTATTCTCCGGACCATTCCGGATCACCTCGTGATATCCCGGATCCCATCCGAGACTCCGAACAACATTCGGTCTCTTTCTCATAATACCATAACTACTCAAAACAACATCGAATCCTTAAGTGTGTCTCCCTACGGTTCGAGAATTATTCGGACATGATCGAGAAACTTCTCCGAACAATAACCAATAGAGGAATCTGGAAATTCATATGGCTCCCACATATTTATACGATTACTTTGCGATCGAATGAACCACTTACATACGATACCAATTTCCCTTTGTCTCACGATAGTTTACTTATCCGAGGTTATGATCGTCGGTATCTCTGCATACCTAGTTCAACCTCGTTACCGATAAGTACTCTTTTCTCATTCCCGTGATATGTGATCCCTTGTGACCTAGTCACATGCTTGCAAGCTAATTGGATGACATTCCACCGAGAGGGCCCAGAGTATATCTATCCGTCATATGGATGGACAAATCCCACTCTTGATCCATGTGTTTCAACCAATACTTTCCGAACACTCAATGCCACCTTTATAGCCACCCAGTTACGGTGTGGTGTTTGATGTCATCAAAGTATCCATCCGGTAAAGGTGATATGCATGATCTCATGGTCGAAGGAATTAGGTTACTATGTATCAGAAAGCATATAGCAATTGAACTATTGAAATGACTTGATCTTTATGCTACGCTTATCAATAGGAGTATGTCCACCATATCATTCTCCTAACGATATGATCTTGTTGTTGATAACATCTCAATGTTCATGATAGGGAAACCACAATCATTAATCAACCAACAAGCTAGTGAAGTATAGAGGCTATACTAGGGACTTCAAATTAAGTTTACAAATCACACAAGTATTAATGTTTCCTTTTTAATACTATTATAGCATGAATGTAAACATTTATCATAAACACAAAGATATAATAATAACTATATTTATTATTGCCTCTAGGGCATATCTCCAACATTAAAACACATTAACACCTATTTGAAATAAAGGCAAATGTCCATTTATAAAATAAATAAAATACCCTAAAAAGAATAAAAGAATTATTCTAAATTTGACTTCAGAATATGTTAATAAACAGTGTTTGATTATAAACAAAGTTTGGTTGAAGTTTGAATTCAAATTGTTGTTTGAAATGATTAAACAAAATCAAAACAGAATAAAAGAATTGGAAAAAGGAAAATAAACAGGAGAAGGAAAAAAATAAACAAAGAAGCCAGCCCAGCAAACCCAACCCACTAGCCCAGTCCAGCCCACCCCTCTCTCCCACGAGAAAAATGTTTCGCACCATCAATTGAACCCGCAGAGTCGCTGACATCTAAACCCCACTGCCCCTTTTCCTCTCTCGCTGATGAAACGGTCCCACCTGCCAGTCTTCTCTCCTACCCACGCGACGACCACGCCTTCCTCGCCGGCCGTTTCTGCTCAGGTTAACTCACTTTAATTCGCGTTAATTGCTCCGTTAATCCTCCCCGCGACCACGCGTACTAAATCGCCTGCTCCTCCTCCACCTTTTCCCCCTGGATGTTGCACACCCTCTGCCCCCAGGCCACGCTAATTTCGACCTTGAACGCCCTCTGCTCCGACGAGCTCTCCGGCCAATTCCGGTGCCGTCTGACCACCCCTCGCCTCCCAGTGAACGCGAGCCTGCTCCCCATCCCCTGGCGCTTCTCCCTGCACCCTCAGCTCACTCGCGCGTGCCTCAGACGCTCGGCAACGACGACGTCTCCTCGCCACTGTCCATTGCCTTGACTCCGGCGAGCATTCCCGGTAGTTTTCGTCCACCCCTCCTATTCTGGTTGACACTATCTTATTCTCCCTTGTCCTACGCATCTTCCCGTGTTCACCAATCACTTGCGCATGTCCTGCAGCGTCGCCAACGACGACCGCCCGAGCGCCTCGTCGCCAGTAGGAACTCCATTGAGCAATTCCCTAGGAACCCATGCACCCCTTGGCCGACAAAGACCACGTTGAGCATCAGCAGTATGCTGCGAACTCAGTGAGCCCCCTCTCTCTCTTTCTCGCATCCTGCATCGTCACCAACGACACCGCCAGAGCGCGCGTCACCATCCGCCGCCACTAGCGCCGCTCAGATATGGTCAGCCTCCTGTACGCCGTTGGATCTAGATCGCGTGGATAGGATAGAAACTTAAACGAAGGGGTACAAGTGATTCTCTACCGCTCGATCAATTTTAATCCAACGCCTCGCATCGCTTGATCCGCTCGAACCGGTACCATCCTATAGAAACGCTCCACGTGGCCAGACTCTGGTTTTAAAAACAGAATTTGTTCTATTGGATATGTAAACTTGCAAAATTCATAACATTCAATCCACACGTCCAAATTTTACAAATTTTATATCAATGGAATTAGCAGAACAGGTACTTTGCAACCATGCACTTTTTTAATAAATTGCTTCTGGTAAAATGGTTGTTTTTGCATAAAGTTGTGTAGGCATAATTTTAAGATAAAATTCATTCTAAAATTATTTTTTTGATCAAACCTTTGTCAAAATGGATTGTTTTGAACCTACTGACCATATACACCAACTTGTGGATTCAAAAACATATTTTGTGAATCAACAGAATAAATCTTTGAATTAAAGCATTTCTAGTCAAATAAAAATGTTATTTATATGTTAAAAATACTTTTTGGAGAAAAATCTTTGGGAAATGATTTGGATTAAACTCTCTGACCCCAAACACCAAGATTTAGAATTAAAAATGTATTTGGTGAACCCTATAAATATTATTGCTTTGCTAAAGGCATTTTCAACCACATAAATATTGATTTGGTTTAAAAATGATTTATAGGTAAAATATTTTGAAATGATTTTTCCACTTATATAAAATGAGCAATAGGTGTTTTAGAATGTTTATAACCTATTGGAAACCACTTTTTCCAAATAAAAGAATCTTTATCATGCTTGCATGCATTGCTTGGTTTCTATTATTTTATGTGATGTTTGCTTGAATGGTAGATTAAATATTGATTGCTTGGTTGAATTGTAGTGGAATTTGAAGGGTGTGGCTATTGCAAGATCAAGGAGTGAACTTATATTATCTACCAAAAAGGCAAGTGATGCTTCATAATTTTGTCCCATTATTTTCACTATGCATTAGTGATATTTCTAAGTAGGACTTGCATGGAATTTTTGCTAAGTATAAACTATGCCCTGGGAAAACCTAGTAGATGAAACCTTAGTAGATTTTTCCTAAGTTAAGATTCCTACTACCATCATGCTTAGCTTAGCTAGTAGAAAACAAGGGTGGTTTATATTCATTCTATGGAATATTTCTTAGTCAAGGACTTATGTTTTGTTTAACAAAACAACTAAGTGAATGAATCGCCTGGGTGGAATGGAAGGAATGGTTTGTGTTGAGTGGTTACACAAGGCCCATTTCTATGGTTTACCTTGTGTATCTCACTTGTGGATTTCCACCCAGGAACAAAGAGATTTGAGATGTCAAATGTTGAGAAGCTTCAAGTGCATCCACTTGGCATTATGGGCTCTGCCTGGATCATATAGGTTGCAATAACTTAGCCAAATGGACAGTTAGTGGTAGGGGATGATAGGTTGGAACGCGTCCATTCTGGTCGAAGGGAAGGCTTCTAAAAGATCTTGTCTTGGTGAAACCAAGTCTTGTGGGGAAAGTGCACCACCTCTGCAGAGTGTAAAATCTAAGTACTTAGCCATGTCCCTGGTAAAGGACAATTTGAGCATCAAGACATGGAAGCTATCAAGAATCTCCTCATCCCAATTTCTAAGTTAAAATTTGTGGTTGAACAAGGGTTGAAGGATCACCATTTTCTATTGGGAGATGCCTTGGGTGATTTTGTCAAAACAAAAACTTAGTGTTTTCAAATGATAAGGAAAATCTATTTTAATCAAAGCAAGCCTAAACTCCACTTAGCCAAATGCATATAGATAATAGACTCCACCATACTACCATAGTATCACTTGCCAATACAATTCAAATGTATTGACCCTTGTGGCTGTAACTTATTATGTTGCAGGTTCGTTTGATGTTAGTGAAGTGTATTGATTAGGATTACAAGTCTACAACCAACATGTTTGCCTGTGGAACTTTGAAGATGAAGGACCCCATGCTATAGTTATTTCTGCTGCATTCTAATGTGATAGCCAAATGAGCTATGTAAGATGTAAAGAATTATTTTATTCCTAGTTATAAAGTTGTAATATGACCTTTGTTTCTTGATAATACATCTTATCTGTGGATGCTAGCTATTGATCCAGGGACTAGCATTGTAAACACATGGATCTCTACCTTATTAAAGGTTGAGACCACTACAGATGGTATTCACTTGCATATTAATAATGGGTTCCAACTATCTTCTACTTTCCTAGGAATAGAAGGTTTGTTTTTTAACTTCTCCTCCTTAATTTTAAAAAAAGCATCTGTAATGTGTTTGGTGAAAGCAACATGCATATCACTAGCATCAGGACTTCTAGCAAAAAATTTCTGGAACAAAATCATTTCAGAAATATTGCAACCATCAAGATCAAAATCAAACTTAGCATCACTATTAGTAGACTCATTATGCTTAGGCATTGTAGGGGGAGGAATAGGGACTTCTTGTGGTTTAGTGGCATCCATACTGGTGGTGGTGATAGTGCACACACTATTGTTTCTAGCAATTTCAGCTTCCCTTTCCCACTTAGCATGTAGTTGAGCTAACAGTCTAACATTTTCATCAATAGTAACTTGTATGGCATGAGTAGCAGCAAAGGTACTTTCCATGGTTTCAGGTTTAGCAGCCATTTTATTAATCAAAGAGGACTGTGCTTCAGACAAAGAGGAAATATTTTTCTCTACATTCAAAAGCTTTTCCTCCATAGTTTTGTTGAAAGTGGTTTGTTTACTAATAATGTCTTTGAGCATGACTTCAATTTTAGAGGGGGCACTTCTAGCATTGTTGTAGGAGTTTCCATAGGTATTGCAATTATTAGGAGGATAAGGCCTATAATTGTTGTTACTTCCAAAATTATTCCTATAGGCATTATTGTTGAAATTGTTGTTTCTAATGAAGTTCACATCAACTTGCTCTTCTTGAGCAACCAAAGAGGCTAAGGGAACATTATTTGGATCTAAAGGAGATTTGCCATTAACAAGCATAGTCATGATAACATCTATCTTATCACTCAAAGAGGAGGTTTCTTCAACAGAATTTACCTTCTTACCATGTGGAGCTCTCTCAGTTTGCCATTCAGAATAATTAACCATCATATTATCAAGGAGTTTTATTGGAGCACCCAAGGTGATGGTCATAAAGGTACCTCTAGCAGCTGAATCCAACCGGTTTCTTGAAGAGAAGTTCAAACCTGCATAAAAAGTCTGGATAATCATCCAAGCAGTAAGTCCATGAGTGGGACAATTCTTAACCAAAGATTTCATTCTTTCCCGATCTTGAGCAACATGTTCATTATCAAGTTGTTTAAATTTCATAATATCACTTCTCATAGATATAATCTTAGCAGGAGGGTAGTACTTTCCAATAAAATCATCTTTGCACTTAAATCCAAGAATTAGTACTATTTCTAGGCAAGGATACAACCATTCTTTAGAGTTTCCTCTCAAGGAGAAAGGAAACATCTTGAGCTTAATAATATCTCCATCTACATCCTTATACTTTTGCATCTCAAAAAGTTCAACAAATTTATTGAGATGGGCAGCAGCATCATTAGAACTAGCACCAGAAAACTGCTCTCTCATCACAAGATTCAACAAGGCAGGCTTAATTTCATAAAAGGTAGCATCAGGAGAAGGTGGAGCAATAGGAGTTCTTAGGAAATAATTGTTGTTTGTGCTAGTGAAGTCACACAACTTGGTGTTATCAGCAGAGTTCATTTTGGCAAAAGTGGAGCAGGCCAATAGCAACAGCAACTAGAGCAGGGACTAATTTTTATGTGTTTTTTATAAGAGAAATCAAACCAAACTAAACTATTTTTTTGGAGTTTTTGAAAAAAAGAGGAAAAAAACCAAGCAAAAGAAACTAAGCAAAACAAAAACAAAGTAAAGAAAAAGGTTAAGGAGGACTCCCCTTGTGAAGACGTCCTTAGCCTCTCCGGCAACAGCGCCAGAAAACTTGTTGGCGCTGTGTTGACGTGGGATCTTCTTCTTCTTTATTCCCGGCAACGGCGCTAGAAAACTTGTTGATGGCGCTTTGTCAACATGGAGCACTTCGTCGGGAGACCCCAAGAGCAAGGTGTGATGCAGCACAACGGCAAGTATTCCCTCGGTAAGAAACCGAGGTTATCGAACCAGTAGGAGGAAGGAAACGTCTCAAAGGTGTTTCAAGCAACTTGGAAACCTGCACAACACAAACTCAAGACTTTACCCCAACGAACAGTGAGGTTATCAATCTCACCGGTTGCTGTAACAAAGGATTAACTATATGGTGTGGAAGGTGATGGTGGTTGCAGAAAGTAAACAATAATAGTGGAAGATGTATCAATGTTAGAGATTGGACCTGGGTCCATAGTTCACTAGAGGTGCTCTCCTTAGATAAACAAACATGTCATGCTAGGTAAACAAATTACAGCAGGGCAATTGATAGGACTGAGCAAGGCATAACAATGCAATACTAGACATCAAGATCCTATGAGATTCGATTGGGCAATACAACAAGATACATAGACAGCCATCCAACTGCATCTATGACTAGAAGTCCACCTTTGGGTTATCATCTGAACCCCCTCCAGTATTAAGTTGCATGCAACCGACACTGCTTTAAGAAAAGTGTGTAAGGTAAACAATCCACTTGTTCCATGAACAAGAGACCGTTCTTTTCTCCCTAGTGGCAACAGCACATCTACATCCTTAGAGATTTCTGTCACTTCCCTTAGATTAAATAGATGCATGAACCCACTATAGAGCATAAATACCCCCTCTTGGAGTCACTAGAAACTACTTGGCCAAGATAGCTACTAACAATGGAGAGCATGGAAGATCACAAACAACACAGACATGATAGAATCAATAAGACAAAACCATTAATCAATCTGACATAGTAATCTCAATATCCATCGGATCCCCGCAAACACAACATGCATGATTACAAAAAGATGAGATCTTGATCATGAACTAAGCTCAAAAGATCTAGACATGAAAGCAAAAAGGAGTACATAGAACTATTTAGCTACTACATGGACCCGTAGTCCAAGGTGGAACTACTCACGCTTCATACCGAAGGCTGGCATGATGAAGAAGAAGGCCTCTGGGATGATATCCCCTCCGACAGGGTCCCGGGAAGAGCTTCAGATCCCCCCGATCTAGGGACGATGGTGGTGGCGGCTACAAATGCTTTCATGGAATATTGATCGGGTTCTTAGGATTTAGTCATCAGAGCTTCTTATAGGCGAAGAGGAGAGCTTCTTATAGGCGAAGAGGAGAGCCTAGGGTGGGCCCGTGCCTGGGGGGTGAAGCCGCCCCGTGGCTCCCCTCTGCCTCTCCTCTGGACTCTATGTTCTCCTTGATGAAATATTGACTTCGGCTTTTGTCCCGTCCAATTACGAGAATATTTCCTTACTAGCTTTTCTGGAACCAAAAACAGCAGAAAACAGGCAACTGACACTATGGCAACTTGTTAATAGGTTAGTACCAAAAAACATATGAAAACACCTCAAAGTGTGGACAAAGAAAAGCAAAGTAGACACTAAACAAGCATGGAACATCAAAAATTATAGATATGTTTCCGACGTATCATTAGGCATGGCTTAGGCTAGCAAACCAGGCGTTTCTCTAACATATATACATAACTCCATGGATTTACAAGCTCCCCTTTTATTTCACACCACCGATATCCGCAAACAAAAGATCATGATATCAACTGGGTAATATGTACAGGTGTTCAAATCGTTCCCCATGACAGCATGGTTTTGCTAATTCCCAACTTATAAGTGCAAGCATATACAACATACATGACACAATGGTTCAAGATTATTATGTGGAAAAGGTAAAGTGTGCCATAAAGTTTGTGAGATCTTTAATCACTAATTTTCTCATAACAAGTTTAATTTGGAAGATAGATAAAACATTAATATACTTGGAATGGTGTAACACACCATGCATAAAAATTTATAGTGGACTCTTTGGAATAACTTGGTTTCTTGGGAGTTGGATGCATGAGTAGAGATTACTTAGTACAAGTGTACTGGTCAAGGAATAAATGATCATAGAGGCTAAGGTGACTGGTTCATAGTAGTAACATGGTGTAAGAATGTGCCAAGTCAACCCAAACAAAGCATCAAAGGAGAATACCACAATATTATGCTTTTGTATGCTAAAAAATGCATGATTCTTTCAAGGCACATTAAGTAATCTCAATTGTTTGGAACAAGTCATCCTACATCAATAATAACTAAGCATAAGTTCAAAGCAACATCTAGCATGACATGATAAAGTCTTAAGACACAGTCAAAACGAGCTCCCTTTTGTACCACTATAAGCATGAAACTTTCTACTCTTTTCCAACACCAATCGACTTATTTGAAACAACTCAGAAAGATAATAATCAATAAAGATCAGCGAGAAAGTCTCACAAATCCACAAATAAGAACTAAAAAAAGTCTAAGCTGAAATCACAAGAAAACTAAAGCTAAAGCTAAATGTAGTTCTAGCAAAGGAGAACACTCACAAAACAAATAAGAATGAAAACTAGAGTGTTCTAAACAATCAAAATGGAGCGTGTCTCTCTCCAAAATAAATGTGCTGTAATCCAACCAACTTATTGCAGCAAACTAGACAAAAGAAAACTAAAAAAAAACAAAAGACGCTCCAAGAACAACACACTAGTGCATGAAGCAATAAAAATAAAGTGTCTAGAAAGAAGACCTGAGATTTTTATTGATGAAGAAGGGGATGCCTTGGGAATTGCGGTGACCCAGCATACCACTGCATGATGTAGTACATTATAGTCGTTGACATAACACCAATGGAACACCATTCACTAGTATTACATCCCTTAGAGTGGTACAACAGAAACACAGCAGGTCCAAGACATGACTATAGGTTACAACTCAACTATTTACATAAGATCCAGAGAACACTCTAGGTTATAGAGATAGAAAGAAAATTCTTACAAAGAATAATCAGAAATAAACAACTAAAAAACTATCATACTGCTAAGACTAGTATCTTAACTAATGGTCTGGCATTGCTATTATCGCAATACACTAAAGAAATAGGTTCTATGGCTAGATATTATATTCCTATATAATCAGTATCTTTGTCTTCACTTGAGTTGATGTATATGTTGACTTTCTTGACATCATTGAAGAACTTTGGCTTCTGATGATGATTCCTGCAGCATATCTTGATGTAGACGTCGTTTGTACTGGCTTCAGAATCTAGCAAGGTTTAAGAATATACGTTAAGTACGAGCGTACTCAGCAAGTTCACTAAAAGGAGTGTTTGATGCACTATATCTACAGCAAGAGACCATAGGTCGTAGGCAATGCAGGTTTTCGTAAACATTTCTTCAAAGGTTGCTTTTATTCTGAAAAGCTATGTCCGTCAGCCTTCACGGGTTTACCAGAACTTTCATGGAGTTCCTTTCCCGCCGCGTTTGCAGCTCCTTCCCGGAACAGGGAGTAACAAGTTATAGTTCTTACACTCTGCAGAGGTGCATTACTTTACCCATGAGAGATCAAATCCTTGTTGCACAACCTGGCGATATTTCCCGTCCACACTTCCTATGGTGTGGGGCCTAGTAGATGATCCAAGCCAATCACTGCCCCCTTCGCGACCTCGCATGCCTCCTTGGTGTACACCATGCCCACATATTGAATTACGACAATGGTTTGTACAGACCATTAAGTGCCAGAACTATTGTGGGACGTTGAGGGTTCCCACCCATATGCTGCATATCCTCTATGAATTACCAATTAATATGCACGCTACGAGTGATAACAGCCACGACCTGCACATCCGGCTACATATGAGAGGAAGAATATACAGCTGACTTCTCCGTCCCATTCCAAATCTCATGGTTAACGCGTGATATACAGCTCAAGAATCACTGGCGACATTGGTTGTTAAGTCCTAGATAATATGTTCCTTTACCACCAGAACTTTCATAGTAGGTTATTACCTCATGGTAAATAACCTATAATCATATTATTATGAAAATAGTGTTTTCTGACCTTTTTCAAATGTAGGTGATGACAACACTAGATTTGTAAAATACTTTACAGAAAATAATCAAAGGACATGAGCAAGTGTGAACTTTCCTTTTGTGATTGCAAGATTATGCACTCACGATCTTCGAGACAATATAAGATCCAAAATCTGTAATCAGCATCATTTGTCCGGTAAGGACTAATGTTTAAAGAAGCAAGATGCTATTATGCATAAGTAATGGAATGCAATTTCGTAAAATCGAATCCTGGGGATAATGTTGATCTAGGATTTGGAAACTAGAAACGGTTTCTTTAGACTAGGTTGTCCTTTTAGATAAGTTTTATACTTGTGCTTCTTATTAAGGTTTGTGAGTGTGTGTGAACAACACATATTTATACATTAATAAGATACACACATATGGAATGCTACTCAAGGTTGCTTACACTTTAATTGTTTATCTTCAAATTTTACTTTTCAAGTAATGTTACTTATAAAGAACTTAAGTGTTATCGATCCTAAGTATACAAGTAAAGTATAAAGTAATGTGATTACGACTAATTGTCATCTGTTACTTAAGAGGCAAAATGAATAAATTTTGAAGAAAAGATTTCTTTATTAAGGTTTAAATAATCCTGATAGTGTTTTAGAATAGGATTAACAGAATGTGATTGATGTTGTTTATGCTTGCTTGAATAGTCTGGACTTGAGATGCTTTACGACTTAATTGTAATAGACCAAAGTTAACTATAAAACACATAATAATATCTTTAGCATAGTATTTGAAGTATTGTAGACTAAAGTTAATTTTAAAGACCTAGTCGGACTTAAAGTATATTGCTTATGTTATTTGTACCTTGTGTACTTTATAATGTTTCCTTAAAGTTACTTAAGAATGATTATACTCTTATTTGGTGTAGTGGTTTCTTGATTTTATAATGGAATAGAATCATTTTCCTTTTTATAGATGAGTGGTTATAGTTTGTAAACAAGGAAGTAATATTACTTAACTACTTATGGATTTAATGTAGTGTTTTGGTATGTTTGTACTTGTAGTTGAAGTAATGAAAAAGATATAATTTAGTCACAAATTATTCTTAGAGATTTTATATTGGATAAGAATCTTTTTAGAAAGTAATCTACACTTATGGTTGAATGATAATTCAATAAGATTGCATTTTAAATGTGTTGGGACCAATTTGACTTTATAAAAGAAATATTTAGGACTAATATTATTTATTAGACTCAACTGGCTAATTATTGAGATATTAGCAAATTTTATCTACCCTTATATGAATTATTAACTAAGGAGTTAGATTTAAATTCAATTTGTTAATGTGTTTTATATTTTTATTCACCTCAAAAGTGGAATATTATATTTTTAACATATAGGTATTATTTTTGTGATCATTTTGGTATATTACATTTATTTTTGTGATTCATAAATAATAAGATATTATTTTTATAAGATTTACTACTTTATAAATATTTAATAAATAATAAATGTTGAATTAAGTGAAATAATAATGCATGTTTACAGTTTTGAATTATAGTTCTTATTTTTCTAAGATTTTTGGTATTTTATTTATATTTTTAACATTAACTAATACTAAAATATTAATTTTCAAAGTTTTATTACTTACAAATTCTTTACTAAATAACAATTATTTAAATTGTTGGAATAATAATGTTTGATAATGGTTTAATGTTATAGATTTTATTTTTTTCTAAAATATTTCATATATAAAACATATTTTTCTGAATTATAAAACATAAGATATGGAATTTATAAGGTTTATTCATTTGCTAAATATGGATTTACTTTTTACACTCAGACTGGATCTACCCCAAGTTATAGACATGTGGGGTCAGACCACATTGGCATGCCACCTAGGCGCGGACCAGTCAACTGGGTGGACCGGGTCAAGGTTGGCATAAGCTTGTCGTCATGATGACGACAACACGGCCTCCCCCGCTAGTGAATGGTCACCGGCGGCGATCCAGCGCGCGCCTACGAGCGTGGATGTGCTTGTTTGAACCACACGGACACGAGGATCCTCGCAGTACTCGCACCGCCAACTAATGGCCATCGTAGATACACCGGCGACGAACCACGGCGGCGGCATGGTCGAGTTACTCACGGATAGCGTGCTACGGTGATCGGGCGACAAATCTAAGAGGTCTATGAGATTCGGAGGCTCACCAGGAAGCTTTTAGAGGCTATGGCAAGGAGAGGCGGGCTCGGACAACGTCGCCATGGTCGACGGCGAGCGGCAGACTGAAGAGGTGGATGCGCGTGATTACGGCTTCCTGGCTCGATTCCTTCCGTGCACAGACGAAGTCCACCCTGGCGGATCTTGCGGCATCTTCAGTTGGCCTTGTGGCGGTCTCAAACGGCGACGACGAGCAACTCCGGTGAGCTAGGGTTTCGGTATAGAGGATATAGAGAGGAAGAGGAGAGAAATGGGGATAGGGATGATGCAGGGTGTCGTGGTGGCCTTCTTATCCACCTCCGGGACGGCTGCGAGGATCTCCACGCAATGCTGACGACGGCGACAACATCGGGCGTCAGCGGTCCTTCCAGCGAGCTGCTTGTGACGCACGCGGAAGACGACAGCTTCATTTTGCGGAAAACCCTTGGCAAAACTTTACACTCAACCAGTAGTCCTACATCTGGTCCCACTCGTCAGTCACTGCGTGGATGAGCTGGGCTCGCTGTTGGGCCGAAACTGGGTTTTTGTGGAATGCGCGTGAGCGACAAGGAAGGAAATAAAAGACATGGGCCGGCCTGGGTTGGTTCTCTAGGTCCAGTTTTTATTAAGCAAAACTTTTTTTATTTTCTATTTTCATTAAACCCTTTCAAATATGAATTTCTATAAGGATTTAAACATCCAGAATTTTATAGAGCACATTAAATAATGCAGGAATATTTGAAACTAAGTGGTGTTGATACCTTACTTGATTTTATTATAATTTTTGAAGTAATAGGAAACTATTTTATTGAGTGCAATATTTATCACTTAGGGTTTTAGAGATTTGCCCTTATATATATTGAGAACTTATAAAATGATTTTTATTTCCTCTTTATGAGTGTAATGGTAAGGGTTTAATATAGATAAAGATATGCTTAAGGTATAACCATATTTATTACTATATAGCAATCATTATATAAAATGGTTTAATAACTAAGGTTCTTAAAATGGTAAATTCTTTTACTCATAATTCACTAATAGGTGAATCCTAACCATCCTACTTATTTAAAAATATTCAAAGATGATTTCTTGAACCAGTTATTCACTACTTTATTAAGTGTGGTTAAAATATGGATATAATATTAGGCATAATGGTTTATAGTAATTTCCAATTATGTGGTACACATGATTTAGAGGTTTGAAAGTGTTAAAGATATGCTTGAGTGATTTGCTATAGGAAAATATTCCTATAAAGTTGTATGGAGATAAGATGATGGATCAATAACATGAAATGGACATTATGTTTGGTTTAAGATTTAAAGTTGGGTGTTTACTAAAAATTCCTATGTTCCATAATTCACAATCCTGGAATTCTAATTAAGGAATTCCTTTCCTAGATATATTACTTCTTCCTATCCATCATCATGTGTTAATCATGATGAGCTTTACTTAACAGGAATCTTCTTATCCACTTTTTATTCTTCTAAATCTATTTATAAATGTAATGAGCTTGACACTAAAGGTTTCATAATCTTTTCATAACCATACTTGGTTATATCAACTACTCTACTACTGATAACCTCCAATCCAACAAGTAGTTACTTTTAACTCCATTCATACTCTTCCTTAGTCATCCACCACTAATATAACTCTAATAGATATATATTTCAAATTATACCCTCTTCAAGATCTTGCAATCCTTTAAGAGGAATAACACTACTTCAATAACTCCATGCTACTCTAGCCTTACCTCAATCATACTATGTTATATTACTTGACTCCAATATCTTATACTCAAACTTCACATTATATCATGGTGACTTTCCATGGCTACTCTAGAATAATATATCTATACTAGGTTTCAATCATGTTTTATGCACCAATGTCACTTATACATGATATAAGCATTCAATCTTGGTGACTAAAGCATGATCATTATAATCCTTGTAATCTGCTTTATCACCATATAATAATAGGTTCCATATAATTATTTTATCATTTCAGTAGTGAGTTAACTCCATCAATTATCTCATTGATCCTCTTATCTTCCAACACCCCCATTCTATATATGCTTATTTAAATCTGGCATTACTATTTACCCCTTCTTACTTATTTCTTTATAGGCTTTAAGTGAATGCTATGATATGAACAAGAGTTGATAGATCAAGAATTGATAGGTTAATAATTGGTGAATCCATAGTTGATTACTCAACATTGATGAACAACAGATATTAGAATATGATTCATAAGGATTGATATGGAAAGAAAGATACATGGTGAATGATCTTGAATTGATTTATTTCCTACTTAATCTCTCTAAAGGGTTAAGGTTAGGTATTACCATGATAATCATGGTAAAGATAAATAAGGATAAAGTGGATCAAGAGTTTGTTATTATATTCTTGTTACTTGTATTATAGTCATAGTTTGGTATTCATGGTTATTGAAATTAATACCATGGAATGATCACATAAGGATCAATTTACAATCATTAATCAATGTGTAATGGTTTAGTTACATTATATCTGATCTACCCTTAGATCAAATTACCATTACCCAAAATAATGTTTTTAGCAAAGGTCATATTGAAACTTATCGTAGTCAACTTGATGATCTACTCCAATTCCATCAAGTGGAGAGAAGCTTCAATCACTTTGACAAGTTCTGTTCAAAAGCGCGAAAATTATTCAGATTTTCTATGCATGAATGCAATGCACACATCTGGGTTCAGCTTATTTCTAAGCTCTAATGCTGGGATGTTACAGGCATACCCAAGCTTTGACGCTTATACCTCTTTAATATTTCTTTGGGTGACATGGGTGGTATCTCCAAGATTGAGCTTTTGTCCATTCTTCATCTCATCACATCATTCTTCCCCTACACTTGAAAATTTCCTTCATACAAAACTTCATACAATTCTTCATTAGCAACATTAGTGTATTGAAGATAATAAGCCCTTGAGTTTAGTCTCAACACAAGGAAAACTTTCATTAGAACACAAGCTACTCTAGCAATTCCTTTTAAAAGCTCAAGTGATCAAAGATAACTCAAAACAAACCGATTAAGAGGCAAATGCAAATAATGGTAGAAATCTGTCAAAACAGACCAGCAGGTAAAATACGATTTTTTCGAAGACCTTCTGTTGCTCAAATAAAAAAGTGTTGATCCAACGAAAGTTAGATAACAACCTGGGGCATAAGCTCAAAAAATTACATCTCAATCCGACCTACAGATATTTTTCACGAATTTTTATAGTGAAGCACAAAAATATGTTTCGGGACAGCAACTTTCCCAAATCTTACTTCTCTCTCATTAGAGGTTATTTTTGTCATAAAAACAGCACGAAAAGGATAAGGCAAGGTTATTACAGTAGTAATAACTTCCAAGACTCAACAAAATTAAAACTTACTGAAATCAAAAATATAATGGGTTGTCTCCCAAAAGCTCTTTCTTTTATAGCCATTAAGATGGGCATGATAATTTCGATGATGCTCACATAATAAATATGAATTGAAGTGAAAGAGAGAATCAAAAATCAAATATAAATCAAATTTAAGTCTAACCAACTTCCTATGAAAAATAATATTGTAAAGAAACAAGTCATGAAAGCACAAAGCACCGAGCATAGGAAAGCAAAACAAGTACAACTTCAAAATTTTCAACATAAAGAGGGGAAACTTAATATTGTTGAGATACATAAAACCATGTTTCCCTCTCTCATAATAACTTCTAGTAGCAACATGAATAAAATTAACAATATAACTATCACGTAAAACATTCTTATCATGAGCTACATGCATGAAATGATTATTACTCTCCACATAAGCATAGTCATTCTTATTAATTGTAGTGGGAGCAAATTCAACAAAATAGCTATCATTATTATTCTCATCACCATAATCATCAAATATAGCAGGCATATTGTAATCATAATTAATTTTCTCCTCAATAGTAGGTGGACTGAAAATATCATATTCATCATTGTAATAATCATATGTTGGAGGTATAGTATCATCATAGCAAATTTTCTCCTCAGTAGTAGGTGGAATGAAAATATCATATTCATCATTTTAATAATCATATATTGGAGGTTTAGTATCATCATAGCAAATTTTATCCTCTAAAGCTGGGGAACTAAAAAAATCATTTTCATAAAAACTAGCTTCCCCAAGCTTAGACGTTTCCATAGTATTAGCAGCAATGGTGTTCAAAAAAAATTAATTTACTCTTAAAACACTTCATGTCCTAACTCATGAAAAATACTATAAAGCTCTCTAAATTTTGTTGTTGTTTTCCATTAAGCCTAACCAGTGAAAATAAAAAGAAGAAACAAAAAGATATAATTGCATAATCTAAAGGAAATAACTTCGAGCACTCACACACCAGCAACAGTACTAGAAGATAGCTTAGTAGCCAGAGGATGTGAGTACCTTTTCCTTACCTCCCTAGCAACGGCGCTAGAAAAGAGCTTGATGTCTACACAAGCTTCTATTCTTGTACTCCCTCCGTTTCAAAATATAAGATGTTTTAGGTTTGTGAAGCAAATGTATCTAGACTTGTTTTAGTATATAGGTTCACTCAATTTAGGGATGAATCTATACACTAAAAGAAGTCTAGATTCATTTTCTTTACAAACCTAAAACATCTTATATTTTGAAATGGAGGGAGTAGACAGTATTGGGACTCCAAGTGCAGAGGTTTGAAGAACAGCAACTAGTTTCCCTTAAGTGGATTACCCAAGGTTTATCGAACTCAGGGAGGAAGTGGTCAAAGGTATCCCTTTGAAGCAACCCTACAATCAAGATACAAGAAGTCTCTTGTGTCCCCAACACACCCAATAAACTTGTCAGGTGTATAGGTGCACTAGTTCGGCGAGGATATAGTGAAATACAAGTGATATGGATGATTATAACTGGTAATTATAATCTGAAAAAAAAATGGAAGCAAGCAACATCGCCAGAAAAGAGCTTGACGGGGAGAAAGAGACTACAGGCCATATAGTCCATGGCAATGGCACTAGGTCTAGTTGTAAATAGTGTTTCAATTCTTAGAAACAAGGCCTAGGGGTCATACTTTGACTAGTGGACTCTCTCATATAAATATCTTATCTTCATGATACTACTATGAACTACTCTCCGGTTGGAAAACTCTAATCCATGGTAGGGATATAACAGCACACCTCAAAGTTTGCATTCCCCATCTAGATAACCTCACACTGTCACCTTGAGCGCTAGATGGTTCCAACAAACACCACATTTTCATAGAGACAACCAAATCAAAATATAACTCATGATAAGTATTTATGTAATCTTTAGCCTAAGTGCCACACGGTGTGCACACTGTCACCTTCAGACACGTGGGGATAGCCAGATATTATAATTAAAGCACTTGAGTAGCATAGTAGATCTACTTGATTACAAAGATCATGACCACAATAAGATCACGCATAGAGAGAGAGATGAACTGGTAGAACCCTTAGCCTCGAGGAAGAACTACTCCCTCCTCATCATGGGAATCAGCAATGGCGATGGAGATGGTGGTCGACATCGATGGAGATGGCTCCTGGGGCAATTCCGCGTCCTGGCAGGGTGCTAGAACAGAGACTTCTGTCCCTCGAATATCCTCTTCGGTGGCGGCGGTGCTGTGGAACTTTTTGTGGAGATCTAATCCTCCTAGGATTTACGTCTTTGGGAGATGTATATGTAGGCGAAAGGAAAGGTCGATGGAGGGCCAGGGGGTCTGATACGTCCATAACGTATCTATAATTTTTGATGGTTTTATGCTATTATTATGATTTTGACACTTCTTTTTATATAATGTTCTTGTTTTACACTTTGATGTGTAGGAATTATCAAGAACACAAGTGGAACCCTTGTTGCAGTCAAATTGGGATTTTTCAGAAATCTGTCTCAGAACTCTTTTTAAAGATGGTCACATTTCGGGTTGAAGACGGCATCAAACGGAAAAATCTTCAACTACAAAGTTGTACGAAATTTCGCGACATTGTTCTGGACATAAATTTAGCTGATTTCGAGTCCAGACAGGCCGGCTAGGCCTGATTTACTATAGCCCAAGATGGGGTGACGGGAATCCGAGAAGCTATATAAAGGAAGGAAACCTAATTCGTGGGAGACACCTCCACCCACCAATTTGTAGCCACCAAAGCCACGTTTTTACCTCCCCCGTGGATCCCATCTCCATGGAGGTGGGCTCCCAAGAATCCATGAAGGAAGGAGTCTAAGGGCGGTGCACCCCCACGATACCGGCGTCGGGGAAGGAGTCACCCGCGCCGCCGTCGATGCCACCGCCACCCTCTTCACCATCTTCACCGCCATATCTATCACCTAATCCTCCTATTATGCACTCTTTCATCCTCCCACACACTTCTGTACTGTCCAATGTAAACATGGTTTTTGATGCTATAAGTTATAATCCTATGATCTATGTCATGTTTGTGTAGTTTCTTTGTTCTTAGATTGATTGGTTGAACGTCTTTGGTTCATTAGAGTTGTATGTTGATATGGTACAGTCCTTTGGTGTCCATTATATTTGTGCACGCATGGATTAAACATCATAGGGTTTGTTGTATGTGTGAGAGGAAGGGGGAGGTTCTGCCGGAGTGACAGAAACCTAGGACGCAAACCTGAACGTTGCACATATGGGAGTAAGAGGACCATTAACTTAAGACTATGGTTGGAGAAACCTTAGAGCATTGTTATTAGTTATGGATGTTTGCTAACAATCCAATCATATAGTACATGTAGTTCCAATTAGTGAAGCGCATGTATATTTAGCCTCTCCCACATAGAAAACTACATCAAAGATAATGAACCTGATGTATTCGCCAATTAAACTTGGACAAAGCCACCACAATTACCACCACTATTCCACACTCATGGTTCTGTTAGTTTAGTGTACTTTATTGCTGCAGCAACTAGCTTTACTTTCTTGTTGTTTATTATGTTGCAAAGCTTTCTCTAGTACTCGTTTTGTTGCTCTAGTTTTATTTCCTAGATAATGCAAATGTTTAGTGTGCGTAGAGTTGTATCAGTGGTTGATAGAACTTGAGAGAATATGTATCCTACCTTTAGCTCCTCGTTGGGTTCAACACTCTTACTTATCGAAAAGGCTACACACGATCCCCTATACTTGTGGGATATCAAGACCTTTCTTGGCGTCGTTGCCGGGGAGCAATAGCGTGTGGGTGAATATTCTTGTGTGCACTTGTTTGCTTTATCTCTAAGTAGTTTTTACTTTCAGTTTTAAGTTGGTATATATCTTAGTATGGAAAGGGATTGCGAATTACAAAAAATATAGTTGTACTTGTTACCTAAAAACATTTCAAAAAGGAAACTTATTGGAAATATAAGTAATTGTTAACTAGGGGTCGGCCTTGAACACTTATGTACATGCCTATGAAACCAAAACAAATATTCCTGTGGAAGCTTTTCAACTGAAGGAAGGCTCCATTAAAAATCAATTCCCATTCAAGAAAGGTATAGAATACCTTTTGCCTCTCCTATTAAAAAAAGTTGCTCTTAATACTTTTTTATTTGACATTACTTGAATCTTGCTTCTTGTGCCTAAGTTGAAGGCGTTAAAAAAAGTTCTTCTTGGGAGATAACCCAATAGTTTCTTAAGTCTTGGAATTTATTACTTTTGTAATAACCTCTCATTATCATTTTTATTTGATATTTGTGCCAATAATAACCTCTAATGAGAGCGAAGTAAGATTTGGGGAGTTGCTCTCCCGAAACAGATGTTTGTGCTCCATTGCAATAATTCTTGAAAAATCTCTGTAAGTCGTATTGATCTGTAATTTTCTGAATAAATCCCCCAGGTTGTTATATATCTTTTGTTAGTTCAACACTTTTTTATTTGAGCAACATAATGTCTTCGAAAATATCGGTTTCCACCTGCTGGTCTGTTTTAGCAGATTTTTGCCATTATTTGCATTTGCTTCTTATTGATTCCTTTTTGGGAAATTGAGCTTTTTGAGGGAATTTCTACATTAGCTTGTGTCTTTCATGAAATTTTTGTTGTTTTGAAACTAAACCCAAAGGTCTATTAAATTATGAATGCACTAATGTTGCTAATGAAGATTGTATGAAGTTTTATATGAAGGAAAAATTTTAGCTGTAGAGGAAGAATGATGTAATAAGATGAAGAATGCGAAAAAGCTCAAGATTGGGGATGCCACCCCTTTTTTACCCCAAGAAATATCCAATAGGTACAAGCGTCAAAGCTTGGGGATGCCCAAGGATTCCCCTTCTTCATCAATAAAAATCTCAGGTCTTCCTAGACACTTTGTTTTTATTGTTTCATGCACTATTGTGTTGTTCTTGGAGCGTCTTAGTTTTTGTTTGCTTTGCTTAGTTTGTTTAGTTTGCTTGAATAAAGTAGTTTTGGACCCCCGTTCTCGCCGTGTTGTTTCAAATAAGTTGATTGGTGTTGGAAAGGAGTACAAAGTTCTTTCTTGAAAAGTGCAAGAGTAGATTGCATTGATTATTTTTATAGCGTGACTTGTTCCAAGCAATTGGGATTGCTTAGTGTGCCTTGAAAAAATCATGCGTTGTTTTAGCATACAAAAGCATAGTATTGTGGTATTCTCTTTTGATGCTTTGTTTGGGTTGACTTGGCACATGATCATCCCATGTTATCACTATGAACAAGTCACCATAGCCTCTATGATCATTTAGTCCTTGAATTGTAGTACAACTTTATGCTTTGATTAGTAATGTATTGTCGCTCTGCATGATTATGGCCATTATTGCTCTCCTAGTTGGTTGCTCCCAGTCTTTTGCTAGCCTCCACTTCTATGAGTAAGCTCTACTCATGCTTCCAACTCCCAAGGAACCAAGTTATTTCAAAGTGTCCACTATAAATTCCTATGCATGGTGTGTTACATCATTCCAAATATATTCTTGTTTTCAACTATCGTCCAAGTAAAAAGTATTTTTTATGTGAAAAATTAATGATTAAAGCTCTCACGAACTTGATGGCACACTTTATATTCCTTGCCCCTAAGAAACTTGAACCATTGTGTCATCTATGTTGTATATGCTTGCGCTTATACGTTGGAATTAGCATAACCATGTTTTCATGGGTAACGTTTTCAACATTGCACTTTCAACTTTCTACGCAGTTGATATCATGCTCTTTTGTCTATGGATGTCGCCGATGTGAAATAAAAAGGGAGATTGTAAGTCCATGGAGTTATGTATTTTTTGTTAGAGAAACGCCTGGGATGCTTACAGGTGACTAAAGTTTAGTAGCATGAGGTGCGGCCCTCGTATTCAAGGGACATGAGATTGCCAACTTATACTTTGTCAAGCATATACTCCATTGTTTGTTCACTTTAACCTTAATCACTTCAAGATTCTTATGATAGGGGCAATGAGGGCTGAAAGCTAACAAGTACCATAATTTTTGGAAGCTCTTTTTGAAACTTGAAATCCCTCCTTCCCTTTATGAAGGGCCTTTCTTCCACTATTATATCGAGTCTCCACTTTCTACCTTTAGGCACCAGTTAAGAGAGCATAGTTGCCATTCTTAGTTCTATGTGCAGTGTCCCAAAACATATTGATTGATGCATATTGTTGATACTGCTTGTTCTTGTGCTATTTGTATCTAGTCACTCTTATGAACTTTGAAGGTGTCCTATGCATTTATTTGCTACTCTATGAGGGACAAGCTGAATGCCACTATGCCATGTTTTCTGTATGTGAAACAAAAAAAAGTTTTTCAATGCATGTTATTCATGATCTTTGTTTGTAGCCTTTCATGTTGCATGCATAGTTACTTTGTATTACTATTAGAACTCCATCTTTCATGCACATGTTTAGGGTTCTTTGATCCCCACATTCAATGCTTGCAAATGGTTTGATCTTGGTTTTTATGGTGCATGTCACCTCCAGAATTATTCTTTTATCACTTACCTACTCGAGGACAAGCAGGAGTTAAGTTTAGGGATGCTTGATATGTCGGAAACGTATCTATAATTTTTGATGTTCCGTGCTTGTTTAGTATCTACTTTGATTTGCTTTGTCCACACTTTGAGGTGCTTTTCATATGTTTTCTGGTACTAACCTATTAACTAGTTGTCACAGTGCGAGTTGCCTGTTTTATGTTGTTTTTGGTTCCAGAAAGGAAGAAATTCAATATTCTTAGAATTGGACGGGACAAAAGACAAAGTCAATATTTTACCGCGGGAAAAACGAAGCTGGAATACGAGACGAAGGAGACCCACCAGGGGGCCACACCCCTGGCCGCGCTGGTGGGCCCACCCTGGACCTGTGGGGGTGTAGCCGCCCTGGTGGTCCCCCTGTCTCGCCTCTTGTCAACACCCGGATTTTTAATCATAGATGCCAGTTATGCCATACATCGCAATCCCAGGATTTTACCTGCACCCAGGATTTTTAATCATCGTACATCATCCATTACAAACCATATATAAGGTCAATAAGGATCTCATGATCCAGTCTTAATACAATTCAGGAAGCGGAATAACGTAATAATAATGATACCGAAGGCGAGGCTCCATCTTCATGGTCACATGCAATGTTGATGATGGGAGATGATCCTAGTTGTCGTAACCTTCTTGTTGTCCGTCTTCCTGATACTCCTCTTCATAGTCTGGCCACGGGAATAGCCAGGGACAAAGCCATGAGTACTCTTTAAGTACTCGCAAACTAATACTAACAAGTGAAGTGGTTTTGGAATAGGAAGTACTAAGCTCTAGAGTTATTTTGCAAAAAGCCAGGTTTACCTTAACTAAGTTCAGAAGCAAATAAAGCTAATTGAAAGTTTTATAACACCTAAGTGGGATCTTGAATTTCATGTCACAACTCTATTGTGGTTAAGTCAAAGTCATAAATAATTTCATAAGTTATTTTGAAAACACCTGACGATGGAACAGTACGGCCACTCCAACTGTCCATAACCGCGGACGCGGCTATTCGAATAGTTTGACACTCTGCAAAGGTGGTACACTTTCACCACAACATTCGATACATCTGTCAGGAACAATATTGAATTCACCATACTTAGTATGCGGATAATCAATCCTAACCTTTCAATTACACGCCCTAGTATAGGCACCTCTCCCGTGAGTTTGGCCTCCCAACCATGACCAACTGTCATCTTGGGTACTACACAGGTGGACAATTTTCACAAGGTAGCCTCAACTCAAACCTTGGCAACAAGGGAACCCATACTAAGGTATATAAATTTCCAGTCAAGCCCTACCCAAATTTCGGGTATTGTGGTTGTACGGGTAAATTGGAATGGTATCGCATCCAGACAACCATCAGTTTTATAAAGGGCTAAGGCTCATGCCTTAACATTCAACTTCCAATAGTCCATACATAAACGGTTAACTCCATCTTTCTTGTCCATAAACAAGACAGGTGATCTCCATGGTGACGCACTTGGTTGGATCAGTCCTATTTCCAGCATGGCATCCAGTTGGTTCTTCAGTTCTTCTAGTTCAGACAGGTTCATGCTATATGGTCTCTAGGCTATGGGTCCGGTTCCAGGGATTAGTTCAATGATAAACTCGATATCCTGATCTGGGGGCATACCGGGCAAAACATCTAGAAATACATCGGGGGTATTCACAGACTATCCGGACTTGGTCAATGGTTGGATGGGCTATACTCTTGTTGCACTTGAATTGACGGGGCAAGGTTTCAGATAGATGCTCGACGAATATTCCGACTGTACTGGTCATGTTTATGGCTTTCTTGGCACAATCAATTAATCCTTTATGTTTGGACATCCAATCCATTCCTAGTACTACTTCCAAACCTTTTGTTCTGAGTACTATTAGATTAGCATAAAAATCTATGCCATGGATTCGGATAGGTAGGGCTTTGCAAATTTGTGTAGCTTTGGTAGTTGAACCAGGTATTTGAACTATCATAACATGCTTCAATTTGGTGGGTTGAATCTTACTAGTGCATGCAAATTATTCAGTAACAAACGAGTGCAATGCTCCAGAATCAAACAACACTCTTGCAAGTACTGAGTTAATAGAGAACATACCCAGCACGACATCTGGCCCTTCTTGGGCTTCTTCAGGATGCATGATAAAGAGACGGCCATTGCGGTTGAGCGAATTTCCTGGGGCAAACCTTCTTCCAGGCTGAACACGACGATGCTGCTGAGCTAGGGCATTTTCATTAGGGGCTGTGGCAATCTTCTTGGGGCACTCATTGGAGTAGTGACCTTTGGTTTCATAACAATTCACTTGCGACTAGTCCTTTGCTGCATCAGGCACAACATTGCTTCTAGTCCTTGGGGCAGTGTTGGTATTGGTGGCAACATTGTTGTTGTTGAATAGGAGGTGCACAGTTGAAATTGCTGGGGTTGCCTGGATTGTTGTGATTTCCTCCGGGCCTTGGGTTTCCACGGTTGGGTTAGGTCGGACGGTTCACAAATCTTGGAGATGAGTTGGGGTGATACTTTGGTGTATGGTGGGTTCCTGGTTGATTCATCATGCGACGCTTGCGGTTCTCATTAGGTTGGTTGATCTTTCCTTCCATTTGAATGGCAGAGTCAACTAAAGCTTCAATATCAGCAAAGGGGATATTGACTATCACTGTCTGCATTTCATCGTGCAGACCATTCAGGAACCTCTTATTCTTCTTGGCTTTAGTGTCTATCTCATCAGGTGCATACCTAGCCAATGACAAAAATTTGTCACGGTATTCCACTACGGTCATCCTGCCTTGCTTCAGCTCCCTGAATTCATCTCTCATCCTCTTGATCAAACCCGATGGAACATGGGTTCTGCTGAACTTGACTTTGAACTCTTCCCAAGTCATCATATGACCTCCTGTCATCGCGCTAACGCTGTTCCACCATGCTCTTGCATCTCTGTCCAGGTAGTGGGTGGCAAACATCACTTTCTCGTTAGCTTCCACTCCTACAACTTCCAGATTGTTTTCCATGGTTTGCAACCAATCATCTGCATCTAGGGGCTCTTCTGCTTAGTGAAAATCGGTGGATTGGTGTTCTAGAAATTCTTGAGCTTAGATCCATTGTTGTCCTGATTTCCATGGCCTTGATTGTCGTTGGCCATCTGAGCTATCTGTTGAAGGGTGGCTAAGTTGGCTTGACGTTCGGCTCTTTCAGCTTCACGGTAAGAAACCAACATTTGTAAGATTTGCAACATCGAGTCTGGGGATGAGTTGCTTCCTCCTCGAGGCATTTGAAGATTGAGATAGATCATGAGAAAAGAGGGAAATTTCTAAGGTTCAGGTTTTTGAAAAGTTTTTACAGTTTGGCTCATATTTTTCTAGCAACTTGCTTTTCATTCATTCATAGCACACGATACAAACACACACCACAACAAAGGAAAACATATGGTTTTAAGAACCATTCTGTGAGACTACGATACTGTGGGACCGAATACAACTCACTAACGCTAGTGCTCAAATGCTACTACTCCTTGGAGTCGGTGTCCTCATCATCCTCATCATCATCGGCCTGATCCTCCAGAATGTCATCCTAATCGGTGAAGAAGTCCATGGCTTGATCCTCCAGAAAGTCATCATCATCGCTGAGATAGGAGTAGGGGTCTCCACGAAGGTCTTCCCCTGCATTCTCCCTCTCCTCCAACTGCATGTCTCTCTCGTGGATGGTATCCTCCAAACTCGTGATTCAGTGGCGAAGACGAGCAATGATGCTCTCCTTCTTGTCGAGCTGACGGCGACGACACTGGCGATCCTTCAATAGCATGTCAATGTTCTGATCCTTCTTGGCGGCGATTGCGTACTTGTGGTTGGCGTAGGAGCGGGCATTGTCTAACTCCTTTTGTCGATCATACATCATGAAGCTGAGGTGGTCCAGTTGACTCTTCAGCTCGTGGTGGTATGGGGCCTCTAGTGGCTGTCCCATAACATCACGCCTTGGGTAGAACTCAAAGCGGGTACCCTTGATCTGATTAATACTCTGCCCACACAGACGGGCAAGAGCTTTCTGCATGGCCCTGGCAAGTCCATCGAGCCAGTTGTTCTCTCTCAAGGTGAACTGAATTCCCTCTGCGGTGGGGGCTTCAATTTTTCCCTGGAGACTTGCAACAACTAGCCACTACAAATCCTATCATTCCTGATCATTGAGATGAGCTCCGAAGAACTCGGGGTGCGGACGCTCTAGCATCTCTGCCAGTTGGTCCATGTCACGATCAAAGATGAGGTCTCCTCCATTCCCCAACTGATAAAACTTGCTATACTTCACGTCCATCTACAAAAATATAGGATTAGTAAGTTAGTAGAGTGATGAAGTGTGTCAAATTTTTAAGTAAGTTTGCAAGAATTTTTGAGGAAAATGAATTTTTCGGAAAGAATACAAGTGGCAAGAATGATAATAAGTTTTCGTAAATACTCACTTCCTTGGTTTTGAAACTAAGTTTTTTATTCGAACGTCCATTCTAATCTAGGCTCTCCTATGGTCAGGATTGCTCTGATACCAACTTGTCAACACCCGGATTTTTAATCACAGATGCCTGTTATGCCATACATCGCAATCCCAGGATTACCATTTTTGGGGACATAATAGATTGGATATCACAGTACATCATCCATTACAAACCATACATAAGGTCTTACACAAATCAGGATCTCATGATCCAGTCTTAATACAATTCAAGCAGCGGAATAACGTAATAATAATGATAGCGTAGGTGAGGCTCCATCTTCATAGTCACATGCAATGCTGACGATTGGAGATGATCCTAGTTGTCGTAACGTTCTTGCTGTCTGTCTTTCTGATACTCCTCTTCATAGTCTGGCCACGGGAATAGCCAGGGACAAATCCATGAGTACTCTTTAAGTACTCGCAAACTAATACTAACAAGTGAAGTGGTTTTGGAATAGGAAGTACTAAGCTCTAGGGTTATTTTGCAAAAAGCCAGGTTTACCTTAACTAAGTTCAGAAGAAAATAAAGCTAATTGAAAGTTTTATAAAACCTAAGTGGGATCTTGAATTTCATGTCACAACTCTGTTGTGGTTAAGTCAAAGTCATAAATCATTTCATAAGTTATTTTGAAAACACCTGACGATGGAACAGTATGGCCACTCCAACTGTCCATAACCACGGACGCGGATATTCGAATAGTTTGACACTCTGTAAAGGTGGTACACTTTCACCACAACATTCGATACATCCGTCAGAAACAATCCTGAATTCACCATACTTAGTATGCGGATAATCAATCCTAACCTTTCAATTACACGCCTAGTATAGGCACCTCTCTTGTGAGTTTGGCCTCCCAACCATGACCAACTGTCATCTTGGGTACTGCATAGGTGGACAATCTTCACAAGGTAGCCTCAGCTCAAACCTTGGCCGCAAGGGAACCCATACTAAGGTATATAAATTTCTAGTCAAGCCCTACCCAAATTTCGGGTATTGTGGTTGTACGGTAAAATTGGAATGGTATCGCATCCAGACAACCATCAGTTTTATAAAGGGCTAAGGATCATGCCTTAACATTTTCACCATCAAAATCATCTGGTGTTCAAGAACATATGTCAAAACATTTCAGTAGAATGACTCATCATTCTAAGGTTTTCATAACCATTTTCACCAAGTATTCCCATCTAAAGTGATCAAGTTTTTTGCTTAGCACTAGCATCTACAAGTGGGGGTAAACACTAATGAGGCGTGGTAAACAAGTGTGAACTAGCTAAGTTCAATCTCATGCCTCCGGATGACATCAAGATTTATCTAACTTAGGCCAAGTTTTATGATCTTTATGCTACCTTCATATATCTTTCTATCTAAAAGTCACCAAGTACTCTAGTAGAAAGCTTTGATAAAGAAATAAAATACTAAGCTTGCAAGTAAAACTAGGATGGGGTATCAAGTGGTGTAAGTTTGCTAAGTTGCAAGTGTTAGCTTGCATAATTGCATGTAGAAGCTTTTCTTAGTCAGTAGCTTGCCTTGTTTAGAGCAGTGGTTGAAGTTATCCTCGGCTTCTTCCTTGTAGTATCCTCCTTCCTCCTCGTATCCTTGGTCGGTACTAGCGTCTATAAATAAATACAAGGTACACAATCACCAAACAATACTTATCTATTTCTATTTATCACACCAAGGTTTTCACTAGATGAACTAGGATCATCACAAGCATTACAACCATTAGGACAAATAGTTTTATTTCCTTTATTTTAGAAAAGTAATTTCTACTCATTGAAAAACTAATTAAGATTTAATATTCTCCAACTAAAACATGGATCATGTTGACACATGTCATCACCACATATTTCAGTACAAGGGAATGTGATTTAAAGTGGTGTCACAATTTAATAATGTTTAACCTTTTTATTTAACTAAATAAAGTGACTAGAAATTCCTATGGGGCATTATTTTATCACTTTATCATTATTTCTGCAAGTAACCTATATATTTTTATATATTCTGAAAGGTATAGTCAAATGTTATTTTTGAGAGTTGGAATCAACTCAAAAGCTTTCATGGTTGAATTTTGAAAAATGTTTGAATGCACAAAATCTTCTGCCATGTTATTTTTACCATGGGTGATCTACCATTCCAATTGGTTTGAATCCAGTGGGCTTGGATTAAGCATTCCAGTACCCTAGTGCGGCCAGTGGGGGTCGACGGGGGCTCATCGGGGCTCCGGCAATGGTCGACGATGGGGGCGAACAACGAAGTCGACGATGGCGATCCTCCTGGTACCGACAGCTCCTCCTGGGGCGGCTCCTATCGACGGCGCCTCTCCTCCTCTGTAGCGGCAAACTCTAGTGAAATTCCGGCCACCTGGTGCTCGCCTTGCTCCGGGAGTGAGTGGGTGTGATCAGTGAGAGGTGGGGAGTGAGATGGTGTGCTCAAATCGAACGGGGGTGGCCTCCTTTGATAGTGCCTGAAGGGGACAGACGGGCGTGGGTGGAGCTCGTCGTGGTCATCGGCACAGCGTTCTAATGGCATGGGCGACGATAGGGAGCGGTGCGTTGCCTCCTGGCGAAGCTCCACGGCTTGATGGCGAGGTGTGGGGCGGTGAGGAACGGTCGGAACATCGCGGCGCTCTGGGCGGGTATGACAACAAGTTTAATAGCGCACAGCGTCCATGGTCCACGCGGCGGTGAACGGGGTTGTCTGGCGGGTTACTGGGATGTTGGAGATCACGCACGCAAGCGGCGAGGGCGGCGCGCGGTCTGTGGGATCGTGTCGCTGATGGTGCACTGGCGCGCTCTCGGCACGCACGCAGGGCAACTAGGCGTGAGCTTTCCATGTGGTCAAGTGGCTGTCAAGGTTCGAGCGTTGGATAGGGGGTGGCATTGGACGGTGCTGCGTGTCCCAAACAAGGTTGGCAAAGCTAGAGCTTCTCCTAGCTCGCTAGCGACATGGGGGTGGCAAGGTTGCTCTCGGCATGGTCACCATTGATGGCTATGATTGCTCACAGTGATGCTATAGCTAGTTAGATTAGTTTGATCATCTACTGAGAGTGTAGAGTGAGCTAGAGAGGGGACAAGGTTGGTCAAAATTACTGCTACTAATAGTGTTTGATGTTTGTTTGTTTGTTTGGTGCTAACAAGGTGTTTGATGAAATGGCCGCAAGAAATTAAAATTTGAATTTTTGATTCAAACTTTGTGGGTTTGCTAGTTACATACTAGGGAGTCTCTGGTTAGCTGGATTGGTCAAGGGGTACTGGTTTGGTTGGGTTTTGAAAGTGTGGGATCTTCACATATGTTATAGATTCAATTTTCAATTGTCATTTGAATCAAGTTGCCAAATGTTTCTGCAAGTTTGAAAGGTGGGCTTTGATTTAATTTTACTTGATCTTGCAAGGGGTGAAAAGAAATAGAAAAATTTCTGTTTGAAATCTTGGACAAGAAACACTCAAAGTGACCTAATGAGCAAGATTGGCAAAAATGAGCATTTGCTTTGTTTTGTTTTTTATTTTCTCTTGATTTGTTTCTGCTTGGAAATGTTTTAGATGATGTTATTTTCATCTTTAAATCATTCCTTGCTATTTAGGTTAATCAAACAAGTCCATTCATGCATTCATACCATCATCACTCCCACACATGCATTCATTTGGTTTTTATTTAATCAAAGTTTTTGTTAACCCTAATTTTGGTGATTAGAATTTGATAATCATGATCAAGACTTTTGGGATGTTACAAACCTTCCCTCCTTAAACAAAATCTCGTCTCGATATTTGAAAAAAAGAAGAAACAAGATTACCTTGGATTTAAAGAGATCGGGAAACTCCGTCCTGATGTGATCTTCTGGCTCCTAGGTAGCTTCTTCTTCAGTGTGGTTGCTCCACTGAATCTTGAGAAACTTGATGCTTTGGGTCCTGGTGGTTCTGAAAGCTTCCTCCAAAATACGGATGGGTAGTTCGGGATACATCAAGTCATCGTTGATCTCTATGGTGTAATGATCAATCTTCTTGAAAACTTCAGTCTTCTCCGGTACTCCAAGGAATTTGCGAAGTAACGATATATGGAACACATTGTGCACTGCTGACATCGCCTCCGGCAGTTCCAATTGATACGATAATTCTCCTCGACGATTCAGAATCTTGAAAGGTCCGATATATCTGGGGGCTAACTTTCCTTTGAGCTGGAAACGCTGCATTCCCTTCAAAGGTGACACTTTGAGATACACAAAATCTCTGATATTGAAAGCGAGGTCTCGACGCCTCTTGTCGGTGTAACTCTTCTGTCTTGACTAGGCGGTGTTGAGGTGCTCACGAATCTTGTGAAATTTTTCGTCTGCTTCTCATAGGATGTCGGGTCCGAAGATCTGACTCTCTCCTACTTCCGACCAATTCAAAGGGGTATGACACTTCCTTCCATACATGAACTCAAATGGGGCCATTTGCAAACTAGCTTGATAACTATTGTTGTAAGAAAATTCTGCGAACGACAGACAGTCTTCCCATTTAGATCCATACTCTAGCACACATGCTTTCAACATATCTTCGAGTATTTGATTTAGTCGCTCCATTTGCCCATCAGTCTGAGGGTGATACGTTGTGCTGAAATCTAGTCGGGTTCCTAAACCTTCTTGGACTTTCTTCCAGAATCTCGAGGTGAACTGAGTTCCTCGATCTGATACGATGTTCTTGGAGACTCCGTGCAAACTGGCGATTCTAGCGATGTATAACTCTGCTAGCTTTGAACTTTGGTAGGTGGTCTTGACTGGTAAGAAATGAGCGACTTGGGACAATCTATCTACTATGACCCAAATAGAGTCATTTCCCCTACTAGAAGTAGGCAAACCGGTGATAAAGTCCATTCCGACTGAATCCCATTTCCATTCCGGAATCTGCAATGGTTGCAACAGTCCTGGGGGTCTTTGATGTCCCGCCTTGACTCTTTGACAAATATCACGCTTGGCGATGTAGCTTCCGATTTCTCTCTTCATCTTATGCCCCCAAAATTGCTCCTTCAAATCCTGATATATCTTTGTTCTTCCAGGGTGGATAGAATAAAGAGTATCATGGGCCTCTTTCAAAATAACTTCTTTCAACTCTGAATCTGCTGGTACACAGAGATGTCCTTTGTACCACAGAAATCCTTCTTCATCCTCGGTAAATCCGGGTACTTTGCCTGTACCAATATCGATACTAGCATTTCCTTTATGCGCCTCCTTGATGTGACTGATCAAAGTGGGTTGAAGTTCTATGCTAGCCAAAAATCCTTCACTTACTAATTCCATTCAGAAATCCTCCATCTCTTTGTGCAAAGTTCGTTGCTCCTTCAGAATCATGGAGTTCAAGCGGCACGGCAATCTGCTAAGGGAATCTGCTACCACATTGGCTTTACTGGGGTGATAGTGAATGTCCAGATCATAGTCCTTGATTAGCTCAATCAATCTACTCTGCCTCATATTTAGCTCCTTCTGAGTGAATATATACTTTAGTCTCTTGTGATCCGAATAAATCTCACAACGGTTTCCCATGACATAAAGCCTCCATGTCTTCAGGGATAGAACTATGGCTACGAGTTCAAGGTCATGGGTTGGATAATTTTGTTCATGCTTCTTCAGCTGTCGAGATATGTAGGATATAGCTTTGCCTTCTTGCATCAACACACATCCGAGACCGATCTTGGATGCGTCACAATACACATCAAACAGCTTCGTGATATATGACATGATCAAGATTGGGGATGAAATCAATCTCCTCTTGAGTTCCTGAAAACTCGCTTCACATTTGTCCGTCCATTCAAACTTCTTATCCTTCTTCAATAATTTGGTCATGGGTCTGCCGATGCTCGAGAATCCATCTACGAACTTGCGGTAATATCCCGCTAATACGAGAAATGCACGAACTTGGGTTTGAGTGGTTGGGGCTTGCCAATCTTCAACATCCTTCACCTTTGCAGGGTCAACGGCAATTACTTTGGCGGATACAATATGTCCGAGGAATCCTACCTCCTGTAACCAGAATTCACATTTGCTAAACTTGGCATACAGCTGATGCTCTCTAAGGGTTCCAAGGATGGTCCTTAGGTGTAGCTCATGTTCTTCTTCTGATTTGGAATAAATCAGAATGTCATCAATGAAAACAACGACAAACATATCCATGAAGTCCATAAAAATCTTATTCATGAGGTTCATGAAATAAGTGGGGGCATTGGTTAATCCAAAGGACATGAAAGTATACTCGTATAATCCATATCTGGTGGTAAAGGCAGTCTTTGGAATATCCTCTGCGCGAATCTTGAGTTGATGATAGCCAGTTCTAAGATCAATCTTCGAGAACACTTTGGCACCAGTCAACTGGTCAAACATGTCTTCTATCTTGGGCAACGGGTACTTGTTCTTGATGGTGACATCATTCAACTTCCGATAGTCCGTACATAAACGGTTAACTCCATCTTTCTTGTCCATAAAAAAGACAGGTGATCTCCATGGCGACACACTTGGTTGGATCAGTCCTATTTCCAGCATGGCATCCAGCTGCTTCTTCAGTTCTGCTAGTTCATACGGGTTCATGCTATATGGTCTCTAGGCTATGGGTCCGGTTCTAGGGATTAGTTCAATGATAATCTCGATATCCCGATCTGGGGTCATACCGGGAAAAACATCTGGAAATACATCGGGGTATTCACAGACTATCCGGACTTGATCAATGGTTGGCTGGGCTATACTCTTGTTGCACTTGAATTGACGGGGCAAGGTTTCATATAGATGCTCGACGAATATTCCGATTGTACTGGTCATGGTTATGGATTTCTTGGCATAGTCAATTAATCCTTTATGTTTGGACATCCAATCCATTCCTAGTACTACTTCCAAACCTTTTGTTCCGAGTACTATTAGATTAGCATAAAAATCTATGCCATGGATTCGGATAGGTAGGGCTTTGCAAATTTGTCTAGCTTTGGTAGTTGAACCAGGTATTTGAACTATCATAACATGCTTCAATTTGGTGGGTTGAATCTTACTAGTGCATGCAAATTATTCAATAACAAACGAGTGCAATGCTCCAGAATCAAACAACACTCTTGCAAGTACTGAGTTAACAGAAAACATACCCAGAACAACATCTGGCTCTTCTTGGGCTTCTTCAGCATGCATGATAAAGAGACGGCCATTGCGGTTGAGCGAATTTCCTGGGGCAAACCTTCTGCCAGGCTGAACACGACGCTGCTGCTGATCTAGGGCATTTGCATTAGGGGCTACAGCAATCTTCTTGGGGCACTCATTGGAGTAGTGACCTTTGGTTCCACATTCATAACAAGTCACTTGCGACTTGTCCTTTGCTGCATCAGGCACAACATTGCTTCTAGTCCTTGGGGAAGTATTGTGTTGGTGGCGACATTGTTGTTGTTGAACTTAGGAGGTGCACGGTTGAAATTGCTGGGGTTGCCAGGATTGTTGTGATTTTGTCACATCCCAAGATTTTCCAAATCTTGTAATGTGAAAAATAAATGAATAAAATAAAACTTTGTTGATTTTCAGATCCAGAAGAAACTTTTGAATCCAATTGGGAATCTTCAAACCTATTTTGAACAATTAAATCCTAAAGGGATTTATAAAGATAAACATTTAATAAAGGCAAATAAAATGTTTTGGAATTACTATTTTGGATCTTTTGAATAAAAGGATTTGGTTCTCAAAGGAAATACAAGTTTTATAAATAAATATTATTTTATAGATCCAAATTAAACTTTGGCCAAGCTTTTGAAATAAAACATTTTGTTTTGATAAAATAGTAAAGGTTTATTTAAATAAAATAATAAGGATTTAATATCCAAATTTTATTTAAATAAAGGCCTTTCCCATTTTAAATAAACACTAAAACCTATCTATTTATTTTAAATAAGTTTTCCAAGTATTTTATATTCTCAAATGAAACCTACTGAAGTGTTTTGGTTTTATTTTAGATTTCAAAATAAATACATTAATAAAACAAATTCTATATGGACTATTAACTAAGGTCCATTGTATTTAAATATTAATAGAACCTAAAATAAAAATGTTATTTTGTTTTAAACAAGATTTCCAAATATCATATATTTTCAAATAAAACCTACTGAATTGGTTTTGGAAATTTTTGGATTTCAAATGGAAATTTTATTAAATAAATCAAACCCTATTTGATTAAATAACTAAAGGGCTATTTTTTTATTTTTAGATAGGTCCTAAAAATGAATGAAAATATTATTTTATTTTGAGATTTGGTTTATGTTGATAAACAGAACCAAAAACTTATTTAAGTGTGGTGATTATTTGAATTGGTTGAATGTTTGAATAATTGATTGAAAATTCAAAAGAGAAATTGATTTGGAAAATAGAAAAAGGTTTCAAACAGAAAAAAATAGAAACTGGCCGACCCAGCCCAGCTAAAGCCCACCCCAGCCCAGCAGCTCATTTTCCCCACCCCTCTGACGAAACGTTTTTCCACTCAAACCCACACCCGCGAGGACACTAACGACTGGACCCCGTTCCCTTTCCCTTTCTCACTGACCAGAGGACCCCACTGCCACGTCCCTCTTCTTCCCCACCCCCACGACCTGTTCCTCCTTCCTCGCCGGCCGTTGCAGGCTTTGATTCGCGGCTTGAATTCGCCTTAACACGGCCACCTTAACTCGCAGCGACCAGGCACATTTAAACGCCAGTGACTCCACTCCGTTTTCCCTCTATTTCCACCCCCAAGGACGCCCCCAGGTCGCCCTAATTTCTCCCCGAGCAACTATGTCTCCGACGAGCTTCCACCTTCGAATCCGGCCGAGCCACACCACCTCCTGCCTCCCGAACACACGAGCACGCTCACCGCAACCTGGCGCATCTTCCTGTGCCAGTCATTCATCCGCGGGTGCCCTATGACCTCGGCTTCGACGATGACCTGCAGTACCGACGTCTGCCTCTTTCTCCGACGAAGCCTCCAGGTAGTAACTGGCCACCCCTTGTCCTTCCGATGATACGCCTGTGTCCAGTGCACTCGCCCGCATCTAACCCTACCATTCTCTTCTTTCTGGTGGACTACAGCCCCGTCCCCGTCAACAAACAGAAGCTCCTGGCGCCAGACCTAACTCCGGTGAGGAATCCCGCCCGTCCTCGTGCGCCCCTTCACCAACCAAGGGCAGGTTGAGCATCCCCGTGCCACGGCGATCACAGTGAGCCACCTCTCCTCCTTCCTCACTTCCTGTAACGTCGACTCCGCCGCCGTCTGGCCGCTCCGCCACCAGACGCTGCCGCCAGCGCCGCTGCTATTTGGCCAAGCAATAGGAACCGTTAGATGCAGATCCATTGGCTAGGATAGAGTCACTTATCGAAGGGCTATGAGAGCATCTGCGCCGTAAGATTTACTTTAGATCCAGCGGCCCACGTTGGTCGATCCACACGAACCGGTACCGGCGAATTAAAACATGACGCGTGGCACCAGACGATCTGAAATAGAATTTAAAACCAGATTTAAATACCATTTTAAAACCCTTGTAACTTTCAAACCACACGTCCAAATTTTACAAATTTTATATCAATGAAATCAGGGGAACAAGCCCAGGCCAACCATTCCCTTGGTTTAGCAAAAAGCTTCTGGAAAAATGGTTGTTTTTGTAGAAACATTTGTATGCTTGTTAAGATTATAAAAATTGTTTAAAAATGAATTTAGGGATGAAATCTTGGGCAAATGGTGTGATTTGAACCTACTAACATTGGGAACTACTTTGAGGATTCAAAAATGAATTTGGTGAAACAAAATAAGGATTCCTTGAATTAAAACCATTTCTAGTCAAATAGAAATGTGGTTTATTTATTAAAAAGGGTTTTGGAAGAAAACCTTTGGAAAATGTTTTTTTTTAAACTCTCTGTCCCCAAATACCAAGTTTTATGGTTTGAAAACATATTTAGTGAACCCTATAGGTTAATGCCTTGGTAAAAATATTTCTAAACCACATAAAATGATACTTTGTTTTGAAAATGGTTTTTGAAGTGAAACCTTTTAATATTGACTTTGCCACTTTACAAAATGACCATTAGGTGCTTTCAAATGTTCATGACCCAATAGGAACCACTTTTTCAAACAAAACAAAGCTTGGCATGATTGCATGCATTTCTTGACTTTGTTATTTTATGTGTTGTTTTGCTTGATTGGTAGATTGAGATTGTGCCTTGCTTGATTGAATTGTAGTGATTTGAAGAGTGTGATTGTTGCAAGGACAAGGAGTGAACCTATACTCTACCAAAAAGGCAAGTGATGCTTCATACTTTTTGTCCCATTACTTTCACTATGCATTAGTGATTTTTCTCAGTAAAACTTGCATGGATTTTGCTAAGTATAGACCTTGCTATAAGAAAACCTAGTAGACGAATCCTTAGTAGGATTTTCCTAAGTTAAGATTCCTACTACTATCAAGCTTAGCCTAGCTAATGGAAAACATGGGTGGAAAATATATTCACACTATGGAACAATCTCTAAGTCTGAGGACTTATGTTTTTGTTTAATAAAACAACTAAGTTAATGAATCACCTGGGTGGAATGGGCTTGCTTGGTGGTTTTTGGTTGAGTGGTTCACAAGGCCATGGACTTGGCTTGTGTATCTCACTTGGGGATGGCCACCCAGGAACAAAGAGATTTGAGATGTCAAATGTTAAGAAGCTTCAAGTGCAACCACTTGGCAATATGGGCTCTGCCATGATCATATAGGTTGCAAGAACTTAGCCAAATGGACAGTGGGTGGTAGTGTTTGATAGGTTGGAGCGTGTCCATTTTGGTCTAAGGGAAGGCTTCTGAAAGATCTTGTCTTGGGAAACCAAGTCTTGTGGGGAAAGTGCACCACCTCTGCAGAGTGTAAAATCTAAGTACTTAGCCATGTCCCTGGTAAAGGACAATTTGAGCATCAAGACATGGAAGCAATCAAGAATCTCATCATTCAAATTTCTAAGTTAAAATCTTGTGGTTTGAACAAGGGTTGTTTGAAATGTTCAATCTTTGATTGAGAGATGCCTTGTAAAGGATCTTCAATCTTTGATTGAGAAAAATGATTTTATCAAAGCAAAAACTTAGTATTTTCAAAGGTTAAGGAAAAATTTATTTTGAGCAATGCAAGCCTCAACTCCACTTATCCAAATGCATATAGATGATAGACTCCACTATACTAATATAGTATCACTTTCCAATACAATTCAAATGTAGTGACCCTTGTGGCTGTAACTTGTAATGTTGCAGGTTTGATTGATTTTTAGTGAAGATTGATTGATTAGGATTACAAAGTCTACAACCAACATCTGCCTGTGGCACTTTGAAGATGAAGGGCCCATACTTATAGTTATTCCGCTGCCAAATGAGCTATGTTTGATGTAATAAACTTATGTTATTCCTGGTTATAAAGTTATATTATGACCTTTGTTTCTTGATATTACATCTTAATTGTGGATGCTAGCTATTGATCCAGGGACTAGCATTGTAAACACATGGGGCTCTATCTTATTAAAGATTGGGACCTCTACAGATGGTATCAGAGCATTGTGTTGCCTGTAGGATTTGTAAACCCTAGGATTGGACAAAAACCCTTAGAAAAATAGGAGTTATATTTTGATCCAAAACTTATTTACAAAAACACTTGTAAACTCTTTCCTTAACCATTTTGGTTTCAAGTCTACTACTCTTCTGTTTTCAACTTGATGGAAAAACCTACCCATGGACAAAGACTACACCATGTGGAAAGGACATCTTCAACTCTAATGACTTCAACTTCGTCAACTCTAATGACTTCAACATCTTCAGCATGTTCACCAAGGACTTCCAACTTGGATACCACTAAGGACTACAAGTGAGACAAAGAAAGCTTGCTCAAGATTTAGAGACCGAGGGAATGCAAAAGATAGAAGGAGCCTACATCATTAGAAGTATTGCAACCAAAGGGTTTTTCTCTAGGAAACCAAGATCTCATACAAGAAGAATCATGAAGGAAGGAAAGATCATAAGTGAACCTTATAGATGGACCACCATATTTTAGTTATGTCAAACTCACCAACTTATGTGGTGTAACAAAAATATTTTGTTGCCTGAGTATGTGTTACAACTTTGTTGTTTGAGTGAAATGTTTGACTTGTGATTGCATGCACATTGCTTGTGTGAATTGTGATGTGTGTAATTAGAATTGACTCCTTAGAAATATCTTGCCTATTTTAATCTCAACTCAACTCAAACAGATGACTTCTTCAAGAGACTCCAACATCAAGATTGATGACCACAACAACAACCAAGAGGACAACATGAAAGAACTTATAGAAACCCAAAACCAGTTGAGCCAAGAGACAACTCAGCTTTTAGCCAACAACAATGGACTAGACCCAGCCATACAAAGGATTTTGAAACTTCAATCCCAAATGTTGCAAGGATTGGTTACTCAAATGATCAACATGGGAGAAAACTTTTCCCAAAGAGCTAATGACAACAAGGATGACAAAGATGTTAATCTAGAAGGAACCCAAGTTAGCAATACTTATGGAGACAAGGATCATGCATCCAAGGAACATGAAGATCAATGCCCCAAGAAGAGAGAAAGATCTCCCACCTATGGAGAACATGAACTAGAAGAACTCCTAGCTTTGGAGAGACCCAAGAAGAAGAAGAAATGCCCCAACACTAGCAAGAAGGATATTACACAAGTGCAATGTTTCAAATGGAAAGAGATGGGACACTATGCCAATGAGTGCCCAGAAAAGAAGAAGAAGCAAGGAAACAAACAATAGACAATAATACCAAAGAAAAAGAAAGGTATCAGCCAAGTGATATGTTTCAAATGCAAGGAACCAGGCCACTATGTAAACAATTGTCCAGAAAAGATGATGAACAAGTTGAAAAAGCCTATGGAGAAACTCAACCTTGTCCCATGAGTCAAGTATGGAAATAAAGGACACTATGCAGGTGTTTGCCCAGAGAAATTTTCCCCAGGATCCCAAGAAGGACAATATGTATTCTTTGTTTGAAAAATTTTTAAGGGTGGTAGTACCCTAGATGCTTTTGAGCCAACTTGTAAGCCTAGCCTCCCCAAATCTCGGGACGAGATTTATTTTAAGGGTGGTAGCCTGTCACATCCCAAGATTTTCCAAATCTTGTAATGTGAAAAATAAATGAATAAAATAAAACTTTGTTGATTTTCAGAGCCAGAAGAAACTTTTGAATCCAATTGGGAATCTTCAAACCTATTTTTAACAATTAAATCTTAAAGGGATTTATAAAGATAAACATTTAATAAAGGCAAATAAAATGTTTAGGAATTACTATTTTGGATCTTTTAAATAAAAGGGTTTGGTTCTCAAAGGAAATAGAAGTTTTATAAATAAATATTATTTTATAGATCCAAATTAAACTTTGGCCAAGCTTTTGAAATAAAACATTTTGTTTTGATAAAATAGTAAAGGTTTATTTAAATAAAATAATAAGGATTTAATATACAAATTTTATTTAAATAAAGGCCTTTCCCATTTTAAATAAACACTAAAACCTATCTATTTATTTTAAATAAGTTTTCCAAGTATTTTATATTCTCAAATGAAACCTACTGAAGTGTTTTGGTTTTATTTTAGATTTCAAAATAAATAAATTAATAAAACAAATTCTATATGGATTATTAACTAAGGTCCATTGTATTTAAATATTAATAGAACCTAAAATAAAAATGTTATTATGTTTTAAACAAGATTTCCAAATATCATATATTTTCAAATAAAACCTACTGAATTGGTTTTGGAAATTTTTGGATTTCAAATGGAAATTTTATTAAATAAATCAAACCCTATTTGATTAAATAACTAAAGGGCTATTTTTTTTAGATAGATCCTAAAAATGAATGAAAATATTATTTTATTTTGAGATTTGGTTTATGTTGATAAACAGAACCAAAAACTTATTTAAGTGTGGTGATTATTTGAATTGGTTGAATGTTTGAATAATTTATTGAAAAATTCAAAATAGAAATTGATTTGGAAAATAGAAAAAGGTTTCAAACAGAAAAATAGAAACTGGCCGACCCAGCCCAACTAAAGCCCACCCCAGCCCAGCAGCCCATTTTCCCCACCCCTCTGACGAAACGTTTTTGCACTCAAACCCACACCCGCGAGGACACTGACGACTGGACCCCATTCCCTTTCCCTTTCTCACTGACCAGAGGACCCCACCGCCACGTCCCTCTTCTTCCCCACCCCCACGACCTGTTCCTCCTCCCTCGCCGGCCGTTGCAGGCTTTGATTCGCGGCTTGAATTCGCCCTAACACGGCCACCTTAACTCGCAGCGACCAGGCACATTTAAACGCCAGTGACTCCTCTCCGTTTTCCCTCTGTTTCCTCCCCCAAGCACGCCCCCAGGTCGCCCTAATTTCTCCCCGAGCAACTCTGTCTCCGACGAGCTTCCACCTTCGAATCCGGCCGAGCCACACCACCTCCTGCCTCCCGAACACACGAGCACGCTCACCGCATCCTGGCGCATCTTCCTGTGCCAGTCATTCATCCGCGGTGCCCTATAACCTCGGCTTCAACGACGACCTGCAGTACCGTCGTCTGCCTCTTTCTCCGACGAAGCCTCCAGGTAGTAAATGGCCACCCCTTGTCCTTCCGATGATACGCCTGTGTCCAGTGCACTCGCCCGCATCTAACCCTACCATTCTCTTGCTTTCTGGTGGACTACAGCCCCGTCCTCGTCAACAAACAGAAGCTCCTGGCGCCAGCCCTAACTCCGGTGAGGAATCCCGCCCGTCCTCGTGCGCCCCTTCACCAACCAAGGGAAGGTGGAGCATCCCCGTGCCATGGCGATCACAGTGAGCCACCTCTCCTCCTTCCTCACTTCCTGTAACGTCGACTCCGCCGCCGTCTGGACGCTTCGCCACCAGACGCCGCCGCCAGCGCCGCTGCTATTTGGCCAGGCAATAGGAACCGTTAGATGCATATCCATTGGCTAGGATAGAGTCACTTATCGAAGGGGTATGAGAGCATCTGCGCCGTAAGATTTACTTTAGATCCAGCGGCCTCGTTGTTCGATCCACGCGAACCGGTACCGGCGAATTAAAACATGACGCATGGCACCAGACGATCTGAAATAGAATTTAGAAACCAGATTTAAATACCATTTTGAAACCCTTGTAACTTTCAAACCACACGTCCAAATTTTATATCAATGAAATCAGGGGAACAAGTCATAGCCAACCATTCCCTTGGTTTAGCAAAAAGCTTCTGGAAAAATGGTTGTTTTTGTAGAAACATTTGTATGCTTGTTAAGATTATAAAAATTGTTTAAAAATGAATTTAGGGATGAAATATTGTGCAAATGGTGTGATTTGAACCTACTAACATTGGGAACCACTTTGTGGATTCAAAAATGAATTTGGTAAAACAAAATAAGGATTCCTTGAATTAAAACCATTTCTAGTCAAATAGAAATGTGGTTTATTTATTAAAAAGGGTTTTGGAAGAAAACCTTTGGAAAATGTTTTTTTTAAACTCTCTGACCCCAAATACCAAGTTTTATGGTTTGAAAACATATTTAATGAACCCTATAGGTTAATGCCTTGGTAAAAATATTTCTACACCACATAAAATGATACTTTGTTTTGAAAATGGTTTTTGAAGTGAAACCTTTTGCAATTGACTTTGCCACTTTACAAAATGACCATTAGGTGCTTTCAAATGTTCATGACCCATTAGGAACCACCTTTTCAAACAAAACAAAGCTTGGCATGCTTGCATGCATTTCTTTGACTTTGTTATTTTATGTGTTGTTTTGCTTGATTGGTAGATTGAGATTGTGCCTTGCTTGATTGAATTGTAGTGATTTGAAGAGTGTGATTGTTGCATGGATAAGGAGTAAACCTATACTCTACCAAAAAGGCAAGTGATGATTCGTACTTTTTGTCCCATTACTTTCACTGTGCATTAGTGATTTTTCTCAGTAAAACTTGCATGGATTTTGCTAAGTATAGACCTTGCTATAAGAAAACCTAGTAGATGAATCCTTAGTAGGATTTTCCTAAGTTAAGATTCCTACTACTATCAAGCTTAGCCTAGCTAATGGAAAAAATGGGTGGAAAATATATTCACACTATGGAACAATCTCTAAGTCCGAGGACGTATGTTTTTGTTTAATAAAACAACTAAGTTAATGAATCACCTGGGTGGAATGGGCTTGCTTGGTGGTTTTTGGTTGAGTGGTTCACAAGGCCATGGACTTGGCTTGTGTATCTCACTTGTGGATGGCCACCCAGGAACAAAGAGATTTGAGATGTCAAATGTTAAGAAGCTTCAAGTGCAACCACTTGGCAATATGGGCTCTGCCATGATCATATAGGTTGCAAGAACTTAGCCAAATGGACAGTGGGTGGTAGTGTTTGATGGGTTGGAGCGCGTCCATTTTGGTCTAAGGGAAGGCTTCTGAAAGATCTTGTCTTGGGAAACCAAGTCTTGTGGGGAAAGTGCACCACCTCTGCAGAGTGTAAAATCTAAGTACTTAGCCATGTCCCTGGTAAAGGACAATTTGAGAATCAAGACATGGAAGCAATCAAGAATCTCATCATTCAAATTTCTAAGTTAAAATCTTGTGGTTTGAACAAGGGTTGTTTGAAATGTTCAATCTTTGATTGAGAGATGCCTTGTAAAGGATCTTTAATCTTTGATTGAGAAAAATGATTTTATCAAAGCAAAAACTTAGTATTTTCAAAGGTTAAGGAAAAATATATTTTGAGCAATGCAAGCCTCAACTCCACTTAGCCAAATGCATATAGATGATAGACTCCACTATACTAATATAGTATCACTTGCCAATACAATTCAAATGTATTGACCCTTGTGGCTTTAACTTGTAATGTTGCTGGTTTGATTGATTTTTAGTGAAGATTGATTGATTAGGATTACAAAGTCTACAACCAACATCTGCCTGTGGCACTTTGAAGATGAAGGGACCATACTTATAGTTATTCCGCTGCAATGTAATGTAATAGCCAAATGAGCTATGTTCGATGTAATAAACTTATGTTATTCCTGGTTATAAAGTTATATTATGACCTTTGTTTCTTGATATTACATCTTAACTGTGGATGCTAGCTATTGATCCATGGACTTGCATTGTAAACACAGGGGGCTCTATCTTATTAAAGATTGGGACCTCTACAGATGGTATCAGAGCATTGTGTTGCCTGTAGGATTTGTAAACCCTAGGATTGGACAAAAACCCTTAGAAAAATAGGAGTTATATTTTGATCCAAAACTTATTTACAAAAACACTTGTAAACTCTTTCCTTAACCATTTTGGTTTCAAGTCTACTTCTCTTCTGTTTTCAACTTGATGGAAAAACCTACCCATGGCCAAAGACTACACCATGTGAAAAGGACATCTTCAACTCTAATGACTTCAACTTCGTCAACTCTAATGACTTCAACATCTTCAGCATGTTCACCAAGGACTTCCAACTTGGATACCACTAAGGACTACAAGTGAGACAAAGAAAGCTTGCTCAAGATTTAGAGACTGAGGGAATGCAAAAGATAGAAGGAGCCTACATCATTAGAAGTATTGCAACCAAAGGGTTTTTCTCTAGGAAACCAAGATCTCATACAAGAAGAATCATGAAGGAAGGAAAGATCACAAGTGAACCTTATAAATGGACCACCATATTTTAGTTATGTCAAACTCACCAACTTATGTGGTGTAACAAAAATATTTTGTTGCCTGAGTATGTGTTACAACTTTGTTGTTTGAGTGAAATGTTTGACTTGTGATTGCATGCACATTGCTTGTGTGAATTGTGATGTGTGTAATTAGAATTGACTCCTTAGAAATATCTTGCCTATTTTAATCTCAACTCAACTCAAACAGATGACTTCTTCAAGAGACTCCAACATCAAGGTTGATGACAACAACAACAACCAAGAGGACAACATGAAAGAACTTATAGCAACCCAAAACCATTTGAGCCAAGAGACAACTCAGCTTTTAGCCAACAACAATGGACTAGACCCATCCATACAAAGGATTTTGAAACTTCAATCCCAAATGTTTCAAGGATTGGTTACTCAAATGATCAACATGGGAGAAAACTTTTCCCAAAGAGCTAATGACAACAAGGATGACAAAGATGTTAATCTAGAAGGAACCCAAGTTAGCAATACTTGTGGATACAAGGATCATGCATACAAGGAACATGAAGATCAATGCCCCAAGAAGAGAGAAAGATCTCCCACCTATGGAGAACATGAACTAGAAGAACTCCTAGCTTTGGAGAGACCCAAAAGAAGAAGAAATACACCAACACTAGCAAGATGGATATTACACAAGTGCAATGTTTCAAATGCAAAGAGATGGGACACTATGCCAATGAGTGCCCAGAAAAGAAGAAGAACCAAGGAAACAAACAATAGACAATAATACCAAAGAAAAAGAAAGGTATCAGCCAAGTGATATGTTTCAAATGCAAGGAACCAGGCCACTATGTAAACAATTGTCCATAAAAGATGATGAACAAGTTAAACAAGCCTATGGAGAAACTCAACCTTGGCCCATGAGTCAAGTATGGAAATAAAGGACACTATGCAGGTGTTCCCAGAGAAATTTTCCCCAGGATCCCAAGAATGACAATATGTAATCTTTGTTTGAATATTTTTAAGGGTGGTAGTACCCTAGATGCTTTTGAGCCAACTTGGGACGAGATTTATTTTAAGGGTGGTAGCCTGTCACATCCCAAGATTTTCCAAATCTTGTAATGTGAAAAATAAATGAATAAAATAAAACTTTGTTGATTTTCAGAGCCAGAAGAAACTTTTGAATCCAATTGGGAATCTTCAAACCTATTTTGAAAAATTAAATCCTCAAGGGATTTATAAAGATAAACATTTAATAAAGGCAAATAAAATGTTTTGGAATTACTATTTTGGATCTTTTAAATAAATGGATTTGGTTCTCAAAGGAAATAGAAGTTTTATAAATAAATATTATTTTATAGATCCAAATTAAACTTTGGCCAAGCTTTTGAAATAAAACATTTTGTTTTGATAAAATAGTAAAGGTTTATTTAAATAAAGTAATAAGGATTTAATATCCAAATTTTATTTAAATAAAGGCCTTTCCCATTTTAAATAAACACTAAAACCAATCTATTTATTTTAAATAAGTTTTCCAAGTATTTTATATTCTCAAATGAAACCTACTGAAGTGTTTTGGTTTTATTTTAGATTTCAAAATAAATAAATTAATAAAACAAATTCTATATGGATTATTAACTAAGGTTTGTATTTAAATATTAATAGAACCTAAAATAAAAATGTTATTTTGTTTTAAACAAGATTTCCAAATATCATATATTTTCAAATAAAACCTACTGAATTGGTTTTGGAAATTTTTGGATTTCAAATGGAAATTTTATTAAATAAATCAAACCCTATTTGATTAAATAACTAAAGGGCTATTTTTTTATTTTTAGATAGATCCTAAAAATGAATGAAAATATTATTTTATTTTGAGATTTGGTTTATGTTGATAAACAGAACCAAAAACTTATTTAAGTGTGGTGATTATTTGAATTGGTTGAATGTTTGAATAATTGATTGAAAATTCAAAATAGAAATTGATTTGGAAAATAGAAAAAGGTTTCAAACATAAAAAAATAGAAACTGGCCGACCCAGCCCAGCTAAAGCCCACCCCAGCCCAGCAGCCCATTTTCCCCACCCCTCTGACGAAACGTTTTTGCACTCAAACCCACACCCGCGAGGACACTGACGACTGGACCTCGTTCCCTTTCCCTTTCTCACTGACCAGAGGACCCCACCGCCACGTCCCTCTTCTTCCCCACCCCCACGACCTGTTCCTCCTCCCTCGCCGGCCGTTGCACGCTTTGATTCGCGGCTTGAATTCGCCTTAACACAGCCACCTTAACTCGCAGCGACCAGGCACATTTAAACGCCAGTGACTCCTCTCCGTTTTCCCTCTGTTTCCTCCCCCAAGCACGCCCTCAGGTCGCCCTAATTTCTCCCCGAGCAACTCTGTCTCCGACGAGCTTCCACCTTCGAATCCGACCGAGCCACACCACCTCCTGCCTCCCGAACACACGAGCACGCTCACCGCATCCTGGCGCATATTCCTGTGCTAGTCATTCATTCGCGGGTGCCCTATAACCTGTAGTACCGCCGTCTGCCTCTTTCTCCGACGAAGCCTCCAGGTAGTAAATGGCCACCCCTTGTCCTTACGATGATACGCCTGTGTCCAGTGCACTCGCCCGCATCTAACCCTACCATTCTCTTGCTTTCTGGTGGACTACAGCCCCGTCCCTGTCAACAAACAAAAGCTCCTGGCGCCAGCCCTAACTCCGGTGAGGAATCCCGCCCGTGCTCGTGCGCCCCTTCACCAACCAAGGGAAGGTTGAGCATCCCCGTGCCACGGCGATCACAGTGAGCCACCTCTCCTCCTTCCTCACTTCCTGTAACGTCGAACGCCGCCGCCAGCGCCGCTGCTATTTGGCCAAGCAATAGGAACCGTTAGATGCAGATCCATTGGCTAGGATAGAGTCACTTATAGAAGGGGTATGAGAGCATCTGCACCGTAAGATTTACTTTAAATCCAGCGGCCCACGTTGGTCGATCCACATGAACCGGTACCGGCGAATTAAAACATGACGCGTGGCACCAGACGATCTGAAATAGAATTTAGAAACCAGATTTAAATACCATTTTGAAACCCTTGTAACTTTCGAACCACACGTCCAAATTTTACAAATTTTATATCAATGAAATCAGGGGAACAAGCCCTAGCCAACCATTCCCTTGGTTTAGCAAAAAGCTTCTGGAAAAATGGTTGTTTTTGTATAAACATTTGTATGCTTGTTAAGATTATAAAAATTGTTTAAAAATGAATTTAGGGATGAAATCTTGGGAAAATGGTGTGATTTGAACCTACTAACATTGGGAAGCACTTTGTGGATTCAAAAATGAATTTGGTGAAACAAAATAAGGATTCCTTGAATTAAAACCATTTCTAGTCAAATAGAAATGTGGTTTATTTATTAAAAAAGGGTTTTGGAAGAAAACCTTTGGAAAATGTTTTGTTTTAAACTCTCTGACCCCAAATACCAAGTTTTATGGTTTGAAAACATATTTAGTGAACCCTATAGGTTAATGCCTTGGTAAAAATATTTCTACACCACATAAAATGATACTTTGTTTTGAAAATGGTTTTTGAAGTGAAACCTTTTGCAATTGACTTTGCCACTTTAAAAAATGACCATTAGGTGCTTTCAAATGGTCATGACCCATTAGGAACCACTTTTTCAAACAAAACAAAGCTTGGCATGCTTGCATGCATTTCTTTGACTTTGTTATTTTATGTGTTGTTTTGCTTGATTGGTAGATTGAGATTGTGTCTTGCTTGATTGAATTGTAGTTATTTGAAGAGTGTGATTGTTGCAAGGACAAGGAGTGAACCTATACTCTACCAAAAAGGCAAGTGATGCTTCATACTTTTTGTCCCATTACTTTCACTATGCATTAGTGATTTTTCTCAGTAAAACTTGCATGGATTTTGCTAAGTATAGACCTTGCTATAAGAAAACCTAGTAGATGAATCCTTAGTAGGATTTTCCTAAGTTAAGATTCCTACTACTATCAAGCTTAGCCTATCTAATGGAAAACATGGGTGGAAAATATATTCACACTATGGAACAATCTCTAAGTCTGAGGACTTATGTTTTTGTTTAATAAAAGAACTAAGTTAATGAATCACCTGGGTGGAATGGGCTTGCTTGGTGGTTTTTGGTTGAGTGGTTCACAAGGCCATGGACTTGGCTTGTTTATCTCACTTGTGGATGGCCACCCAGGAACAAAGAGATTTGAGATGTCAAATGTTAAGAAGCTTCAAGTGCAACCACTTGGCAATATGGGCTCTGCCATGATCATATAGGTTGCAAGAACTTAGCCAAATGGACAGTGGGTGGTAGTGTTTGATAGGTTGGAGCGCGTCCATTTTGGTCTAAGGGAAGGCTTCTGAAAGATCTTGTCTTGGGAAACCAAGTCTTGTGGGGAAAGTTCACCACCTCTGCAGAGTGTAAAATCTAAGTACTTAGCCATGTCCCTGGTAAAGGACAATTTGAGCATCAAGACATGGAACCAATCAAGAATCTCATCATTCAAATTTCTAAGTTAAAATCTTTGATTGAGAGATGCCTTGTAAAGGATCTTCAATCTTTGATTGAGAAAAATGATTTTATCAAAGCAAAAACTTAGTATTTTCAAAGGTTAAGGAAAAATCTATTTTGAGCAATGCAAGCCTCAACTCCACTTAGCCAAATGCATATAGATGATAGACTCCACTATACTAATATAGTATCACTTGCCAATACAATTCAAATGTATTGACCCTTGTGGCTGTAACTTGTAATGTTGCAGGTTTGATTGATTTTTAGTGAAGATTGATTGATTAGGATTACAAAGTCTACAACCAACATCTGCCTGTGGCACTTTGAAGATGAAGGGCCCATACTTATAGTTATTCCGCTGCAATGTAATGTAATAGCCAAATGAGCTATGTTTGATGTAATAAACTTATGTTAATCCTGGTTATAAAGTTATATTATGACCTTTGTTTCTTGATATTACATCTTAACTGTGGATTCTAGCTATTGATCCAGGGACTAGCATTGTAAACACAAGGGGCTCTATCTTATTAAAGATTGGGACCTCTACAGATTTCCTCCGGGCCTTGGGTTTCCACAGTGGAAAACATCACTTTCTCGTTAGCTTCCACTCTCGCAACTTCCAGATTGCTTTCCATGGTTTGTAACCAATCATCTGCATCTAGGGGCTCTTCTGACTTTGTGAAAATCGGTGGTTTGGTGTTCTAGAAATTCTTGAGCTTAGATCCATGGTTGTCCTGATTTCCATGGCCTTGATTGTCGTTGGCCATATGAGCTATCTATTGAAGGGTGGCTAAGTTGGCTTGACGTTCGGCTCTTTCAGCTTCACGGTCAGAAACTAACATTTGTAAGATTTGCACCATCGAGTCTGGGGATGAGTTTCTTCCTCCTCGAGGCATCTGAAGATTGAGATAGATCATGAGAAAAGAGGGCAATTTCTAAGGTTCAGGGTTTTGAATTTTTTTTTAAGTTTGGCTCAGATTTTTCTAGCAACTTTCTTTTCATTCTTTCATTCATTCATAGCACACGATACAAACACAGACCACAACAAAGGAAAACAGATGGTTTTAAGAACCATTCTGTGAGACTACGATACAGTGGGACCGAATACAACTCACTAACACTAGTGCTCAAATGCTACTACTCCTTGGAGTCGGTGTCCTCATCATCATCATCATCGATGAAGGCGAAGTCATCCTCATCGTTGAAGAAGTCCATGGCCTGATCCTCCAGAAAGTCATCCTCATCGGTGAAGAAGTCCATGGCTTGATCCTCCAGAAAGTCATCATCATCGTTGAGATAGGAGTAGGGGTCTCCACGAAGGTCTTCCCCTGCATTCTCCCTCTCCTCCAACTGCATGTCTCTCTCGTGGATGGTATCCTCCAAACTCGTGATTCGGTGGCGAAGACGAGCAATGATGCTCTCCTTCTTGTCGAGCTGACGGCGACGACACTGGCGATCCTTCAATAGCATGTCAATGTTCTGATCCTTCTTGGCGGCGATTGCGTACTTGTGGTTGGCGTAGGAGCGGGCATTGTCTAACTCCTTTTGACGATCATACATCATGAAGCTGAGGTGGTCCAGTTGACTCTTCAGCTCGTGGTGGTATGGGGCCTCCAGTGGCTGTCCCATAACATCACGCCTTGGGTAGAACTCAAAGCGGGTACCCTTGATCTGATTAATACTCTGCCCACACAGACGGGCAAGAGCTTTCTGCATGGCCCTGGCAAGTCCATCGAGCCAGTTGTTCTCTCTCAAGGTGAACTGAATTCCCTCTGTGGTGGGGGCTTCAATTTTTCCCCGGAGACTTGCAACAACTATCCACTTCAAATCCTCTCCTTCCTGATCATTGAGCTGAGCTCCGAAGAACTCGGGATGTGGATGCTCCAGCATCTCTACCAGCCGGTCCAAGTCACGATCAAAGATGAGGTCTCCTCCATTCCCCAACTGATAAAACTTGCTATACTTCACGTCCATCTATAAAAATATGGGATGAGTAAGTTAGTAGAGTGATCAAGTGTGTCAAATTTTTAAGTAAGTTTGCAAGAATTTTTGAGGAACATGAATTTTTCTGAAAGAATCCAAGTGGTAAGAATGAGAATAAGTTTTCGTAAATACTCACTTCCTAGGTTTTGAAACTAAGTTTTTGATTCGAACGTCCATTCTAATCTAGGCTCTCCTATGGTCAGGATGGCTCTGATACCAACTTGTCAACACCCGGATTTTTAAACACAGATGTCTGTTATGCCATACATCGCAATCCAAGGATTACCATTTTTGGGGACATAACAGATTGGATATCACAGTACATCATCCAGTACAAACCATACATAAGGTCTTACAAAAATAAGGATCTCATGATCCAGTCTTAATACAATTCAAGTAGTGGAATAACGTAATAATAATTATAGCGCAGGTGAGGCTCCATCTTCATGGTCACAGGCAATGCTGACGATGGGAGATGATCCTAGTTGTCGTAACCTTCTTGATGTCCGTCTTCCTGATACTCCTCTTCATAGTCTGGCCACAGGAATAGCCAGGGACAAAGCCATGAGTACTCTTTAAGTACTCGCAAACTAATACTAACAAGTGAAGTGGTTTTGGAATAGGAAGTACTAAGATCTAGGGTTATTTTGCAAAAAGCCAGGTTTACCTTAACTAAGTTCACAAGCAAATAAAGCTAATTGAAAGTTTTATAACACCTAAGTGGGATCTTGAATTTCATGTCACAACTCTGTTGTGGTTAAGTCAAAGTCATAAATCATTTCATAAGTTATTTTGGAAACACCTGACGATGGAATAGTATGGCCACTCCAACTGTCCATAACCACGGACGCGGGTATTCGAATAGTTTGACACTCTGTAAAGGTCATACACTTTCACCACAACATTCGATACATCCGTCAGGAACAATCCTGAATTCACCATACTTAGTATGCGGATAATCAATCCTAACCTTTCAATTACATGCCTAGTATAGGCACCTCTCTTGTGAGTTTGGCCTCCCAACCATGACCAACTGTCATCTTGGGTACTGCATAGGTGGACAATCTTCACAAGGTAGCCTCAGCTCAAACCTTGGCCGCAAGGGAACCCATAGTAAGGTATATAAATTTCTAGTCAAGCCCTATCCAAATTTCGGGTATTGTGGTTGTACGGTAAATTTGGAATGGTATCGCATCAAGACAACCATCAGTTTTATAAAGGGTTAAGGCTCATGCCTTAACATTTTCACCATCAAAATCATCTGGTGTTCAAGAACATATGTCAAAACATTTCAGTAGAATGACTCATCATTCTAAGGTTTTCATAACCAATTTCACCAAGTATTCCCATCTAGCATCTACAAGTGGGGGTAAACACTAATGAGAGGTGGTAAACAACTGTGAACTAGCAAAGTTTAATCTCATGCCTCCGGATGACATCAAGATTTATCTAACTCAGGCCAAGTTTTATGCTCTTTATGCTACCTTAATATATCTTTCTAATATCTACAAGTAACCAAGTACTCTAGTAGAAAGCTTTGATAAAGAAATAAAATACTAAGCTTGCAAGTAAAACTAGGATGGGGTATCAAGTGGTGTAAGTTTGCTAAGTTGCAAGTGTTAGCTTGCATAATTGCAAGTAGAACCTTGCTATGTCAGTAGATTGCCTTGTGCAGAGCAGTGGTTGAAGTTCTCCTCGGATTCTTCCTTGTAGTATCCTCCTTCCTCCTTGTATCCTTCGTCGGTACTAGCGTCTTTAAATAAATACAAGGTAGACAATCACCAAACAATACTTATCTATTTCTATTTATCACACCAAGGTTTTCACTAGATGATCTAGGATCATCACAAGCATTACAACCATTAAGACAAATAGTTTTATTTCCTTTATTTTAGAAAATTAATTTCTACTCATTGAAAAACTAATTAAGATTTAATATTCTCCAACTAAAACATGGATCATGTTGAAACATGTCATCACCACATATTTCAGTACATGGGAATGTGATTTAAAGTGGTGTCACAATTTAATAAGGTTTAACGTTTTTATTTTAACTAAATAAAGTGACTAGAAATGCCTATGGGGCATTCTTTTATCACTTGATCATTATTTCTGCAAGTAACCTATATATTTTATATATTCTGAAAGGTATTGTCAAATGTGATTTTTGAGAGTTGGAATCGACTCAAAAGCTTTCATGGTTGAATTTTGAAAAATGTTTGAATGCCAAAAAGCTTCTGCCTTTATTTTTACCATGGGTGATACACAATTCCAATTGGTTTGAATCCAACTGGCTTGGATTAAGCATTCCAGTACCTTTCCAACAAAATTGGTTTCATGCATTTTGGTTCAGTGAATCGAGCTAGGTGTATTTTTGAATCTAGGTACAGAACTGATTTAAAAACTAAATGAATCAACCTAAGTTTGAATTGTTGGGTTGTGTGGAAGGTTTAACTGGGCCGGCCCACTACGCACAGCGCGCGCACGGGCTGGTTAAGTGGATGACCCCACTAGTCAGCGGTATGGGGTGATCTAGGCCGTGCGATCTAATTCTAATCCTACTGTTGTGGTTCATCGTCCACACCTGAATAGGACACGGCGAGGTTGAACCCTAGCACGGCCAGTGGGGGTTAACGGGGGCTCATCGGGGCTCCGACAATGGTCGACTATGTGGGGAAACGACAAAGTCGACGATGGCGCTCCACCTGGTACCGGCAACTCCTCCTGGGGCGGCTCCTATCGACAACGCCTCTCCTCCTCTCCAGCGGTGAACTCCGGTGAAATTCCGTCCACCTGGTGCTCGCCTTGCTCCGGGAGTGAGTGGGTGTTATCAGTGAGAGGTGGCGAGTGAGATGGTGTGCTCAAATCGAACGGGGGTGGCCTCCTTTTATAGTTCCTGAAGGGGACCGACGGGCGTGGGTGGAGCTCATCGTGGTCGTCGGCACAGCATGCTAATGGGATGGGCGACGATAGGGAGCGGTGCGTTACCTCCTGGCGAAGCTCCACGGCTTGATGGCGAGGTGTGGGGCGGTGAGGAACGGTCGGAACATCGCGGCGCTCTGGGCCATGTGGTCCAGTGGTTGTCAAGGCTCGAGCGTTGGACAGGGGGTGGCGGTGGATGGTGCTACGTGTCCCAGACAAGGTTGGTGAAGCTAGAGCTTCTCCTAACTCGCTAGCGACATGGGGATGGCAAGGTTGCTCTCGGCATGGTCACCGTTGATGGCTATGCTTGCTCACAGTGATGCTATAGCTAGTTAGATTAGTTTGATCATCTACTGAGAGTGTAGAGTGAGCTAGAGAGGGGACAAGGTTGGTCAAAATTACTGCTACTAATAGTGTTTGATGTTTGTTTGTTTGCTGCTAACAAGGTGTTTGATGAAATGGCCGCAAGAAATTAAAATTTGAATTTTTGATTCAAACTTGGTGGCTTTGCTAGTTACATACTAGGGAGTCTCTGTTTAGCTGGATTGGTCAAGGCGCACTGGTTTGGTTGGGTTTTGAAAATGTGGGATCTTCACATATGTTATAGATTCAATTTTCAATTGTCATTTGAATCAAGTTGCCAAATGTTCCTGCAAGTTTGAAAGGTGGGATTTGATTTACTTTTACTTGGTCTTGCAAGGGGTGAAAAGAAATAGTAAAGTTTCTGTTTGAAAGCTTTGACTAGAAACACTTAGAGAGACCTAGTGAGCAAGATTGGAAAAAATGACCATTTGCTTTATTTGTTTTGTTTTTGATTTTCTCTTGATTTGTTTCTGCTTGGAAATGTTTTAGATGATGTTATTTTCATCTTTAAACCATTCCTTGCTATTTAGGTTAATCACACAAGTCTATTCATGCATTCATACCATCATCACTTACATACATTTATTCATTTGGTTTTTATTTAATCAAAGTTTTTGTTAACCCTAATTTTGGTGATTAGAATTTGATAATCTTGATCAAGATTTGTTTGGTATGTTACACATCTTCGCCTATAAGAAACCCCCGATGCCTAAAACTTAAGCACCCGATCAATATTCCACGAAACCATCTGTAGCTGCCGCCACCATCTTCCCTAGATCGGGGGATCTGAAGCTCTTCCCGGCATCCTGCTAGAGGGGAGATCATCCCGGAGGCCTTCTTCTTCATCATGCCAGCCTCTGGTATGAAGCGTGAGTAGTTCCACCTTGGACTATGAGTCCATGTAGTAGCTATATGCTTGTATCTCCTCCTTGTGCTTTTGTGTCTAGATCTTGTGAGCTCCGTTCATGATCAAGATCTCATCTATTTGTAATCATGCATGTTGTGTTTGCGGGATCCGATGGATATTGTGATTAATATGTCAGATTGATTAATGGTTTTGTCTTATTGATTCTATCATGTCTGTGTTGTTTGTGATCTTGCATGCTCTCCGTTGTTAGTAGCTATCTTGGCCAAGTAGTTGCTAGTGACTCCAAGAGGGGTTATTTATGCTCGATAGTGGTTTCATGCCTCTATTTAATCAAGGGAAGTGACGGAAATCTCTAAGGTTGTAGATATGTTGTTGCCACTAGGGAGAAAACGACGGTCTCTTGTTATGGAACAAGTGGATTGTTTACCTTACACATTTTTCTTAAAGAAGTTGTCTGTTGCTTGCTACTTAATACTGGAGAGGGTTCGGATGATAACCCAAAGGTGGACTTCTAGTCATAGATGCAGTTGGATGGCGATCTATGTATCTTTTCATATTTCCCAATCGAATCTCATAGGATCTTTATGTCTAGTATTGCATTGTTATGCCTTGCTCAGTCCTGTCAATTTTCCCTACTGTAATTTGTTTTCCTAGCATGCCATGTTTATTTATCAAAGGAGAACACCTCTAGTGAACTATGGACCCCGTTCCAATCTTTACCATTGATACATCTTCCACAATTATTGTTTACTTGTTGCAAACCATCATCACATTCCACACCAGACATGTAATCCTTTGTTACAGCAACCAGTGAGACTGACAACCTCACTGTTAGTTGGGGCAAAGTCTTGATTTTGTGTTGTGCAACTTTCCAGGTTGCTTGCAACACCTTTGAGACGTTTTCTTCCTACTACTGGTTCGATAACCTCGGTTTCTTACTAAGGAAAAACATGCTATTGTGCTGCATCATACCTTCCTCTTGGGGTTTCCCGATGAAGCGTCAACACGCATCAATCCCCGCTATCCATGCTTTGCAAATGGTTTGATAATGATTATGATGGTGCATGCCACCTCAAAAATTATATTGTTTTTATCGTTTACCTACTCGAGGACGAGCAGGAACTAAGCTTGGGGATGTTGATACGTCCATAGCGTATCTATAATTTTTGATGGTTTTATGCTATTCTTATGCTTTTGACACTTCTTTTTATATAATTTTCATGAGTTATTTGGACTAACCTAATAATAGTTGCAAAAGTGCACAATGTTCTTGTTTTACACTTTGATATGTAGGAATTATCAAGAATACAAGTGGAACCCTTGTTGGAGTCAAATTGGGATTTTCCAGAAATTTGTGTGCGAACTCTTTTTGAATATGATCATGTTTGGGTCGAATGCGGCGTCAAACGGAAAAATCTTCAACTACAAAGTTGTAGAAAAATTCGCGACAATCGTTCTAGACATAAAATTTAGTTGATTCCAAGTCCCAACGGGTATGCTAGGCCCGATTTACTGCAGCCCAAGATGGGGTGATGGGAATCCGAGAAATTATATAAAGGGAGGAACCTAATTCGTGGGAGACACCTCCACCCACGAATTTTCAGCCACCAAAGCCACGTTTTTGCCTCCCGATGGATCCAGTCTCCATGGGGGAGGGCTCCCAAGAAGCCATGAAAGAAGGGGGCTAAGGGGCGGTGCTCCCCACGATACCGGCGGCGGGGAAGGAGTCCCCCGCGCCGCCGCCGTCCTCTTCACCATCTTCACCGCCATCTCCATCACCTAATCCTCCTAGTATGCAGTGGTTCATCCTCCCACGCACCTTTGTACCTTCCTATGTAAACATGGTTTTTGATGCTATGATCTATGTCAAGTTTGTGTAGTTTCTTTGTCCTTAGATTGAATGGTTGAACGTCTTTGGTTCGTTAGAGTTGTATGTTGATATGGTGTCCATTATATTTGTGCGCGCATGGATTAAACATCATAGGGTTTGTAGTATGTGTAATAGGAAGGGGAAGTTCTGTCGGAGTGATAGAAACCTAAGGACGCGAACCGGAACGTTGCACATATGGGAGTAAGAGGACCATTAACTTAAGGCTATGGTTGGGGAAACCTAAATGCATTGTTAGTAGTTATGTATGTTTGCTAACAATCCAATCATATAGTACATGTAATTCCAATTAGTGAAGCACATGTATATTTAGCCTCTCCCACATAGAAAACTTCATCAAAGACAATGAACCTGGTTTATTCTCTAATTAAACTTGGACAAAGCCACCACATTTACCAACACTATTCCACACTCATGGTTCTGTTAGTTTAGTGTATTTTATTGCTGTAGCAACTAGATTTACTTTCTTGTTGTTTATTATCTTGCAAAGCATTCTCCAGAACTCGTTTTGTCGCTCTAGTTTTATTTCCTAGATAATGGAAACATTTAGTGTGCATAGAGTTGTATCAGTGGTTGATAGAACTTCAGAGAATATTTATCCTACCTTTAGCTCCTCGTTGGGTTCGACACTCTTACTTATCAAAAAGACTACACACGATCCCCTATACTTGTGGGATATCTGGGCCAACATCATGTGGCCGCGCGGGAAGGGGGCTCGCGCCACCGTATGGTGTGGCCGCCCTGGTGCCCTCCTCTGTCTCTCCTTCGGGCTCCGTGTCACGTCGGGTAAAATATTGACTTTGGCTTTTGTCCCGTTTAATTCCGAGAATATTTCCTTACTAGCTTTTCTAAACCAAAAAAGCAGAAAACAGGCAACTGGCACTGTGGCATCTTGTTAATAGGTTAGTCCCAGAAAATATAAAAAAATACCTCAAAGTGTAGACAAAACATAGCAAAGTTTATACTAAACAAGCATGGAGCATCAAAAATTATAGACCCATTTATGACGTATCAGGGGCGGCTCTGTTTCTCTGGCGTGTTTGGCAGCCCAGTTGGTGTGGACTAGGAGTTGTACTGTACTATATTGGAAGGAAACCACTTTGGTCCTTGCGACAAAAAATTCAAACTTTCTTGGTTTAGAAATTTTCACTTGCTTCCCAAACATCGGGAGGGAAGGTTATTCAAAAGATTCATCATTCACATTAGTACTTCTTATCTTATCTTTATCTTGTCTTATCTCTTACAATACCATACCCCTACAAGTGGATTATGCGCCTGCCTATCCAGGGTCGTTTAGGGGTTTAGGGTTTAAGGTTTAGCGAACTTTCAATAATGTTCAAGATTTATGCTTATATTCATAGACCATAATGGTGTTACCGCGATTTAATGAAAGTATCTCAAATTTGGATCTATGAGTGCATGATACCCTACTTGGTTAGGGTTTAATTATGGGTTGAAGGGTTTAGGGTTTTAGTATTTAGGGTTTTAGGGATTATGGTTTAGTGAAGGGAATATGCCCTGAGAGGCAATAATATAGTGTTTATTATGTGTATTCCAAGTATATGATAGATGTTTATTTTGCATGCTATAATTGTATTAATACGGAAACAGTAATACATGTGTGTTTAATAAACAAACAGAATGTTCCTAGTTATGCCTCTCTCATAAACTAGTTCGTTGATTAACAAGATGATCATAGTTTCCTGATCATAGACATTGGACGTTGTTAATAACGAGATCACAACATTAGTGTAATGGTGTGATGAACATTCATCCGAAGTATAGCATTACGATCAAAGTCATTGAGTTATACTGCTATAAACAACTTACGAAGTGATCCTAATCCTTAGACCATGAGATCATGCCAATCACTAACACCGGAAGAATTTCTTGTTGACATCAAACGTCACACCGTAACTGGGTGATTATAAAGATGGCTTCAAAGCTACTAAAGTGTTATGTTGTGAATCATGGATCAAGAGTGGAATTTGTTCATCCCGATGACGGATAGATATACTCTAGGCCCTCTCGGTGATATCACATTGGTTAGCTTGCAAGCAAGTGATTTGATCACTAGAATGTTATATCACGGGAATAATAAAAGAGTGCATCTCAGTAACGAGACCAAACTAGGTATGGAGATACCGATGATTAAATCTCGGACATGTAATATATCATGAAACAAAGGGATTTAGATACAAGCGTAAAAGGTTCCGACGATCACAGGAAAAGTCATCGTTGAATGTGTGGGAGTCAGTATTGATCTCCAGGTCCCGCTACTGATTATAGATCGGAGAAGGGTCTCGATCATGTACGCATTATTCGCGAACCATAGGGTGACACACTTAAGGGACACTGACATCCAGTTGGAGCAAATGTTTCATGTCGAAAGAATAAACAAGCACAGGAATTTATTTCACTAGATACCGAAACAGGTTTTTGGATTAAATTGCATAAAGAGGTTATGCATGTGAAATTGTATTCTAGCAAGGGGTTATATGTGAATGTTTGTCATTAAAGTAATTGACAAAATTCTGAATAAATAAAAGAGTTTTATTTAATGAGAGTTTGCATTAAATTTGGTGGAAATTTAATAGCAAGTTTGAGTGGGATTTTGAGTGGAGGGATTTGAATGGATTTTTGTCAGTGGAGTGTCACCCACATGAATGAAGGAGGGGAGGGGGAAGCCCCCTTGCACCGGCCACCCCCTTGGGGTCCCCCCTCCTCCTAAAAGGCACCCCTCTCCTCACTTCTCACTCACACCTCCTCGTGAAGGATCTCTCTCCCCCTCTAGAATTTATCCCCCATGGTCTCGGACTAGCGATATACATGTTCCCGGTGGCTATACGGCAATAAAGGGTTGTGCTTCCGCTGCATCGCTGGACCGTGGAGGCGGAGGTTGCTCGGTGTCTTGTACGTGTGTGCGAGCATGGATGCGCTGCTGCTTTGCGGCGCTAGGACTTCCTCTCGATCTTGAGATCGGCAAGAGATCGTCTACATTAACCACGAGTCGAACTCGTTAAGCTTTATCGGTCTTCAAGGGTATGTTCTCTACGGATATACATCCGCCCGTTGTTTGTACCTAGTAGATAGATCTTGGTACATAGTTCCCATCGTAGGAAATGTTTTGTTTTCTATGTTGTGAACCCTTAATTTAGGGGTTATTTATTAGGGTTTAGGAGTTGTTTATTAGGGTTTAGGGAATTTTCAATAATATTCAAGCATTATGCTTATATTCGTCGAAGAGAATGGCATTGCCTGTTTTAATGTAAGTATCTCAATTTTGATCTACAAGTGCATGATACTTGCTTGGTCAGGGTTTAGGGGTTTAGTGTTTAGGGTTTTATGGTTTCAGGATTTTTCAATTATGCTCAAGCCGCTTTATGCTTTTAATCGTGGAATAGAATGGCGTTACCGTAATTTAATAAAAGTATCTCAAATTTAGGGGTTTAGCATTCAGGTTTTAAGCTTTAATTTAGGGATTAGGGTTTCGGGAATTTTCAATACAGTTGAAGATTTCTGCATATATTCATGGAATAGAATGACTTAGCAACAATTTACTAATGAAAGTATATCAAACTTTGATCTATATATAAGTGCATGACACCTGCTTGGTTAGGGTTGTTTATGGCCGAGGGTTCAGGGTTTTAGTATTGAGGGTTTAAGGTTTTGGTTTTTAGGGGTAGTTTAGGGTTTAAGAATTTTTCAATAATATATATATGTTTAATCTTAGGGTTAGGTATTAAGGGGTTTAGGGGTTAGGGTTAAGGCTTTAGGGGTTTAGGGTATTTTCAATAATGTTCGAGATTTCGTGAATAAGAATGGCGTTAGTGCAATTTAATGAAAGTATCTGAAATTTTGATCTATGATGAGTGCATGATACGTTCTTGCTTGGTTAGGGTTGTTTATGGGTCGAGGGTTTAGGGTTTTGGTTTTTTAGTGGTAGTTTAGGGTTTAGGGTTTAGAAATTTTTCAATAATATGTCTGAGCTTAGGGTCAGGTGTTGAGGGTTTATGGTTTTTAGGGGTATAGGGCTCAGGGTTTACGCTTTAGGGAATTTTCAATAAAGCTCGAGCTTTGGTGAATTAGAATGGAATTAGCACAATTTAATGAAAGTATATCAAATTTTGATCTATTAGTGCATGATACGTGCTTGCTTGGTTAGCGTTGTTCATGGGTCGAGGGTTTAGGGTTTTGTTTTTTAGGGGTAGTTTAGGGTTTAGGATTTTTTAAAATAATATGTCCGAGCTTAGGGTAAGGGGTTAAGGGTACGTTTAGGGTTTTTAGGGGTTTAGGGATTAGGGCTTAGGGTTTAGGGGGTTAGGGTTTAGGGAATTTTCAATAATGTTTGAGCTTTCGTGAATTAGAATGGTGTTAGAGCAATTTAACGAAAGTATCACAATTTTGATCTATAAGTGCATGATACCCGCTTTGTCGGGGTTTAGGGTCGTATGGTTTATGTTTTAGGTTTTAGGGAACTTTCAATAATGTTCAAGCTTTATGCTCAGATTCGTGGAATGTAATGGCGTTAGCATAATTTAATCATAGTATATCTCAAATGTTGATCTATAAGTTGAAGATATATCTGCTTAGTTACGGTCATTTAGATGTTTGGGGTTTAGAGAATTTTAATTAATGTTGAAACTTTATGCTTATATTTGTGGAACCGAATGGTGTTGCCGCAATTTAATGGACGTATCTCAAATTTGGATCTATAAGTACATGATGCCTTATTTTAGGTGTGCATGATATCTAATTGGTTAGGGTTTAATGATGGGTTGATGAGTTTAGGGTTTATTGTTTTGGTATTTAGGGGTTGAGGTTTTAGGTTTTAGGGGTTTTCTAGGGTTTAGGATTTTAGTGGTAGCTATGAGATTTGAAGACTTTCCAAAAAAAACAGCTTTGCCATATTGTCGTGCCATGTATGGATATTATTGTGTTTCAACCCGAACGACCAAGGTCGTCAGGGCCATATCGATTGAAATAATAGTTTTCGACCCCATAGAGTTCCCAAACTAGATGGGTGCATCTTGGGCTAACAAACATTGTTGACAGTGGGAGTTTTCACACATATAGTGGATTATGCGTCCTATCTAACTACGACAGTTAAATGAATTTCGAAAAAAAATAAAGTCTAGCATGGTGGAGACGGGAGTACAAGGCACGCGTGTCTAAGGGCATCCGTAATGTTGGACCCACCCGAATTATGGAAATTACCACAATGTATAAGGTCAGCATTTTCCACAAGGTGGTACCCACATAGCTTGTCATATTCCTCCATGCAAGGGGAAATGATTTTTCTATACTCTATGTGAAACCCACAAGCTTGAGGTAACTGTAATTTCTCCATAATGTACTACTATATGCCTTAAGGCGTTATTTTTTACACATTGTGGATGCCCTCAGGAAAAACCAAATAATGGGCCCACTTGGCAGTATATGACCAAGCTATAAAACTTCTATGCACACGTCTTCAGTTTAGTGGGTCCCACGAATCGTCTCGGTTAGACACTGTCTAAACGGTGGAGCTTAGTACTACTACTAGTAGTAGTATATTTATTTTTCTTGGACATATGCTCACCCCTGTCCATGCAATGTACATGCAGAGAGAATAAAACATAGGAAAGGGAAGAGGGCAGCAGTGAAGAGAGAAAAGGAGCTAAAGGCAGTTCGATGTCAGAGCAAAGTTTATTATGATGGATTCCTGACATGAGGTACTCCTGCCGCCTTTGGAGTGTAGTACATATTGGAGATATGCCCTAGAGGCAATAATAAAAGTTGTTATTATAATATATTTGTGTTTCTGATAAATGTTTACATTCATGCTTGTGTGATTTGTAAACTAAATTAGAGTCCCTAGTAAAGCCTCTTTATAATACTAGCTTGTTGGTTAATAGATGATCGTGGTTTCTCGATCATGAATATTGAGATTTTATTAAAAACAAGATCATATCATTAGGATAATGGTATGATGGACATACTCCTATAGATAAGCGTAGCATAAATATCAAGTCATTTCAGTATTTCGTTTGCTATAAGCTTTCTGATACATAGTGACCTAATTCCTTTGACCATGAGATCATGCTAATCACCATCACGAGAAGGATCTGATGACATCAAACACCACACCGTAACTGGGTGGCTATAAAGGTGGCATTGAGTGTTCAGAAAGTATGTGTTGAGGCACATGGATCAAGAGTGGGATTTGTCCATCCATATGACGGATAGATATACTCTAGGTCCTCTCGGTGGAATGTCATCCAATTAGCTTGCAAGCATGTGACTGGCTCACAAGGTATCACATACCACGGGAACAAGAAAAGAGTACTTATAGGTAACAAGGTTGAACTAGATATGCAGAGATACTGACGATAAAACCTCGGATTGTCAACACCCGGATTTTTAATCCCAGATGCCCGTTATGCCATACATCGCAACAGGATTACCATTTTTGCGAGACATAACAGATTTGGATACAATAGTACATCATCCATTACAAACCATACATAAGGTCTTACACGAATAAGGATCTCATGATCCAGTTCTTAATACAACTCAAGTTGCGGAATAACGTAATAATAAAAGTAGCGTAGGCAAAGCTCCATCTTTGGGGTCAAGGCAATGCTGACGATGGGAGATGATCCTAGTTGTCGTAACCTTCCTGGGGTACTTCGTCCTAGTACTCCTCTGCATAGTATGGCCACGGGAATAGCCAGGGACAAATCCATGAGTACTCTTTAAGTACTCGCAAACCAATGCTAATCAAGTGAAGGGGGTTTTTGTAGTAGGACACAAAGCTCTAGGGTTGTTTTGCAAAAAGCCAGATTTACTTCTACTAAGTTCAGAAGCAAGAAAAAGCTAGTTGAACTTTTATAACACCTAAGTGGGAACTTGTATTTCATATCACAACTCTGTTGTGGTCAAGTCAAAATCTCAATTCTTTTCACAAGTCATTTGAAAACATCTAACGGGGGAACAGTATGGCCACTCCAACTGTCCATAACCACGGACGCGGCTATTGGAATAGTTTGACACTCTACAGAGATTGTACACTTTCACCACAACATTCGATACATCTGTCTGGAACAAATCCTGAATTCACCATACTCAGTATGCGGATAATCAATACTAACCTTTCAATTACACGCCCTAGTATAGGCACCTCTCCTGTGAGTTTGGCCTCTCAACCATGACCAACTGTCATCTTGGATACTGCACAGGTGGACAATCTTCACAAGGTAGCCTCACCTCAGACCTTGGCCGTGAGGTAACCCATACTAAGGTATATAATTTTCCAGTCAAGCCCTACCCAATTTTCGGGTATTATGGTTGTACGGTAAAATTGGAATGTTATCGCATCTAGACAACCATCAGTTTTATAAAGGGCTAAGGCTCATGCCTTAACATTTTCATCATCAAAATCATCTGGTGTTCGGAAAGACATGTCAAAACATCTCAGTAGAATGACTCATCATTCTAAGGTTTTCATAACCATTTTCCACCAAGTATTCCCATCTAAAGTTGATCAAGTTTTATGCGTAGCACTAGCATCTACAAGTGGGGGGGTGAGTACTAATGAGGGGTGGTAAACAAGTGTAGTTTAACTAGGTTCAGTCTCATGCCTTAGGATGACATCAAGATTATCTAGCTTAGGCCAAATTTAATGCTCTTTATGCAACCTTCAATTATCTTTCTAGTATCTACAATTTACCCAAGTAAACTCTAAGTAATAGCTTTGATAAAGAAATAAAGTAGAAATCTTGCAAGTAAAACTAGGATTGGGTTATCAAGTGGGTATGATCACATATGCTTAAGGCATATGGTTGACATGGTAACAAGCAAGTATTAGCTTGCATAGGTCAACTTGATTAGTAAAGATTGCCTTGTGTAGAGCAGTGGTTGAAGTTCTCCTCGGCTTCTTCTTCATAGTATCCTCCTTCCTCCTCGTATCCTTGGTCGGTACTAGCGTCTATGAATAAATACGAGGTACACAATCACCAAACAATACTTAACTACTTTCAATCATCACACAAAGGTGTTCTATAGATGATCTAGCATCATCACTAATATCAGAAGAATAAAGCATTTGTCTTATTTATTTATTTTTAGAAAAGTAATTTCTACTCATTGAAAAACTACTTAAGATTTAATATTCTCCAAACCAAACATGGGATCATGTTGACAAATGGCATCACCACATATTTCAGTACATGGGAATGTGATTTAAAGTGGTGTCACAATTTAATAAGGTTTAACCTTTTTATTTTAAATCATTAAAGTGGCTAGAAATTCCTATGTGGCATTCTTTTATTACTTGAACATCATTTCTGTAAGTAAACCCATATGTATTTATAACAAAATGGGTTTCATTCAATTTGGATCACTGAATCGAGCTGGGTTGATTTTTGAAACTGGGTACAGAACTAAGTTTGAATATAAATATAAAAAGTTAAGTTGAAACGAGTGGGATGCGCGAGAAGGGTTATTGGGTCGGCCCAGTGTCACTCCGCAGCGCGTGGCGCAACTGACAGGGGGGTTCCACCAGTCAGTGGCTCATAACACGTGAAGCGGTACGGGGCGATCTCGGCCGCATGATCTAAGTCTAATCGAACGGCTACGGCTCATCGTCTATGTCGGGCAGCGCCGGCGAGACAAAACCCTAACGCGGAAGGTGGGGGTCATGGGAGGCTCACCGGGGCTCAGGCGAGGGTCGGCGATGGGGGCAAACGACGAAGTCGACGATGGAGATTCTCCTGGCACCGGCAGCTACTCCTGGGGCGGCTCCAATCGATGGCTTCCTTCTTCTCCAGCAGCGGCGGGCTCCGGTGAAATTCCGGCGATGCGCTGCTCGCCTTGCTCCGTGAGTGTGGTGTGGTGGTTCTGAGTGAGAGGGGAGTGGAATGGTGTGAAGAAATCGAGCGGGGGAGGCCTCTATTTATAGTGGTGAGAGGGGACCGACAGGCGTGGGCTGAGCTCGTCGTGGTCGATGGCACAGAGGGCTATCGGCGTGGGAGACGGTAGGGGGAGGTGTTGTGCTCCCTAGAGAAGCCCAACGGCATTATGGCGAGGCGTGGGGTAGTGCTGATCGGTCGGAACGCTTCGACGCTCTGAGCGTGTCCGATGGAGGTTTTGATGGCGCACAACACGCGTGGTCCGCGCGGAGGCGAACGGGCGTGTCTGCGGGGTTGCTGGGGTGGTGGTGATCACGCGTGCACGCGGCGAAGGCGGCGCACGGTCTGTGGGCGTGTGTCGAGGGTGTCTCACGGGCGCGCTCTCGGCATGCTCGCAGAGAGGCTTGGCATGGCTTGGGCGTGTGGTCCAGTAGCTGGCATTGCTCGAGGCTAGGACAGGGAGTGGCGGTGGGGTGCTGGCTAGCTCCCAGACAAGGTTGGCGAGGCTAGTGTTGCTCATAGCTTGCTGTCGACCATGGGGTGGCAATGGTTCTCTCGGCCTGCTCACCATTGATGACAATGGCCAGCTTACAGTGGTGCTAGAGATTAGTTAAGGTTGCTAGATGATCTACTAAGGCTAGTTGTAACCAGAGAGGGAACAAGTTAGGCCCAAAACACTGCTCAACATAGTGTTTTTGATTTTGTTGATTTGAATCTACAACCTGTTTGATGAAATGGCCGCATGAACTTAAGTTTTGAATTTTGAAAAGATTTTGGTGGGTGTGCTAGGCATGTGTTGAGGGTTCTTTGGATGCTTGGGTTTTGAAAATTGAGCTTGTTTGAGTGGTTTTTGAAATAGTGGGATCTTCCCATATGAAATATATTCAATTTTAAACTGTCATTTAAACTAAGCATTTAAATGTTTTTGGATGATAACAAAGTGGGACTTGGAACCTTGTTATGAGTACTATCAAGGGCTGCAAAGATCCATACATGTTTCTGTTAAGTTCTGAAAGTTAGGGATAGCCAAAGTAGTCATGGGAGTTAAATTGGCAAAAGTGACCATTCACTTAATTTGTTTGTTTTGACTTGTTTGTCTTTCGGAAAAGTTTGGGGATTGTTTAGATGATGTTTATTTCACCTAAGAATCATTTTACAAGCAAAGAAACACAGAACCATGGTAATTCAAAAGAATCCAAATTTTAATACATACACATATGAATGTTTTCATATTTTTAATTGGAAAAGTTTTTGTTAACCCTAAATTATATGATTAGAGTTTGATGATCCAAGTTTAGTATTTCTGGGATGTTACACGGATAAGTAAACTATCGAGAGACAAAGGGAAATTGGTATCGTATGTAATTGGTTCATTCGATCGCAAAGTAATCGTAGAAATATGTGGGAGCCATATGAATTTCCAGATTCCTCTATTGGTTATTGATCGGAGAAGTGTCTCGATCATGTCTGCATAATTCACGAACCGTAGGGAGACACACTTAAGGATTTGACGTTGTTTAGTAGATATGGAATGTAAGTAGGGATACCAAATGTTGTTCGGAGTCTCAGATGGGATCCGGGATATCACGAGGAGATCCGGAATGGTCCGGAGAATAAGATTAATATAAGGAAAGTCCCATTCCGGAGTTCGTGAATGATTTTGATGTTTTCATCGAACAGGTTCAAGAAGGGTCTAGAAGGTTCACCGGACCAGAAGGGGAATGGTCCATCAATGTGTTATGGGTAAGTGGAATGATTGGATCATGTCCTAGGTCACTTTGTTGGGCATTTGCAAGAGATAATTAAAGCTCTAAATTGAAAGTGAAAAGGGAGGTTTGAAAAGTCAAACTAGAACAATGGTTTCCTAGTGGAAGAAGGAAAGAGTCCTTCCTTCTATCCAACTTGGGTTTGGGTATGGATTCAAACTCCCCTCTCCCAAGGCTGCCCCCTCTCATAAATAGAGGGGGAGGGCTTCCCCAAGAACACAACACCAAGCCCTCCCCACCGTGAGCCGCCGCCGCCAGTCCATCGCCGACACCTCCTCCTCCTCTCCGGCCTTCTAAACCTAGATCTCCGGAAACCCTAGATACACCATAACTCGCACCGTCTTAGGCAAAGCCCTATGGGATCTTCCTTCTACTTCCGACACCATGTTGGCGTGCTGCCAGAATCGCGAGGGGAGAACTACAACCTCCGCTGCCTGCTGGAACAAGGGAGAGGAAGGTCTTCATCGAGTACCAAACGTGTGACCGACTGCGGAAGCGCTGCCGGAACGCAGCGCCGGAAGGATCGTCTACGCGATCTTGAGATCGGCAAGTGTACGACTACATCACCCACGAGAATCTGCTCTCGTTAACCGCTTTGGAATCTTTGAGGGTGAGTACTCTAATCAACTCGTTGCTACAATCTAGTAGATAGATCTTGGATTGTTTGTGTGCATGCGGTAGAAAATTTTGTTTTCCATGCTACGAACCCCTACAGTGGTATCAGATCCGTGTCTATATGTAGATTTGTTGCACGAGTAGAACACAATGGTCATTGTGGGCGTTGATGCTTTTTGTTGTAGATTGCTTCTTGTGTACTTTGCATCTTGCGGGATGGTGGGATGAAGCCGCCCGGGCTAACCTTACATGACATCGGTTATGAGACTTACTCCACGCTTGACATGCAACTTGTATTGCATAAGTGGCCTTGCGGGTGCCTGTTTATGCCAACATAGTGAAGATTCAATTTACAATGGGTAATTGACAATACTAGTATCAACGTTGTGGTTCTTGTTCGTAAGTTAGAACGACACTTATTAAAAGACCCAAACCACGTAAAACATGCAAAGAAAATTAGAGGCGTCTAACTTTGTTTTGCAGGGGTGTGATGTGATATGGCCATGATTGTGATTATATATCATGTATGCAATGTTCCTTATTGTAAGTCGGCAACCGATAGGAGCCATATGATTGTCTTTTTAATTCCATTAAGACCCGCGTGTCTATTATTCAAAGTAGTTGTAATAGTTGATGCTGGTGGAAGACAACCATGAAGAGGCGCCATTGACCTTGACGCCATGCCGATGATGATGGAGATCATATTCGTGCTTGAAGATGGAGATCGGAAGCACAAGAAGAAAGGCCATATCATATCACATATTATGAATTGCATGTGATGTTAATCCTTTTATGCATCTTGTATTGCTTAGTTCGTGAAGGTAGAATTATAAGATGATCCCTCTCACAAAATTTCAAGTTATAAAGTGTTCATCCTTAGTAGGCAGCGTTGCTAAAGCTCGTTGTTTCGAAGAACCACGTGATGATAGGGTGTGTTAGATTCTATGAGTGTATACAACGGGAGTAAGCCATATTTGCTCATGCGGAAGATATGGTTTGATCTTGACGAGCCTAGCATGTACAGACATGGTCTGGGAACACGGATCACCAAAAGGTAAAGCGTGGGTCATATAGTAGATATGATGAACATGTTGATTGTTCGCCATTGAATCTACATCAACTCTCGTGATGATCGGTTTTGATGTGGTGGAGTTCGTGTGATCACTAAAACAATGTGAGGGATATTGTTTTGAGTGGGAGTTCACCTAGATTAATTTAACTATTAATTAGAACTCAATTTTCCATAATCCTAGTCTAAACTATTGGAAATATGTTGTAGATCAATGGCGGCCCCTACCATCAATTTTAATGCGTTCCTAGAGAAAGAAAAGTTGAAAAACAATGGAAGAAACTTCGCGGATTGGTTACGCAATTTGAGGATTGTCCTAGAAGCTGGTAATTTGACCTGTGTGCTAGATGTACCGCTGGGTGACCCACCTGCAGCTGATGCTAACGATGCGGTAAAGAATGTTTTCCTCGCTCGGAAGAATCAGTACTCCAAACTTCACTGTGATATCTTTTATAGTTTTGAATCGAAGCTTCAGAAAAGGTTTGATAACCATGACCCTCATGATATTGTCCGTGAACTGAAAATGATATTTGAGGCTCACGCGGCAGTTGAGAGTTATGAGGCTTCTAAAAATTTCTTTAACTACAAGATAGAAGAGGGAATCTCTGTCAGTGAGCACGTGCTTAAGATGGCTGGGCACGCAAGCATACTTCAAAGCTTGGGTATAGTGATTCCTAATACTTTGGGGATTCACCGTGTCCTCCAATCACTACCATGAAGTTACAAGAACTTTGTGATGAACTACAATATGCAAAACATGGACAAGTCGTTGCCCGAACTCTTCTCCATGTTAAAATCTGCGGAAGTGGAGATCAAGAAAGAGCACCAATTGTTGTTGGTCAATAAGACCACCAAATTCAAGAAGCAAGGCAAGTCTAAGAAAAAGGGAAACTTCAATAAGGGAAGTAAGAAAGTTACCGCACCGGCGAAGAAGACCAAGGCTGGGCCTAAGGCTGATACTGAGTGCTTTTACTACAAGGGAGAAGGTCACTGGAAGCAGAATTTCCCTAAGTACTTGGAGGATTTGAAGAATGGCAACATCAAGAAGAAAGGTATATCCGATATACATGTTATTGATGTGTATCTCACTAGTACTCATAGTAGTGCCTAGGTATTTGATACTAGTTCGGTTGCTCACATTTGTAACTCGAAACAAGTGCTGCAGAATAGATGCAAACTAGCGAAGAACAAGGTGACGATGCGCGTTGGAAATGGATCAAAGGTTGATGTGATCGCGGTCGGCACGCTACCTATTCATCTACCATCGGGATTAGTTTTATACTTAAATAATTGTTATTTGGTGCCTGCGTTGAGCATGAACATTATATCAGGATCATGTTTATTGCGAGACGGTTACTTGTTTAAGTACGAGAATAATGGTTGTTCGATTTATATGAGTAATATGTTTTATGCACATGCACCTTTGATAGATGGTCTATTCTTATTGAATCTCGATTGTAGTAATACACATATTAATAACATTGAAGATAAACGTTTGAAATTGAGCGATAACTCGACCAATATGTGGCACTGTTGTCTTGGTCACATTGGAGTGAAGCGTATGAATAAACTCCATTCCGATGGACTTCTTGAATCACTTGATTTTGAATCACTTGAAAGATGCGAAGCATGTCTGATGGGTAAAATGACTAAGACTCCATTTTCTGGTATGATGGAGCGAGCTACGGACTTATTGGAAATCATACACACCGATGTGTGTGGTCCAATGAGTGTAGCATCGCGCGGTGGTTATCGTTATGTTCTTACCTTCACGGATGACTTGAGTAGTCATGGGTGTATCTATTTCATGAAACATAAGTCTGAAACTTTAAGGAATTTCAAAGTGAAGTAGAGAATCAACGTAACAAGAAGATTAAATTTCTACGATTTGATCGTGGATGTGAATATCTTAGTTACGAGTTTGGCGAACATTAATGTGAAATACTTTCACAATTGACACCGTCGGGAACACCACAACATAATGGTGTGTTCGAACGTCATAATCGAAGTCTCTTAGATATGGTTCGTTCTATGATGTCACTTACAGATTTACCGCTATTTTTTTGCGTTTATGCATTAGAAACAGCCGCATTCACTTTAAATAGGGCACCATCTAAATCCATTCAAACGACACCGTATGAATTATGGTTTGGGAAGAAACCTAAATTGTCATTTCTTAAAGTTTGGGGTTGCGAAGCTTATGTAAAGAAGTTACAGCCAGACAAGCTTGAACCCAAAGCGGAAAAATGCGTCTTCATAGGATACCCAAAGGAAACTATTGGGTATACCTTCTATCATAGATCCGAGGGCACAATCTTTGTTGCCAAGAATGGATCCTTTCTAGAAATGGAGTTTCTCTCGAAAGAAGTGAGTGGAAGGAAAGTAGAACTCGACGAGGTTGTTGAACCTTCTCTCGAACTTGCGAGTAGCGCAGCACCGGAAGTAGTTCCGGTGGCGCCTACACCAATAAGAGAGGAAGCTAATGATGTTGATCATGAAACTTCGGTTGAAGTAACTACGGAACCTCACAAGTCAACGAGAACTCATACCACTCCTGATTGGTATGATCCCGTTATGAGTGTCATATTGGTGGACAACACCGATGACTGTCGGGGGTGTACCCCCAGGTACCCCAGAGTTGGTAAATTAAGTAAGTCAATAAGATACGTATGTAGGAAAATGATATTAAATATGAGTAAAAAAGGTAAACAGAAAAAGGAAAAGAGGAAAAGAGGACCTGGGCCGAATTGAAGCTAATTCGGCCTGGTCCTGCCACCCTCCTAGGCGAAAACAGCATCATGGGCCTAATCCGTCCCAGCAGCCGAGCTACCACCGCGTCACCACCTCACTCCACCGACCTCTCCCCGCGCTCCCTCCGGCTCCCGCGCTGTGCTCCACGCCCGCGCATTCCTTCCCCGGGTGGGCCGGCACGAGCAGCGCCTAGTCACCCGCCTCGTCGCCCGGGTGGGCCGAATGGGCGCAAGCTCGGCCCACCGTGGGACTCTGCGCATGCTCCCTCACCTCGTCGCCCGGGTGGGCCGAATGAGGCTAAGCTCGGCCCACCGCGGGACTCAGCACCACAGGCTCCTCTCCATTACCTCCGGCTGGGCCCAGGAACAGGCTGCTCCATCTGGGCCGAATAAGAGCTACCTCGGCCGGGCTGAGCAAAGACTCGGTTGGGCTGGCATCTCGCCACCTGGGCCGCTTCTTCTCCACCAGGGCCGAGTCATCCAAGGCCTGGGCCGAGTTTCTGCTTCGCCTGGGATGTCTGGGCCGAATCAGTTCACCCCAGACACCCTGTTATTCATCCCCGAACGTTTCCACGACCACTACATCGACATATCTTCAGGCCAAGACAAGAGAAGCAAGTCACGTGCCAGTCTTGGGATACCCATGGCTCATACTGGCACAAGGTCCTTTGAAATATGCCCTTGGCATCAAGAAGATGCTAGGGAATATGCCCTTGGCACCAGGAATATGCCATGGCATCTCCAAAGATGCCAAGGCATATGCTGAGCATCTAAATAGATGCCAGGAATATGCTACATAGATGCCAAACGTGGGGAACAAGACTTGTCCCCTGGGCTCCCCTTTATAAGGAGCACCAGGGGGATCGTTCTAGAAGAGGCCCCGAAGGGCTCCTCCCCTCTCAGCTCACTAGGAGCTCTCCTTCTTCCTCTTTCTCCATTCTCATAGGGAGATTAGATAGAAGCATAGGGGAAACAGCTCAAGGAGCATGATTGTAGCCACAAGTATGGCAAGATTATAAGGGATTAGATGTATAGAATGAGGTGTTATCTCCACTTGAGAGGGTCAATCCAATATACATTGCATTTCTCTTTGTTCATACGAATGCGGTCTTCACCACATCATCCCTCCCCGGATTGCTCCACGTCCATCGGCCCCAACTTTAGCCTACCCATGGCATATGTCGTGACACCACCACGACATTTGGCACCCACCGTGGGGCCTTCTAGTGGTGTTGGTTGGGTTTCCATCCGGACGGGAACATCTTCATCAACTTCTTCCTCACAGGGCTCATTCAGCTTCACCAAGTCAACGGAGAACAAAGAGGTAAGCGCAGAGACTCTCCAAGTCTAACTCATCAAAGCAGGTAAGACTCAGCAAGAACGACTCAAGCACTACTCCAAGCTTACTGTAAGTACCAAGTAACTCAGCAGGGCGAGTATGACCTAGCAAGACTCACCCAAACACTTCTCCAAGTATACTGTAAGTGACAGATAACTCAGCCAACTACACTCAATCCTTCATCCCGGGGAGAAAATAACTTAACCCGGGGACTAGTCAACTTATCCGTGGAGTCACCTTTAGATTAAGAGAACATCCCGTTGATTTAGGTCTATACACCAGCCAGCTTATCTGTAAACTCGGCCATAAGTTGAATCAGCCTATTTGTGATTCAGATAGATTTTGAGTCAATTAAAATTTGTTTTGGATTACCCATTAACTCAGCTCACCGGCCAGCTTATCTGTTAACTCGGCCATGAGTTGAATCATCTTATTTGTGATTCAGGTAGATTTTGAGTCAGTTTATTTATGCTTTGGATTGTCCTCTAACTCAGCTTACCAGCCAGCTTATTGTTGATTCGGATATAACTTGAAGTCAATTTGTTTATGCTTTGAATTAACCTTTAACTCAGCTCAGTAAGTTGTCTCTGATTCGGACTAACATTTGGTTCAGCTTGCCAGGGTACTTTATAATTCGGATTGGTATTCATACTCGCGGTACTAATTGTATCTCTGATTCAGGCCGAAGCTTTATTCAGTTCACCAGATTGCCAGGTTATGTTATGACTCGGATTGATATCTCACCATCTTACCAGGTTATCCCGTATCTCGGATGACTATTGGCCAGCTTATCATATCTCGAATCTATATCTCATATCTACATCTCGAATCGGATCTCTCAGCGGTTAGCCCTATTATCATATCCCAAAGCTTAATCTCGGATCTATATCTCGGATCCATATCAAAGGCAAGTTTTCGTCATCACGCCAAATCAAGCTATATCATGGCAAATAGATAACTCAGACTAAGTCAATTTGGAGTAAAGTAACTCAGATTGGAGTTGAGTTAACTCGGATTTGAGTAATGTAACTCGGATTTGGGATGAGTTAACTCGGATTTGAGTAATATAACTCGGATTTGAGCCAGATGACTCAGACTTACATATAAGTCAATTTTGAGTAAAGTAACTCGGATTTGGGATGAGTTAACTCGGATTTGAGCCAGATGACTCAGACTTACATATAAGTCAATTTTGAGTAAAGTAACTCGGATTTGGGATGAGTTAACTCGGATTTGAGTAATATAACTCGGATTTGAGTCAGATGACTCAGATTTAAGACATAAATTCAAAATCAAGTAAAGTAACTCGGATTTGGGATGAGTTAACTCGGATTTGAGTCATATAACTCGGATTTGAGTCGGAAGACTCAAGACATAAAGTTAGAATTGAGTAAAGTAACTCGGATTTGGGATGAGTTAACTCGGATTTGAGTCATATAACTCGGATTTGAGTCAGATGACTCAGACTTAAGAAATAAAGTCAGAATCGAGTAAAGTAACTCGGATTTGGGATAGGATAACCCGGATTTGAATCATGTAACTCGGATTTGAGTCAAATGACTCAGACTTAGGCATAAAGTCAGTTTTGAGTAAGGAAACTCGGATTTGGAATCAGATGAATCGGATAAAGACTAACCCAATGAGGTTAAATGAGCAGTGCCCAAGAAGGCCAGAGCTCATAACTTACCCAATGAGGTTAAAAGAGCAATGCCCAAGAAGCCAAGAACTCATAACTTACCCAATGAGGTTAAATGAGCAGTGCCCAAGAAGGCCAGAGCTCATAACTTACCCAATGAGGTTAAGTGAGCAGTGCCACTACAAGGAATATGGCTATATATGACCCTCCATTTTCGTCACAAAATCGTCATAGTAGTTCGTTTATGACGATTCTATGACGATTTTGAGATCGTCGAAAGCTGGGCGTCGCAAATGAACTATAACGACGTTTTTGGTAAAATCGTCATAACCGTCTATGACGATATTAAATCGTCATAACGTCTATGACGATCTAATATCGTCATGGACCATCTAGCCAAGCCAGCTCAGATCCTACGTGGCCGATCCTACGTGGCAAAATTGTGACGAAATGAAATCGTCTTAAATCAAAATAAGCCCAGTCCATTTTAGTGATCTAAATGGGCTGGCCCAATAATGTTGGACTTTTTCTGTTTTGGGCCTAGGCCATTTGTAGAGCATTTTATTTTATGTCGTGTCTATGGGCCATGGCCTTTTTTTTTAGGGTGTATTCGACTTTTTAGATCTAGTACGGACCCAAATGTACAAACCATCCCAACAACATTTCCAAATATATAGTTCACACAAAACAACAGTATATAATCCAGAATTTAAACATAATAGCCACGAGGCTAATAAGTAACACTATTACATGACATGATAGCTAGATCATCATAATAGATATAGATATCTGATACAACAGATATAAACATGATAGCAGATACAGCAGCCAAATTTGAGACACAATATCCAAAAAGACAGCAAATATAACAGATGTAAACATGACAGATTCGCTACTCGTTGTCAGCTTCATCATCAGGTATCTCGAAACCAAATTCCTCTTCCAAGGCCATCACAACCTCCATTGCATCCAGACTATCCAGGACAAGATCATCCTTGAAGTGGGCATCTGGTTTCACATATAGGACAGTAAGTTAGGCAAAGAACAAATGTGCATGTTTCTGGATATTAAATAAAGCACTATCCAATACTTCCCTTTATTTTCTGTTGCAACAGGGTTTCAAATGTTTACAACATGAAAAATGGACCTTTTCTATCTATGTTACTATATACATCAGTCCCTAACTATACTAGCATCTGCTTATGAATCCCTGCTGCTTATCATAAATAGCATAGTTTGCTTCCTAATAACTCTAGTCTAAAAAATTAGGAACTACAGCAGTAGTTTTCATGTGTCCAAAAAAGAACAGCCAATGTCATCCCAAATAAGAAAAATAACAGCAGTAGTTTTCTTTATGCTGACTCCAAAGTCTCATAAACAGTAAACACTGGTTAAATACATAGGGATGAGAAACTAAAACAAGTATGTCATGAATTTCCTACAAGAGAGAATATAGAGGACCTCCAAGTCAATTAAGTCATAGCATATAAGCTATTCTTATCCATTACTTAGCCAATGTAGTTCTGTACACAGATTTTTTAAGAAACAAGAAACTATTACCAAAGGAAGAATGGTTAGTTGGTTAGTTTGCTCTCAGAAATGAATAGTGTGTTGCACTGTTAAAAGTTCATCATTGAGCTAAACTTTAGAAAGGGGCAAGTTTCACCAAAAAAAGTAGCATCTGTTCATATCAGTATATTTTGCCTCAGTACAACATCATAGGCTGGAGAGGGGCAAGTTTCACCATGAAAGCTAAGGTAATAAGATAAAGATTCCACAAATATCAAGTTTTCACTTGATCTCATCCACACCAGCAGGTCCCACTTGCAAGCAGCTTGCGCATCAACATGCAAGTAGCTGCTGTCAACACCACAGCAGACCAGGAAACCAGATAAGAAGGAACAGCGTAGCTAACAATTACCTAGACACATTCCACAGCACATCCACACAAAGTTACCATCAGAGTGTTATACCTCACCCTCAACCAACTCTGGTTGCTCCTTGGAGCCATCCAGGAGCTAGAAGTAGAGGGATTCACAGCAAAGGCAACATGGTTGCAAGGTAGGAGGAGGCAAGAAGCACTATATTAGTAGGAGGAGAAGGATTTCTAGGACAGGATGCATGGAAGCTTATATTAGTAGCATAACAAGATCAACAATCATATCTTGTAGCAGGTATAACTTTACAATATTTTTAGCATATGTATTCTCTTTTGCATCAGCATCTTGGGAAAATAAAGAGACTAATACCCATCAAATCCACCCCTATACCATTTCAACTAGATGATCATCTAGGAGGATTGGATGAGGGTGTGCTCTCAAATTTACATAGAGATGCTATGTATGTTCCTCATAGAGAAATAAAAAGATACACCATAATCTCTGTTCTTATTTAGAGTTGGCCTCAGCCTTTGCATCCTAGGCAGGGGCTATAGCACACTTCTACTAATCATACCAAGGCCATAAAAGCATACAAATCATCTTTGCACAAACCAGCAAGCATGAGGGATTGCTGGGCACAAATCCAAAAGAATTGGAATTGCACCTCAGGCACAATCCCAAACTCACTCCCATCAAACTCTCAATCTAGTCTCTAAAACTAGAACATCAGCCCTTCAACAAGTTTGATAATAAATCCTTTTCTTAGATATTCAAAAATATCTAAGAATCATTTTATATTTTAAAACAAAGGTAACTGAATTACACACTGCTCATCTTCACAGTTTGATTCAAGGAAACTAGAACTCATATAGCTCCAGCAATTGAACAAAAATACAGGCCATAGGGGATCTGCAACATCACAAAACATGCTCTTTAAATGAAATCATCTTCATAGCCATTTGGCTAGGAATCATTCAGATTATTGTTGTCATATGGACAGAGTAATCATATTGATTACCCAAATAATCTTTATCATTTTCCTAGCAGTAATTCTAGAATCAAAGCTATACCTTATTTCACTGACAGATCTGACAGAGAATAAAGCATTTTCCTAGAAAGTGTTTCTGGGAATCATTTTAGTGAATATTCCATGGTCACATAAGTTCTGAATCCAGAGCATGTCAATTGAGCATCAAACCAGAGCTAAGATATCTCCACCAGACACAGTTATACATCAGTAATTAACCACCAGAAAAGATACAAAAGCTTAGAGAGCAAAGCACACAAAGGGTACACTATTTGACTAGTAGTCAGCACCACATATCGACCTATACTTTAACAGAAAAACAAACTGGACAGTCAAATATAAAAATGGCATATAGTATGATTTGTTTCTCCAAGAATTAAAAGTATGAGAAACTAGCTAGTAAAGTAACATGTAAACAGTTATCATGTAAGCAGTCAATTTCAAGAACTGAATACAAACTCTATGAAGTAAACTACTTCAGTGATCACAGTAGAACAGTCAAAAAGAAGAACAAGCAATACATGAATCACAGTAAGATAAGTGAGGCAACTATGAGTTTATAAGATAAAATGGACTCATTTTCACAATTCAGTGCAAAGTAGAGCTGCACAGGGACCATGTTTTCTATCAGGGAGGATGGAAAAAATTTATCAGGAGCCCAGTGGCCTGCCCCACCATTTCACAATCCAACCCAATTGCATCTACTAACTAAAAATACCCCAGGAGAATCTCACCTTTCCTATCCTAGTCACAGCCCAACCCAAGCAGAGGAGAGCATCCGAGTCAGGCAAGCAACCACTATCCAGTACACCGAACAGCAGAGTCTCAGACGGTTGGCAGAGGATGAGGAGGAGGAGCAGTACCTACGACCGGACATGGATTTGGCCGGGCTGGAACCGAAAGGCGACATCCGCGCGAGCGCGCCATAGCCCCCTCCCTCGTACGCCGACGGGCTCGGCGATGCCAGAGGCTGGCGGTTCTCCGCGCATCTGTCCCGCTCCTCCACCTTCACCGCCGCCATCGCGCCCATCACCATCACTCACCGCCGCCACGTCATCCACGCTGCCGCCGCCGCCTAAAACCACCACAGCAACATCCACGGGACCTGCAAACACGGGCCAGATGCATAAGACGTTAGGACACAGAGGTGGGGAAAGAGCTTGACCGCCGCCAGACCGCGTCGCCGACCACCGACAGACTTGAAGAGAGGTTGTGGTGCTGGGGGAGTGAGGGGGCGAGCGGAGATCAGCCAGATGGGATCGGGAGTGATGGGGGTGGGGGTGGGGGTGGGGGTGGCGGCGGAGATAGGAGGGAGTGGCCTGTGCGGCGGTGTCAGGGAAGAGGATCCCGAACAGAGGGCGGCGGCGGCGCACGCGGATCTTGCTGGAGAAGGGAGAGGTGTTCGCTGCAGAAGGAAGGGAGAGGGCGGTGGCGGCGGGCGGTGGGATTAGGGTTGGCGGAGGGGAGATGCGTTCACTGGGAGGGGCACGCGATGGTGAAATATCTGGTGTCTGCGCGCGTGAATAGGATGGGTACCTTGCCACGTCATCTATCCGTGTCAAGTTCCCACGGATCAACATCCTGTCCGTCCATCCTATACACATCCAATGGCCCATCTTGCTATCCTCCGCATTTAGACCTTTCTAGCTTTTATGACGATTTCACCGAAAGAAATTACGACGTTTTGAGCAAAATCGTCACAGTTTATTGAGGTTTTGGCCCTCCCAAGCATCCGGTGTGGAATTTTAAGACGATTTTGTAGATGGTCACTACCAAAACGTCACAAGTTAACACATTTCTTGTAGTGTGCCCAAGAAGGCCAGAGCTCATAACTTACCCAATGAGGTTAAAAGAGCAACGCCAAAGAAGGCAAGAACTCATAACTTACCCAATGAGGTTAAATGAGCAGTGCCCAATAAGGCCAGAGCTCATAACTTACCCAATGAGGTTAAAAGAGCAACGCCAAGGAAGGCAGGAACTCATAACTTACCCAATGAGGTTAAATGAGCAGTGCCCAAGAAGGCCAGAGCTCATAACTTACCCAATGAGGTTAAATGAGCAGTGCCCAAGAAGGCCAGAGCTCATAACTTACCCAATGAGGTTAAAAGAGCAACGCCAAAGAAGGCAAGAACTCATAATTAACCCAATGAGGTTAAATGAGCAGTGCCCAATAAGGCCAGAGCTCATAACTTACCCAATGAGGTTAAAAGAGCAATGCCAAAGAAGGCAGGAACTCATAACTTGCCCAAAGAGGTTAAAAGAGCAGTGCCCAAGAAGGCAAGAACTCATAACTTACCTAATGGGGTTAAAAGACCAGTGCCCATAAAGGCCAGAAGTCCAGAAACTAACCCGAAGGGGTTATGACCAGTGCCCATGATGGCCAGAGGTCCAGGAACTTACCCAAAAAGGTTATGACCAGAACCCAAGAAGGCCAGAAGTCGAAAAACTTGCCCGGAAAGGTTATGAGCAGTGCCCAAGAAGGACAAAGTCACAAACTTGCCCAAAAGGATTATTCGACCAAGAAATATATGACAAGGAAGTTGTATGTCATAAAACAACTCTGGGAATATTTAATATGAAGCCTATGCACGACTCTACGAATCCCACATAGCCTCGGGGAGTAATGTCGGGGGTGTACCCCCAGGTACCCCAGAGTTGGTAAATTAAGTAAGTCAATAAGATACGTATGTAGGAAAATGATATTAAACATGAGTACAAAAGATAAACAGAAAAAGGAAAAGAGGACCTGGGCCGAATTGAAGCTAATTCGGCCTGGTCCTGCCACCCTCCTAGGCGAAAACAACATCATGGGCCTAATCCGGCCCAGCAGCCGAGCTACCACCGCGTCACCACCTCACTCCACCGACCTCTCCCCGCGCTCCCTCCAGCTCCCGCGCTGTGCTCCACGCCCGCGCATTCCTTCCCCGGGTGGGCCGGCACGAGCAGCTCCTAGTCACCCGCCTCGTCGCCCGGGTGGGCCGAATGGGCGCAAGCTCGGCCCACCGCGGGACTCTGCGCAGGCTCCCTCACCTCGTCGCCCGGGTGGGCCGAATGAGGCTAAGCTCGGCCCACTGCGGGACTCAGCACCACAGGCTCCTCTCCATTACCTCCGGCTGGGCCCAGGAACAGGCTGCTCCATCTGGACCGAATAAGAGCTACCTCGGCCGGGCTGAGCAAAGACTCGGCTGGGTTGGCATCTCGCCGCCTGGGCCGCTTCTTCTCCACTAGGGCCGAGTCATCCAAGGCCTGGGCCGAGTTTCTGCTTCGCCTGGGACGTCTGGGCCGAATCAGTTCACCCCAGACGCCCTGTTATTCATCCCCGAACGTTTCCACGACCACTACATCGACATATCTTCAGGCCAAGACAAGAGCAGCAAGTCACGTGCCAGTCTTGGGACGCCCATGGCTCAGACTGGCACAAGGTCCTTTGAAATATGCCCTTGGCATCAAGAAGATGCTAGGGAATATGCCCTTGGCACCAGGAATATGCCATGGCATCTCCAAAGATGCCAAGGCATATGCTGAGCATCTAAATAGATGCCAGGACTATGCTACGTAGATGCCAAGCGTGGGGAACAAGACTTGTCCCCTGGGCTCCCCTTTATAAGGAGCACCAGGGGGATTGTTCTAGGAGAGGCCCCGAAGGGCTCCTCCCCTCTCAGCTCACTAGGAGCTCTCCTTCTTCCTCTTCCTCCATTCTCATAGGGAGATTAGATAGAAGCATAGGGGAAACAGCTCAAGGAGCATGATTGTAGCCACAAGTATGGCAAGATTATAAGGGATTAGATGTATAGAATGAGGTGTTATCTCCACTTGAGAGGGTCAATCCAATATACATTGCATTTCTCTTTGTTCATACGAATGCGGTCTTCACCACATCATCCCTCCCCGGATTCGTCCACGTCCATCGGCCCCAACTTTAGCCTACCCATGGCATATGCCGTGACACCACCATGACAATGACACTGCAACATTTGAGGAAGCGATGATGGGCCTAGATTCCAATAAATGGGAAGAAGCCAGGAAATCCGAGATTGGATCCATGTACGAAAACCAAGTATGGACTTTGGTGGGCTTACCTGATGGCCGGAAGGCTGTCGAGAACAAATGGATTTTCAAGAAGAAAACAGATGCTGATGGTAATGTTACTGTCTATAAAGATTGACTTATCGCAAAAGGGTTTCGACAAATTCAAGGAGTTGACTATGATGAGACTTTCTCACCAGTAGCGAAGCTAAAGTCTGTGAGGATTTTTTTAGCAATCGCTGCATATTATGATTATGAGATATGGCAGATGGATGTCAAAACGGCATTCCTCAATGGAGACATTTATGAAGAGTTGTATATGGTACAACCCAAAGGTTTTGTCGATCCTAAAGGTGCTAACAAGGTATGCAAACTTCAACGGTCCATTTATAGATTGAAGCAAGCATCCCAAAGTTGGAATCAACATTTTGATAATTAATCAAAAGCTTTCGTTTTATACAAACTTATGGAGAAGCTTGCATTTACAAGAAAGTGAGTGGGAGCTCTATAGCATTCTTAATACTATATGTAGATGACATATTGTTGACTGGGAATGATGTAGACCTTCTTAATAGTGTCAAGGATTATTTGAATAATAGTTTTTAAATGAAAGATCTTGGTGAAGCAGCTTACATATTAGGAAAAAATATTTATAGAGATAGATCAAGACGCCTAATATCATTGTCACAAAGTACATATTTGGACAAAGTTCTAAAGTGTTTTGGAATGGAAGATAGCAAGAAAGGGTTCTTGCCCATGTTGCCCAATACGACCTTGAGTAAAACTCAAATTCCTGCAATAGAAGAAGATAGAGAAAGGATGAGTAAGACTCCCTATGCCTCAGCCATAGGATATCTTATGTATGCCATGCTATGTACTAGACCCTACATTGCATATGATGTTAGTTTGACTAGCAGGTATCAAAGTGATCCAGGAGTGGATCATTGGACAGCGGTCAAAAACATCCTTAAGTACTTGAGAAGAACTAAGGATATGGTTCTTTCTTATGGAGGTGATGAACAGCTTGTTGTTAATGGTTACACAGATGCTAGTTGGAACACCGATCCGGATGAATCTAAATCTCAATATAGATACGTATTTACTTTGAATGGTGCAGCAGTTAGCTGGAGGAGTGCAAAGCAAAGCATTATGGCGAGATCTTCAACTGAATCGGAATACATAGCTGCTTCAGAGGTTTCACAAGAGGCGATATGGATGAAGGATTTCATTACAGAGCTCAGTGTGGTTCCAAGTGCGCTGGACCCAATGTCTATCTAGTGTGATAACATTGGCGCCATAGCCAATGCACAAGAACCAAGGTCACACAAGAAGCTGAAGCACATCAAGCTACGTTTTCACGCTATTCGAGAGCATGTCCAAGATGGTGACATAAAGATTTTCAAAGTACACACTGATCTGAATGTGGCGGATCCGTTGACTAAACCTCTCCCGAGGGTCAAACATGACTAGCACCAAACCGCCATGGGTGTGCGGTATATTACCATGTAATCTAGATTAGTTGACTCTAGTGCAAGTGGGAGACTGTTGGAGATATGCACTAGAGGCAATACTAAAATTGGTTATTCTTATATATTTGTGTTTATGATAAATGTTTACATTCATGCTATAATTGTATTAAACGGAAACATTAATACTTGTGTGATTTGTAAACTAAATTAGAGTCCCTATTAAAGACTCTTTATAATACTAGCTTGTTGGTTAATAGTTGATTGTGGTTTCTCGATCATGAACATTGAGATGTTATTAACATCAAGATCATATCATTAGGAGAATGGTATGATGGACATACTCCTATAGATAAGCGTAGCATAAAGATCAAGTCATTTCAATAGTTCGTTTGCTATAAGCTTTCTGATACATAGTAACCTAATTCCATCGACCATGAGATCATGCTAATCACCATCACTAGAAGGATGCTTCGATGACATCAAACACCACACCGTAACTGGGTGGCTATAAAGGTGGCATTGAGTGTTCAGAAAGTATGTGTTGAGGAACATGGATCAAGAGTCGGATTTGTCCATCCATATGACGGATAGATATACTCTGGGCTGTCTCGGTGGAATGTCATCCAATTAGCTTGCAAGCATGTGACTAGCTCACAAGGGATCACATACCACGGGAACGAGAAAAGAGTACTTATCAGTAACAAGGTTGAACTAGGTATGCTGAGATACCGACGATCAAACCTCGGATAAGTAAACTATCGTGAGACAAAGGGAAATTGGTATCATATGTAATTGGTTCATTCGATCGCAAAGTAATCGTAGAAATATGTGGGATCCATATGAATTTCCAGATTCCTCTATTGGTTATTGATCAGAGAAGTGTCTCGGTCATGTCTGCATAATTCACGAAATGTAGGGACACACTTAAGGATTCGATGTTGTTTAGTAGATATGGAATGTAAGTAGGGATACTGAATGTTGTTCGGAGCCTCGGATGGGATCCGGGATATCACGAGGAGATCCGGAATGGTCTTTAGAATAAGATTCATATAAGGAAAGTCCGATTCCGGAGTTCGGGAATGATTTCGATGTTTTCATCAGAGTGGTTCTAGAAGGGTCTAGAATGTTCACCGGACCGGAAGGGGAATGGTCCATGAATGTGTCATGCGTAAGTAGAATGATTGGATCATGTCCTAGGTCACTTGGTTGGGAATTTGCAAGAGAGAATTAAAGCTCTAAATTGAAAGTCCAAAGGGATGTTTGAAAAGTCAAACTGGAACAATGGTTTCCTAGTGGAAGAAGGAAAGAGTCCTTCCTTCTATCCAACTTGGGTTTTGGTATGGATTCAAACTCCCCTCTCCCAAGGCTGCCCCCTCTCATAAATAGATGGGGAGGGCTTCCCCAAGAACACAACACCAAGCCCTCCCCACCGTGATCCTCCGCCGCCGAGCCGCCGCCGTCGGCCCATCGCCGACACCTCCTCCTCCTCTCCGGCCTTCTAAACCTAGATCGCTGAAAACCATAGATCCACCATAACTTGCACCGTCTTAGTCGAAGCCCTGCGGGATCTTCCTTCTACTTCCGACACCATGTCGTCGTGCTGCCAGAATCGCGAGGGTATAACTACAACCTCCGTTGCCTGCTGGAACAAGGGATAGGAAGGTCTTCATCAAGTACCGAACGTGTGACCGACGGCGGAAGCGCTGCCCGAATGCAGCACTGGAAGGATCGTTTACGCGATCTTGAGATAGGTAAGTGTAAGACTACATCACCCACGAGAATCCTCTCTCGTGAACCTCTTTGGAATCTTCGAGGGTGAGTACTCTAATCAACTCATTCCTACAATCTATTAGATAGATCTTGGCTTGTTTGTGTGCATGCGGTAGAATTTTTTTTTCCATGCTACGAACCCCTACACTCTACTAGTAGTAAATTTGAGGACCTTTGCACGCAAAAAAATGGAAGTGTATTTTCTCTCTCCTTCGATGCCTCTCTTCGCCCCTCTCCCCTCGCGCATCGGTCTGGCTAATCTCTCCCTCATCCACAGGGTGGCAATGCGCACGTGCGCGTCGGTACGACAGCTCTATTTGTTTTTTAGGGGGCGTCTCTATTTCTCTAGCGTGTTTGGCAGCCGTGTTGGTGTGGACTAGGAGTAGTAGTGTACTATATAGGAACGAAACCACTTTCGTCCTTGGCAGAAAAAATTCAAATTTTTGCGGTTTAGAAATTTTAACTTTCTTCCAAAACATCAGGAGGGAAGGTTATTCAAAAGATACGTCATTCACATTAGTACTTCTTATCTTATCTTTATCTTGTCTTATCTCTTACAATACCATACCACTACAAGTGGATGATACCCCTGCCTGGCCAGGGTCGTTTAGGGGTTTAGGGTTTAAGGTTTAGCGAACTTTCATTAATGTTCAAGCTTTATACTAACAATCGTGGAACATAATGGTGTTACCACAATCTAATAAAAGTATCTCAAATTTGGATCTATGAGTGCATGATACCCTGCTTGGTAAGGGTTTAATTATGGGTTGAAGGGTTTTGGGTTTTCGTATTTAGGGATTTAGGGATTAGGGTTTAGGGGTTGTTTATTCGGGTTTTGGGAATTTTCAATAATGTTCAATCTTTATTCTTATATTCGTCGAAGAGAATGGAGTTGCCCATTTTAATTTAATTATCTCAATTTTGATATACAAGTGTATGATACTTGCTTGGTTAGGGTTTAGGGGTTTAGTGTTAGGGTTTTATGGTCTTGGTATTTTTCAATTATGTTCAAGCCACTTTATGCTTTTAATCATGGAATAGAATGGCGCTACCATAATTTAATTAAAGTATCTCAAATTTAGGGGTTTAGGGTTCATATTTTAGGGTTTAGGTATTTAGGGGTTTAATTTAGAGTTTAGGTTTCAGGAATTTTCAATAAAGTTCGAGCTTTATTCATATATTCATGGAATAGAATGAATTATGAAAAATTTAATAACGAAAGTATCTCAAATTTTGATATGTATATAAGTGCATGATACCATCTTTGTTAGGGTTGTTTATGGGCCGAGGGTTCACGGTTTTAGTATTGAGGGTTTAGGGTTTTCGTTTTTTTGGCGGTAGTTTAGGGTTTAGGGTTTAAGAATTTTTCAATAATATATATATATATATATTTTTGAGCTTATGGTTAGGGTTCGAGGGTTTAAGTTTTTTAGGGCGTATAAGGCTTAGGGTTAAGGCTTTAGGGGGTTAGGGTTTAGGATATTTTCAATAATGTTCGAGATTTCATGAATAAGAATGGCATTAGTGCAATTTAATGGAAGTATCTCGAATTTTGATCTATGATGAGTGCATGATACGTGCTTGCTTGGTTAGGGTTGTTTATGCATCGAGGGTTTAATGTTTTAGTATTGAGGTTTAGGGTTTTGATTTTTTAGGGGTAGTTTAGGGTTTAGGGTTTTGGAATTTTTAAACAATATGTCTGAGCTTAGGGTGAGGGGTTCAGGGTTTATGGGTTTTAGGGGTATAGGGGTTAGGATTTAGGCTGTAGGGCATTTTCAATAATGCTTAAGATTCCGTGAAATAGAATGGCATTAGCATGATTTAATGAAAGTATATCAAATTTTGATCTATTAGTGCATGATACGTGCTTGCTTGGTTAGGGTTGTTTACGGGACGAGGGCTTAGGTTTTTGTTTTTAGGGATAGTTTAGGTTTTAGGATTGTTTTTCAATAATATGTCCGAGGTTAGGGTAAGGGGTTAAGGGTACGTGGCTTATGGTTTAGGGGGTTATGGTTTAGGGTTATGGTTTTCAATAATATTCGAGATTTCATGAATTAGAATGACATTAGAGCAATTTGACACAAATTTTGATATATAAGTGCATGATACCCGCTTGGTCAGAGGTTAGGTTCGTAGGGTTTAAGTTTTAGGTTTTAGGGAACTTTCAATAATGTTCAAGATTTTTGCTCAGTTTCATGGAATGGAATGACATTAGCATAATTTACTCAAAGTATATCTCAAATGTTGATCTATAATTCGATTTAATCTCTGCTTAGTCAGGGTTTTTTAGGGGTCTAGGGTTCAGGGAATTTTCAATAATGTTTAAGCTTTATGCTTATATTTGTGGAACAGAATGGCGTTGCCGCAATTTAATGGACGTATCTCAAATTTGCATCTATAAGTGTAAGATACCTCCTTTATAAAGGAAAAGGATCCCTGTGATTGCAATGCTAGTCCCTGGATCATTGCTAGCATCCACAGTTTAAGATGGAGTACACAGATACAAAGGTCATTTATTACATCCATTCCAGAGATAAACATAGTCTTTACAACTCAAGGCCATAGGCCTAATACAAGAGTTTGAATAAGTAAATAAATATAAGTCTTCATCTTCATGTGCCACAGGCAAACATGTTGAGTGTAGACTCATGACACCTAATCCTCATCAGAGTAATCTGCAACATCACAAGTTACATCCACAGTGGGTCAATACTTTGGAATAGTATTGGAAAGTGATACCTTAGTATATTTTAAGTGGACTAGATACTATATGCAAATTTGTCTAAGTGTAGCTTGGCTTTCTTTGCTCAAAATAGGTTTTTCCTATTAGTTGAAATCACTAAGTTTTTCTTTGTCAAAACTTTTCCCAAGGAACCACCAATAGACATTGAGGTCCTTCACCCTTGTTCACCCACAAATTTTTTTACTTAGAAATTGGGATGAGGAGATTCTTGATAGCTTCCATGCCTTGATGCTCAAGTTGTCCATTGCCATGGACTTGGCTAAGTACTTAGATTTTTCCATCTACAGAGGTTGTGCACTTTCCCCACCATACTTGGTTTCACCAAGACAGGACCTTTCAGAAGCCTTCCCTTAGACCAAATGGACGCGTTCCAACCTATCATTCCCACTACCACCAACTTTCCAAATGGCTAAGTTCTAGCAACTTATATGATCCTGGCAGAGCCCATATTGCCAAGTGGCTTCACTAGAAGCTTCTTAACACTTGGCCTCTAAAATCTCTTTGTTCCTGGGTGGCTTACCACAAGTGAGATACACAAGGTAAACCATAGCCATGGGCCTTGTGTAACCACTCAACCAAAACCACCAATCAAGTCCCTTTCCACCCAGGTGATTCATTGACTTAGTTGTTTTATTAAGTAAAACAAGTCCAAAGACTTAGAAATATTTTCATCATAGCATGTATATTTCACCAACCCTTGTTTGCTACTAGCTAGGCTAAGCATGGTATAGATAGTAACTTAACTTAGAAATTTCCTAGCAATTCTACAACTACTTAGGATTTCCCAACATGGCATATAGGCAAAATACTAACATGCAAGTCTTAGTAAAATATTTCTAATGCTTAGTATAAAATATAGGGATAGAATTATTCATGAAGTACCACTTGCCTTGGTAGTTGGGAGAGTAGCACTCTTCACAATCACAATCACTAGCACCAAAGTCTACACAAAGAATGGTAGCAACAAATTACACACATAACATATACAAACAAACAAAATATATGCATGCATGCAAAATGCTAAGTGATGATTTTTTTTAAACTCAACCAAGCAAGTTCATAGTACTGAATCCTAAACAAGTCAAAAACTCGCCACACAACAATAATTTAAACCCTAAATTAATTCCTAAACAATTCATATGCTCAAATAAGCCCTACACTTGTCTTTGCAAAAGAAACCATTTTAACAGATGAAAAACATTAAACACATTGCATATTCTAAAAGGGCTTGATCTCCTGATTCCAACGGTATAAAATTTGCCAAAATCTAACGTGGGAATCAAAAGTTACAAACAAATCAATTTTGAATCTAAATTAGATTCAAATTCTGTTGTAAACCTAACTCACTGCCACATGTCTTAATTTTACTGGCCGATACCGCTTCGCGTCGGATCGAGCTTCCGCGCCTTAGGATCTAACTTAATCTCGCAGCTCAGATCCACTCTTACCGCTTCGCTCGCGTTCTATCCTATCCGCACGATCTGGATCCAACTTTCCTGAGCAGCCTGACCATCTAGTGGCGGCGCTGGCGGCGGCGACAGGCGGCGGCGCCTCTGTCAGTGGCAGAGCTGGCGTTCTAGGTCGCGCGGGAGAGGGGGAAGGGGCTTACCGAGCTCGCGGAGAGTTGCTGATGCTCAAGGTGGCGGTGGCTGGTCGAGGGGCGCGCTGTAGTGGCCGAGGGAGCTCGTCGGAGTCGTGCACGGCGTCAGGTGGTTGCTGTCGAAGTCGTTGCCGAGGTACCGCTTCGCCCTAGCATGAACCAGATGGTTTAGGAGATGCGCAAGACAGTGGCGAACAACCTCGTATGCGAGAGAGATCAAGGGGCGCGCTATGCTTACCGTAATCGGTCGCCGGAGTTGAGTGGCGGCTCGGTCGTTTGCGGGAACGAACGGGGATGGCGTTTTGGGTAACAAGCAGGCAAGCAAAGGGTATCAGAAGATGCACGAGGTCATGCTGGACACACTCGTTTTAATCAAAAGCACAGGGGTGGTCGGGACTCACCGGAATTTGATGCCGGAGATCGTCGGAGCTGCGGCGGTGTTTGGCGAGTTGCGAGCAGCCTGGTGGCGTGGAGAGAAAATTGAGTGAGGGGAATGGAGCGGAGTGGGGAGGGGTTTAAGTAGGCAGAGGCTCGACAATAAACGCCCGGTGAATCAATGGCAATTACGCCGCGGAATCAACGCAGCAACGGCCAGCGGCGACGGCGTCTGCGCGCGAGATTTGGGGAAGAAGGATTCGACGTGGAGAGGGACCAGTTGTCTGCGAGAGGAACAGAAGGGGTGTGGGGTACTGGCGTCAGTGACTCGCTGGGTGCATCTGCGCGTGAGATAGAGAGAGGGGGACCCGGGTGGGCTAGCTGGGCTGGTTTCGCTGTTGGGCCCAAAGTCTGGCGCCGGCCCTTTTCTTTTTCTTTATTCCTTTTCTATTTCTGATTTGATTTTCTGGAATGATTTTCAAATGAATTCAAAAGCTATTTGAATTCAAATCTATTCAGGATTTTTGCAGTGTGCAACAGTCTCAAATTTGGGCATAAAACCAAGTGGTCACTTTGAATTGGCTTGGTCATTTTTGGAAAAATAAAATAAACAGTGACATAGCACTTGTTTTATATTTGGTTTTGAAATTGGTTTTCAAATTGTATTTGGTTTGAAATTTTGGTTTAAAACCTTAGAAATCTAGCAATTCATTCTGAAAGCAATAAGGCACAAGGTTTGGTTTCATAAACAACAACCTCTCATAGAAAGAGTAGCATTTGTTTCAAATGATGATCACATAAAATAATGAGCTCATATGCTCTTATTTTTGAATTGTTTTGTTTGAAATGAACTCTATATGATCATGGATGCATGGATGATATGCATGAGTTTGAAACATGATTTTAGGGATGTTACAATAAGTGCATGATGCCTTTTTTAGGTGTGCATGATATCTACTAGGTTAGGGTTTATTGATGGGTTGAGGAGTTTAGGGTTTATTTTTTTAGTATTTAGGGGTTGAGGATTTAGGTTTCAGGGTTTTTTAGGGTTTAGGATTTTAGTGGTAGCCATGGGATTTGACGAGTTTTTGATAAAACAGCTACGCAGTATTGTCCTGCCATGTATGGACATTACTGTGTTTCAACACGAACGACCAAGGTCATCCAGGCCATATCGATCGACATCATAGTTTACGACCCTATAGAGTTCCCACACTAGATGGGTGCATCTTGGGGTAGCAAGCATTGTTGACCGTGGGAGTTTTCACACATATAGTGGATCATGCGTCCTATCTAACTACGGCAGTTAAATGAATTTTGCAAAAAAATAAAGTATAGCGCGGTGGAGACGGGAGTACAAGTTACAGTGTCTAAGGGCATCTGTAATGTTGGACCCACCTGACTTATGGAAATTACCATAATGTATAAGGTCAGCATTTGCCACAAGATGGGACCCACATAGCTTATCATATTTCTCCATGCAAGGGGAAATGATTTTTCTATACTATATGTGAAACCCACAAGCTTGAGGTAACTTTCTTTTCCTCACAATGTACTACTATACGCCTTAAGGCGTGATTTTTTACACATTGCGGATGTCCTAAGGAATAGGAAAATAATGGATCCACTTGGCAGTGTATGAACAAGCTATAAAATTTCTATGCACACGTCTTCAGTTTAGTGGGTCCCACGAATAATCTCATTTGGACACTGTCTAAACGGTGGAGCTTAGTACTACTATTACTAGTAGTATATTTCTTTTGCTTGGACATATGATCAGCTCTGTCCACGCATTGTACATGTAGAGAGAAGAAAACATAGGCATGGGAAGAGGGAAGCAACAAAGAGACAAGAGGAGTTGAAGGCAGTTTGATGTCAGAGCAAAGTTTATTATGATGGGTTCCTGGCATGAGGTACTCCTTCCGCCTTTACGGTGTAGTACACTCTGCTAGTAGTAACTTTCAGGACCTATGCATGCAAAAAAATTGGAAGTGTGTTTTCTCTCTCCTATGATGCCTCTCCCCACCCCTCTCCCCTCGCGCACCGGCCTGGCTGATCTCTCCCTCATCCACCGTGTGGCGCTGTTCACGTGCGCCTTGGTACGGTGACTCTGTTTATTTTTCTTGAGGGGGAGGCTCTGTTTCTCTGGAGTGTTTGGCAGCCGCATTGGTGTGGACTAGGAGTAGTACCATACTATATAGGAAGGAAACCACTTTGGTCCTTGGCGCCAAAAAAAATCAAACTTTTCCAGTTTAGAAATGTTCACTTGCTTCCCAAACATCGGAAGGGTAGGTTATTCAAAAGATTCATCATTCACATTAGTACTTCTTATCTTATCTTTATCTTGTCTTATCTCTTACAATACCATACCACTACAAGTGGATGATACCCCTGCCTGGACAGGGTCGTTTAGGGGTTTAGAGTTTAAGGTTTAGCGAACTTTCAATAATGTTCCAGCTTTATGCTTATAATCGTGGAACATAATGATGTTACCATAGTTTAATGAAAGTATCTCAAATTTGGATCTATGAGTGCATGATACCCTACTTGGTTAGGCTTTAATTATGGGTTGAAGGGTTAAGGGTTTAGGGTTTTAGTATTTAGGCATTTAGTGATTAGGGTTTAGTGGTTGTTTATTAGTGTTTAGGGAATTTTCAATAATGTTCAAGATTTATGCTTATATTCTTCGAAGAGAATGACATTGCCCGTTTTAATGTAAGTATGTCAATTTTGATCTACAAGTGCATGATACTTGCTTGTTCAGGGGTTAGGGATTTAGTGTTTAGGGTTTTATGGTTTCGGGATTTTTTAACTATGTTCAAGCCGCATTATGCTTATAATCATGGAATAGAATGGCGTTACCATAATTTAATGAAAGTATCTCAAATTTAGGGGTATAGTATTAAGATTTTAGGGTTTAGGTATTTAGGGGTTTAATTTAGGGTTTAGGGTTTTAGGAATTTTCAATAAAGTTCGAGCTTTATGCATATATTCATGGAACAGAATGACTTAGCAACAATTTAATAATAAAAGTATTTCAAATTTTGATATGTATATAAGTGCATGATACCTGCTTTGTTAGGGTTGTTTATGGATCGAGGGTTTAGGGTTTTAGTATTGAGGGTTTAGGGTTTTGTTTTTTTAGGGGTAGTTTAGGGTTTAGGGTTTAAGAATTTTTCAATAATATATATATGAGCTGTGATTCCATAGACCCCCACTCTAAAAAGTTGTAAACGTCCCGAAGGGTAGAATTTCCCCCGTGTGTATTAGAGGAGGGTGTGCGAGGGTAGCCCGTCAATGAGCCCCAAAGAACTCACCCTAAACCACCTTCATGGTATTGCCACATTAGCGGACACGTGAAAGTGTGGTATCCGAGTTGGAAACTTATCTTTCCACGTCGGATGCATAGAATACCCGCATACTATCATGCTTTGGGCCCATACGGGCTTTGGAGGGAAGTATGTGTGTGGTCTATTTTTTTTGAATCCCAATCATGCCCCCACGTGCGAAGAGTTATCGGTCGATCTGATCCATCAATCTAATTTGTATCCTTCTTTTCATTCCTTTAGCGGTCTATTGAATCAAAAGTCTATATATATATATATGTTTGAGCTTAGGGTTAGGGGTCGAGGGGTTTAGGGTTTCTAGGGGGTATAGGGCTTAGGCTTTAGGCTTTAGGGGGTTAGGGTTTAGGGTTTCTAGGGGGTATAGGGCTTAGGTTTAAGGCTTTAGGGGGGTAGGGTTTAGGGTATTTACAATAATGTTCGAGATTTCATGAATAAGAATGGCGTTACCGCAATTTAATGGAAGTATATCAAATTTTGATCGATGATAGGTGCATGATACGTGCTTGCTTGGTTAGGGATGTTTATGGGTCGAGGGTTTAGCGTTTTAGTAATGAGGGTTTAGGGTTTTTGTTTTTGAGGGGTAGTTTAGGGTTTAGGGTTTAGGAAATTTTCAATAATATGTCCGAGCTTAGGGTCAGGGGTTGAGGGTTTATGTTTTTAGGGGTATAGGGCTTAGGGTTTAGGCTTAGGTAATTTTCAATAATGCTCGAGCTTTCGTGAATTGGAATGGCGTTAGGGCAATTTAATGAAAGTATATCAAATTTTGATCTATTAATGCCTGATACGTGCTTTCTTGGTTAGGGTTTTTTATGCGTCGATGGTTTAGGGTTTTGTTTTTTAGGGGTAGTTTATGGTTTAGCATTTTTTTTCAATAATATGTAAGAGCATAGGGTAAAGGGTTAAGGGAATGTTTAGGCTTTTTATGGGTTTGGGGCTTAGGGCTTAGGGTTTAGGGGGTTAGGGTTTACGGAATTTTAAATAATGTTTGAGCTTTCATGAATTAGAATGGCGTTAGAGCAATTTAAGGAAAGTATCACAACTTTTGATCTATAAGTGCATGATACCCACTTGGTCAAGGTTTAGGGTCGTAGGGTTTAAATTTTAGGTTTTAGGGAACTTTCAATAATGTTCAAGCTTTATGCTCATATTCGTGGAATGGAATGACGTTAGCATAATTTAATCAAAGTATATCTCAGAATTTGATCTATAAGTCCATGATATATCAGCTTAGTCAGGGTCGTTTAGGGGTTTAGGGTTCAGGGAATTTTCAATAATGTTCAAGCTTTATACTTATATTTATGGAAAAGAATGGCGGTGCCGCAATTTAATGGACGTATCTCAAATTTGGATCTATAAGTGCATGATGCCTTTTTTAGGTGTGCATGATATCTATTTGGTTACGGTTTAATGATGGGTTGAGGAGTTTAGGGTTTATTTTTTTAGTATTTAGGGGTTGGTGGTTTAGGTTTCAGGGTTTTTTTAGGGTTTAGGGTTATAGTGGTAGCCATGGGATTTCACGAGTTTACGAAAAAACAGCTTCGTGGTATTGTTCTCCAAGTATGGACATTATTGTATTTCAACCAGAATGACCAATGTCGTCAATGCCATATCGATCGAGATCATAGTTTACGACCCCATAGAGTTCCCACACTATATGGGCGCATCTTGGGGTAGCAAGCATTGTTGACCGTGGGAGTTTTCACACATATATTGGATCATGCGTCCTATCTAACTATGGTCATTAAATAAATTTTGCTAAAAAATAAAGTCTAGCGCGGTGGAGATGGGAGTACAAGGAACGCGTGTCTAAGGGCATCCGTAATGTTGGTCCCACCCAACTGATGGAAATTACCACAATGTATGAGGTCATCATTTGCCACAAGGTGGGACCCATATAGCTTGTCATATTGTTCCATGCAAGGGGAAATGATTTTTCTATACTCTATGCGAACCCACAAGCTTGAGGTAACTTTATATTCCTCACAATGTTCTACTATATGCCTTAAGGCGTGCTTTTTTTACACACTGTGGATGCCCTAAGGAAAAAAAGCAAATAATGGTTCCACTTGGCAGTGTATGAACAAGCTATAGAACTTCTATGGACACGTCTTCAGTTTAGTGGGTCCCATGAATTGTCTCATTTGGACAATGTATAAACGGTGGAGCTTAGTACTACTACTAGTAGTAGTATATTTATTTTGCTTGGACATATGCTCACCTCTGTCCACGCGTTGTACATGTAGAGAGAACAAAACATAGGCAGGGGAAGAGGGCAACAGTGAAGAGAGATGAGGAGTTGAAGACGGTTCAATGTGAGAGCAAAGTTTTTTATGATGGGTTCCTGACATGAGGTACTCCTACCGCCTTTACAATGAAGTACACTCTACTAGTAGTTAATTTCAGGACCTATGCATGCAAAAAATTGGAAGTGTTTTTCTCTCTCCTTCGATGCCTCTCTCCAACCCTCTCCCCTCGCACACCGGCCTGGCCGATCTCTCCCTCGTCCACAGCATGGTGTTGCGCACGTGCGCCTCGGTACGACGGCTCTATTTCTTTTTTAGGGGGCGGCTCTGTTTCTCTGGCGTGTTTGGCAGCTGCGTTGGTGTGGACTATGAGTAGTACTATACTATATAGGAAGGAAACCACTTTGGTCCTTGGCGGCAAAAAATTCAAACTTTTTCGGTTTAGAAATCTTCACTTGCTTCCCAAACATCGGGGGGGAAGGTTATTCAAAAGATTCGTCATTCACATTAGTACTTCTTATCTTTATCTTGTCTTATCTCTTACAATACCATACAACTACAAGTGGATGATACCCCTGCCTGGCCAGGGTCATTTAGGGGTTTAGGGTTTAAGGTTTAGCTAACTATCAATAATGTTCAAGCTTTATGCTTATAATCGTGGAACATAATGGTGTTACCGCAATTTAATGAAAGTATCTCAAATTTGGATCTATGAGTGCATGATACCCTGCTTGGTTATGTTTAATTATGGGTTGAAGGGTTTAGGGTTTTAGTATTTAGGTAATTAGGGATTAGGGTTTATTGGTTGTTTATTAGGGTTTAGAGAATTTTTAATAATGTTCAAGATTTATGCTTATATTCGTCGAAGAGAATGGAATTCCCCGTTTTAATGTAAGTATGTCAATTTTGTTCTACAAGTGCATGATACTTGCTTGGTTAGGGTTTAGGGGTTTAGTGTTTAGGGTTTTATGGTTTCCGGATTTTTCAATTATGTTCAAGCCGCTTTATGCTTTTAATCGTGGAATAGAATGGAGTCACCATGATTTCATGAAAGTATCTCAAATTTAGGGGTTTAGTGTTCAGGTTTTAGGGTTTAGGTATTTAGGTGTTCAATTTAGGGTTTAGGGTTTCGAGAATTTTTAATAAAGTTCGATATTTATGTATATATTCATGGAATGACTTAGAAACAATTTAATAATGAAAGTATCTCAAATTTTGATGTATATATAAGTGCATGATACCTACATGGTTACGGTTGTTTATGAGTTGAGGGTTCAGGGTTTTATTATTGAGGGTTTGGGGTTTTGGTTTTTTAGGGGTAGTTTAGGGTTTAAGAATTTTTCAGTAATATATATGTTCGATCTTAGGGTTATGGGTCGAGGGGTTTAGGGTTTTTATGGGGTATAGTGCTTAGGGTTATTGCTTTAGGGGTTTATAGGGTTTAGGGTATTTTCAATAATGTTCGAGCTTTCGTGAATTAGAATGGCGTTAGCGCAATTTAATGAAAATATGTCAAATTTTGATATATGATGAATGCATGATACGTGCTTGCTTGGTCAGGGTTGTTTATGGGTCGGGGGTTTAAGATTTTAGTATTGAGGGTTTAGGGTTTTGGTTTTTTAGGGGTAGTTTAGGGTTTAGGGTTTAGGAATTTTTCAATAATATGTTCGAGCTTAGGGTCAGGGGTTGAGGGTTTATGGTTTCTAGGGGTATAGGGCTTAGGGTTTAGGATTCAGGGAATTTTCAATAATGCTCGAGGTTTCGTGAATTAGAATGGAATTAGCGCAATTTAATGAAAGTATATCAAATTTTGATCTATTAGTGCATGATACCTGCTTGCTTGGTTAGGGTCATTTATCGGCCGAGGGTTTAGGGTTTTAGTATTGTGGGATTAGGGTTTTGTTTTTTAGGGGTAGATTAGGGGTTAGGATTTTTTCAATAATATGTCCGAGCTTAGGGTAAGGGGTTGAGGGTATGTTTAGGGTTTTTAGGGGTTTAGGGTTTAGGGGGTTAGGGTTTAGAGAATTTTCAATAATGTTCGAGCTTTCGTGAATTAGAATGTCATTAGATAAATTTAATGAAAGTATCACAAATTTCGATCTATAAGTGCATGATACCCGCTTGGTCAGGGTTTAGGTTAATAAGGTTTAAGTTTTTGGTTTTAGGGATTTTGCAATAATGTTTAAGCTTTATTGGCACATTCATGCAATGGAATGACATTAGCAGAATTTAATGAAGTATATCTCATATTTTGTTCTATAAGTCGATGATATATCTGCTTAGTCAGGATCGTTCAGGGGTTTATGGGTTCGGGGAATTTTCAATAATATTCAAGCTTTATGCTTATATTCGTCGAATAGAATGGCGTATCCAAATTTATTATGAGTATCGCAAATTTGATCTACAAGTGCATGATACTTTCTTGGCCTGGTCAGGGTTTAGTGTTTAGGTTTTTATTGTTTTCGGTATTCTCAATAATGTTCAAGCCTATTTAGGCTTTTAGTCGTTGAATAGAATGGTGTTACCGTAATGTAATGAAAGTATCTCTCAAATTTGAATGTATATGTGCATGATACCTGCTTGGTTAGGGTTTAATTGTTGGCTGAGGTTTTAAGGTTTAGGGTTTTAGTATTTAGAGATTTCGGGTTTAGGGGTTGTTTATTAGGGTTTTGGGTTTACGGAATTTTCCATAATGTTCAACAAAATTTGTGCTTATATTGGTCGAATAGAATGGTGTTGCCCAATTTAATGTAAGTATCTCATATTCGATCCACAAGTGCATGATACTTGCTTGGTCAGGGTTTATGGGTTTAATGTTTAGGGTTTCATGGTTTCGAGATTTTTTAATCATGTTCAAGCTACTTTATGATTTTAATCATGGAATAGAATGGCATTACTGTAATTTAATGAAAGTATCTCAAATTTGAATCTATAAATGCATGATACCTGCTTGGTTAGGGTTTAATTGTGGGTTGAGGGGTTTAAGGTTTAGGGTGTAGATAATTTTCAGTAATGTTCAAGCTTTATACTTATATTCATGGAATATTATAGCGTTACCGCAATTTAATGAAAGTATCTCAAATTTTGATCTATAGGTGCATGACAAATGCTTGGTTAGGGTGTATGTGGGTTGAGGGATTTAGTATTTATGGGTTTAGGTTTTAAGTTTTAGGGGTTGTTTAGGATTGTGTGTTTAGGGAATTTTCAATTATGTTCAGGCTTTATTCCTATATATTCATCGAGTAAAATGGTGTTACACAAATTAATAGATGTACCTGAAAATTTGATTTATAAGTGTCCATGACATCTGCTTGGTCAAGATTTAGGGGTTTAATGTTTCGGGTTTTTGGGTTAGGGGTTTATTGTTTTGGGTTCTAGGGTTTAGGCTTTCGGTTTTATGTATGTAGGGGTTTAGGATTTCGGGAATTTTCAATAAAGTTTGAGTTTATTCATATATTCACGGATTAGAATGACTTAGCAACAATTTAATAATGGAAGTATCTCAAATTTTGATCTATATATAAGTGCATGATACCTACTTGGTTAGGGTTGTTTATGGGTCGAGGGTTTAGGGTTCTAGTATTGAGAGTTAAATGTTTTGCTTTTGAGGGGTAATTTAGGGTTTAGGGTTTAAGAATTTTTCAATAATATCTGCGAGCTTAGGGTTACGGGTTGAGGGGTTTAGGGTTTTCAGGGGTATAGGGCTTAGAGTTATGGATTTATGGGGTTAGGATTTAGGGTATTTTCAATAATGTTTGAGATTTCGTGAATTTGAATGGCGTTAGCGTAATGTCGTGCAAGTATCTCAAATTTTGATCTATGAGTGCATGATACATACTTTGTTAGGGTTGTTTATGGGTCAAGGGTTTAGGGTTTTAGTATTGAGGGTTTAGGTTTTGGTTTTTTATCGGTAGTTTAGGGAGATTAAGGTATTAGGAATTTTGTAATAATATGTCTGATCTTACGGTTACGGGTTGAGGGTACGTTTAGGGTTTTTAGGTGTATAGGGATTAGGGTTTAGGCTTTAGGGGGTTAGGGGTTAGGGAATTTTCAATAATGTTTGAACTTTCGTGAATTAGAATGGCGTTAGCGCAATTTAATGAAAGTATCTCATTTTGATCTATGAATGCATGATACATGCTTTCTTGGTTAGGGTTGTTTATGGGTCGAGAGTTTTGGCTTTTAGTATTGAGGGTTTGGGTTTTGCTTTTTTAGGGGTAGTTTAGGGTTTAGGAATTTGTCAATAATATGTCACTACAAGAAATGTGTTATTCTATGACCTTCTAATAGTGACCGTGAACAAAATCGTCATAGAGTTATGACGATTTTGCATGAGATGGTCGTAAGCAGTTCAAGAGGGCCTATACCCTAGAAAATTACGACGATTTTGCTAAAAATCGTCATAGTTACTTTAGATGAAATCGTCATAATCTGGTGGAAGCAGCCAATGGTGTTACTTGTAGCTCACTATGACGATTTTAAATCATCATATTGTCCAAATCAGCATAACTTAAAATGAGTAGTCGGCCACATCAGCAATTGCGTCTATGTGGCATGTCTATGTGTCAGTTTTTTACATGTCTTATCCATGTGTCAATATTGGCTCATATGTCAATATTTATTAGGATTATATTAGTCAAAAAGAGACATCCGAATTTTTAGGTATAATTTAGTATAATTATATTAATATATATTTTTAATAGAAAACTCGAAATTTATATTACATAAATAGCATAATTATTAGTCAAAAAAGGGTCTGTAGAGGGGTTCGAACCCAAGACCAAGCGATTAAACAAGGGCAAGCGTAACCAACAGGCCAGCCAACTACTTCTATACATTTACAATCACAACGTGGTTTTAATCCCTCCAGACGCGGCCTTTGTGGAAATAATCCACAAAAATAAGCTAGCCTGGGATTCGAACTCCCCACCTCCCTGCGATGGCAACAGGCCAATACCACTACACCACTTATACCTTTGTGTCAAGATAGTACATCGACACCTTATAACTAAAAATAAATGGGTTGTCAGTGGGAAGGAGGTGGGCTATCTGTGGGAAGGAAGGTGGGCTTTATTGTTATTTGGGCCGACTTTGATTACGCGTTGTATATTAGGTCGGTCCAGTTATAGTAGTTTTTTTTCTGTTTTCTTATTTTTTTTTTTAGCTTTTCATAGGAAGTCCAAAATAATTGTTTTTTCTCTCTAAATTTTTAGATAATTGTCCCTAAACTTGTACTGGATCCCTAAAGAAATATCATATTGTGAGTCTAAAACTCATTTTTTTAAATAATGGGAATTGGATCATGTACCGGTAGTTCAAACCGAACACACTTCCTGCCGATTCGGCAGGAATTTGTCTTTTTCGCCAGGGATGAACGGAAAGGTTTGAGATACCCCGGTTGGGACATTGTCCATGTAAGGTGGTCTAATATTTTTACAAAATGTGGGGGTACCATTCTAAAACTGTCATTTGGTGGTTGCTTCACAAAACGCCCCGTTTTTTGCGCTCGGAAAATGGAAAATGGTTTTTCCGTGTGTCGAAAAGCAAAACTTCCTCCTTACAACATTTTTTTCCATGCCATGATACATATGTGTGCACAATATGGGCACATTATCACAAACTATGCCCTGATTCTAGCCATAGCATTGGTCATTTGACCCGAAAGCCACGAAACCTCGAACATGATAGGTCATTTTGTGAAGGGTTTTTTGAGACATAATCAATTTACCCAGCTTGGTATTTTTTCTTGCAACTATGTCACATAATAAGACACCACGCGAAGGATTTGCGTTGATCGGACCGTTTTTTTATTTTTTTATGTCCGTTTCAAACTATGGTCAAAACGGCGGGCATGAAGGTTCTTAGCTAGGGGATGAGCCTCGCTAAACTTGCATTGAATCTCTGAAGAAACATGATATTATGAGTCTAAAAATGATTTTTACCAAAAATCATGAGCATCGGATCATGTACCCGTAGTTCAAACCGGACACACTTCCTACCGATTCAGCAGGAATTTGTCTTTTTCGCCAGGGATGAACGGAAAGGTTTGAGATACCCCGGTTGGGACATTGTCCATGTAAGGTGGTCTAATATTTTTACAAAATGTGGGGGTACCATTCTAAAACTGTCATTTGGTGGTTGCTTCACAAAATGCCCCGTTTTTTGCGCTCGGAAAATGGAAAATGGTTTTTCCGTGCGTCGAAAAGGAAAACTTCCTCCTGCAACATTGTTCTCCATGCCATGATACATATGTGTGCACAATATGGGCACATTATTACAAACTATGCCCTGATTCTAGCCATAACATTGGTCATTTGACCCGAAAGCCACGAAACCTCAAACATGATAGGTCATTTTGTGAAGGGTTTTTTGAGACATAATCAATTTACCCAGCTTGGTATTTTTTCTTGCAACCATGTCACATAATAAGACACCTCGCGAAGAATTTGCGTTGATCGGACCGTTTTTTATTTTTTTATGTCCGTTTCAAACTATGGTCAAAACGGCGGGCATGAAGGTTCTTAGCTAGGGGATGAGCCTCGCTAAACTTGCATTGGATCTCTGAAGAAACATGATATTATGAGTCTAAAAATGATTTTTACCAAAAATCATGAGCATCGGATCATGTACCCGTAGTTCAAACCGGACACACTTCCTACCGATTCGGCAGGAATTTGTCTTTTTCGCCAGGGATGAACGGAAAGGTTTGAGATACCCCGGTTGGGACATTGTCCATGTAAGGTGGTCTAATATTTTTACAAAATGTGGGGGTACCATTCTAAAACTGTCGTTTGGTGGTTGCTTCACAAAACGCCCCGTTTTTTGCGCTCGGAAAATGGAAAATGGTTTTTCCGTGTGTCGAAAAGGAAAACTTCCTCCTACAACATTTTTTTCCATGCCATGATACATATGTGTGCACAATATGGGCACATTATCACAAACTATGCCCTGATTCTAGCCATAGCATTGGTCATTTGACCCGAAAGCCACGAAACCTCGAACATGATAGGTCATTTTGTGAAGGGTTTTTTGAGACATAATCAATTTACCCAGCTTGGTATTTTTTCTTGCAACTATGTCACATAATAAGACACCACGCGAAGGATTTGCGTTGATCGGACCGTTTTTTTATTTTTTTATGTCCGTTTCAAACTATGGTCAAAACGGCGGGCATGAAGGTTCTTAGCTAGGGGATGAGCCTCGCTAAACTTGCATTGAATCTCTGAAGAAACATGATATTATGAGTCTAAAAATGATTTTTACCAAAAATCATGAGCATCGGATCATGTACCCGTAGTTCAAACCGGACACACTTCCTACCGATTCAGCAGGAATTTGTCTTTTTCGCCAGGGATGAACGGAAAGGTTTGAGATACCCCGGTTGGGACATTGTCCATGTAAGGTGGTCTAATATTTTTACAAAATGTGGGGGTACCATTCTAAAACTGTCATTTGGTGGTTGCTTCACAAAATGCCCCGTTTTTTGCGCTCGGAAAATGGAAAATGGTTTTTCCGTGCGTCGAAAAGGAAAACTTCCTCCTGCAACATTGTTCTCCATGCCATGATACATATGTGTGCACAATATGGGCACATTATTACAAACTATGCCCTGATTCTAGCCATAACATTGGTCATTTGACCCGAAAGCCACGAAACCTCAAACATGATAGGTCATTTTGTGAAGGGTTTTTTGAGACATAATCAATTTACCCAGCTTGGTATTTTTTCTTGCAACTATGTCACATAATAAGACACCTCGCGAAGAATTTGCGTTGATCGGACCGTTTTTTATTTTTTTATGTCCGTTTCAAACTATGGTCAAAACGGCGGGCATGAAGGTTCTTAGCTAGGGGATGAGCCTCGCTAAACTTGCATTGGATATCTGAAGAAACATGATATTATGAGTCTAAAAATGATTTTTACCAAAAATCATGAGCATCGGATCATGTACCCGTAGTTCAAACCGGACACACTTCCTACCGATTCGGCAGGAATTTGTCTTTTTCGCCAGGGATGAACGGAAAGGTTTGAGATACCCCGGTTGGGACATTGTCCATGTAAGGTGGTCTAATATTTTTACAAAATGTGGGGGTACCATTCTAAAACTGTCGTTTGGTGGTTGCTTCACAAAACGCCCCGTTTTTTGCGCTCGGAAAATGGAAAATGGTTTTTCCGTGCGTCGAAAAGGAAAACTTCCTCCTGCAACATTGTTCTCCATGCCATGATACATATGTTTGCACAATATGGGCACATTATCACAAACTATGCCCTGATTCTAGCCATAACATTGGTCATTTGACCCGAAAGCCACGAAACCTCGAACATGATAGGTCATTTTGTGAAGGGTTTTTTGAGACATACTCAATTTACCTATCTTGGTATTTTTCCTTGCAACTATGTCACATAATAAGACACCACGCGAAGGATTTGCGTTGATCGGACCGTTTTTTATTTTTTTATGTCCGTTTCAAACTATGGTCAAAACGGCGGGCATGAAGGTTCTTAGCTAGGGGATGAGCCTCGCTAAACTTGCATTGGATCTCTGAAGAAACATGATATTATGAGTCTAAAAATGAATTTTACCAAAAATCATGAGCATCGGATCATGTACCCGTAGTTCAAACCGGACCCACTTCCTACCGATTCGGCAGGAATTTGTCTTTTTCGCCAGGGAAGAACGGAAAGGTTTGAGATACCCCGGTTGGGACATTGTCCATGTAAGGTGATCTAATATTTTTACAAAATGTGGGGGTACCATTCTAAAACTGTCGTTTGGTGGTTGCTTCACAAAACGCCCCTTTTTTTGCGCTCGGAAAATGGAAAATGGTTTTTCCGTGCGTCGAAAAGGAAAACTTCCTCCTGCAACATTGTTCTCCATGCCATGATACATATGTGTGCACAATATGGGCATATTATCACAAACTATGCCCTGATTCTAGCCATAACATTGGTCATTTGACCCGAAAGCCACGAAACCTCGAACATGATAGGTCATTTTGTGAAGGGTTTTTTGAGACATACTCAATTTACCCATCTTGGTATTTTTCCTTGCAACTATGTCACATAATAAGACACCACGCGAAGGAGTTGCGTTGATCGGACCGTTTTTTATTTTTTTATGCCCGTTTCAAACTATGGTCAAAACGGCGGGCATGAAGGTTCTTAGCTAGGGGCCGAGCCTCGCTAAACTTGCATTGGATCTCTGATGAAACATCATATTGTGAGTCTAAAAATGATTTTTTCCAAAAATCATGAGCATCGGATCATGTACCTGTAGTTCAAACCGGACCCACTTCCTACTGATTCGGCAGGAATTTGTCTTTTTCGCCAGGAGTGAACGGAAAGGTTTGAGATATCCTGGTTGGGATATTGTCCATTTAATGTGGTCTCACATTTTTACAAGATGTGGCGGTACCATTCTAAAACTGTCGTTTGGTGGTTGCTTCACAAAACGTCCCGTTTTTTGCACTCGGAAAATGAAAAATAGATTTTCCGTGTGTCAAAAAGGAAAACTTCCTCCTGCAACATTGTTCTCCATGCCATGATACATATGTGTGCACAATATGGACACATTATCACAAACTATGCCTTGATTCTGGCCATAACGATTTTTTTTGAAGTACTTAAACTTGTTTCCAAAATGGTCAAAAGAGCCAACCAGTCAGAAGAGAGAGCAGGACTACCCACAGATCAGCCCCACGAAGCAGATCTCAACCATTTAGATGAGCTCCATCCAATGTCCCAAGTCACAGCGCAGTTTCCCGCCTCCCACTCCCGCCAACATTCTGGACGTGAATTGACTGAAATAGCTACAATTTCCAGTCTTGCTTAGATTAGTGTGTAGGGGCAGTATTGTAAAATCCTCACACCACCCATACAGATCGCACCCGAGGGTTCACACTCCCAAAACCTAATCCCCTCACGCGGCAGACCCCGCCGCCTCTCTTCGGATCCCCATCTCCACCACCCACGTCCGTCTCCGTCTTCTCCGACCACCCCCGGTCCGTCTCCCCTCCTCCCGATCCGCTGCTAGCCCCAACTATCCTCCTCCCCTCCTCACCCTCAAACTCCAACGTCCTCACCAACTCTAGTCCCTGACCTCGATGCCGCTGGATCGGCTCGCCCCCGACCTCGATGTCGCGGATCTAGGAGATGGACCTGGCCGTACCATGGCCTCTGCACCTCCCATGGGCCGGCAAGCTGAGGATCTAGGAGATTGTCTCGGTCGGCAAGACGCAGCATGCCGACGGCCGCGCTCTTCTCGTAGTCATGTGCGGTGGGCGTCATCTATGGGGAGGTGTACGCGGACGCGGACGCGGTCGGGGCCGGGGCCGCCAGGTGGGAGACGATGGGGGCGCGGGAGTACTACGACTACCGGAGGGCCATCTACGGCGACATCACGCACAAGGCCATCCTCGTCGACGCCGCCGGAACCCTCGTCGCCCCCACCGAGCCCATGGCCCAGGTCCGCTCTATGCACCACCCGCTTACCGCATCTCTAATTCTCACATCGTTCGCTTGCTCCGTATGATTCTGTCGGCTTGTTTGTTCCGTGAGATGCCGATGGCCGAGGCCTGCATGTTTCCATTTGTATGTTGTGTGCACGGTTAGACAATGGGGCTGCGTAATCTGGTCGATCTGATCCGTCGCTGCTCTGTCCGATCGACCGTGTTCATAAATCTGGGTTGTGTGGACATGGGGAAATTTATCTGTGCTATTCAATATTTGTTGGGTTGGATTCTTCCATGCATAATGATCTTCATGTTTTTTGATGTGGCTTGTTCTGAATGTTGATTCAGGTGTACAGAACACTCGGCGAAAAGTACGGGGTGAAATACTCGGAGGATGAGATCTTGATGAGGTACCGGCAGGCGTATGCGCAACCATGGGGTAGATCACGGCTTAGGTATGCCATTTAATTTTTGACTGGCCTGTTGTGTTCCTAATATGATTTTGCATGTAAAGTCTGCTATTATGTTAGATGGCTCTGCATGATGTTTTTGCCTGAAATTTTTGAACGGAGACTTGAATTGAATTTTTTGAAGGGAGCCTTGTGTTCAGTTTTTAAAGGGGCTCACACTGAATTGAAAATTGGCATATATTTATGCCACCAATGCTCTTGTGCACTTTAGGCAAGGCTATTGCACAAAAAGTGGGAACTAAATAGGAGTACTGTTTGTGATTCGCCTCATGGAAGTTGGTTCATAAACTAGCATAAACACCTCCTCAGGAACATTGACATGGAAGTTGGTTTATAAACCAGCATAAAAACCTCCTCATGAACATTTAGTACTAACACCGATGATGCCAAATTCGTCATCAACGTCAAACAAATCGCAAAGGTGCTTCAGCATAGTACTATCTTATGTCAATTACATATCCCTAGAGGTTCAAAATTCAATTATTTTCATGTTCATTTTGGGGTGTGATTGCAGTTTGTGGTAGGTTTAGGAGACAAAGTTTCGCTCACTGATATTGAGGAAGGAATGCGAGTTGGGTAAGTTTCCTGTTCTCCCCATGAATATTCTCTGGTATCCCCCTCTCATTTGGTTGTTTCCAGAATGCTTCTTGCATGTGATTATGCTTTTTATCGACACTATCATAAAAGAATAGGTCTAAGAGCAAACTATTTTTTCATAGAAGACTAGAATAAATAAACATGATAGTTACAGTAACTTGTAGATCTAAGCTACTTCACTGATATGCAACAAACAACAGGATTTGCTAAGAAGCATCTTAAGATTATGGAAATCATTTTGGTATCATAGTATACTTAGTAAGATGACATGACAGTATTCGGACTCGTTGGAGAATTTATCAACAAATGTCATGCCGCGTTGTTACTCTACTATTGTTGACTATTTTATGATTCTACTGTTTTATAATAGTTGCCAATTATTTGCTATATCCTGACTCTAAAAACATGGCTTTTCCTCTCTTTTCCAGGAATTCCAGCCAAAGAAATTTGATAAAAGCTTGAAGTCCCTATAATTTTAGAGCTAGTTGTATTCTTACAGTCAAAACATCTGGCTGTTTGGAAAGAACCATGTAATGACTGTAATAGACTAATAGACTATTCTTGCCTATTGTTTGAAATTTTCCATTTCTTTCATGTTTCAGTTAAATAAATGTTATGTGATGATGAATAGAGATTTTATTAGCGAAATCATCTTATGAAATTTTGTACTATGATTTTCGCATAGAAGAAATATGAAAAAGTGCTGAAAATTGTTCTGGACCAAATATTAATTGGGCTCTAAATAGGCCCGGGTCCAAATTATATTGACACAAATGTTTCAAAGAACTAATTGGACAGTAAAAAGGCCAAGGCCCAAAACTGAAATGTGAAACACAATGGCCAGAGCCCATAACAGTAACGAATAATGGCAGAGGAAGTAAAAGGCCAGAATTATTGGGCTCAGCCCAAGTAAGAAACTGAAATGGACCGGGCTGATTTTGATTTAAGACAATTTAGTTTCGTCACAATTTTGCCACGTAGGATCGACCACGTAGGATCTGACTTGGCTAGGCTAGATGGCTCATGACGATATTGGATCGTCATAGACGTTATGACGATTCAATATCGTCATAGACGGTTATGACGATTTTACCAAAATCGTCGTTATAGTTCATTTGCGACGCCCAGCTTTCGACGATCTCAAAATCGTCATAGAATCGTCATAAACAGAGTACTATGACGATTTTGTGACGAAAATGGAGGGTCATATGTAGACAACTTCCTTGTAGTGTGTACGAGCTTAGGGTCAGGGGTTGAGGGTTTAGGGTTTTTAGGGGTATAGGGCTTAGGGTTTAGCCTTTAGGGGGTTAAGGTTTAGAGAATTTTCAATAATGTTCGAGCTTTTGTGAATTAGAATGGCGTTAGCGCAATTTAATGAAAGTATGTCAACACCCGGATTTTTAATCCCAGATGCCTGTTATGCCATACATCGCAATCCCAGGATTACCATTTTTGCGAGACATAACAGAATTGGATACCACAGTACATCATCCATTACAAACCATACATAAGGTCTTACACAAATAGGGATCTCATGATCCAGTTCTTAATACAACTTCAAGCAGCGGAATACGTAATAATAACGGTAGTGTAGGCGAAGCTACATCTTCGGGGTCACAGGCAATGCTGACGATGGGAGATGATCCTAGTTGTCGTAACCTTCGTGGGGTCCATCCTCCAGGTACTCCTCTTCATAGTCTGGCCACGGGAATAGCTAGGGACAAAGCCATGAGTACTCTTTAAGTACTCGCAAACTAATACTAACGAGTGAAAGGGGTTTTTGATAATAGGACACTAGGCTCTAGGGTTGTTTTGCAAAAGCCAGATTTATCTCTACTAAGCTGAGAAGCAAGAGAAGCTAGTCACAATTTTATAACTCCTAAGTAGGAACTTGTATTTCATATCACAACCATGTTGTGGTCAAGTCAAAGTCTCAATTCATTTCACAAGTATTTTGAAAACATCTGACCGGGGAACGGTATGGCCACTCCAACTGTCCATAACCACAGACGCGGCTATTCGAATAGTTTGACACTCTGCAGAGATTGTACACTTTCACCACAATATTCGATACATCCGCTAGGAACAAATCCTGAATTCACCATACTCAGTATGCGGATAATTAATCCTAACCTTTCAATTACACGCCCTAGTATAAGCACCTCTCCTGTGAGTTTGGCCTCCCAACCATGACCAACTGTCATCTTGGGTATTGCACAGGTGGACAATCTTCACAAGGTAGCCTCAGCTCAGACCTTGGCCGTGAGGGAACTAATACTAAGGTATATAAGTTTCCAGTCAAGCCCTACCCAATCTTCGGGTATTGTGGTTGTACGATAAAATTGGAATGGTATCGCATCCAGACAACCATCGGTTTTATAAAGGCCTAAGGCTCATGCCTCAACATTTTCATCACCAAAAATCATCTAGTGTTCGGAAACACATGTCCAAAACATTTCAATAGAATGATCCATCATTCCAAGGTTTTTATAACCATTTTCACCAAATATTCCCATCTAATGTTGATCAAGTTTTATGCTTAGCACTAGCATCTACAAGTGGGGGTAAGCACTAATGGGGGATAGTAAACTAGTGGAGTTTCCACTAAGTTCAATCTTATGCCTTAGGATGACATCAAGATTTTCTAGCTTAGGCCAAATTTTATGCTCTTTATGCAACCTTCAATATATCTTTCTAGAATCTACAAGTCACTTAAGTCAACTCTAAGTTAAAGCATTGATAAAGAAATAAAGTAGAGGGCTTGCAAATAAAACTAGGATTGGTTTATCAAGTGGATATGATCACATATGTTTAAGGCACATAGTTGATATAGTAGCAAGTAAGTATTAGCTTGCCCAATTGCAAGTATAAGCTTGCACATTCAGCTAGTAGTATTAGGCTTTCAAGGTTAACTTGTATAGTAAGGCTTTCTAAAGTAGAGTATCTTACAAGTGTTAGCTTGCCTTGTGCAGAGCAGTGGTTGAAGTTCTCCCCGGCTTCTTCGTAGTATCATCCTTCCTCCTCGTATCCTTGGTTGGTACTAGCGTCTATGAATAAATACAAGGTACACAATCACCAAACAATACTTAACTACTTGCATTCATCACACACAAGGGTCCTATAGATGATTTAGCATCATCACTAACATTACAAGATTAAAGCTTGGTTTAATTCCTTTTATTTTTAGAAAAGTAATTTCTACTCATTGAAAAACTACTTAAGATTTAATATTCTCCAAACCAAACATGGGATCATGTTGACACATGTCATCAGCACATATTTTAGTCCACGGTAATGTGATTTAAAGTGGTGTCGCAATTTAATAAGGTTTTTCTCTTTTATTTTAATTAATTAAAGTGGCTAGAAATGCCTATGTGGCATTCTTTTCTTACTTGGTCATTATTTCTGTAACTAAACCTATATATTTTTATATATTCTGAAAGGTATGGTTAAATGTGATTTTTGAGAGTTGGAATCAACTCAAAATCTATTATGGTTTAAATTTGAAAAATGTTTGAATGCAGAAAAGCTTCTGCCTTGTTATTTTTACCATGGATGATTTAAAGATCCAAATGACTTGAATCCAACAGGCTTGGATTCAGCATTCCCAGTCCTTTCTAACAAAATTGGTTTCATTCAATTTGGTTCACTGAATCGACCTGGGTTGATTTTTGAAACTGGGTACAGAAGTGTGTTTGAAATAAAATGATTAAGGTTAAATTCAAATAACTGTGCTGCATGGGAAGCGATACTGGGCCGGCCTATTAAGCACAGCGCTTACGCGGGCTGGTTAAGTCGCTGTCCCCACACGTCAGTGAGACAGGGGGTGCGAAGCGGTATGGGGCGATGTGGTGCGTTCGATCTGGTTCTAATCCAACGCCTGAGGGTCATCGTCGACGTTGGGCAACACCGGCGACACAGAAACCTAGCGCAACAGGTGGGGGTCGTTGGGGGCTCACTGGGTCTCAGGCGAGGGTCGGCGAGGCGGGCGAACGACGAAGTCGACGACGGAGAACCTCCTGGTACCGGCAGCTTCTCCTGGGGCGGCTCCAATCGCTGGCTCCCTTCTTCTCCAGCAGCGGCAGGCTCCGGTGAAATTCCGGCGAAGTGCTGCTCGCCTTTCTCCGGGAACGGGGTGGCACGATCAGTGAGGAGAGGGGAGTGAGATGGTGTCCTCAGTTCGGCTGGGGGTGGCCTCTATTTATAGTCGCAACAGAGAGACCGAACGGGATGGGCAGGCAACGGTGGCGACATGGCTACGGGCGGCTAGAGGCATGGCCGGCGGTGGTGATCGCTTGGTGGTCTCCTGGCGATGCTCTACGGCTTTAATGCGCGCGTAGGGGCGGTGCGTTTTGGTCTGGAACGCGCGATGCTCTGCGCGGCAGAGGCGGCATCTTCGACGGCGAGCGTTGGCGGTGCGGCATGGGGCGGCGAACGGGTATGTCTGGCGGTCTCCTGGGTTGGTGGCGATCATGTATGCACGCGGCGAGGGCGGCGCGCGGTCTGTGGGCGTCGGTCGAGCATGGCGCTCTGGCGCATGATCGGCATGGTTGCTGGCGAGCTAGGCGCTGTCCGTGCGTGTGGTCCATGGTTTGGCAACGCTCGCGGCTGGGACAGGGAGTGGCGGTGGACGGTGGGCTGCCTCCTAGACAAGGTTCGCACGGCTAGTTTCTCTCCTAGCTTGCTGTCTCCACTAGGGTGGCATGGTGAGCTTCGGCTGTTCACCATTGATGTCATTGCCCAGCTTACAGTGAGGCTAGTGCTTGGGTTAACTTGCTAGATGATCTACTAAGATGGTTGTGAGCTAGAGAGGGGACAATTTAGGCTTCAATCACTGCTCACAATAGTGTTTAAGATTTTGAGGATTTGTGTCTGCAAAGTGTTTGATGAAATGGCCGCAAGAATTCAAGTTTTGAATTTTGAAAAGATTTTTGGTGGGTGTGCTAGGTTGGTGCTGGTGAGTCTGCAGATGCTTGGGTTTTGAAGGTTGATCTTGTTTGTGTGGTTTTTGAAAAAGTGGGATCTTCTCATATGATAAAGATTCAATTTTGAACTGTCATTTAAACTATGCATTTGAAAGTTTCTAGATGATCACAAAGTGGGCCTTGATACTTTGTTACGAGTACAATCAAGGGGTGCAAAGATCCAGAAAAGTTTCTGTTAAGTTCTGAAAGTTTGGGACAGCCAAAGTAGGCATGGGAGTTAAATTGGTCAAAATGACCATTCCCTTATTTTATTTGTTTTGATTTATTTGCCTTTGAGAAAAGTTTGGGAATTGTTTAGATGATGTTTATTTCACCTAAGAATCTATTTACAAGCAAAGGAACACACAAACAAGGTGGTTCAAAAGAATTCCAAATGAAATGCATACACCAGGCATGCTTTCATATTTTTATTTTAGAAAAGTTTTTGTTAACCCTAATTTTGATGATTAGAGTTTGATGATCCAAGTTTAGTATTTTTGGGATGTTACAAAGTATCTCTAATTTTTATCTATAAGTGCATGATACCTGCTTGGTTAGGGTTGTTTATGGGTCGATGGTTTAGGGTTTTAGTATTGAGGGTTTAGGGTTTTGGTTTTCTATGGAATGTTCAGGGTTTAGGGTTTAGGAAAATTTCAATAATATGTCCGAGCCTAGCGTCAGGGGTTTAGGTCGGTTTAGGGATTAGGGCTTAGGGTTTTTGGTTCGTGTGGATGCGCACTAGTGGCGTAGATTGTCTGTTAGGGTGACCGCCCAGCACATGCTCGTCCCGTTCCTGAGTACTCCTACGCAAATACGTTAGGAGGATTAGATAGATTTTGTTGCTCATTGTACTAGTTTTTTGTCCTTTAGGGAAATCTAGACGTGACTAGTATAGTTCTTCGGGCACAATTTCTGCTTTTGGTGGCACAGGATGAATGAATGTGGAACTCTCTGTGTCACATTACTATAATACTACTAGTATTACTATACTCCGTATTTTTTTAGACGCACAGTAAAGTAGTGAAGTCTGTTTGGTCAAGCTGCATGTCAGGAACAATGAGATATCCAAATTTCTACTCCAACTCGATGGCTCAAGACACGAGACAGCTAGTACTCCTCTGGCCTCCGGCTTCCACCCAAATCAAAATGAGCATGCAAAAGATTGTCTATCTGGGAACTTGCCCTGGCCATTTATTACCTGTAGAGCTTTACCTTTTCTTTCCTGCGAGGCACCTGCAATTCTAGTATCTACTCCACTAATAACATGCTAGGATGAGGCCCTATAGCTACTAGACAGTAGTACTACTCTATTATCTACTCTCATCAAATTTCACCTTCCTTATCCAAGAGGTGGAGTTCCTTTTTTTCTGAGAGAGGAAACCTTAGTTGGAGCTCCTTGAAACTATGGCTCTAGTATCTGTTGGAGGTTTGTGCAACTAGACACAATTGGAGTCCCACTGCCCATTCGCCCACCTTCTGCAGGACTAGTACTCTGCACCATCAGCCTTTGTCTTCTCCATCTTATCCCGGCCGCCAGCTCCCGCCAACGATCTTCCCTCTCCTCCCCTCCCTCCCTCCCACCCACCCACCCACAAAAAAGCCCCAAAACAACATCCTGAGCCTCCTTCCATGGTGAGATAAAGGAAGGTCAGTAAAGATCCTCATCAGTTTCAGATTGTGTTCACCAAAGGCCCCTTCAAGTACTCATCAACCATTGCGACGCCACCACCACCGCGAGAATTGTCAGTTCGTCCAAACATATTCTTTAATCATCAAAAGAGAGCGCAAATACACCTATTTCTCAGCCGTTTGGCCTCCCATGTGTTGTTCATTCTCACCCGATGGTGAGACCATGGGAATCCAAAAACTACATCAAAGTGGCAGGCATCCCGTGCAAGCTGACGTCTCTGGACAGGTTTTCCTCCGATGTTGTGATGCCAAATGGTTTTGATGAGAAGCGAGCAGGCGGCAATGGAGATTGGGTCGTCACGGTTGGGCCTAATATTATATGGGACCTTGTCAACATGTACACTCATTGTAGTAATGTTCTGCTACAAGTGTCGGAATTTAAACCGACCGAAGGTTCTGCACTTACATTACAGGATGATGTTGATGAAGGTCGACGTACTAAACTACAGAAGATAGTCATTTGCCAAGTTCTGACAGCTGCTGGGGGATACAAGGATTTCTCTTCTTGTCACCATCTTTAAATTCAAGATTGTTGTCCTTAAGGGGAATGATATTAATGAATGTTCAGTTTGTGTGAACGAGTTCCAGCGCTACTTCAGATACTACGATGGTATTATCCAACACGACCATGTGTTCACCGTGACCGAGAATGGCAGTGTTTATGCATGGAATCCTCCAAAAATTTGTAAATTATCTTCGTTACGTATTTTATTAGCTTTATTCCTAAATTGATGTAATATAATTGTTCTACACATTCATTCGTTAGTAGGAATTTCACACAGTAGGAATTTTAGCCTCTTTGATTCGAACAAATTCCCTAGGAATTTCAGACCAATGCAATCTTTGGGAAGTTTTCTTATATATAAGTTGTTTGATTCATATGATTGAGTTCTGCTGATAGTATTACTTTGCTCCCAGTACATCCCATGGAAAATATGATATCTGCTTGTACTAACGCGAGATTCAGATATTATTCCTGAATCAATTTAAGCTAATTTTTCTAATCTTTTATTGGTTAGTAGGAATTTCATATGAATTTTAGCCTCTTTAATTCGAAGGAATTCCCTAGGAGTTTTAGAGGAATGCAATATTTGGGAAGTTTCTTACATATAAGTAGTTTGATTCATATGATTGAGTACTGCTGATAGAATTGCTTTTCTCCTAGTACATCCCATGGAAAATATGATATCTACTTGTAGTACTTACGCGAGATTCAGATATTATTCCTGAATTGATGTGAGCTAATTTTTTTGAACTTTCATTGGTAAGTAGGAATTTCGTAGGAATTTTGGCCTCTCTGATTCAAAGGAATTCCCTAGGAGGAATGCAATCTTTGGGAAGTTTTCTTACATATAAGTAGTTTGGTTCATATGATTGAGTTCTGCTCATAGTATTGCATTGCTCCTACTACATCCCGTGGAAAATATGATATCTACTTGCAGTACTTAGGCGAGATTCGATATTATTCCTGAATTGAGGTAAGCTAATTTTTTGAACTTTCATTGGTTAGTAGGAATTTCATAGGAATTTTAGCCTCTTTGTTTGGCAGGAATTCCATGAATTTCATAGGAATGCAATCTTTACGATGTTTTCTTACATTTAAATATTTTGATTCATAGGATTGATTTCTCTTGACAGTATTTCTTTGTCTCCTAGTATATCCCATGGAAAATATGGTTTCAACTAGTAGTACTTACATGAGACTCGGATATTAGACATACGATATATCATCTCTATATAATAGTATTATAATAGGTAAAGCTCGAAAAATTATAAATTTTATCGACATCTATAAAGTATGGGTGCATATTTAGAGCCTATTTGATTCAATGGATTTGCATAGGAAATTTTTGGGATTCAATCCTATGGAGAAAATTGCAGCTACCACCATCCTTCGTGGCGTTTGTAGCAGAAAACACAAAAATAAACCTTTATTTGCAGCTAGCATAGTTTATTTATTAATTCTTTGTATCTAGCCTAAATTAATAGATTAGCCTTGATAAATTGCAGTTAACATCAGTCCTTGTGGTATTTGTTGCACAAAACACATAAATAAGAAAATAATTGTAGCTAGCATAGTTTGTGACTTAATTATTTGCATAGTTTTGGTACATAATACATTGCATTATAGGCTACATAAAAATCACAAAATTGGGTATCTGAAAATGAAAAAAGACCTCATTTTATTTCAATATTTTTTATGTCCCATGTGGAAATATATTTTGATGCAAATTTTTTCGTACATACTACACATGTATATGCATTTGTATGTTTTAAGAGACATACAAATACTTGTAAATATTTATTTTCATAATATATTTATTTATTGGTAATATATTTTTTGGTGCCTGGGTCAAAAAATATTTTTTGGTGCCTGTGTCAAAAAATATTTTTTGGTAATATATTTATTTGTATAATGTTATGATGCAAGCAAAACAGGAGGCATAACCAGCTAGTTAACAAGGCTAAGTTGTTCATTTGGGTCAGTGCAAAAAATTAAGCCACAATTGTGCTATGTATAAAAACGACTGTGTTTCTGAAGGGCATATGCCCGGGAGGCAATAATAAAGTGGTTATTATCGTATTCCTTATTTATGATAAAAGTTTATTTTGCATGCTATAATTATATTAATACAGAAACGTTAATACATGTGTGATCAATAAACAAAAAGGAAGTTCCTAGTTATGCATGTCTTATAAACTAGCTCGTTGATTAACAAGATGATCAAAGGTTTCCTGATCATGGATATTGGATGTTATTAATAACGAGGTCACAATATTATTGGAATGGTGTGATGAACATGCATACGAAGTTCAACATTACGATCAAGGTCATTGTGTTTATATTGCTATAACATCATACGAAGTTATCTTAGTCCTTAGACCATGACATCATGCCAATCACTAACACCGGAAGAGTATCTTGATAACATCAAACGTCACACCGTAACAGGGTGACTATAAAGATGGGTTCAGTGTTACTAATGTGTTATGTTGAGGATCATGGATCAAGAGTAGAATTTGTCCATCTCGATGAAGGAGAGATATACTCTGGGCCCTCTCGGTGATATCACAATGGTTAGCTTGCAAGCAAGTGATTTGATCACTAGAATGTTATATCACGGGAACGAGAAAAGTGTACATGTCGCTAACGATATCAAACTAGGTATGGAGATACTGATGATCGAATCTCAGACATGTAATAAATCATGAGACAAAGGGATTGAGTTACATGCGTATAAGGTTGACACGATCACAGAAGTCATCGTTAAATATGTGGGAGTCAGTACGGATCTCCAGGTCCCGCTTCTGATTATTGATGGGAGAGGGGTCTCGATCATGTCTACATTATTCGTGAACCATAGGCTGACAGAATTAAGGGATACCGACACCATTCGGAGCAAATAATGTGCCAGAGAAAGAAAAAGGAAAGCGCAGGAATTTATTTCACTAGACACCAAAACTGTTTCGGTTGAAATTGCTGAAACTGGTTCTGTATATGAAATTGAAATGTTGTAATAGGTTTTATGTGAATGGTTGTTAATTAGAGTAATTAACAAAATTCTGAATAAATAAATAAATAAAAGAGTTTTATTTAAATGAGAGATTGCATTAAATTTGGTGGAAATTTAATGCATGTGAGTGGATTTTTGAGTGGGGGCTTTTTAATGGGAGTGGAGGCTTTTCATTTTGAGTCAGAGATCCATCCACATGAAGGTGGAAGAGGTGGGGGCAGCCACCATGGCTGGGCTCCATGCCCCTTGGGGTGCCCCCTCTCCCTATAAAAGGCCCCCTCTCATCCTCTCAAAGCACACCTCCTCGCAAGGATCTCTCCCCCCCCTTAGAATTTCCCTATGGTCTCGGATCAGCGAGATACATGTTCCCGGTGGCTTTTTCTGGAAGGATTTGTTGCTTTCGCTACTTCACTGGAGCGAGGGCGTGGAGTTTTTTGGGGTACCCGAACATGTGTGCGATCACGGATGCACCACTGCTTTGTGGTGCTGGACTGGATGGTGCTGGACCGGATGGACTTCTTCTCGATCTTGAGATCGGCAAGAGTTCGACTACATCATCCACGAGTACAACCTTGTTTACACTATTCGGTCTTCTAGGGTATGTATTCTATGGATGTATATCCACATGTTGCTTGTATCTAGTAGATAGATCTTGGTACATAGTTATTCCCATCGTAGGAAATTTTTTGTTTTCTATGTTGCGAACCGTATAGTTTCTTTGTTTTGTGCAACAAATGCAACAAAGGATGGTGTTAACTGCAATTTTCTCAATCCTGTGGGAAATTTTCCTACCATGGTCATTTGAGTGGTAATATAAGATAAGCTAAGATATTAAAACTCATAGAAATAATCCTTGTTGGTTCTCCTTTGGTATACAACACACACAAAATTTGTAGATCGAAATTTTGATTTTTTTCCTATGAACTTTACATTGCAAGATCCTATAGGATTATTTCCTATTTCATTTGATCCTATGAATCAAACGTTGTGTACAGAAGAATTTCCAGCATATCCCCATTTCGAAAAAAGGAGAATTTCCATAGCATCTCATAAGGTAGGCCTATTTGTTTTACGTAATCAAACATCCTAACTATAATCAAGATTTTTGAAAATAGTATATGAACTTCTACAATGTCAGATCAATATCAGTTTTATTTTCATGTTACATTTCCTTTCCCTTTGAAGGTCCTTTGCTTATTCAGTCGCCATGTGATGTTCTTTACGTGACATATGAGCTTGCTGATGACGATGAGGAGGATGATCTTGGTATGTGGTGGTTAGCAAGATCTACCAATGGTTCAAGACTTCTTTTGGTCTATACAGCAGGTTTACTAGGCAATGCAATTGCTAATGATACTAGTGTTGTTCACTATGGTTACACTGTTTGCACCTATCTTTCTGGGTTTGACTACATGGTGTTCTCAATGAACATAAGCCAGTTACATACAACTAACCCATGGAAAAGAATTACTGACCTCGGATCATATTCTCTTTTACTTGGCATGAACTATCCGATATACATTGGAGTAGGCGGTGCAAATGATACACCAGGACATCTGAAGAGAAGGAACTGTGTTTAAACGTCACACCAAGCAGTTGGTTGCGAGTACGGGACACATCCTGAAATTTTCTGCTTCAGTCTGAATGGTGATGAAGCTGTTGGTTTCCACACCAACAATTGTTGGATATGGTCGGAGACTCCATTTTGGTCCATCCCAAGCTTCTCAAATGCCCTGGAGTGGAACAAACCAGTTCAAGGATAGATCATTTGGTCTCGGCCTTTTGTTCAACTCTTTCTTTTGACTGGTTTAGTTGATATAAGTACTACTCAGCATTTAGTTTTGCACCCGGTCCGGCTTGTAAAATACTCCGTATGACCAAATTCCTTTGTAAACTTGGTAGTTTCTCCAGTATGTATGTTTCACCAAGCTCATAAAAGAACCTTATATTTAGGAGTACTATTGTAACTCTACTAGTACTACCTAATTTCTTCCAGAATGGTGTACGGTATACTAGTTGTATAGCAGTTTCGTAGTTTTGTTTCTTTTTTCACTACAGTTTAGGTCCTGTAACAAGCTATTGTAGGTAAGTTGGACATGTAGGTACTACGCTCTAACTGCATGCGGTGGATCATGAAGTTTCCAGGTTTACAAGTAGAAACATGTTGCTCATTATGGCATCGCTAGTGATTTGACAAGGCAGTATTGTACGAAAGTGTGCTAGTCTCGAGGAAGCTAGTTGTCCTTAGTAGATGCCACAGAAGAGAGAGAGGGAGGGAGTTTTGCACACACCGGTGCACGTGTCAGTGCGTTCCTTCCGAGACAAGCTGGATTTAACTCCCTCACTGGCCTCCGCCCACGCACATAAAAGTCAGTCCCTTCTTCCATCTACTACCGCACTCTGGCCTCTCGCTCCATATTGTTGCTGACCATCTCCTCGGCTCCATCCTCTACAGGTGGCGGCAAGATCGGCGCGGCAACCATTTGTAAGGTGGCGGCACATCCGTCATCCCTGTCCCACGACGGCAATGGCGGTTTGTAAAAAACTACAACACTCGTACCTATTCCCTCTGTTTCATAATATAAGATGTTTTAGCTTTTGTGAAACGAGTGTATCTAGATTCACTCCGGACTTACATGGTAGAGTTGATGATGAAGTTAAATTTTTACTTGTCTATTGTGCAACTAAACCTGGGGATGGTTTGAAAACTGCCCCATACCCCAACTAAACCCGAACAATTTTTCCCGTTTCCCAACCCAAACTGAAACCATCTAAAAATAATATCAACCCAACCAAAACCAAACCCACTCAATCTTATACCCAAACCAAACAAAACCGAGTGCCCATCCATGGGTTAAAACCAATTACTAAATGGGTTGAAAACTGTTTGCTCTAGTGGGTCCTCGCGCTACTCAGTTCAGTTTCAGGAGCGCACACAAGAGGTAGACAGCGGTATACGCAGGTGACTTCGCCCCGTGCGCTTGTACTGGTGCCAGTTAGCCTGAGTGTCTAGGTACGACCAAGAACAATAACACACCTGAGCTGCACGAGCATCCACCAGAAAGTTTCAGCAAAAATTCCTAAACAAATCTCACCAATGGGTTAAACTATCTATAACCGGAACTGTTTGGACCCATACCTGATTAAACCAAATTGTTTTCTACATAAAATTGAACCAAACCAAACTAGTGTCAGAATTAGCATATTTACAACCAAACTACATAAGCCCACGCAGGGAAACCAATCCAACCCACCCGGATATGTCAAAACCATTCTCACATTTATGCGCGGCATTGTCATGTGTAGAGTAGTTCTTCTCTCGGGTATGCATCCTTTTTTTGGACACTAGGAATGCATGGAAGCTTGGTTTCTGGGCTAGACCTCATAACCGGGAACAGTGGGGACCATTTCAAATTTGGTAGTTCAACAGCGCAAACTTTTCTACATCTGCATATGTTTGACGATCAACATCATGTATTAATTTGTTAACAATATTACAACTTACTGCCGAAGGAGATACGGAATGGATCCAAAAGGAGGATTCTTGATGAAATAGTTTCCAATTCTGTGAATTCTGCTATACCGGATGACAAGGTAAATCAATAGAATGGCATATGTTCTTGGTTCCGTCGCAGATGCTTCTGTTCTTGCGTCCCTTGCAGATGATTTGGTTATAATCTTTCTTTATCTTGTAACTGCAGAAGCACAAAGTTGAAGAAGACTCTAAGTTTCCTGATGGCAGTTGAAAATGGATGTCATATTGCTACACCTAAGACACCACCTTGTTCACCTTCTGTGGATACGCCACCTTGTTTACATTCTGTGGATACTGATGCAGGTGCAGCTGATGGCGCCCACCACTTGTCGTGGGACACTTCGTTGGAAACCCCAAGAGCAAGGTATGAAGCAGCACAGCACCAAGTTTCCCTTAGTAAGAAACCGAGGTTATCGAACCAGTAGGAGGAAGGAAACGTCACACAGGTGTTGCAAGAAATGTGGAGACCTGCACAACACAAACTCAAGACTTTGCCCCAACGAATCAGTGAGGTTGTCAAGCTCACCGGTTTGCTGTCACAAAGGATTAAACGTATGGTGTGGAAGGTAATGGTTTGCAGCAAGTAAACTGTGGAAAATGTATCAATGGTAAAGATTGGACCGGGGTCCATAGTTCACTAGAGGTGCTCTCCTTAAATAAAGAACATGGCATGAAGGGTAAACAAATTACAAAGGGGAAATTGACAGGAACTGAGCAAGGCATAACAATGCATACTAGTCAGAAAGATCCTATGAGGTTGATTGGACAATACAACAATATACATAGACCGCCATCCAACTACATCTATGACTAGAAGTCCACCTTCAGGTTATCATCCGAACCCCCTCTAGTATTAAGTTGCAAGCAACAGACATCTACTTTAAGCAAAGTGTGTAAGGTAAACAGTCCACATGCTCCATGAACAAGAGACCGTTGTTTTCTCCCTAGTAGCAACAACACATCTACAACCAAAGAGATTATTGTCACTTCCCTTGGAAACTAGAGACATGAACCCACTATCAAGCATAAGTACCCCCTCTTGGAGTCACTAGCAACTACTTGGCCAAGATAACCACTAGCAACGGAGAGCATGCAAGATCACAAACAACACATACATGATAGAATCATAAAGATAAAACCATTAATCAAACCAACATAATAATCTCAATATCCATCGGATCCCCGCAAAGAGAACATGCATGATTACAAATAGATTAGATCTTGATCATGAACAGAGCTCGCAAGATCTATACATCAAAGCACAAAGGAGGAGATACAACCATCTAGATACTACATGGACCCATAGTCCAAGGTGGAACTACTCACACATCATACCGGAGAGAAGGCCTCTAGGATGATCTCCCCTCCAGCAGGGTGCCGGGAAGAACTTCAGATCCCCCCCAATCTAGGGACGATGGTGGCGGCGGCTACAGATGGTTTCGTGGATTTCTGATCAGGTACTCAGGGTTTCTGCATCGGGGGCTTCTTATACGCAAAGGGACGACACCCGGGAGGCGGTCAGGGCCACTAAACCCTAGCCTAGGGTGGGTCTGGCCCCCCTGTCCGGCCTCTCCGGCTCTCCTCTGGACTTCTTGTTCCCCACACAAAGTAATTGAGTTTGTCCTTTGTCTCGTCCAATTCAGAGACTATTTCTTTACTAACATTTCTGAAACCAAAAAACAGCAGAAAACAGGCATTTGGCACTGTTACAACTTGTTAATAGGTTAGTACCAGAAAACGTGTAAAAAGCACCTCAAAGTGTGGACAAGTAAAGTAAAGTAGATACAAAACAAGCATGGAGCATCAAAAATTATAGATACGTTTCCAACGTATCAGCATCCCCAAGCTTAACTCCTGCTCGTCCTCGAGTAGGTAAGTGATAAACAGAATAATTTTTTAGGTGACATGCACCCTCACAATAAAGATCCAACCATTTGCAAGCATTAAAAGTTGGGATCAAAGAACTCTAAACATGTGCATGAAAGATGGAGTTCTAACAATAGGACATAGTAACTATGCATGTAACATGGCAAGCTACAAACAAAGATCATGAATAGTATGCATTGAAAAACGTTTTTTTGTTTCACATGCAGAAAACATAGCATAGTGGAAATCAGCTTGTCCCGCATAGAGTAGCAATATAATGCATAGGACACCTGCAAAGTTCACAAGGGTGACTAGAAACAAATAGCACAAGTGCAAGTAATAACACAATATGCATCAATTAATAAGCTTTGAAACACTCCACACATAATGACAACTATTCTCTCTTAATGGTGCCTAAAGTTAGAAGGTGGAGACTCAATAGTGGTGGAAGAAAGACCTTTTTGTAAAGGAAGCAGGGATTACAAGTTTCAAAAAGAGCTTCCAAAAATTATGGTACTTGTTAGCTTTCAGCACTCAGTGCCCCTATCATAAGCATCTTGAAGTGGTTAAGGTTAAAGTGGCAAAGATGGAGTATATGCTTGACGAAGTATAAGTTGGCAAACTCATGCCCCTTGAATACGAGGGCCACACCTCATGCATACGCAACTTTGGGTCCAGGTAAGTTCTTGTCACTATGAGTATTTGCATATCATTGAGAACTGCCAACGGGGTACCCCTTGCACTTGGTACAGGATCTTTCTCATTACCAAAATGACAAGGCAAGCAGACAATGAGCATCTCGGCAATCTTTTTATTTACCATATGCATAGCTTTTTATTGAGGATGCTTCATAGATGTCTCACTATGGTGATGCTGCAAGTTTCCACCATGATTAGGAATGGCTTAGGCTAGTGGCCCAGGCGTTTCTCTAACACAGAATACAAACTCCATGGACTTACAAGGCCCCTCTTTATTTCACACCGGTGACATCCATACACAAAAGAACATGATATCAACTGAGTACAACAAGGTACAAGTGCAATGTTGAAAACGTTCCCCATGACAGCACGATTCTGCTAATTCCAACTTATAAGTGCAAGCATATACACCAAAGTAGTCACAATGATTCAAGTTTATTAGGGGCAAAGAATATAAAGTGTGCCATCAAGTTCGTGAGGGCTTTAATCACTAAGTTTTCACATAACAAAATAGCTTTTAATTGGAAGATAGTTGAAAATAAGAATATACCTGGAATGGTGTAACACACCATGCATAGGAGTTTATAGTGGACACTTTGGAATAACTTGGTTTTTTTGGGAGTTGGAAGCATGATTAGAACTTACTCATACAAGTGGAGGCTAGCAAAAGACTGGGAGCAACCAACTAAGAGAGCAATAATGGCCAAAATCATGCAGTGCAACAAAGCATACTAATCAAAGCAAAGAGTGGTACTACAAGTCAAGGACTAAATGATCATAGAGGATAATGGTGACTTGTGAGAGTCATAACATGGTGTAAGCATGTGCCAAGTCAACCCAAGCAAAGCATCAAAACATAATACCACAATATTATGCTTTTGCATGCTAAAACAACGCATAATTTCTTCAAGGCACACTAAGCAATCCCAATTGTTTGGAACAAGACATGCTACAGAAATAATCTCTAAGCATAAAGTCAAAACAACACCTAGCATGTCATGCTAAAGTCTAAGTCACAGTCAATGCAAGATCCTCTTGCACTTCAAGCAAGAACTTACTACTCCTTACCAAACACCAAGCAACCTTATTTGCAAAAAAACACAATGAGAATGGGGGTCCAAACTACTTTATTCAAGGAAACTAAACAACCTAAGCAAAGGAAACGAAAACTAACACGCTCCAAGAACAACACAACTTTGCATGAAATAATAAAAACGAAGTGTCTAGACAGACCTGAGCTTTTTATTGATGAAGAAGGGGATACCTTGAGCATCCCCAAGCTTTGACGCTTGTACCTCTTGGATATTTCTTGGGGTGAAACCATGGTGGCATCCCCAAGCTTGAGCTTTTGTCTATTCTTCATCTCATTGCATCATTCTTTCTCTACACCTGAAATTTTTCCTTCACACAATCTTCATTAGCAACATTAGTTTATTCAAAAGATGTTAGACCATTGGCAAAGCTTTGGAACAGCAAGGATTTTCACTAAAAACACAAGCTATTGTAGTAACTCCTTCAAAAAAACTCAATTTACCTGAAGAGAGCTCAAAAAGGAATCAATAAGAAGCAAATGAAAATAATGGCAGAAATCTGTCAAAACAGACCAGCAGGTAGAAACCGATTTTTTAGAACATCTTCTGTTGATCAAATCAAAAAGTGTTAAACTAACGAAAGTTAGCTAACATACTGGGGATTTATTCGTAAATGTTTAGCTCAATCCGAGTTATAGATCCTCCTCACGAATTTTTTTAGTGGAGGACAGAAATCTGTTTCGGGACAGCAACTCCCTAAATCTTACTTCCCTCTCATTAGAGGTCATTCTTGGCACAAAAAGCAAACAAAAAGGATAAGTAGAGTTTATTACAGTAGTAGTAACTTCCAAGACTCAAGGAAACTCTTGGGTTATCTCCCAACAAGTACTTTTCTTTAACGCATTTAAGTTAGGCACAAGAAGCAAGAAGAATCAAGTATTTTCAAACAAAGAAGCATTGACATCCATACTTGCAAAATATTCAACTATGAAAGGTATCTCATCCAAATGGGTTTTGTAGGATCCCTTCTAATCTCTCTTTGGTCTACTACTTTCATCAAAAAGATTTTCAGGGGCAATCTAATCAAAATTATTCTCAAAGGCTTCATGCATTCCAACAAGCTTAAAGGGTATGGGTATCTTAAATTCTTCTCTAGGCTTAGTTTTATCAAACATACCCACAACATCTACATCGGATTCTAGCATATTGAAACGCTCAAATACCTTTTTGGCTTTAGTTTCAAGGATGAATTCCCTCTTTTCAGCATTCTTTTCTTCTTTTAGTTTTAGAAAAATGAATTGCATGAAGGGGTTAAGGCTAACAAACATAGCCTCCAGCATATGAACTAAAGAAGCTGCAGCAATCTCATAATTAGGAGCAAGTTCAGCTATAGATTTTTCCTCAATATTCTCATGCTTTGTAACATGATTAAATAATTCTTCAATATTATCTTTCCCAATTATGGAGCCACTACCTATTGCAAGGTCTTTCAGGGCGAACTTGGGGAACAACATGATCAGCTAGAGAAAGGTGGAAACTAGAGCAGGGACTAATTTTTTTGTGTTTTTGGATAAAGCAAGCAAACTAAACTAGACTATTTTTTGGGTTTTTTGAAAAGAGGCAAACAAAACCAAACAAAAGAAACAAAGCAAACAAAAACAAAGTAAAGAGAAAGGAAATGAAGTACTCCCCTAGTGAAGACGTCCTTAGCCTCCCTGGCAACGGTGCCAGAAAAAGCTTGATGGCGCCCACCACTTGTCGTGGGACGCTTCGTTGGACTCCCCAAGAGCAAGGTATGAAGCAACACAGCAGCAAGTTTCCCTTAGTAAGAAACTGAGGTTATCAAACCAGTAGGAGGAAGGAAACACCACACAGGTGTTGCAAGCAACACGGAGACCTGCACAACACAAACTGAAGACTTTGCCCCAACGAATTAGTGAGGTTGTCAAGATCACCGGTTCGTTGTAACAAAGTATTAAACGTATGGTGTGGAAGGTAATGGTTTGCAGCAAGTAAACAGTGGAAGATGTATCAATGGTAAAGATTGGACCGGGGTGCACAGTTCACTAGAGGTGCTCTCCTTAAATAAACAATATGGATTGAAGGGTAAACAGATTACAACGGGGAAATTGACAGGAACTGAGCAAGGCATAACAATGTAATTACTAGTCAGAAAGATACGAGGTTGATTGGACAATACAACAATATACATAGACCGCCATCCAACTGCATCTATGACTAGAAGTCCACCTTCAGGTTATCATTCGAACCCCCTCCAGTATTAAGTTGCAAGTAACAGACATCTGCTTTAAGCAAAGTGTGTAAGGTAAACAGTCCACATGTTCCATGAACAAGAGACCATTGTTTTCTCCCTAGTAGCAACAACAAATCTACAACCGAAGAGATTATTGTCACTTCCCTTGGAAACTAGAGGCATGAACCTACTATCGAGCATAAATACCCCCCTCTTGGAGTCACTAGCAACTACTTGGCCAAGATAACCACTAGCAACGGAGAGCATGCAAGATCACAAACAACACATACATGATCGAATCATAAAGATAAAACCATTAATTAAACCAACATAATAATCTCAATATCCATCGGATCCCTGCAAACACAACATGCATGATTACAAATAGATTAGATCATGATCATGAATGGATCTCACAAGATCTATACATTAAAGCACAAAGGAGGAGATACAACCATCTAGCTACTACATGGACCCATAGTCCAAGGTGTAACTACTCACACATCATACCGGAGAGAAGGCCTCCGGGATGATCTCCCCTCCGACAGGGTGTTGGGAAGAACTTTAGATCCCCCTGGTCTAGGGACGATGGTGGCGGAGGCTACATATGGTTTCGTGGATTTCTGATCGGGTACTCAGGGTTTCTGCATCGGGGGCTTCTTATAGGCGAAGGGGCGAGACTGGGAGGCGGCCAGGGCCGCCAAACCCTAGCCAGGCATGGGCCCACCTGCCCCCGTGCCTGGGGTGGGTCTGCCCCCCTGGCCGGCCTCTCCGGCTCTCCTCTAGACTTCTTGTTCCGCACGGAAAGTAATTGACTTTGTCCTTTGTCCCGTCCAATTCCGAGAATATTTCTTTACTAACTTTTCTGAAACCAAAAACAGCAGAAAACATGCATCTGGCACTGTTCAACTAGTTAATAGGTTAGTACCAGAAAACATGTAAAAAGCACCTCAAATTATGGACAAGTAAAGCAAAGTAGATACAAAACAAGAATGGAGTGTAACATCCCAAAAATACTAAACTTGGATCATCAAACTCTAATCATCAAAATTAGGGTTAACAAAAACTTTTCTAAAATAAAAATATGAAAGCATGCATGGTGTATGCATTTCATTTGGAATTCTTTTGAATCATCTTGTTTATGTGTTCCTTTGCTTGTAAATGGATTCTTAGGTGAAATAAACATCATCTAAACAATTCCCAAACTTTTCTCAAAGACAAATAAATCAAAACAAATAAAATAAGGGAATGGTCATTTTGACCAATTTAACTCCCATGCCTACTTTCGATGTCCCAAACTTTCAGAACTTAACAGAAACTTTTCTGGATCTTTCCACCCCTTGATTGTACTCATAACAAAGTATCAAGGCCCACTTCGTGATCATCCATAAACTTTCAAATGCATAGTTTAAATGACATTTCAAAATTGAATCTTTATCATATGAGAAGATAACACTTTTTCAAAAACCACCCAAACAAGCTCAACTTTCAAAACCCAAGCATCTACAGACTCACCAGCACCAACCTAGCACACCCACCAAAAATCTTTTCAAAATTCAAAACTTGAATTCTTGCGGCCATTTCAATAAACACTCTGCAGACACAAATCATCCAAATCTTAAACACTATTGTGAGTAGTGATTGAAGCCTAACTTGTCCCCTCTCTAGCTCACAACCATCTCAGTAGATCATCTAGCAAGTTAAACCAAGCACTAGCCTCACTGTAAGCTAGGCAATGACATCAATGGTGAACAGCCGAAGCTCACCATGCCACCCCAGTGGCTACAGCAAGCTAGAAGGAGATTTAGCCGTGTCAACTTTGTCTGGCTGGCAGCCCACCGTCCACCACCACTCCCTGTCCCAGCCGCGAGCGTTGCCAAACCCTGGACCACACGCATGGACCGCGCCCAGCTCGCCAGCAACCATGACGAGCATGCGCCAGAGCGCCACGCTCGACCGACGCCCACAGACCGCGCGCCGCCCTCGCCGCGTGCATACATGATCGCCACCAACCCAGGAGACCGTCAGACATCCCCGTTCGCCGCCCCATGCCACACAGCTACCGCTCACCGTCGAAGACGCCGCCTCTGCCGCGCAGAGCATCGCGCGTTCCAGACCAAACCGCACCGCCCCTACGCGCGCATTAAATCCGTAGAGCATCGCCAGGAGACCACCAAGCGATCGCCACCGCCGGCCATGCCTCTATCCGCCCGTAACCATGTCGCCACCGTCGCTGCCCATCCCGTTCGGTCTCGCCGTCGCCACTATAAATAGAGACCACCCCCAGCCGAATTGAGCACACCATCTCACTCCCCTCTCCTCACTGATCGTGCCACCCCGTTCCCGGAGCAAGGCGAGCAGCACTTCGCCAGAATTTCACCAGAGCCTGCCGCTGCTAGAGAAGAAGGGGGCCAGCGATTGGAGCCGCCCCAGGAGAAGCTGCCGGTAACGGGAGGTTCACCTTCGTCGATTTCGTCGTTCGCCCGCCTCGCCGACCCTCGCCTGAGCCCCGGTGAGCCCCCAACGACTCCCACCTGCCGTGCTAGGTTTCTGTCTCGTCGGCGTTGCCCAATGTCGACAATGACCCTCAGCCGTTGGATTAGAGCCAGATTGAACGCACCACATCACCCCATACCGCTTCGCACCCCACTGTCTCGCTTCCCGCGCAGCCCAGTTATTTAAACTTAACCTTTTTCATTTTATTTCAAACACACTTCTGTACCCAGTTTCAAAAATCAACCCAGGTCAATTCTGTGAACCAAATTGAATGAAACCAATTTTGTTAGAAAAGTCTAGGAATGCTAAATCCAAGCCCGTTGGATTCAAGTCATTTTGATCTATAGATCATCCATGGTAAAAATAACAAGGCAGAAGCTTTTCTGCATTCAAACATTTTTCAAATTTAAACCATAATAGCTTTTGAGTTGATTCCAACTCTCAAAACTCACATTTAACCATACCTTTCATAATATATAAAAATATATAGGTTTACTTATAAAAATAATGACCAAGTAATAAAAAATGCCACATAGGCATTTCTAGCCACTTTAATAAATTAAAATAAAAGAGAAAAACCTTATTAAATTGTGACACCACTTTAAATCACATTCCCATGGACTAAAATATGTGGTGATGACATGTGTCAACATAATCCCATGTTTGGTTTGGAGAATATTAAATCTTAAGTAGTTTTTCAATGAGTAGAAATTACTTTTCTAAAAATAAAAGGAATTAAACCAAGCTTTAATCTTGTAATGTTAGTGATGATGCTAGATCTCTATAGGACCCTTGTATGTGATGAATTCAAGTAGTTAAGTATTGTTTGGTGATTGTGTACCTCGTATTTATTAATAGACGCTGGTACCGACCAAGGATACGAGGAGGAAGCGGGATACTATGAAGAAGAAGCCGAGGAGAACTTCAACCACTGCTCTGCACAAGGCAAGCTAACACTTGCAAGATACTATACTTTAGCAAGCCTTACTATACAAGTTAAACTTGCAATCCTAATACTACTAGCTGAATGTGCAAGATTATACTTGCAATTGGGCAAGCTAATACTTACTTGCTACTATGTCAACTATATGCCTTAAGCATATGTGATCATATCCACTTGATAAACCAATCCTAGTTTTATTTGCAAGACCTCTACTTTATTTCTTTATCAAAGCTTTAACTTAGAGTTGACTTAAGTGACTTGTAGATTCTAGAAAGATATATTGAAGGTTGCATAAAGAGCATAATGTTTGGCCTAAGATAGAAAATCTTGATGTCATCCTAAGGCATAAGATTGAACTTAGTGGAAACTCCACTAGTTTACTATCCCCATTAGTGCTTACCCCCACTTGTAGATGCTAGTACTAAGCATAAAACTTGATCAATATTAGATGGGAATACTTGGTGAAAATGGTTATGAAAACCTTAGAATGATGGATCATTCTACTGAGATGTTTTGACATGTGTTTCCGAACACCTGATGATTTTGGTGATGAAAATGTTGAGGCATGAGCCTTAGCCCTTTATAAAACTGATGGTTGTCTGGATGCGATACCATTCCAATTTTATCGTACAACCACAATACCCGAAGATTGGGTAGGGCTTGACTGGAAACTTATATACCTTAGTATTAGTTCCCTCATGGCCAAGGTATGAGATGAGGCTACCTTGTGAAGATTGTCCACCTGTGCAGTACCCAAGATGACAGTTGGTCATGGTTGGGAGGCCAAACTCATAGGATAGGTGCTTATACTAGGGCGTGTAATTGAAAGGTTAGGATTGATTATCCGCATACTAAGTATGGTGAATTTAGGATTTGTTCCTGATGGATGTATCGAATGTTGTGGTGAAAGTGTACAATCTTTGCAGAGTGTCAAACTATTCGAATAGCCGCATCCTCGGTTATGGAAAGTTGGAGTGGCCATACTGTTCCCCCTTCAGATGTTTTCAAAAGACTTGTGAAATGAATTGAGACTTTGACTTGACCACAACAGGGTTGTGATATGAAATACAAGTTCCTACTTAGGAGTTATAAAATTGTAACGAGCTTCTCTTGCTTCTCAGCTTAGTAGAGATAAATCTGGCTTTTGCAAAACAACCCTAGAGCCTAGTGTCTTATTATCAAAAACCCCTTTCACTTGTTAGTATTAGTTTGCGAGTACTTAAAGAGTACTCATGGCTTTGTCCCTGGCTATTCCCGTGGCCAGACTATGAAGAGGAGTACTTGGAGGATGGACCCTAGGAAGGTTACGACAACTAGGATCATCTCCCATCGTCAGCATTGCCTGTGACCCCGAAGATGGAGCTTCGCCTACGCTACCATTATTATTACGCATTCCGCTGCTTGAAGTTGTATTAAGAACTGGATCATGAGATCCCTATTTGTATAAGACCTTATGTATGGTTTGTAATGGATGATGTACTGTGGTATCCAATTCTGTTATGTCTCGCAAAAATGGTAATCCTGGGATTGCGATGTATGGCATAACAGGCATCTGGGATTAAAAATCCGGGTGTTGACATGGAGCATAAAAAATTATAGATACGTTTCCAACGTATCAGCAGCTGGTACTGATGATCCTGCACCTGCCATCGTCATGTCAGACGATGGAGGTGGTAGATTGGTTTTTACCAATGGTTGAGTCTCGTGTGGCTGGAGCTGTAAGTGAAGATCCTCCAGCGGACATTGTGGTGCTGGATAGTTAACCTATTATGGAGACTCATGCTACCGGTGTTGGTGCTGCTATTGGTGCTGCTGATCCTACTCCCGAAATCATCGTGCCACCTGAAGGAGGTGGTGAATTGGATTTACAATCTATAGACACGGTTACATCTGAAGGTGGGGAACTGTGATATGGAGCTATATTTCTTATGATTTTTATGCTTTTATCTGGAACTTGTATTATGGAGCTACCTTATGCTTTTGGCTGTTGAACTATAGTGTGAAACTGGAACTACTCCAAGTATGTAATCATATTTGGATGCTTCAGTATTATCAATGATAAAGCAATGCTAGCTGAGCTTCACGGGAATTGGCCTCTCCCACTTCTAGACATGGTTCCTGTCTCATCTCCTTTACACAAGCATGGTGAAAAGATGGTTCTATTCCCTTTCTTGTAATGTCGTTATGCTCGTGTTATTGACTTGGCAACTTCATGCTAAATTTGTTTATTACCCAATCGGCTTTTTTAAACAATCCAACCGTATTTTATGACTGTGCATACAAACATATTTGTTTACATGACTTGAACAGAAAAACGTATCTTCTTTGGATCCACTAACACAAGGAGAAATGCAATTATTTTTTGAAACAAGGCAAAAGATTTGCCATTTTAATTGATAGAGTGGGACATGTAATTCAATTACATTAAGTTAACTACTCGTACAAGTCATAGAATGACAGGGATTGCCATAGGAAATCATCACCTCCAGCATCTTTTTCTATAGAAGGTGGTATAACAGATCCACAACCTTCTTTTTCGTGGGATGACAATGTCAAGTGCAGTATTTCAAGTTCAAATGCAATCCAATGCAGGATCATCAGGACAACCTCCAGCTGTGTCAGTCTCCACAAAAGGTACATCACTGCTATGGCAGACACCATTGGAAATTCTTGCTGAAGCTGTTGTTATACTCCTATCATCAGGACCACAGATAAGCGCCAGAAATTCAAGCTCTAAATCTAGTATTACAAAATATACAAGAGGTTATCCCATGTGTACAATTCATAAACAATTCACAATTCAATTTGACTGTTTGACATGATCCTTTGACCTTATTAGTCCATCCGGTCTTTTTATTGGTGAAACAAAATTTGCTGGTACTTTAATTTCTCTGAAGAACCTACAAAACATAAAAACATAGCCAAGTCAAACATCTGAATATATCTAATTTTTGTACAACCTACTTATATATGAAGATGTCTTTGCATAAGACTCACTTAACAATCTATCTACAGATATCTTCCTGCTCCTTGGAAATGCGAAGTGGATGTTCTGTTGGGTACATCCATCCATACTTTACTGTACCTCTAAGTAATTCGTCATCAGGTACATCAATAGCCAAATACACCATGGTATCAAAGAAGCATGGGGAATATATCATGTAAAAAGCTTGCACAGGATCTCTGTCAAGTCCTTTTAAGATGTTTTCCAACTCTTTCTAGAGCTTTACTCTAGATTTATCTATCCAAATCTACAGACACCATGTAAATCTATATGGTCAAAAGCTTTAACTATTTCTAGGAGAGGTGGAGTACAAACCAAATCCAAGAAGAATGTCCAGTGCCTGAATCTAGTAGGCGAAGCGTGGGGATCGCCCAAATGACCGCCCGTCGGTGCATCTCGTGAACAATGGCGCGGCCAATCGTGGTAGGCTGGCAGTACTGATAGAAAGTCAATGAGAAGTTTTTTTAAAGGCGTGTGCAGAAGTTCACATCTTGGTTATAATCCGGTTCATCTACGGTATAAAATTTGAAAAGACAAGGGCTTGTTGCTCCATTGAAGGATTTTGGGGTCTCGGCGGAAAGTTTTGGCGGGCGCAGGGTGTTTATCCCAGTTTGTCAACATATTTCCTAGAAATATCGGTGAATATTTTATACCTTGTTTTTTTCCTAGTAGACATTTTTGTTTCAAATCCGGCCAATCCCTAGCACGTACATTGGGATTTTAACTATCGAGCCAAAAAAAATAGCCCATCCGGCCTCATTATAGCCCAAGACATTCTAATTCGGCCTTTTTTTAGGTCACTCGACCGCCGCAAAGAGCACATGGAATGTAGCCCATGGAAAATAGCCCAACAATTCCTACCTCACCCATTTTTCTTCAATTCGGTCTTGTTGAGCATTGTCGCCCCATCCCTAAAAAAACTCCGCATATCCATGTTTTTTAAGTAGAAACTACTACGTACTACATTATATATAGCATTGTTTAGTTGAGTTGCTAGCAATCATGCGTAGCACATGAACTAGAAAATTTAGGACACAATAAATAAGTTATATACGATGTTAGAATATATTTTTTTAATTTTATAAAAGCTAACATTTTATTTGTGTAGTGGTAAGGCATGCAGTTTACCTGTGCTGAAGTATCGAGTTTGAAGTTCAAAGCCTACACTTATAGTGTTGCTATTTATATTACCATTTTATCTGTATAATTATTTTTGTACTGAGAGGCTGACATGGCCGACCCACCTGCCTACAGCTAGTTCCCATCAATCTTACTATACAAGAGAGGGTGACATGTGGGCCCCAGCAACAAGACCATACACGTCTGTTGTATTGATCAACGTTACAACAATCAAACTGGAAGAGGCGACCAAAAAAATGTTCAACATACACATGTTTCCTGTAGAGATGAGGCGGACATGTGGGACCCAGCAGCGAAACCATATTTAGTTAAGGCATCTAGCAACGTTGCCAAGTTCAAAATAGGAGGGCGCGAGCTAGAAAAAAGTCCAGCATGCACATGTTTCTAATAATGAGAGGCTGACATGGGGTACCCACTAGCTTGTATTACGGCTGATGCATCGAGCAACGTTGCCAAGTTCAAAACACGGAGGAGCTAGCGAGAAAAAAGTCCAGTATGCACACGTTTCTTCTAATGGGAGACTAACATGCGGGACCCACCAGCCTATATAAACGGCTGATGCATCGAGCAATGTTGCCAAGTTCAAAACAGGGAGGCGCAAGCGAGAAAAAAGTGCATCATGCACATGATTCTTCTAATGAGAGACTGACATGGAGGACCCACCAGCTTGTATAAACGGCTGATGCATCGAGCAACGTTGCCAAGTTCAAAACACAGAGGAGCTAGCGAGGAAAAAGTCCATCATAGCATGTTTCATTTACAAAGAGAATGACATGTGGGACCCACCAAAGAGACCTTATATAGGTGCTGCATCGAGCAACGTTGCCAATTTCAAATAAGATAGGCGCGAGCGAGAAAAAAGTCCAACATATACAAGTTTTTCTAATGAGATGCTGACATGTGGAACCCAGTAGCGTGACCAAATGACAGATTCATCTAGCAAAGCTATCTAGTTAGGAACATGATAGCGCTAGAGAACAAAAACATTCCATCATATACACACTATTCTTCTAATGTGAGGCTGACATATGGGACACACCAGCCATTACAAACAGCTAATGCATCGAGCAACGTTGCCAAGTTTGAAACACGGATGCACGAGCGAGAAAAAGTCCTACATGCACACATTTCTTCTAATGAGATGCTGACATGTGGGACCTAGCAGTATGGCCAAATGGCAGATTCATCGAGCAACGCTATTGTAAGATCCCACCTTTATAAAGGTGAAGATCCCTGTGATTGCAATGCTAGTCCCTAGATTAATAGCTAGCATCCACAGTTAAGATGTAATATCAATAAACAAAGGCCATAATACAACTTTATACCAGGAATAAAATAATTCATTACATCTTACATAGCTCATTTGGCTATCTCACTACAATACAGCAGAAATAACTATATAGCATGGAGTCTTTCATATTCAAAGTGCCACAGGCAGTCATGTTGGTTGTAGACTTGTAATCCTAATCAACATACTTCACTAACATTAAACAAACCTGCAACATAATAAGTTATAGCCACAAGGGTCAATACATTTGAATTGTATTGGCAAGTGATACTATGGTAGTATAGTTGTAACTATAATCTATATGCATTTGGCTAAGTGGAGCTTAGGCTTGCTTTGTTCAAAATATATTTTTCCTTATCATTTGAAAACACTAAGTTTTTTGTTTGTCAAAAATCACCCAAGGAATCTCCCAATAGAAATTGGTGATCCTTTAACCCTTGTTCAACCACAAGTTTTAACTTAGAAATTGGGATGAGGAGATTCTTGATAGCTTCCATGTCTTGATGCTCAAATTGTCCTTTTCCGGGGAAACGGCTAAGTACTTAGTTTCTTTCTTCTACAGAGGTGGTGCACTTTCCCCAGAAGACTTGATTTTCATCAAGACATGATCTTTCAGAAGCCTTCCCTTAGACCATATGGACGCGTTCCAACCTATCACCCACTACCACCAACTGTCCAAATGGCTAAGTTATTGCAACCTATATGATCCAGGCAGAGCCCATAATGCCATGTGGCTGCACTAGAAGCTTCTTAACATTTGGCATCTCAAATCCCTTTGTTCCTGGGTGAAAATCCACAAGAGAGATACACAAGGTAAACCATAGAAATGGGCCTTGTGTAACCACTCAACCAAAAACCACCAAGAAATTACGAATCCACCCACGTGTTTCCTCACTTAGTTGTTTTATTAAGCAAAAACATAAGTCAAAGACTTGGTAATATTTTTCCATAGCATGTATGTATAATCCACCATTGATTGCTACTAGCTAGGCTAAGCATGGAAATAGCAAGTATCTTAACTTAGAGAAAATTCTAACAATTCTACGACTACTAGGATTTCCCAAGCATAGCATATATATACTTAGTAAAAATTATCATGCATTTTCTATACAAAATATTTCTAATGCATAGTCAAAATATTGGGACAAAAGTATGAAGCACCACTTGCCTTTTTGGTAGATAATATAAGTTCACTTCTTGATCTTGCAATAGCCACACTCTTCAAATTCCACTACAATTCAATCAAGGCACAAATTCAATCTACCATTCAAGCAATTCATCACATAGAATAATAAAAACAAAGCAATGCATGCAAGCATGCCAAAGATTGTTTTATTTGGAAAAGTGGTTTCTAATATGTTATAAACATTATAAAACACCTATTGGTCATTTATAAAAGTGGCAAAACCATTTGATATTAAGTTAGTGAAAAATGGCCACTTTAAATCATTTTTGTCTTGTTTAGAAATGATTTAAATCAAAGCAATACTTTCTAGTGTTTGACAAATGTATTTTTTAAACACAAATGTTAGTGTTTTATGTTCAAGTGTTTATTATTAAAACCATTTGCAAAACATTTTTCTTATAAACCATTTTTATACCATAGCAATGTTTTGTTTGTTAGAAATGCCTTTAAACAAAGTAATAATTTTTATATTGTTCACCAAATATATTTTAAATCCTAAAACTTGGTGTTTAGGGTCAGAAAGTTTAATTCCAACCATTTTCGAAAGGTTTTACTCAAAAATAATTCTTAAAACATAAACAACATTTTTATTTAACTAGAAATGCTTTAATTCAAAGATTTATTCTTTGGCTTCACAAAATATGTTTTTCAATCCAAAAGTTGGTTTCTATGGTTAGTAGGTTCAAAATAATCCATTTATCAAAGATTTCACCCTAAAAACTTTTCTAGAAAAATTTTATATTCAAATTATGCCTACACAAGTTTCTGCAAATACAACCAATTTTCCAGAAGCAATTTACTAAACAAAGTACATGGTTAGAAATTACTCCTTTTGCTTATTCCATTGATATAAAATTTGTAAAATTTTGACGTGTAGATTTAAAGTTATGAATTTTATAAAATCTAACGTCTAATAGATCATTTCTGTTTTTAAAGCAATAAACTGGGCCACGTGGCAACTTCTTATTGGTCGATAACGGTTCGCGTGGATCATGCAGTGTGGATGGTTGGATCTAATGTAAATCGTGCAGCACAGAAGCAACGTACCCTTTCGTTTAAGTGATTCTATCGTGGCCGACAGATCAAGATCTAACGGTGCAAAACAAGTCGACCACAAACGAGCGGCGCTGGCGGCGGTGAGTGGCGGCGGCACGCTCAGACGAGGGTGGTGGAGGCGATGCAGGAAGGGAGATAGGACGTGGGTGGCTCACCGAGATCGCCGTGGCGAGTAGATGCTCAAGGTGGTCTCGTTTGGCCGAGGGGTGCACGAGGTCGTCATGGATTGCTCACCGGAGTTGCCTTCTGGCTTGGGTGCGGTCAATCGTTGTCGGAGTCGACGTTAAGGGACATGCGAAGACAAGAGGAGAACGGCGTTAGACGCGCAAGGAAGAAGGGAGTGCGAGAGCATCAACTAGAGGTAAAGGAGTGGTCAGAGATTACCAGGGGCATCGCCGGAGTGGAGTCAGACGTCGGCGCTCTCGTTTGTCGTCATTGACGACGTTTCAGAACGAGCGCGGGCTAGCTAGAGCTACTGGGATATGCAGGGGGCGATGGGGATCACTCTCATGTGTTCTGGGGGCAATGGGGCGATGAGGGCTGGACGGAATCAGAGTGGGAGCTCGTCGCAGCAGAGAGAGTTATCGAGAAAATTCCGAGCGGCCTGGTGACAGAGGGTGGGTGGCTTTTGGGGAAAATGGAGAGGGGAGGGAGGCGATTATTAGTGCGTGGTCACAGGGGAAAGTTACTCGCGGTATTACTTGAATTAACGCGTTTGAATCAGACCAGAAACGGCCGAGAGAGAGAGGGGGCGGGGTCAGCGCGAGCTTAGGGGTGATGACTTGGCGGTGGGGCATGTATGTCAGCGGGTGAGAGAAGCGTTCATTGGGGTCCGGTGGTCAGTGAGGGTGCGGGTTCGTTCTCTGGTGCGAATCGTTTTTCCTGCGGGGGAAGAGGGAGTGGGCTGGTTGCTGGGCCTACTAGGCTTAGCTGGGCTGGGCTGCTTTTTTTATTTTTTTCCTTCTCTGTTTTCTTTTTCTTTTTCCATTTTGATTTTCTGTTTTGATTTTTATTCACATGATTCAAACACCATTTGAATTTAACAATTTACCAAACTTTCAGAAATTTTGTATTTTGTTCAAACATGTATTTTAATGGTAATTTTGGAATATTTCTTTTATACCCACATGGATTAATTATTTATTTAAAACGGCCCTTTTGTCTTTATTTAAATATGATTTTAATATGTTTTCCAACTTTCATTTAAATTCCAAATTTTATGAAATCCTTTTCCGTAGGTTTTATTTATTTGATAGGGTGTTAAATAATTCACTTTGAATTATTTGAAATATTTTTTTAATATGATTTATTAATCATTTAAAATGAGTATTTGTCTTCAATTTAAAAAAAATTGATTATTTTTTTAATACCATCTAAATTTTTATTCAAATAATTTTTTTAAGTTAATTTGATAAATTTTTAACCCACTTTGATAAATTTCCATTTATTACTTTCTCATGATTTAATTAATCATTTCTATTAGGAATTTTATCTTTATCCATATATAATTTAGAATATGGTTTAATGCCATATAATTTTATTGGAATAATCTTTATCCTATTATTTTATTTGGATTATCTTTATTTTCATTTGCTTATGGATTTGGCCAAGATTTAATTTGGCTTTTAAATATTCCTTATTTATTTATTTCTTCCTTTGTCTTATAAAATCCATATCTTTTTATTCATAGATCCAATATTGGTGATTCCAATTTGTATAATTTTATTTAATATTTGTTTATCTTTTCATATCTCTTTAGGATTAATCTGATCACAATTTAGTATGGATTTCAGATAGGGGCTTTATTAGCTTTGAAATTTAATTTCTTTATCTTACTAAATTCATAAGATTTTATCCAAGGTTCCAAATTGAATGAAATTAATTCCTAAGGTTTTATTCATTTATCATTCTTGATCATTTATAAATCTTTGTTGACAAAAAAATTATATGGATCAAATCCATAGTCTTGAGGTATCTTGGAAATGTTTTCTTACATTAGGGTTTTAGAGTTTTGGTTTAACTTTTCCAAGTGTTTAAATTTCAAGATGCATTTATGAGGAATGCATTTCACTTGATTTGAATTTAGTTGGATTCAAATTTTATTCAAAGTTTGTTCAAGATGGGTTTTAATTTTTCCATTTGGAATCAAAAAGTTTCTTTTCACCCTAAATTTCAACAATTATTTATTTTGTTTATTTATTTTTCACATTTCAAAATTTGGAAAATTTTGGGATGTGACAGATATCTAGTTAGAAACAGGGTAGCGCTAGAGAAGGAAAAAAGTTCAATCATATACACACGATTCTTCTAATGAGATTCTGACATATGGGACCCACCATCCTGAATAAATGGCTGATGCAGCGAGCAATGCTATCAAGTTAACACGGAGGCGCGACCGAGGGCAAAAATTCCATCATACACACGTTTCTTCTAAGGAGAGTGTGACACATGGGGCCCAGCTACGTGATTATGCATCTGGTAGCGTTATCAAGTTCTGAATAGGATAGCATGACCGAGGGCAAAAAATCCATCATACACGCGTTTCTTCTAATGAGAGGATGATAGGTGGGCCCAGATGCATGCTTAAACGGCAGCGCAATCAAGTTCGAAACAGGGTAGCAGGAGTGAAGGAAAAAATTCCATCATACACACGATTCTTATAATGAGAGGCTGGCATGTTGGACCCAGCATCATGATTAATGGCAGATAGATCGAGAAACGTTTTCAATTTCATATCATGAAGTAACGAGCCAAGGAAAAAATCCATCATGCACACTTTTTTTCTAGTGTGAGTATGACACATGGGACCCAACAGCCAAATTAAATGGTAGATGCATCGAACAACGCGATGAAGAAGATCCGATGTGGTGTGGGTCAGGTTTGGTGCATGAGGGAGTTGACGCATGTCTCTTGCTGGGACGAGGGAGTTGGCCAACGTCGAGGCTGAAGAAGAGATTCCGGTTTCTCATGGTGGCTCTCGTAAACTGGAGGATGAAAAGAACATGGTTCCGATGTGTGGCGGTGGGGGGTGGGGTGAGGGGTAGGGGTGGGGGAGGGTGTTAGGGCAAGTTCGGTAATTCCCTTTGGCAGAAGGAGGGAGTAGTAGTTATTGACAATTCTTAGAATATGGGAGATCTTTTGGGAGAACTGCTGGAGTTGGGAAATTTTTAGGGGAGCCCAAGATTCTTAGATATAGGAAGAAATTTTAGGAGTACTCATGGACTCTATTGAAGTACTAGTAGTATTATATTACCATTGATTTCTTGTTTTTTACATTATTTTGTACCTATTGACAAGACGTCTCCGATAGGAATGGTGGGCGACGGTGAAGATCATTGGTTTGCGTGTAATTTACTACTACACACGATGCGCGATAGTATGAACTACACATCAGTAAATGCTACTCCGCGTGCGGATAAACACGAGATCATAGTAGTACTACTACTACTTCTTTTCAACTTCCTAATATTTCGATACTTCAAATGATTTGATAATGTTCGAACAACGTAATTACAATCGCTACTAGAAGGACTACTGTTTTATAGCATAACCACCTCATGCCTCTAACTAACCCTACTACCTCGTGCCTCTAATTAACCCTAATATAACAATAATCCGAACATTTCGATTATGACCGCAGTGAGGATATCAATAAAATTGAATGCATACTGTAGGCATATATCCTTCTCTATAGCATATATTTTGATCTTCATAAGCTTCAACCTATACTCATCCGTCTGGATCTTGTGTCTGTGGATGATATCTACGATCTGTAGCTCCATTTGCATCTTCACTTCTTCGAATCTATGCTTCTCTTCTCCATTCTTATTCTTATCAATAAAATTATATTGACACGATTTCGGAAAAACAAGGTTGCAAATGAGCAAACAGTATATCGAGGAGAGCATCCGCGTGAGGAGTGCGATCTTCCTGAAATCAAAAGCGTACCTCGTCAGAATCTTCAGAAGACACATCAGTGTGAGCTCGAGCGGACCATAGGTTGTGCCGATGAGGAAGCGGGGCAGTTGGTCTAATGGCAGCGGCGGCAGGTCTAGATATCAAGGTCCCCTCTGCTCGAATGATGAGTAGCGGACGTTAGAGGGCGGTAGATAACGAAAAAGGGAAATTTAGGAACGGCGGTGTGTGTGTCCGAACGGTTAGAAAAATAAGTCATTGATAAGATCCAACGGTTAGCAATTTTTGGATTTTCAAATCTTCTTCAAAGATTCAAAGTTTAAAGTTATTCGTACACTATATAGTGACGAATAAGTTGCATGTTCCTTGCACACATGAGAATCGGATAATAGAAATATGACATATTATTTTTATATATAACTATAATAGGTGATGCTCAAGAATAATTATAATTTTGAGCATCACCTATAAAGTATCGGGTGTATATTGGTTCCTGTACTTTGTATCGTGTAGAAATCAACCTATTAGCTACCTAATACTCGACATATATGCTCTGGATAAATTATGAAGAAGATTTTAGAATTATTGAGAAGTGTGTTGTGAGATTTGTGTATAGCGATCATTGTGCTAAAGATTATCAATAGAGAATATTCTAGAAGCTAGAATGGATAGAAGATCCAACGGTTTGCAAAGGTGGGATTTGATGATTGATCTGATCCAACAGTCAAAGTTCGATAAAGTTATTCATATACTATATATAGTGCAAAGATTATATAATATGTAAAGCTCCCAAAATTTAAAAATTGTACAAAGTATGGTGGTATATTTGGTTCTCGTAGTTTGTATCATCTAGAAGTCAACGTTTATTATTAGCTATACCTAATACTTGAAAATCTTGGTAACATGATCTAGAGAAATGATGGAGAATATTAATTCTAGAACGATGGAGAAGTGTGTTTTGAGGTTTGTGCATAGCGTTCATTATGCTAAAGACTATCAGTAGTATCTTTTAGCAGAAGCTATAATAAAATGGAAAATAAGATCCGACGGCTGATAATGTTGGGATTCACGAGTCTTAATCGAACCGTCATTATTCAAAGTTAATCTTACACTATATAGTGGTAAGATAAGATATTAGTTTATGGTTTGTGTTTTAGGGGTTCGGGGTTTAGGGAATTTTCAACAATGTTCAAGCTTTATGCCTATATTCATGGAATAGAATAGCGTTGCTGCAATTTAATGAAAGTATTTCAATTTTTCATCAATAAGTGCATGATACCTGCTTCGTTAGGATGTATCTTGTTTTAGGGTTTAGGGAATTTTCAAGCTTTATACATATATTAGTCGAATAGAATGAGTTACCTAGCCAATTTAATAAAAAGTATCTCAAAAATTGATCTATAAGTGTGCACGATAGCTGCTTGTTGGTGAGGTTTAGGGTTTAGTGTTTCGAGTTTTAGGGTTTTAGGTTTTAGGGGTTTAGGGTTTCGGGAATTTTCAATAAAGTTCAAGCCTGATACTTAAATTTGTGGAATAGATTGACTTAGGAACAATTTAATGAAAGTATCTCAAATTTTTATCTGTAAGTGCATGGTACCTGCTTGGTTAGGGTTTATGGGTTGAGGGTTTATGGTTTTTAGGGTTTAGGGGTATATTTCTTGGAGTTAGGTTTTGGGGTTAGGGTTAAGGAAATTTTCAATAATGTTCAATTTGTATGGCTATTTCGTGAAATAGAATGTAGTTACCCAATTTAGTAAAAGTATCTCAAAATTTGATATATAAGTGTGCATGATAACCGTTTGTTGGTCAGGGTTTTGGGGTTTAGTGTTCCGGGTTTAACTTTAGGGTTCAGGACTTAGGTTTTAGGGGTCTAGGGTTTAGGTTTTACGACATTTTCAATAACGTTCAAGCTATATGCTTATATTTGTGGATAGAATGGAATTAGTGTAATTTAATGAAATTATATCTCAAATGTTGATCTACGAGGAGATGATACCTTTTTTAGGGTTTAGGATTTAGGTGTTCTAGGGTTTAGGATTTAGGGGTTTTAGGGTTTAGGGTTTAGAGAATTTTCAATAATGTTCAAGCTTTATGCTTATATTCGTGGAACAGAATGGTGTTACCGCAATTTAATGAAAGTATCTCAAAATTGGATATATAAGTGCATGATACCCTACTTGGTTAGGGTTTAATTATGGGTTTAGGGTTTTAGTATTTAGGGGTTCAGGGTTTAGGTTTTAGGGGTGGTTTATGTTTTTGGGATTTTTCAATAATGTTCAAGCTTTACGCTTATATTCGTCAAATAGAATGGCATTACCCAATTTATATTAATAAAAGTATCTCAAATTTGATCTATAAATGCACGATACCTTCTAGTGTTTAGGGTTTTAGTCTTTTCTGGGTTTAGGATTTAGGGTTTTAGGCTTTAGGGCTTTAGGGTTTCAGTATTTTTCAATAATATTCAAACTTTATGGTTATATCTGTGTAATAGAATGGCGTTACCGCAATTTACTGAAAGTATCTCAAATTTGGATCTATAAGTGCATGATACCTACTTGGTTATTGTTTCATTATTGGTTGAGGGGCTGAGGGTTTAGGGTTTTAGTATTTAGGGGTTTAGGTCTTGTTGATTCAATGGATTTGTCAAGGATTTTGTCCCTTAGGAAATATACCTATGTTGGTCGTTTGATTCAAAGGATTACAATCTATAGTGATTCCTTCAAAGGATTCCTTTGCTCTCTATTTTGTAAAAAAAATCCATTCACCCTAACCTCATGTTTGAATTCTTTTTCTTTTCCTATGATTCAAACACATACTTGATCCAAATTCATGTAGTTTTCTATTCTTTTAGGATTCAAGACGTCATGCCACTCCAATTCTATGGTTTTCCTATTCCTATGTTCTAGGAATCCTGCAAATCAAAAAAGACCTTAGGATTTGTGTTTTAGGGGTTGTTTAGGGTTTAGGGAAATTTCAATAATGATCAAGCTTCATGCTTACATTCATCGAATAGAATAGTGTTGCCCAATTTAATGAAAGTATCTCAAATTTTATCTATAAGTGCATGATACCTTCTTGGTTAGGGTTTAGTGCTTAGGGTTTTAATGTTTAGGGGTTTAGTGTTTCGGTAATTTTCAATAATGTTTAAACTTTGTGGTTATATTCATGGAATAGAATGGCGTTACTAATTTTATCACCACAACAATATTATGGTTCAAAGACTATATATGGTTGAAAGTTCCACCGCACTAATTTTATCACAAAGTATGAATTAATTGGCGAATAATGCCCAAGTTTCATAAAATTTTCAATTTTCCTATCCAGTTTCACCGAGTTTAATGAGTTTATCTCGGTTTACTAAAAATGTTCGAATTTTGAACTACAAACAATGGGAATCTCTACTTCTCGTAATTCTGGGTCACTAACATGCGGTTCACTTGCATAGTGGGTCCACAAAGTCAGTGTAAGGCCGGAGTGGGCGCACAGGTAAATATACTTATTGAAGATGGGAAGGGAACCACATCGATGGGGTGATGCACGTGGGAGAATGCAAAATTACCACCTAGTATTTCCCTCTATTATTGCAGTGCTCCTCGGGTTCTTATTTTCGGAGTAGACATAGAAGAGGAGTATGTTTGGGGTTGGATGTTTTAAAGAATGGGCGGGGTGTTTGAATGGATGGACGATATATTTCGGAGCTCTCTCAAAATTTTGAAGCTGAAACTTCGAAGGTACACTACTCCCACTCCCACTTGGGGATGCTATCCCCGTTAGATAGTCCTAGACACCTGTAAGCTTTCGAGCATTTAATGAGTTGATACACATCTGCCGTCTTTAAAACAAGATGACCAAGGTCACAGTCGTAGTTGCATTTTTACTTGCATAGCCATAGTTGTTGGTACTGTGTCCATGTATTGTACTCCATACATTGGATTCATCTTGGCCAATCAAGCTTTGCATTACAAAGGGAGAATGCAAAAAAAAACAAAATTTCCAAGTGACAACATTGTTTTTGGTTGTGAAGCAACTTCAAAGGTTATGGCTCAATATGACATCGTGCCAATTGTAACAAAAACTAACATGTCTAATGGATAAACCCATTCAATCTTACTGGCTAAATTCTTGGAATAAATTGACAATATGGAAATTTACTAAAAACATGTAAATTTCTTTTTCTTGGACATGTGATCACCCATGTCCACGTGTTGTACATGCAGAGATAATAAAACGTAGGCAGGTGAAGATGGTAGTAGCAAAGAGAGAAGAGGAGTTGAAGGTGGTTCGATGTCAGAGCAAAGTTTATTATGATGGTTTCCTAACACGAGGTACTCCTTCTGCCTTTACAGTGTACACTCTACTACTAGTAAATTTTAGGACCTATGCACACAAAAAAGGTGTGTTTTCTCTCGCCTTCACTGCCTGTCATATCTCCACCCCTCTCCCCTCGCGCACCAGCTCGGCTAATCTCTCCCTCATCCACAGCGTGGCGCTACGCATGTGTGCCTCGGTACAGTGGCTCTGTTTCTTTATATTTTTTTATGGGGAGGTTATGTTTCTCCAGCGTGTTTGGCAGCCGCGTTGTTGCGGAGTAGGACGAATACATAGGAAGGAAACCACTTTGATCCTTAGCGGCAAAAAATCAAACTTTTCCGGTTTCGAAATTTTTACTTGCTTCCCAAACATCGGGAGGGAAGGTTATTCAAAAGATCGGCCATTCACGATAGTAATTCTTATCTTCTATTTATATTCTCTTATCTCTTACAATGTCATACCACTACAAGTGGATGATACCCCTACTTGGTCAGGGTCGTTTAGGGGTTTAGGTAATTTTCAATAATGTTCAATCTTTATGCTTATAATCATGTAATATAATGGCGTTACCTCAATTTAATGAAAGTATCTCAAATTTGGATCTATAAGTGCATGATACCCTGATTAGTTAGGGTTTAATTATGGGTTGAAGGGTTTAGGGTTTTAGTATTTAGGGGTTTAGGGTTTATTTATTAGGATTTAGGGTTTAGGTAATTTTCAACAATTTTCAAGCTTGATGCTTATATTCGTCGAATATAACGGCATTTCCCAATTTAATATAAGTATCTCAAATTTGATCTAAAAGTGCATGATACTTGTTTGGTCAGGTTTTAGGGGTTTAGGGTTTTATGGTTTCTGGAATTTTCAATAATGTTCAAGCTGCTTTATGCTTTTAATCGTGGAATAGAATAATGTTACCGCAATTTAATGAAAGTATCTCAAATTTAAATTTATAAGTGCATGATGCCCTTCTTGGTTAGTGTTTAATTATGGGTTAAAGGGTTTAGGGTTTTAGTATTTAGGGGTTTAAGGTTTATTTATTGGGATTTCTATTTTCTTGCCCTTGGTTCGTTAGTTGTACTTACTTTTCCCCAGCCGCTTAGTTTTTCCTCACTTTTGTCCAGCTCCTATTATGAAACTCCCGCACGGTCTAAAAATCACTCTTCGTTAGCCTTGTTGTTAGATGCTGACAAGTGGGACCTCATTCAGTCGGGTCTCATAGTGGACCCTCGCCGTTACGTGCTGACAAGTGGGGATGCGGTATGTCAAGTTCCGTAGTGGACCCTTGCCGTTACATGCTGACAATTGGGGCCGTGTTTAGTTGGTTCCCGTAGTGGACACCTCTCTCCACTTATCCAGATCAGCATGGGACCCATCGCGTATCCACTTGAGCGTCAGACTCACATATTATCCATGTGAGCCAGCCCCATGCCCGCACCCATGCCATTGCCTCTCCTTTCTTCTTATTTTCTGGCGATGGCGGACCTTATTTAGCGACGTCGACCCTTTGTCGAGCTACACTTCGGCCTCCCATTTGTCCTGGCCGTAGTATGGTGTCCTCCCGTTGACCTGTACGAAGGATGAAAAGGACAACCGTGCGCAGAGAAGGTTAGATCTCGCACCTAAATGGCCCAAACTCTCGCACCAAAATGGCAACCGGGGTGCTTGCTGTGGATGACAATGGCAACCGTGCGCAGAGAAGGTTAGATTTCGCACCAAAATGCCCCAAAATCTCGCGCCAAAATCTCTCACCTTTATCGAGTTCATGTCTCGGCTGCAATCAAGTGAAAGAATGTTTATATTTAAAAATTAGGGACATGGATGTATAATAAATAAGAAAATGACACAACTCTTGAACACTTTCAAATTAAAAAAATTATACAACTCTTAATGTACAAAAGTGTTTATAAATGACACAACTCTTGAACACTTTCAAATTAAAAAAAGTATACTTGACATAACTCTTGAACACTTTCAAATTAAAAAAACTATACAACTCTTATTGTAAAAGAGTGTTTATAATTGACACAACGCTTGAACACTTTCAAATTAAAAAAAATATACAACTCTTAATGTAAAAGAGTGTTTATAATTGACACAACTCTTGAACACTTTCAACTTTAAAAATATCATACAACTCTTAATGTAAAAGAGTGTTTATAATCGACACAACTCTTGAACACTTTCAAATTGAAAAAATTATACAACTCTTAATGTAAAAGAGTGTTTATAATTGACACTACTCTTGAACACTTTCAAATTAAAACAATATACAACTCTTAATGTAAAAGAGTGTTTATAATTGACAATACTCTTAAACAGTTTCAAATTAAAAAAATCATACAACTCTTAATGTAAAAGAGTGTTTATAATTGACACAACTCTTGAACACTTTCAAATTGAAAAAATTATACAACTCTTAATGTAAAAGATTTTTATAATTGACACTACTCTTGATCACTTTCAAATTAAAACAATATACAACTCTTAATGTAAAACAGTGTTTACAATTGACACTACTCTTGAACACTTCCAAATTAAAACAATATACAACTCTTAATGTAAAAGAGTGTTTATAATTGACACTACTCTTGAACACTTTCAAATTAAAAAAATCATACAACTCTTAATTTAAAAGAGTGTTTATAATTGACACAACTCTTGAACACTTTCAAATTGAAAAATTATATAACTCTTAATGTAAAAGGGTGTTTACCATTTTTATAGTGTGAAAAGTGATCCCTAAACTTGCGTATACGAAAATTATAAACCTTTGAACACTGTGAAATCACACTTAATACATGCTAATGATGTGCTAAGAAAATCTTGAGAGATACAAGGGTGGAAAACACTGTGAAATCGCACTTAGGACATGGAGCAAAATATAATGCAAAAAATTATACACCTTTGAACACGTTCCCTTCAAATTATATTCAAAATCATTTGTTTATGGAGTAAAAGCATCAGTGGCAAACTCGTCATTTTGCATGGATAGAGGGTGCCCCCCGACAGATACAGGGGTTATCCTGTCCGCTAGATCACAGAGGATCAACGGTTGGTGGGCACGATCCGCGTGAAAACTATCTCGACCAATCAGATTGTAGCAGCCAAGATGAGCACATGTGTGAGAGTTTGTCACTAAGAGGGAGGGGAAAACTGAGTAGAACTTAAAAACCAAGGGCAAAACTGAGTACAACTTTAAAACCAAGGGAAAAACTGACAAGGGGGTTCAAATAGAAAACAAAAAGAGATTTAAAATGGAAAATGCTTCTTTTATACAATAAAATACATATTGGCAGACATCAAACTATTTCCAATTCAAATATATATCAATTTGACAATTATTGCCTCATTCAGACAAATTATGTGTTAGGGAGGGATGTTTTGGGGAGAGGCTTGAGTAGAAAGCCATGAACCTTCTTAGATAGTAGGTGATTCGAGAAGTGGTGATTTAGGTTAAAACTTGATTTATATACATTTCTTATGGTGGCAGGTCACATAATAAGACTCCCTTGGTAGATTCCACTATGTTTTGATCTTTTTGAATTTGTTGTGCATAAAATGACTCAATTATCTAGCTAAAACTCATTCGTTGACTGTATGTTGACCAGCCACCGGAGGGTAAAAGTGAGTATATTGCACACGGCAGTGTTAGTACTGGAGGGCAAAACTGAGTACAACCAAACTACTAGTGCTACACTCAAGGGTATAACTGAGCACAACTAAGTGGCCAAGGTTAGACATGAGGGGGGAAATGTGACGCACGATACGCGTGTCGCGGTGCATGGGGCTTTAGCGGACGCGTGTGGCCGTGCACGGTGTAGTAGCGCACGCGGTTACGAGATGCACGGTGGTGCAACAAAATTTCTCCTCCCTTCGCCTTTATAGAGGCCTCCTCACTCTCACTCATCACTCACTCGCTCACTCACTCACGAAACCATCTCCACTATCCCATCACCTTCGGCAAACCCCCAAGAAAACCCTAACCACGCCAGCGATCGAGAAGAATGGCGCGGTGGCCATCGTCACCTCCAAGGCGGCCGACAAGGATGCCCCCATCCCCGTACAGTCCCCCATCGAGGCATTGAAGGTAGCCGCCATCCCTGACCATACCCCCTTACCCTCTTCCGCTGTAGCCGCCAACGAGGAGCCCCCCGTCCCCGTACAGACCCCCCCTCCCCCCAACATTCTCCTATAGATACCGCATGGCTGGGACCCCTACGGGGAAAATGATTACATCAGGCCGGAGAACCCCTTCGACACCAGCTTAGCCGACCCATGGTAGGAGGTAACTAGGGTTTCTCCCCTTCCTTTGTTCTTCCCCCATTCCCATCGTTAGATGCTAGATCGTGTGTTATTAGGGCTCGACAGTTCGTATTTTCAATCAGTGGATGATAGGTATTTTTATAGTAGCTAATCCTCTTGTGTTAGATCTCGTATTTTGATGAATACCCCGAGTTGGGATCATTACTAGCACCGATCTGTAGTTGGGATCAGTACTAGCACCAATATATAGTTGGGATCAGTACTAGTACCGATCTGTAGTTGGGATCAGTACTAGCACCGATCTGTAGTTGGGATCAGTGTTCTATTTGGTTTGAGATTTGGGGATTGGGGAATAATCAGGGGATCTCAATCGGTTAATTTATTAAAGTAATCAATCCTGATAATCACGGTATATCAATCATGTCCTTATTGCACGCTACTGTTTTTTGTAGTAGGTGGATAGCAGCGACGTCTACAGCGATGTCGAGTCCACGGACACCAAGACTCGTCAGGTTCTGAGGAAGATGAAGTCCGGCCAGTTCAATGGCTTCTTCCCTGGCGACATCTACAGGTGCCCCTTCTGCACCAGGAGCCTCTCCACCGACTTCAACTCACTCGTGATGCATGCCGAGGACATGAAGACATGCGGCCTGTCAAAGAACGTCAACACCTTCAAAGCCCAGCATAAGGCGCTCGGTTTTCACATCTGCAACCTCTAGAAGGTGGCCATCGAGAAGGGTCGCATGCCCTCGATCAAGCCCATGGAGCCCAAGGTCAAGGGACTAGGCAAAAAGAAGTGGATGAAGTGCTAGAGGGAGGAGGCAGAGGCCCTCCTAGGTGAGGCTAGGAGGGGCCACCGATCATGTGCTGATGCTTCTGCTGTAAAGCAGCTTCTTTTGTTTTGTTGTCTGTGTTGAACTTGTAAGCTGCTGTTACTGAGCAGCCTAATTGTTGAACCTGGTTTAAGTATCGTACTATATAATCCTTTATTAGCTACTTTATCTACATCTTCTCTATTTATCAACATATTTATGGTGCTGGTTAGATTTGCTGCCATATTGGGAAAATACGAGGGCCAAAAGGAACCATGAATGAAGAGAGAAGATGCTCTAGAGTCGCTGCCTTTTTGGGAAAAAATAACAACTGTTAGTGACATAAAGGAGAAAAGGCGCTCTTAAAAAGGCCAATCATAAAAAAATAAAAAATCTTCCAATTTACGCGACAAGGCGCATGTAACTACCATACGCGGCCCACATGATCCCACACCACATCCCCCAAAATATGTTCCCAACAAGCCAGCCCCACGCTGTCCAACATGGGAGGTCCTACTATGGGACACGACTGAACGTGGCCCCACCTATTAGCACGTAACGGGGGATCCTACTTGTCAGCATGTAACTGCGAGGGTCCACTACGAGACCCACCTGAATATGGCCCCAGCATGTAATGGCGAGGGTCCACTAACGAGACCTAATGGAGAGCGAGTTTTACACCGATGTGAGAGTTTCGGACAAGGAGCTGGACAAAAGTGAGGAAAAACTAAGCGGCTGCGGAAAAGTGAGTATAGGTAATGAACCAGGGGCATGAAAATAGAAATCCCTTATTTATTTGGGTTTAGGTAATTTTCAATAATGTTAAAGCTTTATGCTTGTATTCGTTGATATAATGGCGTCGTCTAATTTAATGCAAGTATCTCAAATTTGATCAAAAAGTGCATGATACTTCTTTGGTCAGGTTTTAGAGTTTTAGTGTTTAGGGTTTTATGGTTTGAGGAATTTTCAATAATGTTCAAGCCGCATTATGCTTTTAATCGTGGAATAGAATGGTTTTACCATAATTTAATGAAAGTATCTCAAATTTGAATCTATAAGTGCATGATACCTTCTTGGTTAGGGTTTAATTATGGTTTGAGGGGTTTAGGGTTTAGGGATTTTTCAATAATAATGTTCAAGCTTTATGCTTATATTCATGGAATATAATAGTGTTACCGCAATTTAATGAAAGCATCTCAAATTTTGATCTATAAGTGCATGATACATGCTTGGTTAGGGTGTATGTGGGTTGAGGGTTTAGGGTTGGACATATGCTCACCTCTGTCCACGCGTTGTACATGAAGAGAGAATAAAACGTAGGAAGGGGAAGATGGCAGTAGCGAAGAGAGAAGAGGAGTTGAAGGAGGTTCGATGTCAGAGCAAAGTTTATTATGATGGGTTCCTGACATGAGGTACTCCTGCCGCCTTTAAAGTGTACACTCTACTAGTAGTAAATTTCAGGACCTATGCATGCAAAAAAGTGTGTTTTTCTCCCTCCTTCGCTACCTCTCATCTCTCCACCCCTCCCCCCTCGCACATTGGCCCGGCTGATCTCTCCCTCGTCCACAACATGGCGCTGCCTATGTGTGCCTCGGTACAGCAGCTCTGTTTCATTTTTTTGAGGGTGCACCTCTATTTCTATAGCATTTTCGGCAGCAGCGTTGGTGTGGAGTAGGAGTAGTACATAGGAAGGAAACCACTTTGGTCATTGGCGGCAAAAAAATCAAACATTTCCGGTTTTGAATTTTTCACTTTCTTCCCAAACATCGGGAGGGAAGGTTATTCAAAAGATCCTCCATTCATAGTAGTACTTTTTATATTATCTTTATCTTGTCTTATCTCTTACAATACCATACCACTACAAGTGGATGATACCCCTTCCTGGTCAGGGTCGTTTAGGGGTTTAGGGTTTAAGGTTTAGCGAACTTTCAACAATGTTCAAGCTTTAGGCTTATAATCGTGGAAAATAATGGTGTTACCGCAATTTAATGAAAGTATATCAAATTTGGATCTATAAGTGCATGATGCCTTGCTTAGTTAGGGTTTAATTATGGTTTCAAGGGTTTAGGGTTTTAGTATTTAGGGATTTAGGGTTTAGGGTTTAGGGAATTTTCAATAATGTTAAATCTTCATGTTTATATTCGTCGAATAGAATAGAGTTACCGCAATTTAATGAAAGTATCTCAAATTTGGATCTATAAGTGCATGATACCCTGCTTGGTTAGGGTTTAATTATGGGTTGAATGGTTTAGGGTTTTAGCATTTAGGGGTTTAGGGTTTATTTTTTAGGGTTTAGGGTATAGTTAATTTTCAAACATGTTCAAGCTTTATGCTTATATTCGTCGAATATAATGGTGTTGCCCAATTTAATGTAAGTATCTCAAATTTGATCTAGAAGTGCATGATACTTGTTTGGTCAGGTTTTAGGGGTTTAGTGTTTAGGGTTTTATGGTTTCTAGAATTTTCAATAATGTTCAAGCTGTTTTATGCTTTTAATCGTGGAATATAATAGCGTTACTGCAATTTAATGAAAGTATCTCCAATTTGAATCTATGAGTGCATGATACCCTGCTTGGTTAGGGTTTAATTATGGGTGAAGGGTTTAAGGTTTTAATATTTATGGGTTTAGGGTTTAGGTAATTTTAAAGAATGTTCAAGCTTTATGCTTGTATTCGTCGAATATAATGGAATTCCCCAATTTAATGCAAGTATCTCAAATTTGATCTAAAGTGCATGATACTTGTTTGGTCAGGGTTGAAGGGTTTAGTGTTTATGGTTTTATGGTTTCGAGAATTTTCAATAATGTTCAAGCTACTTTATGCTTTTAATCATGGAATAGAATGGCGTTACCATAATTTATTGAAAGTATCTGAAATTTTAATCTATAAGTGCATGACACACTTCTTGTTTACGGTTTAATTATGGGTTGAAGGGTTTAGGGTTTTAGTATTTATGATTTTAAGGTTTATTTATTAGGGTTTAGGTAATTTTCAGTAATTTTAAAGCTTTATGCTTGTATTCGTCAAATATAATTGTGTTGCACCATTTAGTGCAAGTATCTCCAATTTGATCTAAAAGTGCATGATAATTGTTTGGTCAGGGTTTAGGGGTTTAGTGTTTAGGGTTTTATGGTTTCGGGAATTTTCAATAATGTTCAAGCTGCTTTATGCTTTAATCATGGAATAGAATGGTGTTACCGTAATTTAATGAAAGTATCTCAAATTTGAATCTATAAGTGCATGATACCTGCTTGGTTAGGGTTTAGTTATGGGTTGAGGGGTTTAGGGTTTAGGGTTTAGGGAATTTTTAATAATAATATTCAACCTTTATGCTTATATCCATGGAATATAATAGTGTTACCGTAATTTAATGAAAGCATCTCAAATGTTGATCTATAAGTGCATGATACATGCTTGGTTAGGGTGTATGTGGGTTGAGGGGTTTGGGTTTTTAGTATTATTTATGGGTTTAGAGTTTAAGTTTTAGGGGTTGTTTAGGGTCGAGGGTTTAGGGAATTTTTAATAATGTTCAAGCTTTATGGCTATATTTGCCGAATAGAATGGTGGTACCCTAGATAATAAAAGTATCTGAAAAATAATTTGATCTATAAGTGTGCATGACAGCTGCTCGATTAAGGTTTAGGGGTTTAGTGTTTCGGGTTTTAGGGTGTAGGGGTTTATTTTTTCAGGTTTTAGGGTTTTATAGTATTGAGGGTTTAGGGTTTAGAAAATTTTCTATGTCCGAGCTCAGGGTTGAGGGTTCAAGGTTTTTGGGGTATATGGGGCTTAGGTTTTAGGCTTTATAGGGGATTAGGGTACTTTTGGGAATTTCTAATAATGTTTAAGCTTCCGTGAATTAGAATGGCGTTAGCGCAATTTAATGAAAGTATCTCAAATTTTGATTTATTAGTGCATGATACTTGCTTAGTCAGGGTTTAGGGTTTTATGGTTAAAGGTTTAGGTTTTAATGCATTTTCAAAAATGTTCAAGCTTTATTCTTAGATTCGTGGAATGGAATGGCGTTAGCGTAATTTAATGAAAGTGTATCTCAAATGTTGATCTATAAGTGGATGATATACCTGCTGCTTAGTCAGGGTCGTTTAGGGGTTTAGGGTTTAGGGAATTTTCAATAATGCTCAAGATTTATGCTTATATGTGTGGAACATAATGGTGTTGCCGCAATTTAATGAAAGTATTTCAAATTTGGATCTATAAGTGAATGATACATACTTATCTAGGGTTTAATTATGGGTTTAAGGGTTTAGGTTTTTAGGGTTTAGGGACATTTATATAATTTTCAAACTTTATGATTATATTCATGTAAGAGAATGGCGTTACGGCAATGTAATGAAAGTATCTTAAATTTTGATATATATATATATATAATTGTAGGATAAACCTGCTTGGTTAGGGTTTAATTATGGGTTGAGGGGTTAAGGGTTTTGTGTTTTAGGATTTAGGGGTTTAGGGTTTAGGTTTTAGGTGTTGTTGAGGGTTTAGGGAACTTTCAACAATGATCAGGCTTCATGTTTATATTCGTTGAATAGAATGTCGTTGCCCAATTTAATAAAAGTATCTCAAACTTTGATATATAAGTGTGTAAGATAACTGCTTAATTGGTCAGGACATAGGAGTTCAGTGTTTAAGGTTTTAGGGTTTAGGTTTTATGGGTTTAGTTTTTGTAGTTTTAGGGTTAGGAATTTAGGGTTCTAGGAATTTTCAATGAAGTTCGAACTTTATGCTTATATTCATGCAATAGAATGACTTAGCAACAATTTAATGAAATTATAACTCAAATTTTTTCTATAAGTGCATGGTATACCTGCTTGTTCAGGGTTAGGGTTTCTAGGGTTTAGGGGGATAGGGCTTAGGGTTTAGGGTTAGGGGGTTAGGGTTTAGGGAATTTTCATTAATGTTCGAGTCATATGGATATAATCGTGAAAAAGAATGGCGTTAGCGCAATTTAATGAAAGTATCGATCTCAAATTTTTCTCTAGAATTGCATGATACATTCTTGGTCAGGGTTTAGGGTTTAGGGGTTTAAGTTTTAGATTTTAGGGAAATTTCAATAATGTTCAAGCTTGATGCTTATATTCGTGGAATGGAATGGAATTAGCGTAATTTATTGAAATTGTGAACACTATTTTTGTGTGAAGCAACTATAAGGTAGTATATGGCTAAAATGCCACCACTGTAGCCTATTTTTTTGATATTACCAGGTTTCATAAATTTTCAAGATTTATAGCTATATATCCGTTCAATTATCTGGATTTACGGCAATTTGATCAAAGTATCTCAAAAGTGGAACTACGAGTGTGTTATAGCTAGGTCACATGCCTTTTAAACCACTCTAAGCTTCCTGTTTTTCAAGATTCAACATCTCGATTTGAAACCCTATTGTATTCAAAATTTAGCCCCTTTTAGAAATATTTAGGGACAAAATTAGCTATTGTGGTATACTATGTATGAACATTAATGGATTTTAGATGAGACCAGAAAATTTTGAATTCTAATGATATTTGCCTCCAGGGCCCAAAGTGGTTCCTTCCTATGTACAGCAACGCAGCTGACAAGAACGCTAGAGTCACAGTGCCCCCGTACCAAGGCACACGTGCGCTGAACAGCGCCTAGCTGTGGACGAGGGAGAGATCAGCCAGCCGGTGCGTGCGGGGTCACCGGGGAGAGATGCATGGTGAGAGAGGCAGCGAATGAGAGAGAAAAAACAAATTTGTTTTGCGTGGGAAATTTATTACACCTTCTAGTACTAGTAGAGTGTGTACGCTGTAGTACTACTAGTACCTCATGTTAGAAACCCATCATCATGGACTGCTCTGATATCGCACCGCCTTCAATTCCTCCTCGCTGCTTCCCGCTTGCTCTTCGGTTTCCCCTCTCCACTCCAAGCCATATTCTTCGTTGTAGTACTACTCCCTCTATATATCCAAACTAGAATGCATATAGTAATTATTTGCCAAAGTCAACAAATTCAAAATTTGATCAAATATATACAGAAAAATATCAACGTCTACAATATCTAATGCGCACCATATGAACATATATTTCATAATAGTTCTAACAATACAGATTAGGGATTATAAACTTCAACACTGTAACATCCCAATTTCAGGAACCCTGATTAGTTGTCCAAAAAGGCAAAAATTAGGGGGAAAAAAACTTTTTCTTGCATCGTGTGCTTACCTGTTTGCTTGTGGATTAGTTGTGTACTCCCCATCTCAACACTAGCTTACAAAAAAACTATTTTACAAAAGAGATGTCTTGGCTCATCTTTCATATTCTCAAATGTTCTGGCATTTTTAAAACCTGAGCCAAGATGACTTTGACACAACCAAATACTTTACTAGTTTCTATTTCCAAAACTATGGAGACATATATATACTCTCATTATGTTTTCAAGACAGAACCTTCAACTACCCTTATCTCTAGGTTTCCAAAAACCTTTATTAAAACTTTTCATCTCAATCTTGGTAGAGATACCAATATGGTACTTATCTTACTTCAAAGATAAACCCCTTTAAAAATACCCCTCCTTACCTCAAGCTAGGCTTGATGGTAACCCTAGTAATAGTTAGATAAGTAGAAAGATGAATTGCCTTGATCTGCTGTTTGCCTTGTTTGCTCAGGAACTAGAGTGAGCTAATCTAGTAGCTCATCACTTAGGACCCAAACCTTGCTTGTGATCATCAATCTCAAACTAAGCATCCAAATCTGGATCTATCCTAAGCCACTAAAGTAACCATCTCATCTCATGCTCAGATCAATCCAAGGATAATCCCTCTTGATGGTTTCCAACTCAGTGGAGACCCAATGTAAGCATGAATCCTATCTACCTAGTATTTACCTCAACCTCATCTCCCTGACCATGATTTTGGAACCTAGCATCCTCTCAAAATCATCCACACTTGTACTCTAGTCAAAATCTCCAAAACTATCAAAATGGCTAAGCCTGGATTTCTTCTCTAGATTCAATCTTTGGAGCCCTACCTCTTCCAACCTATGTGCATTCTTGAGAAGGCACTTGGACCATATTGTAGTACATCCGTAGTACTACCAAAGCCCACTCTTTCCCTTGACTAAGCCATTCTATTTCCCACTCATCCATGATGGTTTTATAGTGAAGATGATAATCTTTTCTGCAAATTTTATCATCTTGCCTACTTCGGCAGAAGCACACGTCTATATTCCACCTCCCCTTGACCAACTTATTTCTTGGTTATGACCTACTAATCATATCCTATCAACTCCCACTTCACTTGTTTCCATTGGAGCCTTGTGCTTCCTAAACCCCCATGGTTTAGAAGGCTACCTGATGTATCTGTTATGGTAGCCTTATTTTCAACAAAGTTTGCCATCTCCTCTAGATCACTTCAAATGCAACCAAGCCCAACTCTTGCTTCCATGATCATCTATATGACATGGTATATCCATCCATATACCCCTTGTACCAAGGTGAGCTCTGAGCTCCCTAATCCAACCCTGTTTAGATGGCATCAGAATAACCAAACCCTAGATCCTCCAAGAATCTAGTTTCCACCCTTTTGACCACTTTTCTTAAAAACCAAGGTTGACCTTGATGCCTACATCAAGTTTGCATCATTTACCTTGGATATAAGCATCCCCAAATAATTCTCCCAATTATTTGGATTATTAAACTCTTTAATTTCCTCTACTTACCAAATTCTCCAAAATCCTTGTCTTTAAAGACAAGTTTGTTTTTCTTTATTCAAATCACCTTGACAACTCAAGGCACATTTGATTCCTATATATCATATCCCTTTCTTTCCAACTCAAAAATAAATATTTTTGAGATTCCTTATTATTTATTTTTGCCCCTTTTCTTAAATTGGAGAAACAAGAAATAATTCCCCAAAAATACTTTTCCACCTTAATAAATCCCAAGAAAATTCTCCAATGTGTGTTAAGGTATTTAGGACCATATCACATCAAAAACCTAGCTTGTACAATGTAAAAATATCATCTTAGCTTCCATAATATACTTCAACACTTTTTGAAGAAGTGCATTTAAATGGGATTATAATCATCAGAAATATCTCATTTAAATCATGGAGAGATTATTTGACCTACCCCATCTACCAGTACCATTTCCACACTTTGCCCAATGCAACATTATTAACTTCCTTCACAAGCTTCCACTTGATCAATTTTGCCAAACCAAGGTAATCTTGTTTCAAATCAAAACCAAACCAGCTCTAATCTTCTCCAGCACTCCTCCCTAGCCTCACCACTCTCTTCTGGTCGACCAGCACTGTAGCATTCCCCACCCCCCTTGTACCACATGGTTATTTAAGAGGGAGACAAAGGATATGTCTTGTCTATCCATTTTATATCATATTACAACACCCCACCCCCTCTCTGTCACCTAGCATGACCAGATCCCTCTCTCTCACCTATCCACCGCTCTCCTTGCCCAATGACTGGCCAGCACCCCTCCTCTCAAGCTTCCCATGCACCTAGTGCACCATGGATCCATCTAGCTCGGTTTATAAGGCCAGAGGCCACCCTAGCTCACCCCTCTGCCCTCATTTGCCCCACTCCTCCCCACTACCTCCCCAGAGCTCCTCTCCCTCTCCCTTGCTCTGCCTTACTCGAGAGAAGGAGTGAAAGAAGCTTCTGCCTCCTCCAAGAAATTGAGCTAGGCTCATCCCTCGTTCCTCCTCTCCCTCTGCATGTCATCTATCCGCACTCCCCTCTTCCTGCAGAAGCTAATGGGCCCCTGTTTGTTGACATGCAACCACTCCTGGAGCCACCCTGACGAACTCCGACGAGCTCCACTTCGGCCACCGGCGAGCGAGATTCTCCCCAACTTCGAACCACCTCGTCCCGCCCATCCCCGGATTCGCCATGTCAACTGCGTCGCCCTGCCAACCCCACGACCTCTCCCGAGCCCTCGGTGAGCTCCTCGCGTCTCCCTGGCCCGCCCTAGGGTATCCCCTCTCCCGGGCCGTCGGATCTCCTCTAATCCAACGGCCAGGGTCTCCCCTTACCCCTTCGTCTGGCAGGCCTGCGGCTCGGCCGACCTGCCCCTGCATGGCCCGTCTGCCTCCCAGATCTGGCCCGAGACCCCCTCCCCCTTTTTTCTTTTAATGGTTTTGCCAGATCTTAAAACTACTAGCTCAGTTTAAATCCAAACAAAAATGATAAAGGCTTCAAAACTTCAAAATCTATATTTTTCCACATGCGTACGCCTTTTCTCTAACATGCAGACCAAGTTCTGCACCAAATGGAGGATTAGAATGAATAAGATAAATCATTTCCCAAGATCTGTCCTTATCACTAAATATTTTATATAGAAAGATTTACCACTCCAAATGGAGTAAATCCAAGTTGTACAGGAAGGTATCACCCATACCTTTCAGGTACCATAAGCCCCTTAGTCACTTGCTTCCTGGTTGGTCCCTGGCAAAAATAACAAAAACAGAGCTTTTCTGAATTTAGCATTTTCCCTAGGTCAAACCAAATGAGGTTTGGACCTAATTCAAACTCTCAGCTGACACACCTAACCATATCCTACTAAATCGAGGAGCCCATAATTTTATGAGCCTCTGTTGAATTTCAGTGAAATAAACTCTTATATGCATAGTTTATTCACTAATAAAATCACCACAGTAGTTATGTAAGTCCAAAAAGGTTGATTCCAATTTCTACAGAAAGGTATTTTCATCACCTAATATGTGTTCTTGGAATAACTTAAAAATCATCTGTATATTAAATCTGTTGAAAAAGACAAATCCCATCCAGTACTGTCTTTGGGGATTTCTCAAGGGCATTATGGTATTTTTTTAGGTGAATCCAACGCCTCTTGTTTCAGTCCACCAAATACCACCTTTTTACACAAGGAAATAATTTTTGGAACTCCAGAGAAGTTCTGGTGAATTATTTCCTAAAACTAGAGTTTATTCCACTATAAAATCCATTATAAATCAAGGGAAAGTGATAAAATAGTGAAACCACTTTTGTTGGCTTCATTTTATCAATAACTATCTGGTGGTATCATTTTTATAAAATTTTATCATACAGATCAAGTCCTTGATCAAAAACCCTTCCTTAGGTAGTTCTTAGACTATAAATCCAAAGGGGCCCTTTTTCCCTAATGCCACCAAATCTTTTGCCAATATTATCCAGCAACCTCCAACCTTTCACTGATGTATATCATGTAGTTATTCTTTAATTTCCGTATGGTTTGGTGCTTGTATGCCTTGTATTGATTGGTGTATTGTTTGTTTGCATGTATGCTCGAACGGTGATAGTTGCAATGGTGTGACGCCGAGAATAAGGAAGCATCGGGGTTATTCTTATTATTACTATTATTGGTTTTCTGGTTATCTAACGCCGTCAAGGGACTTATCGCTGGTCACAGGAAAGCCACCATTCCTAAACTCCTACATTAACCTGCTCATGTTTATCAATTGTTTTATATCTCGTTTATGAATTGCATGATTAAAGACATGGTTTGTTTCAAATAAAATACGTGAGTAACTTGGCTCCTCTAAGTTACGAATAAGTGTCCATTAGACACCTACCCTATTTACAATTACCTTTACCCCTTCGAACGAGGCTATGATGATTAGCATCTTCCCTCTTGGAGCCCCAGATTTTCAAATGATAAAACTATTTTGGGTTTTATCCCACTACAAAGTTTTCAAAATAAAACCCTTGGGAATAGACATCATTTCCGAGTGGAAGTTTTACTAAAAGAAGATATGAGGAGGATGAAGAGAAATTCAACTAAGAGAAAGAGAAGGGATGTTCTACGCCAATGTCCGGAACAATTTATCCGTGCAACCACATTACCCTAGGCGCTGGGGCTTAGCTCGTAGTTGTAATCCTTAGCCGGGGCTGCTTGTACTTGCTTAACGGGAGCAATCCCTGGAAGCCCGAGTGGACTCTACCTCGGGTCCGAGGATCTGAGGCCTCCATCGCCCGCTTCGGTGGAAGAGTAGGTGCAATAATTGGGTCTCCCGCGGACGGTATGTTGTAGGCGTAGGGAAGGAAGTGGAGTCAACAATTGTATATTTCCAAGCCGAGGGTTTTGGTATATGGAAGTGTTGTAGGGAGCAATAAGGCCATAGTGCCCCATACTCGTACCGGGAGAACAAACCCAAAAGGAAAAGCTGCCTTTGATAGGGATGGACAAATGAAAAGCTAGGTTTGATTATCCGAAACCCCATTTACAGTGTGTAGCGGGCTGTGGTTAAATCTCGGCGGATGTATTGATTCTTGTGGGTAAAGTGCACAAACTCTGCATAGTCTAATCTATTTGAATAGCCGTGTCCACGATCAAGGACGGTTGGAATGGCAAGTGCTAGGAGGACCCTGCGGTTATGTTGTGATAAAATAAAGGATGTGACTTGTTCACGAGGAAAAATAAGAATGAGTTTGGCTTTGACCAGTGATGGTCGAAGACTTTAAAAAGGGTTTTACAAAAAAACTGTTTTAAATCTTTTCTACAAGGATGTGGAGATGTCCAGATTTTCCAAAAGGAGGCATATTTTCTAAAAACTCTTTTTCAACAAATATATAGAGATGCCAATGCTAGGTCTTTCAAAAGAAACTATAGTATAGAGGTTTTCTCGCCACAGCCCGATATGCATTATCTTTGTTACCTTGTCCCGGTGGTTTGCGAGTACATTCAAAGTACTCATTGGCATTGTCCCTGGCTATTTACTTGGCCAGATTGCAGATGTTAAGAAGCGACGAAGGTGCTAACGTCTATGTGAGCTAGGCCGTCTTCCTAGTCAGTTGCCTATAGGTTAAGGCAAGGGCTCTGCGCTGAGGACTTCCGCTACTTGTGATGTAACCGCCATCATGGCCACCTTGTGAGTTTGTACTCGATATTGTATGGATGATGTAATGATACTAGTCGGTTATGCTCACGGCTCACTGATCATGGGAACATGAATTGTATGCATAACGGGTATTCTTGGACCGTAAATCTGGGGTGCCACAAACACATTTTCTGTGTAGTTGGACAAATTTTAAGAAGTATGACTTTGAGCAAAAAATTGCTTCCCAAATATCGGGAGGGAAGTTTATTCAAAATATCGACCATTCACAGTAGTAAGGGCCTATTTGATTCAAAGGATTTGCATAGGAAATTTGTAGGATTAAATCATATGGGAAATTTTCCTACGATGGTCATTTCATTTGTAGGATTGATTCCCATTGGAATGTTTCCTAAAGATTACTTCTAGATTTCATAGGAAATCAAACATGCACTCCTACCTCTTTTTCAGAATCCTTTGTTTTTCCTACGGTGGAGTCAAACGAACTTTGGTTCATAGGAATTCCATTAGGATTGGAGTGGTCATGACATTGCAATCCTACATTTTTCCTGTTCCAACATTGTTTATCCTACGAATCAAACATGCCTTAACTCTTATCTAATCTTTATCTTATCTTATCTCTTACAATACAATACAATACAATACCACTACATCAAGTAGATGATACACCTGCCTGGTAGGATTGTTTAGGGGTCCGGGAAATTTTTAATAATGTTCAAGCTTTATGCTTATAATCGTGGAATATAATGGCGTTATCGCAATTTAATGAAAGTATCACAAATTTGGATCTATAAGTGCATGATAACCTACTTGGTCACGGTTTAATTATGGGTTGAAGGGTTTAGGGTTTTTGTATTTAGGGTTTTAGGGTTTATTTATTAGGGTTTAGGGTTTATTTATTAGGGTTTAGGGTTTATGTAATTTTCAATAATGTTCAAGATTTATGCTTATATTTTTCGAATATAATGGCATTGCCCAATTTAATGTAAGTATCTCAAATTTGATCTAAAAGTGCATGATACTTGTTTGGTCAGGGTTTAGGGGTTTAGTGTTTAGGGTTTTGTGGTTTCAGGAATTTTCAATAATGTTCAAGCTGCTAATCGTGGAATAGAATGGTGTTACCATAATTTAATGGAAGTATATCAAATTTGAATCTATAAGTGCATGATACCTGCTTAGCTAGGGTTTGATTATGGGTTGAGGGGTTTAGGGTTTAAGGAATTTTCAATAATGTTCAAGCTTTATGCTTATATTCATGGAATATAATAGTGGTACCACAATTTAATGAAAGCATCTCAAATTTTGATCTATAATTGCATGATACATGCTTGGTTAGGGTGTATGTGGGTTGAGGGTTAAGGATTTTAATATTTATGGGTTTAGGGTTTAAGTTTTAGGGGTTGTTTAGGGTCGAGGGTTTAGGAAATTTTCAATAATGTTTAAGCTTTATGCCTATATTCGTCGAATAGAATGGTGTTACCCTAATTAATAAAAATATTTGAAAATTAATTTGATCTATAAGTGTGCATGACAGCTGCTCGATGAAGGTTTAGGGGTTTAGTGTTTCGGGTTTTAGGGCTTACGGGTTTAGTGTTATAGGTTTTAGGGTTTAGGTATTTAGGGATTTACGGTTTCAACAATTTTCAATAAAATTAGAGATTTATGCATATATTCATGGAATAGAATGACTTAGCAACAATTTAATAATGAAAATATCTCAAATTTTGATCAATAAGTGCATGATACCTGCTTGGTTAGGGTTGTTTATGGGTTGAGGGTTTTATTGTTGAGGGTTGAGGGTTTTGGTTTTTTAGGGGTAGTTTAGGTTTAGGAATTTTTCAATAATTTGTCCGAGCTTAGGGTTAGGGGTTGAGGGTTTAGCTTTTTTAGGGGTATAGTGTTGGGCCACGTAGCGATAAAACAAAACTTTTTCCCTCTAACGCAGTGATCCCAAGATCTAGCTGAGGTAGAATACCATGAGGTTTACCACTAGACGCGCGGTTGCGGATTACTGATGTAACGCGTCAGTTGATGCAATGCAGTCCCTGTAATCTCGATCCAATCGATGATCGTCCAAGCACTGATGGTACAACGCCTCTACTGGTGTCCACACATACAAGGAGGAGCGTCGGTGGTAAACTGCTAGGTTCAGTACGATGTCAGGACTGCTGCGGAGCTAGGGTTTCCAACTCATGAAATGACCTAACCGATCAACCATCCTAGGTTTCTGCGCCCCACTATATATAGGGAGTGAACGTGGGCTCCAGTCACTCGTGGCCCATTAACTAAAGCCCATATAATATTAGTCACTGTGAGTCTGACTCACTGACTCAGTCCAAATCCGGCTCGGGTCCAACCCAACCAGATTTCCGGTTCAGATCCAATCCGAACTTGCTTCCGCTCTTAAGTGTGTGACCCAGCAGGCTCATGGCAACTTGGACACGATTGGAGTCCGACTCTCAATCAATCAGTCGGTAGCGGATCCTAACAGAATGTGTGGACTCCCAAGTACCAAAGAGTCATGACGACTTGCCTTTCCAATGCGACTTGCGTTCGAGTCCCTTTTGCCTCACGATATACCTTGTCAGACTATAGGCGAATATTTGTCATCCCTTAAATAGTTCGACTCTCTTCTCGATCTGAGATAAGTGATTCATCTGACTAACTCTTAGTCGATCGCCTCGGTTAACACTTAACCGAGTCGTGCATGGCCATGCTTTCCAAATAATATCATTCGAGAGGGCCCAGAGAATATCTCTCCAAGTGGAGGGGCAAAATCCCATCTTGGTTATTCACATCACGCAGCTTGATTCTCAGTCGACCCGAACTCTGCCTTTATAACTGTCCAGTTACGGATCAGCGTTTGACATAACCTAAGTCGGTGATCCTCAACTCGGACTGTGCAATAACCTCAGGTCTAAGGATTACATTGATTGAGATATACAAATGAAAACTTGTTCTTCGTACCTCAATATGGGTCAATCCAACTCGCTAAACTCTTTAGACAAATCTGTGTAAGTCGGAATAGCATCTCCATGCCCATGACAAGTGGAACAGAGTCATCAGCCGACTTTCACATTGGTCTAATTTGTGTGTCTAGCACAACCTCGATGACCAAGGATATTTAGTACAGACAACATGAATGTATAGTTCCACTACTGAATCACATATTCAATGATACACATCAGATGTTTATACAAGGACAACTTAATATATTTATGAATACAATGGGAAAACATCATCATACATGATTGCCTCTAGGGCATATTACCAACATATAGGGCTTAGGGTTTCGAATTTAGGGGATTAGGGTACTTGAGGAATATTCAATAATGTTCGAGCTTTCATGAATTAGAATAATGGCGTTAGCGCAATTTAACGAAAGTATCTCAAATTTTGATCTATAAGTGCATGATACTTGCTTTGTCGGGGTTTAGGGTTATAGGGTTTAAGGTTTAGGTTTTAGGGCATTTTCAATAATGTTCAAGTTTTATGCTTAAATTCGTGGAATGAATGGAGTTAGCATAATGAAAGTATATCTCAAATGTTGATCTATAAGTGGATGATATACCTACTACTTAGTTAGGGTCATTTAGGGCTTTAGGGTTTAGCGGGTTAGGGTTTAGAGAGTTTTCAATAATGTTCAAGCTTTATGCTTATATTTGTGGAACAAATGGTGTTACCGCAATTTAATGAAAGTATCTCAAATTTGGATCTATAAGTGCAGATACCTACTTGGTTAGGGTTTAATTATGGGTTGGTGGGTTTAGGGTTTTAGTATTTATGGTTTGAGGGTTTAGGTTTTCGGCGTTGTTTAGGGTTTAGATAATTTTCAATAATATTCAAGCTTTATGCATATATTCGTCGAATAGAATAGCGTTGCCAAATTTAATATAAGTACCTTAAATTTGATCTACAAGTGCATAATAAAAAACGGAGTACGTACTAATAGTAGTAGCATGCGCGTGGATATGCACAAGTCTAGAGTCCAAACCCACATGTGTCTACTCGAGGGAAACTAACCGTCCTAGTGTATATTAACCACCTTGTCCTCCTTCGTATATTCAAAGTGCATCGACTTCTCCCCCCAATCTGTCTAGTCAAAAAAAAACATGGTCGCACCTACCACAAGAGCTACTTTCACAGCACCACCTTCCCCACTTCCTTTGCTGCACCATGAAGGGAAACCATGGAGATGAGCCAGAGGCGAAGCCAGCTGGAGGCGTAGCACATGGCTCTGCAATCATCACCGCTATGGCGGGGCCGACTTCTTAGGGCACACACGCCTCTCGTCGCCAGGCCATCGCTGTTTCGGGCTCCATCCATCTGGTCGCTTTCGTCATCGAGGAGCAGGTGAACGAGAATGTCGTGGTGCCAGCAGCAGACCTCGATGAGGGGCATGCAGGAGGAGGCAATGGAATCTTTGTCCCATAGGAAGACGAGAACTACACACATGCCATCATCGACCCCTTCATCGAGCAGGCAAGGAGAGGGATGGATTCAAGGAGGAGGTCTCCGATGAGGAAACCGAGGTACTACTCCGCTTCACTATTCTCAGAGTTTACTGTTCATACGTAGGTTTTACTCGATCTATAGATTATTTTGATATGCCTCCTTCTTGTTGTAGACATATCAGATTATCTGATTCAAAGGGTCGATTATTTTGCAGATTTGATTATATCTGCTGATGTGCCATCTAGCAATTTGATAGCTATTTGTTGTTCTTCATACGTTCTTCTTGTGCTGTATATTTGATTGATCTGTCATATAATTGTTATAAGCATATTTGATTTTAGGGTTTTTAGGGATTGGTGTTACTAGATTGTTAATTGATCTATCACATAATTTTTTGTCATTAAAATGTACATGAATATTGTTTGATTCTATACTCAAAAAAATTGTTCCATTCTTGTTATTATTCTTACTACAAAATTTAGGAAACACATGATTATAGTGTATAATCTAGTGATGATACGTGAACTAAAATATCAACTTTGAATATTATATGTTGTTGTTCATATTCATAAATGTCAATGCTTGAGTTCTATTTCAATTACATCATTTAGGGAATGTTTGATTCAAAGGATCTGTATAGGATATTGTAGGATTAAATCCTATAAGAAAATTTCCTATGATGGTTGTTTGATTTGCCAGGATACATAGAATCATTTATTTTTCTTATCCTATGAATTAACAAGCCCTTATATGAGTTTTTATGTACTTAAAAATTCACAGGAAGAATCTGACGACAAGGGTGAAGTCAAGGACTCCAAGGACAGCAAGAGCCTCTACGTACTTAGGCAGTTGCGGAGTGGGAAAATTCCTTTCAACTATAATGGGAAGCTATTTTGCCCATTTTGTAGCAAAGTCATCAACAAGGAAATCGACAGCATGATCTAGGCCATAATATGCGTAGACTTGCACACAGATTATAGTTGTGTATCCTATTCGCCCAACAGTAGGCTGATGCTTTGAAATTATCTATTAAACATGGTCCACTTTGTGCGAAATTTAGGGTTATTATATTCTAGGCCATAATATGCGCATTGCCATCACACAAAATCTTTATTTCTTTTGGAAAACTATATTTTTTCATATAATAAGTTAGAATCTCGCATTTTTTACCCTGCCAGTATATAACCGCATCTACTAAATATGGGCATATTTTACCAGAACCTGCGATATGGAAAAAACCAGAATGTTCATACTCTACATGGCAATCCATATCACAAGGCAAGTTTTTTGACAGGTTGTCCAAAAATGATGTCTATATTTTTTCATGTTGAGAGGGTTGACTAGGACATAACATGTTCTTATGCGCATGAGAACTAGCAAATCCGTTATTAAACTGAACTGAGTTTACCTATCTCGAAAAAAGAACTAAATTCATCCGTTATTGTTCTTCATTGGAACCCGCTTCCTTGTGTGAGCTCCATCGTTCTCCCACCCGAATAGGTGCCACCTATACTGAAAATATGGTTAAAAGTTGATGGTTACATGACGTGGGCCCTATCTTTCTGGAAATCGATGCACGATGTTGAAATCATTGCGCGGAAGCTTATAAGAGAAAGAAAAAGAGATGAGATGTGTAGAAGAGTCGAACGGGTGCCTTTGAGGAGAGATCATCATCGATGATGCCAGCGAGGAGACTTTACATGCCCCAAATATCAGAAGTCAAGTTTTTTTAGAGAGTTAGAAGTTAAGGACCCACATGTAAGAGCTACCCTCTCATAGTCTTGTTATTAAAATTTGTTTTATATTGCTATGTGTAATAGATATCAATATTTTAATGTTTATGGACTACCCATAATCTTAAGGGTGACCCATAATAAGGTTTTTAGCTTGTGCTTTATTCAAAAAGTACTGCACTAGTTCCCCTATCCCACTCCTCCTCTCCACTTTCCTCTATACCCACTCTGACTCGCCCTCCGCGCCGCGCAGTTTCTAGAATCTGGGTTCTTCACCTCGTCCCTCTTTTCCAGTGCCCAAACCAACGAATCCCAACCACCATCGCCACAACAGGTGAATTGAGATGGCTGGATCTATCAAGGACAATGACAATGATTCTCGACTATTTCAGGAGGTGTTTACTGAAAGACCCCTTGAAGAACTCAAAGCTAGATGCGATGTCATCATGGATGAGAGCCTCGTCGGTTCGTCCAAACTTCATCTTGACTTAGCAAAATATAGTGCAAATCTGTTGGTTTCTCAGCCATTTGGCCTCCCATGTGTTCTTCATTCTCTCCCGACTAAGATACCACGGGATTGCATGTTAGATGGCGAGAGCCTCCTCTGTAAGTTGTCACCGCAAGACAGGTTCTCTTTAGATGTTATCATCCTAGACGACACGAATAAACTGTGGGAAGGCTCCAATGGTGAATGGATTGCCACGGTTGGCCTCCAATACAGATGGGAACTTGTAAACATGTACACTCGTCGCAAGATTCTTCTCCCACCGGTGTCGTTTGAATCCACAAATCACCTAGATACTTTCTTTGATCATGGCCATCGTATGATACTGCAGAAGATAGTTATTCGCCAAGTTCCCACATTTTCTGGGAGATATCAAGATTACACTCTTGTTGCCCTTTTTGACAACTCAATTCTCGTTCATCACAGCCATTAAGATATTTGGCCAGTTCTTCCGAATTTGCCCCTGACCTATTTCAGTTACACCGATATAATTATCTATAGAAGACTTGTGTTTTCCATAACTAAGATTGGCAGTGTTTATGCATGGAGTCCTTATTATCCTGGTATTTACACCTTCATATATAGCGCTCTAGCTTCATATTCATGGATGTATGCTTATTTTACAAAGCTAACATATGGCATTATTTCATATTTTATGGTTTTTATCCTCTTTGTCTAAAAGGATTTACCTATGAGTTTAGAGCATTTATATCTATAGAATTTTCCTAAGGATTGCTATCTATATTAGTAATATTACATTCGGTAGGGTTGCTTCGTGAACGAATCCATAATATTCACTTATTCACACATATTTCTGCCTTCTTTCACATGGTTCAACCAGATTGCTTCTATTACAGACTCCCGCAATTATGATTCCAATACGATTTATTATATCATGTTATCCGATTATTGTATTTTTTTATTGCCTCATTTTTTAAAATCTTGCGAACCAGAGATGTTCTTAATGAACTGCGTTTTCCTTTTCCAGCTCTTGTGTTGCCCCTGATGCCACTAGCCGTGGGTAACTGGATGGATGAACTCGAAGGCGCTCTAGGCCACAAGCACGAGTATGATTATGATATGTGGTGGTTAGCCAGTTCTCCAGACGGTTCCATCCATCTACTCATCTTTACCCAAGGCATTGCCAGTGAGCAAGATGTTTATTGTACAATTTGTGCTAATACGGCTTGTCCTAATGTTGTTAGTGGCGGTCGCACTGTTCGCATATATTCTTCTGGATTTTCCTGCATGGTGTTCTCGAAAGACCCTGATGTGTTACTACATCAAGGTGAGCCATGGACAAGGGTTGCTGACCTTGTAACATACTCTCTTTTCCTTGGAGTGAACTATCCGATCAGCGTGCCGGTAGTTGGCACCGATGTTTCCCAAGGATATCTGACGAGAAGCAACTCTGTCTACACGTTGCACTATGCAATATGCCTTTACGATCCACTGCATCCTGAAATATGCAGCTTCAATATGAATGGTATGGACGCCTCTGTTGGTTTCTCAACAAACACTGTCTTCTCATCAGATAATATGCTAAATAAACACATTGATCCTTCATTCGTGAAGACTCCGCTTTGGTTCATCCCAAGATTCGCTAACACCCTGGATTGGAACCAATCTGGCGGTGCATTTCAAAAAGAAAAAAGTCCATGTCGCAACTATATTTGCTACTGAAATGTTGTACAGTACTGGAGTAGTAATCCGTATGTAATGGGACTAGCTCCCAGTTGGTCATTAAACTATTTTTTCTGTAGTATTTCGTATGGATTTGTATGATTTGTAAAGCTAGTTTTATTTCCTTGTATCTTTACTTGATTAAACATAATTTTATACACAATCTCCGTTTAATATAGTATATGTAGTACGAAGTACTCCATAAGTTGACTTGCACGTCTGACTAGCATACTACATGCAGCGAACAATATGATGAGTGTCCCCAGTCTCCAGGTTGCAACACAAGTTGTATTGTACGCAGTCTTCTCCTTCCCATATACATATGAGTATAGAGTGGAGTACTTACTAGAGTACTAGTACTAGCGAATATAAACTAGTCAAACTAATGCGATCAGACACTAACTGCAGCAGCCACCCACAAGTTCCCAAGCATCGCCAGAGCAAACGCGCCACCCACACCCGCACCCCCACCTTAGTACCCCACCCCCGGATCGCTCTCTCACCTCTCTCTCTCTCTCTCTCTCTCTCTCTCTCTCTCTCTCTGTGTGTGTGTGTGTGTCTATCCACCGCCATTTCTATGAAGCACCCTTCTTATATCAGTTGCATATCAGGAATTGAGGCATAATGGATCTTCTAGAGATTCAGCGGGCAAGCCGCCATGATCTTCCACATGCTAGATAATCTTAATGCGCCCGAGTTCCACCATATTATAGAGACTGGCACATCGTTTTCCAACATGGAGATCGCGGTGGATACAAAGTCTACATTCGTTTCTGACCCTTCAGCGGAGCCAACTTCTACGGTGGCTCGGGAACCATCCTTCGTTGCACTGTCTATTTCGCTGGAGGATCTGTCTTTGCCGGCGGACCTGGCAGCATCTCCCTCGGGACTGTCTTCTCCCGCCTCGGCACCAATATCTCCGGCAGCGGCACCAACTTATTATGTGGCCAAGGACCCATCACCTGTGAAAATGTATTCTCTGGCGGCGGCACCATCCAACAAGACTCTGAGTACTCCTAAACTCACTAGGATGCATGCAGGTGTAAGTAGTTTGCTATTTTTTTAGTTTCTTTGTATTCACTCTGATCCAAATTTTAATGGACTCAACTTTTTCTAGATATGCATGCATCTTTTCTAAAACTGTTAACTACTAGTACGAATAACTTTGAACATTATTGTTAGATCAAAACTGGAATATATCAACATTTGCCACAATATGTAGCCAAAAGTGGTTCTATATTTGCTTTTTGGCTTTTGGAACTAGTTCCTTACATTGTGGACGTGGATCCAAATTAAGGAAAACAGGAACCGGAGCAAGAGGATGCTCCGATCCCAAATGTGGTTCCAAATTTCTTATCCAACTATATGTGTGACATATGTTCTCTGCTCTTATATCTTAGACAAAAAATAAGGCTATTCTTGTCAGTGGTGGGACTGTATGATGCAGAAAATTAGAATAGCTATATTGTGGAGCTCTAGACAAATTGCATGGTGAAGCCAAAATCATTTTTTTGTCAGATTTAGCTATAGCAACATGTGGCTGCCCGTAACTTTGTCTAGATACGCACTAGTACGAATAACTTTGAACATTTACCGTCAGATCAAAAATAGGAAATCCCAACATTTGTGTATTATAATTTTAGTCATGATACTAGTATTTATAATACGTAGTATTATTTATAACTTGCCACTTATTTACAAGTACACAAGATGATTGCAAAAAAATGAAGCAGCTATGCTATGAAGCTAAAAAACATATCAGTACTCTGAAATCTGAACTTGTGCTATAGTTTGATTTTTATTGTGTTGTTAATTCATATATACCGTATTAAACTTTCTGTAGGATTATGCTCTCTTCAACTTCGATGATCAACTAAATTTTACTACTTTTGATTGGGAATCTACCTCCTTCCCCTATTTTAAGTTCAGAATTTAGAGGAACACACTGGCTAAAAGGCCAATGGTGTCTGACAGGCGTGTTAAGGTTGGGTTACATATAGCAAAAGCACGAGGGCCAGGCTGCCCTAAAGGTTCGGCCACGAATTGGCCCCTCCTCATCCCTCTCGCTTCTACGTGCAACTCGACGAAGAAGACATGTACATGTTAGTAATCCCCAGCAAGTTCAAGAAGCTCCTAAAGAGGATTGCCAGACTTGCCATGCTGAAGACTTGCCCTGAGTGCGGCTGGTCTATGCACATCGAGCGCGATAAGAACAGTGATAAGATGGTCTTCAACAAAGGTTGGCTATGTTTTGCAGAGGGCAAGAACTTTAGGTTGATGATATCCTGCTGTTCAAGGTAATAGATGATTCCACATTTAAGGTGGATATCTATGACCATAACACCTCCACCAAGAGATTGATCATTTGTGTTGTGGTAAGTAACAATAAGATCAAATTTAGTATTGATCTTTCCATGACCGATGATGATTTATGAGGTCATTGGCCATGTTTTAATTGGATGGTCTGTACGCCGATGATCTCTTTAGGCAGATTATGATTTTTTTAGATATCTTTGTTTATGTATTATTTTGCAATTCGATTTGCAGTAGCTCGAGACATTCCCTGATTGACGCCAAATTTTCTGCAGTGTTCAAGCAAGAAGCTCAAGGTTGGACATATCTCACTATGGAAGAAGACAAGAGAGAACTCTGCTTCCAGCCTGATGCAGAGGCCACTGAAGTAGGCTAGGTACGCCCATTGGGAGAAGACCACTGGTAGCTTCTGCAATGTGCTGAGTGAATCTGGGTTAAATATGCTTTCCATCCACAGTTTATTTTTTCCTTTTTTGAGGGCAAGTGTCCTCCGACCATCAAGCTAAAGACCTCCACTACCTACATCGGGGACGTCCACCTGAAGGAGGAAGATGGCAACATATTTATGGACACAGGATGTCCAGAGTTTGCCAACGCACATGCTTTGAAGAAAGGACAGCTCCTGGTATTCAAGAAGCTTACAATCAGATCCTTGAAAGTCATTTTATTTGATAAAAATTGTTGTGAGAAGGTGATCAGATGTGTAGGCTATCAGCAATGACCCATCACTGGAGGAACATTATAAATCACAGTTGTATTAAGTTGGTGCCTATTCGATTGAGACCGCAACTGTTCTGTATAAAGGCGGTATAAGTATACCCCTCTCTCTGACGTACTCGATCTTATAAATATGTGTGTAGCCTGATTATTTAAGTGTAGAATATGTCTCGCTTTTCTTTCTAATCATGACCTTGCTACAACTATTAAATTATAATGCCTGCATTGCTAAATTTGCTACTTATTTTGGTTCAATGTCTATGTACTGCTGAATCGGTCACTTTGAAATATTGTTGAATATGTCAAGTGCTGCTAAGTATGAAGTGAGAATCTTTCGATATTTTTTCTCTTATTATGTACTGCCGAATCTTTCGAATCCTACTGAATCTGTCAAATATTCTGTCCATGCTATTACTAAAATATTTTGTAGGGATGAAAGAAGAATTTAATTCTCTCTATACTGCTATTTAATTTCAGGTCTCTTTTACTGAATCGGTCATTTTGAAATGCTACTGAATCTGCTTCTGAATATGAACTGGAAATCTTTTAATATTTTTCTATCTTTTTTGTACTGTTGAATCTTTCAAATGCTACTAAATATGTCAAAAGTTGCATCGTTGTTGCCTGGCTATTTGCCGTACATGTTTTGCCTTTCTGTCATCATAATTGTTGGATGTGTTTTGGATAGAGATGAGACGGGTAAAGATACAACATGATTTGTCATTTGGATATTAGTCCAGTTTTGGCCCGGGTGGAGTTTGTGCCCCTCGTTCTATAGGTTTTTCACATGAATATATCTGTCAAAAGAATTATCCCTTTTTTCCTCATCCCATGGTATTTTTCGCCCTCCATTGTTTTTTTTGTTTTGAGAATATTTTTCCCTCCCTTAGTGAGGTCTTTGTTTTGAGTCCTGCCGAGAAGATGAGATGAAAGGTAGCCATTCGGCCCTTGTTTAGCCCAGAATATTTTAATTCTCCCTTTAGGGGTCAGTGGAATGCTGAGCACAACCCAGTGAAATTAGAGAAAGACCCATGCAGCATAGCCCTGAACAATTTAATTCGGCCTTTTAGGTGGTCACTGCGGAGAACAACCCAGTGAAATTCGAGAAACGATCCCATGGAGTATAGCGCATGTAGAATTGCGAAACTCTTTTTAGTTTAAATTTTGAAAAAAAAACTCTGCATATCCATATTTTTAAGAAACTACTCCATCATGTGGCATTTTATAAATTGAGATGCCAGGAGCGATACCCTTTTATATTTTAAAATAGATATACATGGACATAAAATATTTTCAAGAAGATTAATATGTAGGGGTTCGTAGCATGGAAAATAAAAAATTTCTACCGCATGGAAACAAACAAGCCAAGATCTATCTACTAGATTGTAGCAACGAGTCGATAGAGGAACTCACCCTCGAAGATTCCAAAGCCGTTAACGAGAGCAGATTCTCGTGGGTGATGTAGTCGTACACTTGCCGATCTCAAGATCGTGTAGACGATCCTTCCGGCGCTGCGTTCCGGCAGCTCTTCCGCAGTCGGTCACACGTTCGGTACTCGATGAAGACCTTCCTCTCCTTGTTCCAGCAGGCAGCAGAGGTTGTAGCACTCTCCTCACGATTCCGGCAGCACGACGGCGTGGTGTCGGAAGTAGAGGGGATATCTCGCAGGGCTTCGCCTTAATCCGGAGCGAGTATGGTGGAGTATGAGAGAGGCCTTGGTGATCTAGGGTTTAGAGGGCACCATGTGGAGGGTGTGGCCGGCGGCTAGGGTTTGGGGAATCCCCCAGTCGCCGAGTTGGAGGGGAAACCCTAGGCGGCGACTGCACTTGGAGGTGGAGGCGCCAAAGCTAGGGTTTGAGGTGTGTTGGTAGGGGCATCCCTACCCCTCCTTATATAGGTGGAGGGTGGACGGTTGGGAGGAGGGAGTCCTCCTCCAACTCCTCCTCCTAGGCCGGTGGGTGGAGGGAGGGGACTTACTCCCCAAGTAGGTTTCCTACTCTCCCTCCACCAAGCAAACTTGAGATTTGACTTTTCAAACTGGCGTTTGACTTTCAAACTTCGATTTGATTTCTCTCTTTATTTTTCCCAGCCAAGTGACCTAGTACATGATGCAACCATTCCATATTGTCATGACACATTCATGTACCCTTCCCCTCCGAAGTGTCGGACCTTCCGGACCCTTCTAGAACATTCCTGGTGAAAACACCGGAATCATTTCCGAACTCCGAAATGGGACTTTCCTTATATGAATATTATTCTCCGGACCATTCAGGATCTCCTCGTGATATCCCGAATCCCATCTGAGACTCCAAACAACATTCGGTCTCTTACTCATCATTCCATAACTACTCAACAACATCGAATCCTTAAGTCTGTCTCCCTACGGTTCATGAATTACGCGGACATGACCGAGACACTTCTTCGATCAATAACCAATAGAGGAATCTGGAAATTCATATGGCTCCCACATATTTCTACGATTACTTTGTGATCGAATGAACCACTTACATACGATACCAATTTCCCTTTGTCTCACGATAGTTTACTTATCCGAGGTTTTGATCGTCGGTATCTCTGCATACCTAGTTCAACCTCGTTACCGATAAGTACTCTTTTATAGTTCCCGTGGTATGTGATCCCTTGTAAGCCAGTCACATGCTTGCAAGCTAATTGGATGACATTCCACCCAGAGGGCCCAGAGTATATCTATCCGTCATATGGATGGACAAATCCCACTCTTGATCCTTGTGTCTCAACACATACTTTCCGAACACTCAATGCCATCTTTATAGCCACCCAGTTACGGTGTGGTGTTTTATGTCATCAAAGCATCCTTCCGGTGATGGTGATTAGCATGATCTCATGGTCAAAGGAATTGCGTTACTATGTATCAGAAAGCTTATAGCAATTGAACTATTAAAATGACTTGATCTTTATGCTACGCTTATCTATAGGAGTGTGTCCATCATACCATTATCCTAATGATATGATCTTGTTGTCAACAACATATCAATATTCATGATCAGGAAACCATGATCATCTATTAACCAACAAGCTAGTATTATAAAGAGGCTTTACTAGGAACTCTAATTTAGTTTACAAATCACACAAGTATTAATGTTTCCAGTTAATACTGTTATAGCATGAATGTAAACATTTATCATAAACACAAAGATATAATAATAACTACATTTATTATTGCCTCTAGGGCATATCTCCAACATAATACATAAGGTGTAGTACTAATAAATGTTTAATGTTATCTTTTCTACAATTATCTTTGGTGTAGCAGTAACACACGCAGTTTATGTCAATTTAATTAGATGAATGTCTTTAGTTCGAATCCCTCGTGTATATATATATATATATCTTTAGTTTATATTTTCTTCTTCTAGCAATTCACATTACAGAGAGGCTGACATCACAGACCCACCAACCTACATCATCCATCGAATTTAATGGGCAGGTTTAAAAAAAGGTAAATACTTCTACAAAGAGGCTGACAATGGGGCCCCAGCAGCAAGACTATACACGACTGTTGCGTCGAGCAATGTTGCCAATATCAAAACAGCGGATGCGACCAAAAAAATATCCATCGTACGCATGTTTCATTTACAGAGAAACTGACACGTGGGATCCACGAGCGAGATCTTATACAGCTGATCCATCGAGAAACGCTGCCATGTTTGAAACAGGGAGGCGTGAGCGAGAAAAAAATCCAACATACACACATTTCTTCTAATAAGAGGCTTTCATGTGGGACCCAGCAGCATGACCAAACGGCAGATTCGTCGAGCAACGCTATCTAGTTCGTCAACATCCTTCGAGTTTAAATCATAGGAAATTTGTGTTATTATAGAGTCAAGTTTTTTGTACTCTGAGGCTGACATGTAGACCTAGATAAACTGCTTCTAAATCTAGCATGGACTCGACCCAAAAAATCAGTCCAATTATACTTTCAATTAGAGGCTGACATGTGGGACCCAACATAGACACGTTTCTTACACAGAGAAGGCTAACATGTGGGACCCAGCATACACACGTTTTCTACAAAGAGAAGGCTGACATGTGGGACTCAGCAATGTACCAAGGTTAAAATAGTGGTCGTGGCAATTTCTATTATTATATATATGTGGAACCCAACAATGGATATTGAGTAACATTTTTTAAAGGATGATACATGGGACGCAGATAAATTACTGTTGCATCTAGCAATGTTGACAAGGTAACATACACACATTCAAATGGAGGCTAACATCTGGGACCCAGCCTAGATACGTGTCCTGCACAGAGCAGGCTGACATCTGGGACCCAGCGACAAACCAAGGTCAGAACAACGGAGGCGATCGAAAAAAAAGTCCATCATAGCACGTTTCATTTACGGAGATGCTGATACGTGAGACCTACCAGCGAGACCTTATACAGGTGTTGCATCGAGCAGCGTTGATAAGTTCGAAACAGGGAGGCGCTAGCGAGAAAAAAGTCCAACATACAGACATTTCTTCTAAGGTGATGCTGACATAAGGGACCCACCATCCTAAATAAACGGCAGATTCGTCGAGAAATGCTATCAGGTAATCACAAAGGCATGACCGAGGGCACACAAATCATCATACACACGTTTCTTCTAATGAGATGATGATATGTGGGCCCAACTGCGTGATTAAACTATAGATACATCTAGCAGCGCAATCAAGTTCGGAAGAGGGTAGCGGGAGCCAAGGGAAGAAATCCATCATAGACACGATTCTTCTAATAAGAGATTGGCATGTGGGACCGAGCAGCGCGATTAACGGCAATTAGATCGAGCAACGTTAACGAGTTCAAATCAGGAAGGCACGATCCAAGGAAAAAAATCATCATGTACACATTTCTTCTAATTAGAGGATGACATGTGGGGCCCAACTGCGTGATTAAACTTTAAATGCATCTTGCAGTGCTATCAAGTTTAGAACAAGGTAGTGGGAGAGAAGGAAAAAATTCCATCATACACACGATTCTTGTAATAAGAGGCTGGCATGTGGGGGCCAGCATCATGATTAACGACAGATAAATCGATCAATGTTATCGAGTTCATATCAGGAAGGCATGAGCCCAGGAACAAAATCCATTATGCACATGTTTCTTCTAGTGTGAGGATGGCACGTGGGACCCAGCAGCCTGATTAAACGACAGATGCATCGAACGACGCTATCAAGTTTAGAACACAGAAGGAAAAAAATTCCATCATACACATGGTTCCTCTAGTGAGGCAAACATGCGGGACCCAATAGTCTGACTCAACGAAAGAGACACCGAACAACGTTATCAAGTTCAAATCAGGGAGGCGCGATCGAAATATTTAGTGCAAGGTTCCCAAGATCAAGGGATATGGTAACAAGAAGTGGAGGAAGAGCTAGAGAGAGGAGGCGGAGGCCAGGAGGGCGGAGGCGAGGAGGTGCTACTGAACTTGTGTGTTGCTGCTGTTGTAAAGCAGCTTCTTTTGTTTTGTCTATGTTAAACTTGTGGGCTAATGCTGCTGAGAAGCCAATTATCGAACCTCATTAAGTACTATACTATCTATCCTATATTAGCTTTTTTATCTACATCTGCTTTGTATACTAAATGTATTTATGCTGCTGGTTAGATTTGATGTTCTAGATTTGCTACCAGATTAGGCAAAAACGAGGGCCAAAAGGAGCAGAAGAGAGAAGCTGCTCTAGATTTTATACCAATTGGGCGAAAAACATAATTGTTAGCGAGAGAGAGGGAAAAGGCGCTCTTAAAAATCCAATTAACAATAAAAAAAGAAAACTTCCAATTTAGGCCAGAGTTGCTCACGTAACTACCAAACACGCCTTATATGGTCCCACACTATGTCCCCCACATCAGCATAACACGGTGCCGACCAACCGTCCCAACACGGTTCCACATAGCACGGCCCCACACGTCAGCATACCATGTTACTGACCAACCGGCCCACATGGTCCCACACCACGCGGCCACATACGTCAGCCAACGGTCAACCTGACGGTAGATATCGTTCGAGCTCTTTGATGAATTTGAGAGAAGGAGGTGGTCAAAAGTGATAAAAAGTTAAGCGGCTGGGAAAAACCGAGTACAAGTAAGAAGCCAAGGGCACGAAAATAGAAGTCCCTAAATTCATTGGAATCATTATAAATTTGTTGTAATTGATACAAAGTCTAGTGAAAGTAGCATAGTTGTCAAGGATTGCTCTCATAGCTAGGACTTGATCTGTTTTTAATATCCTCAGCATATTGGACCCTAGGGTAGTCCATACCATAACTTGGGGAAAAGGGTGCTTGTATTAACTTGGGGAAAATGGTGCTTGTATTAAAAGGTATTTGGGATCTATCTACTAGTTTCGATCGCCGAAAGCCGGCTGACGTTATGCGGACCGCTACATCGACATCAATAAAGGAGGTGGTCCTAGAGTATCTTCCGTGCGACGGAATCTGCTTGATGTCCGCCCTCGTTGTTCTGGCCTAAAGAGGAAGGTTCTAGAAGGCTCCTTTGCTGAACTCCTATGGATGTATCATGGCCCGGAGATTGCTGGATGGGAAGTTATTTGGTCACACCCATGCTTTTTTCTAGCATTTTGGTTTTAGTGAGAGCATGGCAAAGTTCTACTATCTGTTACCATCAGCTGTCATGTGTTAGACTATCCTTAGTGAAGTCAGATATGGATAATGTCATAGTTCTGCTATCTGTTACCATCATCTGTTATGAGGGCTAGCAATGCTAATTTGTGTCTTGGTGGCGGTGAGAAACTCGCTGCGTGATCTGTGACTCGTAGCAACGACTATTTGAAGGGAATATGCCCTGAGAGGCAATAATAAAATGTTTATTATGTGTATTCCAAGTATATGATAGATGTTTATTTTGCATGCTATAATTGTATTAATACGGAAACGTTAATACATGTGTGTTTAATAAACAAACAGAAATTTCCTAGTTATGCCTCTCTAATAAACTAGTTCGTTGATTAACAAGTTGATCACGGTTTCCTGATCATAGACATTGGATGTTGTTAATAACGAGATCACAACATTAGTGTAATGGTGTGATGAACATTCATCCGAAGTATAGCATTACGATCAAAGTCATTGAGTTTATATTGCTATAAACAAACTACGAAGTAGTCCTAATCCTTAGACCATGAGATCATGCCAATCACTAACACCGGAAGAGTTTCTTGTTGACATCAAAAGTCACTCTGTAACTGGGTGATTATAAAGATGGCTTCAAAGCTACTAAAGTGTTATGTTGAGAATCATGGATCAAGAGTGGAATTTGTTCATCCCGATGACGGATAGATATGCTTTGGGCCCTCTCGGTGATATCACATTGGTTAGCTTGCAAGCAAGTGATTTGATCACTAGAATGTTATATCACGGGAACAAGAAAAGAGTGCATGTCAGTAACGAGATCAAACTAGGTATGGAGATACCGATGATCGAATCTCGGACATGTAATATATCGTGAAACAAAGGGATTAAGATACAAGCGTAAAAGGTTCCGACGATCACAGGAAAAGTCATCGTTGAATGTGTGGGAGTCAGTATGGATCTCCAGGTCCCGCTACTTATTATTGATCGGAGAAGGGTCTTGATCATGTCCGCATTATTCGTTAATCGTAGGGTGACACACTTAAGGGACACTGGCATCCAGTTGGAGCAAATGTTTCATGCCGAAAGAATAAACAAGCGCAGGAATTTATTTCACTAGATACCGAAACAGGTTTTCGGGTGAAATTGCATAAAGTGGTTATGCATGTGAAATGGAATTCTAGCAAGGGGTTATTTATGAATGTTTTTCATTAAAGTAATTGACAAAATTCTGAATAAAATAAAAGAGTTTTATTTAATGAGAGTTTGCATTAAATTTGGTGGAAATTTAATGGCAATTTGAGTGGACTTTTGAGTGGAGGGAATTTAAAGGAATTTTGTGAGTGGAGTGTCCACCCACATGAAGAGGGGAGGGCAAGGGGGCAGCCCCCATGCGCCGGCCACCCCCTTGGGGTTCACCCCCTCCTCCTATAAAAGGAGCCCCTCCTCTCACTTGTCTCTCACACCTCCTCGTGAAGGATCTCTCTCCCCCTCTAGAATTTATCCCCCATGGTCTCGGACTAGCGAGATACATGTTCCCGGTGGCTATTCGACAAGAAAGGGTTGTGCTTCCACTGCATCGCTGGAGCGAGGAGGCGGAGGTTGCCCGGTGTCTTGTACGTGTGTGCGAGCACGGATGCGCTGCTGCTTTGCGGCGCTAGGACTTCCTCTCGATCTTGAGATCGGCAATCATCTACATCAACCACGAGTTGAACTTGTTAAGCTTTGTCGGTCCTCAAGGGTATGTTCTCTACGGATATACATCCGCCTGTTGTTTGTATCTAGTAGATAGATCTTGGTACATAGTTCCCATCGTAGGAAAAAATTTGTTTTCTATGCTGTGAACCCTTCAGTGGTATCAGAGCCAGATCTATGCGTAGATACTTTACACGGGTAGTACACATATGAGTATGTGGGCGATGATGATCATGTTGTTGCTCCTTTGTTGTAATTTTGGATATTGGTGGCATAGTGGGATGAAGCTGCCCGGACAAACTTTACATGTCCTCGCACATGATACCTGTTCCACGCTTGACATGCAACTAGTTTGCATAAGTGGCTAGCGGGTGTCTGTCTCTCCTACTATAGTCAATATCTATTTTGCAACGAGTTGTCAACAATTTGGTTATCCTCGTTGTGGTTCATGTTCGTAGGTAAGAACGGTTCTATCTCGAAAGCCCTAAGCCACCTAAAACTTGCAATGGATAAATTAGAGGCATCTATTTTAGATTGTTGCTGGGCTAGTGTTATGATATGGTGATGTTGTAAGTAAAAGTATGAGATGATACTCTTACAACATACATACCTTGTAATCTCCATAGACCTTGGACTTACACATATAGGTATGATAGTGATCATACCACGGTGCACATGATAGAGATCATATGCGGGAACCATATCATTTCACTAATAAACATGTGATGTTTGATAGCATCTTATATTGCTTGTTTAGCGCTTTGTTAGCATAATAAGATGATCCCTCTTTTAAATATCAAGATAAGAATGTGTTCTTCCTTTAGTATGCACCGATTATGTTTTCGTCGCTCCAAGACATCACGTGATGATCGGGTGTTCTTGGATCCACGACCATATTTCGGGTGTAAAACAGTTACACACGCGAATACTAAGGTTCTAACTTGGCGAGCATAGCATGTACAGACATGGCCTCGGAACACAGACCGAAAGGTTAAGCATGAGTCATATAGTATATATGATGCCCATTTGATGCTCGCCTTTGAAGATACACCGACTCACGTGATGATCGGACTTGGTGTAGTGTATTTGGTTCATGTAATCACCAAAAAGGCACGAGGGATGTCGTTTTTGAGTGGGAGTTCATTCGTAATATGGATTAGTTGAACTCAATCTATCATACACTTAGTCTAAACTTTACAAATTCTGTTGTAGATGGCACCACCTGCTTTTAATTTCAATGTGTTCATGGAGAAAGAGAAACTTGCAACGAACGATAGCAACTTTACCGAATGGGCCATGAATTTGAGGATTCTCCTCTCTGCTGCAAAAAAGCAATATGTGCTAGAAGCGCCGTTAGCCCCCCACCTTTAGAGGATGCCCCTGACGAGGAGAAGAATGTCTATCAGACTCGTCAGGAGGACCACAACTTAGTTCATTGCGGCATATTGTATGGGCTAGAGCCGGAACTTCGAAAGCGTTTCGAAAATGGCAATGCTTTTAATACAATGGGTGAGTTGAAAATGATTTTCGACACACATGCTGCTGTAGAGAGCTACAACGCTTCAGAAAAGTTCTTTAGCTGCATGATGGAAGAGCACAGCTCCGTTAGTGAGCATGTACTCAAGATGTCGGGTTACGCCGATAAGCTTGTGTCCTTGGGAATATCGATTCCCATTGACTTAGGCATCCATCGTGTTCAGCAGTCTCTGCCACCTAGCTATAAGAGCTTCGTGATGAACTATAATATGCAAGGCATGAAGAAGTCTCTCCCCGAGCTTCTGTCAATGCTTAAAACTGCAGAAGTGGAGATCAAAAAGGAACATCAAGTGTTGATGATCAATAGGAACACTGGTTTCAAGAAAGACAAGAAGGGAAAACGGAAGGGAAGTAAGGGCGGCAAGCCTGTTGCCGTGCCTGAAAAGAAACCCCGAGTTGGACCTAAGTCTGATACCGAGTGCTACTATTATAAGGGGACTGGCCACTGGAAGCGCAACTGCCCCAAGTATTTGGCAGACAAGAAAGCCGGCAAGGCAAACAAAGGTATATATGATATACATGTTATTGATGTGTACTTGACTAGTGCTCGCAGTAGCACCTGGGTATTTGATACCGGTTCAGTTGCTAATATTTGTAACTTGAATCAGGGGCTGCGGAACAAGCGACCGCTAGCAAGGGGTGAGGTCAAGATGCGTGTCGGCAATGGATCAAGCGTTGATGTGATTGCCGTCGGAACGCTGCCTCTCCACTTGCCGTCGGGATTAGTTATAAACTTGAATAATTGTTATCTGGTGCCTGCACTGAGCATGAACATTGTATCTGGATCGTGTTTGATGCGAAGTGGTTATTCATTTAAATCCGAGAACAATGGTTGTTCCATTTATATGAATGAAATCTTTTATGGTCATGCACCGATGATGAATGGTTTATTTCTTTTGGATCTCGATAATAATGTTACACATATTCATAATGTTGATGCTAAAAGGATTAAACTAAATGATGATATATCCGCATATATGTGGCACTGCCGTCTAGGTCATATTGGCGTTAAACGCATGAAGAATCTCCATTCGGATGGACTTTTGGAATGACTTGATTATGAATCATTTGATACATGTGAGCCATGCCTTATGGGCAAGATGACTAGAACGCCGTTTTCCGGTTCAATGGAACGGGCGACAAATTTATTGGAAATCATACATTCTGATGTATGTGGTCCAATGAGTGTGTCGGCGCGAGGTGGATATCGTTATTTTGTTACTTTCACGGATGATTTGAGTATATACGGTTATATCTATTTGATGTAACACAAGTCTGAAACCTTTGAAAAGTTCAAGGAATTTCAGAATGAAGTGGAAAATCATCATAATAGAAAGATCAAATTTCTACGGTCCGATCGTGGAGGTGAGTATCTAAGTTACGAGTTTAGCACTCACATGAAAGAGTGTGGAATTGTTTCACAACTCACACCTGCCGGAACACCACAGCGAAATGGTGTGTCGGAACGTCGTAATCGTACTTTATTAGATATGGTTCGATCTATGATGTCTCTGACGGACTTGCCATTGTCATTTTGGGGCTATGCACTAGAAACTGCTGCATTCACTTTAAATCGGGCACCATATAAATCCGTTGAAATGACACCGTATGAATTGTGGTTTGGAAACAAACCTAAGCTGTCATTTCTTAAAGTTTGGGGATGCGATGTTTATGTGAAGAAACTTCAACCGGATAAACTCAAACCCAAAGCGGAAAAATGCGTCTTCATTGGATACCCTAAGGAAACTATTGGGTATTTCTTCTATCACAGATCCAAGGGCAAGGTTTTTGTTGCCAAGAATGGATCCTTTCTAGAGAAAGAGTTTCTCCCGAAAGGTGTGAGTAGTCGGAAGGTAGAACTCGAAGAGGTTATTGAACCTTCTCTTCAAAGTATGGCGAGTAGCGCAGTGCCGGAAGTTGTTCCGGAGCTGGCTCCACCTGTTGAAGAGGGAACTAATGATAATGATCATGAAACTCCGAAAGAGAGTACTACCAAACCTCGCAGGTCAAGCAGGACGCGTGCAGCTCCCGAGCTGTACGGAAATCCTGTCATGAATTTCATGGTTCATGAAAATGATGACCCTGCGACGTATGAAGAAGCGATGATGATCCCGGATTCCAACAAATGGTTAGAAGCCATGAAATCCGAGATGGAATCCATGTATGAAAATCAAGTTTGGAACTTGGTGGACTTACCTCACGACCGAAAGGCCGTGGAGAACAAATGGATTTTCAAAAGGAAAACTGATGCTGATGGTAATGTAATCGTCTATAAAGCTCGACTTGTCGCAAAGGGGTTTCGACAAATTCAAGGAGTTGACTACGATGATACATTCTCTCCCCTAGCGATGCTAAAGTCAGTTAGGATTATGTTAGCAATTGCTGCATATTTCGATTATGAGATATGGCAGATGGATGTCAAAACCACGTTTCTCAATGGTAATATTGAAGAAGAGTTGTATATGATACAACCAAAGGGTTTTGTCGATCCTAAGGATGCTAACAAGGTGTGCAAGCTTCAGCGATCCATCTATGGATTGAAGCAAGCATCATGAAGTTGGAATCTCCGCTTTGATGAGGTGATCAAAGAGTTTGGATTTGTCCAAACTTATGGAGAAGCTTTTATTTACAAGAAAGTGAGTGGGAGCAATGTGGCATTTCTGATATTATATGTGGAGGACATATTATTGATCGGAAATGATATAGGTCTTTTAAACAGTGTTAAAAGTTATCTAAACAACAAATTTTCAATGAAGGACCTAGGTGAAGCGTCATACATATTAGGCATAAAGATCTATAGAGATAGATCTAGGCGCCTAATAGGGCTATCGCAAAGTACATACCTTGATAAGATTTTTTAAAGAAGTTTAAAATGGAAGATAGTAAGAAGAGGTTCTTACCTATGACACAAGGCACGACATTGAGTAAGACTCAAAGTCCGGCTTCGGCGGAAGAAAGAGAGATAATGGACAAGGTCCCCTATGCTTCAGCCATAGGCTCTATAATGTACGCCATGCTATGTACAAGACCGGATGTGGCACATGCTATTAGTTTGACTAGTAGGTACCAATCGGATCCAGGTTCAAAACACTGGAAAGCGGTTAAGAATATCCTTAAGTACTTGCGAAGAACTAAGGATATGTTTCTTGTATACGGAGGTGAAGAAGAGCTTGTCGCTAAGTGTTATGTCGACGCTAGCTTTGACACCGATCCGGATGACTCTAAGTCTCAATCCGGATACATATTTCTCATGAATGGCGGAGCGGTTAGTTGGAGGAGTTCCAAACAACCTGTGGTGGCGGGATCAACAACGGAGGCCGAATATGTTGCTGCTTCAGAAGCGGCTCAGGAAGTAGTTTGGATGAAGGAGTTCATATCCGAACTAGGTGTGGTTGCAAACGCGTTGGACCCAATGGTGATCTATTGTGACAACAATGGTGCTATTGCCAATGCCAAAGATCCAAGGTCTCACAAGCATTCCAAGCATATTAAGCGCCGGTTTCACTCCATCCGCGAGCATGTCAAGGATGGAGATATAAAGATTTGTAAAGTACATACGGATCTCAATGTAGCAGATCCGTTGACTAAAACTCTCCCTAGAGCAAAACATGATCTACACCAGAACTCCATGGGTGTTAGATACATCACAATGTAACTAGATTATTGTCTCTATTGCAAGTGGGAGACTGAAGGGAATATGCCCTGAGAGGCAATAATAAAATGTTTATTATGTGTATTCCAAGTATATGATAGATGTTTATTTTGCATGCTATAATTATATTAATACGGAAACGTTAATACATGTGTGTTTAATAAACAAACAGAAAGTTCCTAGTTATGCTCTCTCATAAACTAGTTCGTTGATTAACAAGACGATCACGGTTTCCTGATCATAGACATTGGATGTTGTTAATAACGAGATCACAACATTATTGTAATGGTGTGATGAACATTCATCCGAAATATAGCATTACGATCAAAGTCATTGAGTTTATATTGCTATAAACAAACTACGAAGTAGTCCTAATCCTTAGACCATGAGATCATGCCAATCACTAACACCGGAAGAGTTTCTTGTTGACATCAAACGTCACTCCGTAACTGGGTGATTATAAAGATGGCTTCAAAGCTACTAAAGTGTTATGTTGAGAATCATGGATCAAGAGTGGAATTTGTTCATCCCGATGACGGATAGATATGCTTTGGGCCCTCTCGGTGATATCACATTGGTTAGCTTGCAAGCAAGTGATTTGATCACTAGAATGTTATATCACGGGAACGAGAAAAGAGTGCATGTAGTAACGAGATCAAACTAGGTATGGAGATACCGATGATCGAATCTCGGGCATGTAATATATCGTGAAACAAAGGTATTAAGATACAAGTGTAAAAGGTTCCGACGATCACAGGAAAAGTCATCGTTGAATGTGTGGGAGTCAGTATGGATCTCCAGGTCCCGCTACTGATTATTGATCGGAGAAGGGTCTCGATCATGTCCGCATTATTAGCGAACCGTAGGGTGACACACTTAAGGGACACTGGCATCCAGTTGGAGCAAATGTTTCATGCCGAAAGAATAAACAAGCGCAGGAATTTATTTCACTAGATACCGAAACAGGTTTTCGGGTGAAATTGCATAAAGTGGTTATGCATGTGAAATGGAATTCTAGCAAGGGGTTATTTGTGAATGTTTGTCATTAAAGTAATTGACAAAATTCTGAATAAAATAAAAGAGTTTTATTTAATGAGAGTTTGCATTAAATTTGGTGGAAATTTAATGGGAATTTGAGTGGACTTTTGGGTGGAGGGAATTTAAAGGAATTTTGTGAGTGGAGTGTCCACCCACATGAAGAGGGGAGGGCAAGGGGGCAGCCCCCATGCACGGGCCACCCCCTTGGGGTTCCCCCCTCCTCCTATAAAAGGAGCCCCTCCTCTCACTTGTCTCTCACACCTTCTCGTGAAGGATCTCTCTCCCCCTCTAGAATTTATCCCTCATGGTCTCGGACTAGCGACATACATGTTCCCGGTGGCTATTCGCAAGAAAGGGTTGTGCTTCCGCTGCATCGTTGGAGCGAGGAGGCGGAGGTTGCCCGGTGTCTTGTACGTGTGTGCGAGCACGGATGCTCTGCTGCTTTCCGGCGCTAGGACTTCCTCTCGATCTTGAGATCGGCAAGAGATCATCTACATCAACCACGAGTTGAACTCGTTAAGCTTTGTCGGTCTTTAATGGTATGTTCTCTACGGATATACATCCGCCCGTTGTTTGTATCTAGTAGATAGATCTTGGTACATAGTTTCCATCGTAGGAAATTTTTTGTTTTCTATGCTGCGAACCCTTCACTATTTTGGGGGGCGACAACACATGAGGAATTTACAGTTTATCTTGCAAGGTGAGAATCCAAGGTTTGACCTTAATTGGTAGGCCTAGTAATGGCTTCTTGAAGGTATTGTTTTGTGGAAGGGGACTTTATCTAGGAAGAAAACCTATGATCTTATATTGGACGATGGCGGTACTTGTGTACTGTTTCTGGGATGTGTGCATCCGTAAGACCGCCAGGGCAATGCATTGCTCTAGAGCGTAGGTGTAATTGGTACTCCACGATATTAATATGTGGTCTTTATAAAAAATGGAAGTTGAACACACCACAACATTGGATCTTATTCGTAGAAAATTGCATGGCACCAAAACATCAATAGGGAAAAAATGGATATTGGTGATCAACCCCGATTGAACAACTTCTATCCTAAATGAGTGTTTGCATTCTCAAGAAACCATATCAGTTCTACCAAACGGACAAGACATCATAACGAATTTTCTATTTCCTATTATTCGTAATCACAATAATATCAGACCTTTACATCACTTCACGCAATCCCACATTAAAAAGTCCAAACAAGTGCAGCAAAATAACAACAGCGTGTGGAGTGGTTGTGGAGATGGAGATGTTGTTGATGAGGATCATCTCGTGTTTGTGATGGAGCAGAGCTGCCCGTGCCGTTGACCACGAGTTCGACCGAGGTGCCGCTTGCGACAAAGAGGATCTCGCTGCGCCCCTTGCAATGAAGAGGAGCTTGCTATGCACCACTTCAGACCAAAGTGAGCTCACCCGCAGAGCAGATGGAAAGGCGCCACTTCCGGTGATTCGTGGTACGTAAATCACCACAGCATCCCCCTGGACCGCCTGACAACACCATCGTCCATCACTATGGACAAAACCGTGAACTTTATCCGGCCAGGACGAGGTGTTGACAACACTGGTCAAGTCAACATCAGCGTGTGTGGGCAATTGTCCTATTCAATCAACAAATTACTCTCATAAGGTGTACAGGTGTACCCCTTGCATAGCCTGATGAAGATGCTATTTCAAGATGTCCAAGTCATGAAGAGACGTGCTACTTGCACTCCAACCACATCAATGCTGTCGAGGACCAAAGAGGGACTACGACGAGGGTGGACATGGCCGCCGGAGCAAAAATCGTGAGATCTGTGGCGCATGTACCGACGAGGATCCATGTTCCGCGCACAGATACTACCCTCCGGATGCTTGGAGATAACGCCAAAAGTGAGACACCAAGAGAAGGGGAGATAGCGGGTTTCACAGCAACGCGCAAACGTTTAGCTGGTATTCTCTCCGTCTGAAAATATAAGATATTTTATCTTTATGAAAAAAATGTATCTAGACTTGTTTTAATATGTAGATTTACTTAACTTTGGAATAAATCTACACACTAAACTAATTTTAGATTCATTTTTTTCATAAACCTAAAATATATTATATTTTGAAACAGAGAAAATATATATCAGTATTCAAATTATCAAATCCACACAATTGGATGTCAGCCCTTAGCATGTCATGACTCGACACGGTTGCAAACTAGAAATCAAAATACAGAGCCGGTCATGAGATTTTGGGGATCCGGGACGAAATTAAAATTTTACGTCTCTTATTATAAATTTTTTATGAATATATGAGATGATGAAAAGTAAAATTTTAAGTATACTCTCAACTATAATATTTATATAAAAATAAAAATGTTTACATAATACCTTAAATTTTCTCCGAAAATTCCTAAAAGCAAAGTCCCTGAGAATGGAATCAATATCAATCTCGTCTAGTTATAATTCGGTTGCCATAATCAGTTAACCTCGCTCTACAAACAAGAACAACAATCATATACTAATTAGAATTAATACTAGAGAGCGGACCAGCAGCAGGCAGGCCGAGGCGGTCGATCTCATCTCGTCAATGGCCTTCGCGGCTTCGTGCAATCGTGCCTGTCGGTCGATTCGTCGACGCATGGAGACGATCTGATCCAGGGAGACAGGGACCAGGGCCAGGGAATACAACCGGATAGGGAAAGCGACGGGACAGGAGACTTCAGACTCGGGAAACAAGTAACCGATACAGCGATTAGGAGTCCTAGGACCTAACGACCTGTCGAGGTTGTCCTGCCTAGGAATCGATCGAGATCATCGTCCTGTCTATCGGGAAGGAAGCGACGGGGCGATGTCGATCAATACGTGGGAGTCGAGGCAAGGACAACCCAATGGAAAAAAATCATCCTATACTAAGCCTACATATTTTTGGGCCCTTTTTTGGGCCCGGGACGGCTGCCCCACTAGTACCTTCAAGGGCCGGCCCTATCAAAATATATACTACTCCCTTCGACTCATATTAGTTGACTCAACCTTGTCTAGATATAAATGTATCTAAACTAAATACGTAAATAGATACATATAAACCTAGACAAACTTAAGTTAAGTAAATACATACCAATCAGAATTTGGACTTTTGATGGGATCAAGCTTGACAACTCATGCGGGACTAAACGAAGTTCTACTTTTTTACGCCAGAACGTGCTGCAGTGTTATCTTGTGTCCTTTTTTTATACTAGAACGTGCTGCCGTGTTATCTTGTGTCCTTGCGTAAGATAAATAAAGCACCCTGCGGTCCTGCTCAGCCCTCTGGTTCATCGGAATGGTAAAGCGCGGGCAGTCAGACATTCCTTCCATCCATCTGGTCGCCAGTTCCCGAGTATTCTTGGTAAGCTCTGTCTGTTCTTTGCTTCCTACCTTTGAGGCGCTGCATATGGGTTATATTCCCTTTAGATCAAGTTTTTTTGTCGATCTAACTCTTCAAACATCTATTTCTTTTTCCCTACTGACATGCACACCTTGATTTGATGTCACCGTATTGCCTTCTCTCCCTGTTTCACTTATTTATGGTTTTGCAATTTCTGTTAGCAGAATCGTCTAGGTCGGACAGACCCTAAGCAGAATCTCCAGTCCCCTGATTGTTCTCGGTAATCCCTGCATGCTGTTATCCGTCTTGTTCTGCATATTCCCTTTTGGACCTAGTATAAATTATCAAGTTGATTCTACAAACGTTCTATTTCTTTTTCCTACTTTCATATACTTTATTCGACCCAAAATTTTCTAGAACACACGTATCTAGGTGACTTTTACTATGTAGGATCACTCAGTTTGTTCCAAATCTACACAATAAAACGCATTTAGATACATGCAAAGGATGAAAACATCCTATAATTTGAAACGGAGTGAGTATTTTATGATTTAGTATTTCCCGCAGCCCTTCTCATCCACTTAACTTATTGTTGATTCTATTGTTTGTGGTACTATAATCGTTAAAGTCAGACAGTGAGTAAACCCTTTTTTTTTTACTCAACCGAAGAGTAACTCTCTAGGTACTCCCTCTAATTCTTTAGCACAAATACAAGTGTACTTAACAAAAAAAAAAGAGGGATAGAGATCCATTTCTGTCTACATGAGAACCGCAAGGAAAAAATCGGACATTATCCGTTGGAGTTTCCCTTGGGCCTATGGACATTACCATAGGACGCTCTTGTAGTTCTACCATTACTGGTACCTTCTTAATTAACATACTTTGGGAGCAACTTTAAAGACACTTCTATTATTGGTTAATAGTGTTTTCTGATACAGAAAATGGTGGAAACAACACCATCAATTACAACAAGCGAAGGGCATGCCGGCCATGTCAGAAACCAACTCGCTGCGGTTGTAAGGAAGATCGGCTGGAGCTATGCCATACTTTGGTCTTTCTCAAGCCAGTATCCAGGGTAATTTTGCTAGTGGATACTTAGATATTTCATACACATTTCGTATTAAATTAGTTTCTAATGACTTAAATGTTGAATAATTAAACATAGACTTTTTATTTAAAAAATTGACAAGCATGATAGGTAAGGGGGAACAGATACAGAGAGAAAAACTGAAGATGTTATGTTCTGAATGAACTACACGTATTGCAGGGCTCTCACATGGTGTGACGGGTTTTATAATGGGAAAATAAAGCCCGAAAACAACAACACCACGGATCTAGCCCCTGAGGCGTTGAAATTTTACAGAAGCGACCAACTAAAGAAGTTGTACGACATACTTGTGACAGGTGAGTCTGTCAACAAGTGGGTGACCTCACTTTCAGCGGAGGATCTACGGGACGGTGAATGGTACTATCTGATCAGCATGTCTTACGTATTCCGAAGTGGCCAAGGGTAAGGCACTAACTACAAATGGATCAGTATTCTTTTTTCGTAGGACTGCACAGAAACTATGGAGTCCGCCGGGGCTCGCTTTTTTTAATGGACGGTTTATTAAACTCATAATAATTTAGCATAACGCTGATTCAGTTCATATGAGGTTACGCCAGGCTTCGGCATACTAGTTATGATGGACACAGCCCCACAATCCAAAAGATAAAACAAATAAGGTGCAATACTAGAATATGGGAACTCTTAGAAACGCCTTGAGGCGATTGATAACCGATCACAAGACTACGCCATCGTCCATTTTAGATAAAAATACACCTCACCGCTTTCTACAACAATGTACTACATCCCTCCATAATCGAGTACTCTCTCCATCCCAACGCTTAAGGCGTATTTTTTTTGGCACAGCGATTAAGGTGACTCCACGGATGGCAAATCCTTCCGATCTTACCCCTACTAAATCGTGTGATTTTTTTCCTTAATTTTCTTAATCGTGTGGGGTTTCTCTCGTGCATGCAAAGCAATAACTGCCTCTCCCTCCCAGCATGGAATTGCATGGCCAATGCTTATGGAAACTAGTACAATGCAATGCACAAAGAGTACTTCCTCTATTCATGAATTTTAGTCCGGAGAGCATTTTTAAATTGTTTGGGATTATTAGTCTGGAGTAATTATAGCAATGCCCATGCAGCCTCTAATATCTCTAAGCCGCTGTAGTCTGGAGAAATGAAGACGTATTAAAGCTCACTTATTAACATAATTACTAGTCGTTTTGGTCTTGTTGCTTCGGTCCTTCGGACTAAAAATCCCGAATGGAGAGAGTACATCTGAAACAATAATGTAGTGCAGGATGAACTCATGTGGCAGAAACACATTTCTGGTTTTTTACCTGTTTTGGTTATTGCCAAACTTTTTTCCTTGTCTTGCATTTAGCATTTTTTACTAGACCTAGCACCGGACTGAAGAACAAGGACAATCATAACTACTCCCTCTATCCCAAAATAAATGATGTGGTTAGTTAGGCAAGTTAGACTGTCTATTAATTAGGAGGCCAGCAATAATTATGTGATTAAGTTTACTGGCTTCTGAATTGTTGTATGCATATGCCAAATAAAGTACCGCACCCAAACACAGTTTCCACAAAGTGAGCCTTTTAACCTTTCAAAGCACTAGTGAAAATGTAGTGCCACCATATTAATTATGACCTTACGGAAGTGAATGATAGCTGATGAGTCCCATAAACGGGCTTTTGTCACTGTATAGGAGCACACTACCTTTTTGACCTTGGTGCTTCAAAAGTACAACTCGATCTTCTTCTTTTTTAGGGGAGTACAACTCGATCTTGATCGGAAAACCTTTTAAGAGAGATTGAAAAAACTTTGTACTTAAGATTAGTAAAATAGCAACGTCCTCAAATAGACAACAAGGACTATTGAAGAATGGACCTATAGCCCCGGCCCTAAGGGGCTTTTGTCCCGGTTTGGAAACCGGGACTAGCCAGACGGGACTAATAGCCACCCCTATAGTCCTGGCCCAGTTACCAGCCGGGACAAATGCCCTCCATGTGGCTGGCGGATCGCGCGTGGGGTGTACCTCCTTTTGTCCTGGGTTTTTTTACGGCCCGTGACAAATGAGTCTCTATCACGGCAGAAGTTTGGACATTTTCTATGTCACGGCAGAGAATTCATTTTATTTTCTTTTATTTATTTCTTTCTTCATCAAATTGCTTTTGTATATTTCTACGCTACTATATATATACAATACACGTTCGTGCATATATAAGATAACTTGTCTTACGATCGAGCATGCAGATATATATACAAGTTTGATAGTTATATGGAGATCACAATTACCAGGACTAGGGCACGTCTATTCGATTACACCACTCTCATCAAAAGAGCCTATTTACACTTAATTCTCCGATATCCTCTACCAACTCTTTCATCAAAAATCCTGCCATCTCCAGTGCAATTTCTAGTAGGTGTTGCTCTGGTAGGAGCTTATCCCTCATGGCATTAAACTATATAGGAAAAGGAGATCAATATCAATTATAATAACAAAAGTGACGGTAATAAAATAAAAGTGTGAATATATGGCTTACGACGACGCTATAATCTTTGTGCTCGGAGGTAAACGCACGAATGGACTCATAAACGTACTATCCACATAGATTCGTCCCCGGTAGCTGCCTTGTGCACTTTACGAGGATAGAATTCAATCAAAATAATAATCTAGCATCATAATTGTATTGAAACTAGAAGTAAAGAGATGAGCGGCCCTATCTCATACTACTTACCGATTTGGGCTTAAACATCATCTCCTCACTAAAGGAACCCAGTGTTACAGTCTTGAACATCTTCCAAACCCTGCCTGGCAAAGAATAAATGAATGAGTTATTCATTATTAACTGATATCTAAGAAAATCAATGAAAAGAGACCAATATAGCATGAAAATGATTGAAATTTCCTCTAGAGCATGTCCTGCATGATGCGGAATTCTACCATGTCTTTATTTAATGAGTCGAAGACTTCAACTCTTTCCTTATTAGGTTGAATGTCTAGCAGAATTCAGTGAAACATGCACCAGTCATTTTACCTATATAGGAAGTCCATATGGGACACCATGGTGCCTGGGCACCATACCTGTATTTCATTCAAATTCTTACATACCTGATGGTGTACGTACGCAAATTTCATATACCTAACTTATACATACCTAAGTTATTTGTATCCTAGTTACATATACCAAGGTATCACATATCTAAAGCATACGTACCCAAGTTACATATATATTCACGTATGCAGGGTACGTATACATTAGGTATGTGATACCTAGGTATATGTAACTTAGATATCTATATCTTAGGTATGAGATACATAGGTATGTGTAAATTAGGTATGTCTAGTTTAAAGAGAATTTATACGTATCATGCTTGGTGTCTGGGCACCAAGGTGCACCAGTCATTTTACATATATATATATATACACACGTCAGTAATTCATCAATTGCACTTAACATCGAGTAAGCAAAAGTGAATATGTACAACAGAGTAAGACCCTCATTTGAAATTGTAAGGAAACAGCATGTGGTCACAAAAAATATTGCTCCATTACAAACCTTAGAAGGTTATTCGCCGTCTTCTTGGGTTTCTCCGTTAGCGTATGTATATGTACTTTATCTAGGTCAATAAACCCAACACCATAGATGTTTTTTATTTTACATTCCAGCATCTTCATTCTGTATAATAGAGCAAAAAATAATATAATAAGAATAATTACATGCAATAAACTAAACAACTGAAAGAACTAAATTCAATAACTTATAAACAATAATGCATGATAGATTTGTCGAGGTCGTAGAAATTGTATAACTAGAAGAGTTCTACAAACTCAACATGGATATCCTCAAAGTAGTACTCTTGTGGGACTTGCGCCACAATCATTATTCTGCCTGTCTTTATGACTCTCAAGTACCATTCATGCAAGGTCCGCATTTCTGTTGGAAGTTGTTCGCGCTTATCGCCGCTGACCAAAGGCTTACCTGGAACATATCTAGAGACTACAATAGCCTTGGATAACTTGTTATCTTGTGAACCTAACAATTCAGCAACACTCATATTCATAGCGATCGCCCACTTCGCAGCTTCTTCCATATCTATTGGCTCCTACCTTCGCTGGGAAACATTTTTGGATAACACCTTGAGGGGTGAGATCGATTGTTTGGCAGGTTGTCTGAGCTGGAGAACGGCTGAGCTTTTCCTGCTTGTACTTTTACTTGATTTGCTCCCACTTGCACTTTTACTTGATTTTCTCTGCTTTACTATTTGCTTCTGAAATGTGCATAGATAGTCATTTGGCTTATGGTGCAACTCATATTGCGAGTTTGTGTTCAGAAACTCCATTGCATACGCTTTTTACTTCTCGGTGTATACCAGACGGGGCTCGGGTTTCTTATTTTGAAAATGCGCTTCTTTTTCGGCCAGTACGATCGTAGCATTTTCCTCATATGTACGATCATAAGGTCTGATGGGAATATGCTCATGAGGTACCTTTGGGAGGGGCGCCAGTTTTTGTTTTGGGATGCTCGGTTAGAACTCATCGATAGAGCGTTTTTGGCATGTATCCACTTAGCGGGCGGAGGTGGCGGCGAAGATGGCCGACCCATGTCCGGCGGTGGAGATCGAGATGGACTCGTGCTTTGGTGGTTGTACTCATGGGGTAGGCTTCTTGTAGGTGACCTGCGACGACTCAGAGGCGGTGTTATCCTTGGCGCCAAGCCTGAAATATTGATGTTGTTCTTGTCCCATAGAATGATACCACCCACTACTTCTTCGATTGTCCTCTCACCTTCAGGTCCAGGGATGTCAAGATCCAATGAGTGAAACCCCTCCACGTTTTCATCCACACCGACTTTAGCATAGCCAGCTGGAATCTCACGACCATGCCTGCGTGCGTTAGGTGGACAAGGTAAATCATATTCGATCGCCACCTTCATGGATATGTTCTTCATTTTATGATGGGGCTCACAAGATAATGAATCCTTGATTCCATCCACGGGGTATCTGGGACCGCCATCTATCATCCATGCATCATCGGCAGGGACCTCCGAGTCAGCCATGCTGCTTCTCCGCTGAGATGGGCCGGCGGTAATATCGAGTGCAGGATCTTGCAGGCGCACTACTCTAAGTTCATCAATCTGCTGTTGCATGTTAATTCTGGCAAGCAACTGGTTGAACCTGTCTCCCTCCACCTCCTCATGTTGCTACTTTGCTCTCGCTCAGCTTCTATAAGTACCTCTGTCTTTGGCAAACCCAAGCGACCACAGAAAGTTAGGGGAAAGGCCTCCTGTCCGTCGTCCGTGTTCTTTATTCTCAAGGAACAGTGTTAGCAAGTCTTTATCTCTATCGGGACGGAACTTTAATTTCCCATCTTTAATTTCTTTCACCACTTTAAGACATTTTTTCCTGGGCACCCTAATCCCGTCTCTAGTAACAAGGTCCCCCATTTATTCTTCGTACTCACCCCATGCGCAAGGAACCAATTTCTTGCCCTCAATTCCCAATCTTCGTGCATCCATTCTGGTTCGATCCCTTTAGCAAGAAGCTCGGCCTCTTTTTATACCACTTTGGCATGACAGTCTTGTATCCCCTGGCCCCAAATTATGGTGATATTTCTTCTTCTCGGCATTTTTCTTGTTCTTTTTTGACTTGTCCACAGCCTCTTCTGATTCCTTGTACTCCGAAAATGCCTCCAAGTGATGCACCTGCTTGGCTAGATAGCCTTCGAATGCTGGAGAAGGTACTCGCTCATCTTCTCTTCTTCTGATAGTCTTGACATAATATTTTCTTCCATTGTCGGAATAGTTCGCCCATCTTATTAAGGCCCACACCTTCACTTTCGACCTCAATGCAGCTGTCTCGGCATCATCCTCATATTCAGGCAGGGTGAAATGTGCCATGAGGTCATTCCAAAGAGTCTCTTTGTACCTATCGACGACATACTCACTCTCTCCCTGCGCCCCTTTGGGCTTATGCCACTCTTGAACAGTGATCAGGGGGCGATCCCTAACCAGAACTTTGCATTGTTTTATAAATTTATTTGCATCCTTAGTGGGTTTCTTGGGTTCGCCCAGTTCGGATACCGTCGTAATTGTATAATTTGTATGCGCATCCAACTTTTTGGCGGGGCCTCGTTTGGAATTTTTGCTCGATGTGGAGGCCTAAGAGAAGAAACATTCGTTCATATAATATATATACAACTCGATATATACAGCTCCTCCCGGACATCATATATCTAGTGATCACCGGACATCATATATATACCTCGCATGTCTTTGTTAAGGGTCCATCGGCTTATCCATCATCGGAGCCTGCGGCTTCTCCCTCTCTTTGGTCAACCTCCTCTCCCTCACCGAATGGGTTCATATACCTCGAGGGAGATTCGGGTGGATCAGCATCGTGGATTATATCCTCACGAATTTCTTCTTGTGCTATGTCTCTGCGGATTGGACTAGGTGGCTCCTTAGTTTCTGCAAAATACGAGATGCACACAATATTATTTCAAAATGCACACAATACTTGAACATAGCAAAAAAAATCTATTTGCAAATATATTTGCACACAATATTTGCAAAATGCAGACAATATTTTTGCACACAATATTTATATTTGCAAAAAAATCCTATTTTTTCACACAATATTTCTATGGCAACACAAATATTTCTACACATATATTTGCACACAAATATTGCTACACATATATTTGCAACTAAAAATGCAACTGAAAAATGCACAATTTAAAATGTTCTACACTAAAATACACATCTATAAAAATTATTTCCTATTTTCTACACTAATGATAGAGTATAATATGGCAAAAGTCATGTTCTCATATTTGATGAGAATTTGCAAAAGGTTGGAGACGCTGGTCGTCCTAATCCTCCAAAAGGTTTTGGAGATCAACATTATACTCGCAATTCACCGTTATAAGCTAAAGTAGCTTGATCATAAATATTTCCATGATAAGGATGAATATTTGATGTAGGTAAAATGTTTACTAGACTAAAAGATTACTAAAGAAAATGGAATTTAAAATAACACCAAACATTTGATGATGGTGATCTACTTGAAAGTGCAAGTCCAAAGACATTGCTATTTAACTATACACGCTTTGGACTATGTGGCATGAGTATGGCGCCACTGTTGATGTTGATAGATTCTTTTGAAAGGATAAAGAAATACTGAAAGAGAAATCTAAGAAATATTTGGCAGAAGAGAAAAGACTAGAATTGTTCATCTTAGGTATATAGAAGATAAACATGTTATGGCTATACCCTTTGCTTGTTAAACAATGTGGTTCTTAAGTATTGGATACTGAATTTGTTGGCGTGAATCGTCATACTATCAACCAGCCCCTCCCCACCTAGCCACGCCGCCGCCGCCCCAGCGCCGACGCCGACTCCACCTCCTCCTCTCCGACCTCTAAACCATAGATCGCCGGGGAACCCTATTTCTCCACCATAACCTGCTTCGGCTTAGCCGAAGCCCTGCGAGATTTCCCTTCTACTTCCGACACCATACCGTCGTGCTGCCGGATTTGCGAAGAGAGAGCTACAGCCTCCACTGCCTGCTGGAACAAGGGAGAGGAAGATCTTCATCGAGTAACGTACGTGTGACGAAATACGGGAGCGCTGCTGGAACACGGCGCTGGAAGAATCGCCTACGCGATCTTGAGATCGGCAAGTGAACGACTACATCACACACGAGAATCTGCTCTCGTTAACCGCTTTGGATCTTCGAGGGTTAGTACTCTATCGACTCGTTGCTACAATCTAGTAGATAGATCTTGGCTTGTGTGTATTCATGCGATAGAAAATTTTGTTTTCTATGCTACGAAGCCCTACAAAATACACAATTAAAATATATTTGGAACTAAAAATGCAATACTCCTATGCAATAATAAAATGTAATTTCTATTTCTATTTCCATATTTCTATATTTCTAATTCAACTATTCTATTTCCCTATTTTTTCTATTTCTCTATTTTTCTATTTCTCTATTTTCTCTACTAAACTATTTCTATTTCTATATTTTCTCTAATTCAATTATTTCTATTTCTCTATTACTTTTTGCTACATAAAATTTAACCACAAAAATTTGCTAGAAAAAATAGAGGAAGAACTCCTCACCTCGATCTGGAGGGCACGCCGACGGGGGAGGCGCACGTGGGGGCAGGCGGAGGGCCGCGAAAGCCGGTGACGGAGGGTCACGATGGCAGACGGCGATGGAAGCACGTGCGGGGGCAGGCGCGAGCGGGGTCCGATGCACGGCCCGAGGGGCACGCGTGGGGACCGGGGCGGCGCTGGTGGCGATGGAGACCGGGGCGGCGCTGGCCAGAGACGACGATGCGCAGGACCGGAATTGGGCAGCCTGGCGGCGCTCTCCTCGTCAATGGCCTCCAATGTCCCAGTCGGTGGATTCGATCGGGGCAGAGGCCATGCTTATATACCCCCTTTAGTCCCGACCCATAGCTCTAGCCAGGACTAATGGAGGGTCATTAGTCCAGGCTAGTGCAACGCACCGCGACTAAAGGGGGGCTTTTCGGGCACCAGCATGCGCTGTACAGGATTTAGTCGCGGCTGGTGAGTTGGGCCGAGACAAACGGCCCAAAAATGGCGCTGGGGCAAAACTAGCGCGTTGTACTGTTTTTTCAAATCTGTCACAATTTAAAAACATCTAAACATTTGAATTATACAGTTTTTGCATACTTTTGAATTTGAGAAAACTTTCAACATGAAAAAATGCTTGAATTTGAATAATTAATTCAAATCCATTTTATATTATATAAAATAATTATTCTAATTGGTCAAATTATTAATCATTTTGCCATTTTCAATTAAAAAATGCATTAACTATTATATTTTGCATATTTTTGAATCTCATTAAGCTTGGAAATGCTAAAGATCTTGAACAGGTTCCTAACTTAAAGGTTTAATACATTACATATATTTATTATATAAAATGTTCAATACATTATCACAAAATACCAAACTATGGCCATGCTTGTTGGAGATGCATGAGGACTGGATCCTTAGACATCTCCCTCAAGCTAGACGTAGTGTTGTCTGTGCTCTCACACACCATCTTGTTTGCAGTTGATAACTTCACAAGGATGAGAGTAAGCAGCATGACATAGTGTCAACACTCACGACATAATTTCGACACTCACCCCTGTCATTAGTGTTGCCACCCATCGTAATAGTGTCACCACTTGCTAGCATAGTGTCACCACGCACTGGCATAGTGCCGCCACCCACCGAAATAGTGTTTCCACCCATGTTTAGTCCCGGTTGGTTTCTCCAACTAGGACTCAAGATGAACCTTTAGTCCTGGTTGGAGACACCATCCGGAACTAAACATGCTCGCGCCGGCCCCAGCCTGTCGCAAACCGTTAAGTCCCGGTTGTTTTCTTCAATCGGGACTAAAGATATTTCTCCCCATATTTTCCTGTTGTTTCCCTCTATTTCCCGCCCTTTACCTCCGCTTTCTGCCATGTTTTTCCACCATTTCCCTCTATATATAGGCCGACCCTCATGGCCACTCACACATCCACACATTCCATGTCGCCTACTTTAGGATGCCCATCCCGCATCCTCGTCATTGACCTGGAGCTTCTTTGGTGCCCGTCGCGTGGTCCAGGCTTGGTGCAGAGGGAGCCCCCCCTGAGGAGGTGGTATAGCATCGTGTCAGGGAGGAGGACGAGCACGTCATTCGCTATATGGTTGCGTTGGACGTCAGGGTCTCTGATACCTGGCAGTTTCTTGAGGGATCTCACCCGAGCTATGCTCCTGTGATGGTTCCTTCTCTTTGGGTGTTCACATCCCGCGGCTCAGGAACCGGGAGTCGTCGTCTAGTTTAATTGAGCAAGATGCATTAGTTTTCATGACTTTCGATCCAAATGCCTATTTTTATGTGCAGAATCCTTCGCGTGGTCCAAAATTCGAAAGGAGCATAAGGAATTCAAAAACTATTAACCATTTTGCCATTTTCAATTAAAAAATGCATTAACTATTATATTTTTCATATTTTTGAATCTCATTAAATTTGAAAATGCTAAAGATCTTGGACATGCTCCTGGCATAAAGGTTTAATACATTACATAGATTTATTACATAAAATGTTTAATACATAATTACACATCACAAACATCCCTGTTTATTGTTTCTATTTTCTTCTGCGCCATACCCATGGATAATCTTTATCATTTAACACGATGCTTGGATCAGTTTTCGCTGTGAAGAGAGGGATTTCATGATATTTATTATAATCTTCTGACATTTTTGTCTTGTCATCCACTCTCACGATGTTTCTTTTCACTGAAAGAACTATGTGGCGCTTTGGCTCATCGAACGATGTATTCTTTTGCTGATATCTTTTTATCAGTTTGGTAGACATGTCCTTCACATAGAAAACCTGATCCACATCGTTGGCTGGGACGAATGGTTTGTCCATGTACGCAAGATTATTGAGATCCACTGTTGTCATGCCGTACTTTTGGTCTACATCTATCCTGCCTCCTGTCAGCTTGACCCATTTGCACCGAAATAAAGGGACCTTAAAAGTAGGTCATAGTCAAGTTCCCATATATCCTCTATGTACCCATCATACGTGTCCTTCTGCCCATTGTCGTCTGTTGCATCAAAGAGGACACTACTGTTTTGGTTGGTGCTCTTTTTATCTTGGGCGATCATGTAAAATATATTTCCATTTATCTCGTATGCTTGGAAAGTACATATAGTCGAAGATGGTAACTTGGCCAACAAGTATAACTGATCTCCAATAGTGGTGTTATTCATGAGATGTGTCTTCAACCAAATGTTGAAAGTCGCCTCGTGTTCTGCTTTAATCTAGGAGTCAGCCTTCCCCGGGTTTTCAGAGCGTAGAATATTCTTGTGTTTCTTGATATACGGAGCCACCACAATGGAATTATGTAGAACTGTGTAGTATGCTTGCGTGAAAGAATGTCCATCCCTACATACCGTTGCTTTTCTTCCTAGTGTGCCTTTTCCAGTCAGCCTCCCCTCATACCGAGATTCAAGAACACCAATAGGCTTAAGGTCAGGAAAAAGTCAAACACAAAACTCAGTGACCTCCTCTGTTCCATAGCCCTTGGAGATGCTTCCTTCTGGACTAGCACGGTTATGAACAGATTTCTTTAAGACTCCCATGAACCTCTCAAAGGGGAACATATTGTGTAGAAACACAGGACCAAGAATTCTAATCTCTTCGACTAGGTGAACTAGGAGGTGCGTTATAATATTGAAGAAGGATGGAGGGAACAACAACTCGAAGTTGACCATACATTGGATCACATCAATCTATAACCCTGATAGACTTTCTGGGTCGATTACCTTCTATGAAATTGCATTGAGAAATGCGAACATTTTCTGGTAGAATTCCCCTCAATGCAACCGGAAGCAATTGTGTCATAAGCATGTGGAAGTCATGATGCTTTAGGTTTTGGATTTTTTTCTCTTTCATATTTACTATTCCCTTTATATTTGACGAGAAGTTAGACGGGACCTTGATACTGAAAAGGACTTCAAAAAAGACATCATTTTCTTCCTTGGTAAGATCATAGATGGCATGCCCTTGAAACTGTCCTGGATGCATGTCGTCTCGTTCTTTATGACGTTGTTGGTCCTCCCGCGCTTCAAATGTATCTTTTGACTTCCCATAAAAGCCCAGGAAGCCTAAAATATTCACGCACATATTCTTCGTTAGGTGCATCACGTCGATTTCAGAGCGGACCTCATGGACTTCCCAATAGGGTAGCTCCCAAAATATAGATTTCTTCTTTCACATGGGTGCGTGTCCGTCGGTGTCTTTCGAAACAGATAGTCCTCCATGACCCTTTCCAAAGATTATATTTAAATCTTTAACCATACCAAATACATCAGCAACGTACGGGGTCAAGCTTTCTCCAGGTTTCTGTCTTGCCATTGAAATGCTTGCCTTTTTTCCTTAAGGGATGCCTGGACGGAAGAAAACGACAATTGTACAGGTACACATTCTTCCTACATTTATCCAGATATATACTTTCAGTATATTCTAAACAATATGTACATGTATTGTATCCCTTGTTCGTATGTCCTGAAATGTTACTAAGAGTAGGCCGGTCATGGATGGTTACGAAAAGCAATGCTCGTAGATAAAATGGCTCCTATTTGTGCTCATCACACACACTTACACCTACTTTGGCCCAAAACTGCAAAAGTTCATCAGCTAATGGCCTTAGGTACACAGCAATGTCGTTGCCGGGTTGCTTCGGGCCTTGGATGAGCACTGGCATCATAATAAACTTCCACTTCATGCACAACTAATGAGAAAGGTTGTAAATACATAGAGTCACGGGCCAGGTGCTATGACTGCAGCTCTGCTCCCCCAAAGGATTCATACCCTGTCCCCTGTCCTGTAACATCTGCTCGAACTGCAACCTCTCCTTTTCTATGTCACAGCCTCACTTTTCATCAGAAATGACCAGACCAAGATCATCAGCAGGATCATCTGGTGCCCGTTCTTCACCCCCTTCTTCTTCATTGTCTTCCATTGCGGTATCAACTTATTCAGGAAAGATAGATTGGTAGTTTTCATCATCGTTCACTTCTTCATCGTCGTCTTCCATCATAAACCCTCTTTCTCCGTGCTTGGTCCAAACATTATAGTCGGACATGAAATCGTACCAAAGCATGTGGCTCTGAATGACTCTTGTGGAAGTGTGAGCCTTCTCATTCCTACATTCAACACACGAAAAACACATAAAACCATCCTGCCGCTTGTTCACACCGGCCACAAGGCGAAAAGAACGCAGGCCTTCTCTAAAAGAGGCAGAGCATCGATCATCGTACATCCATGAATGGATCATCTGCATCATACAACTATATATCAAACGCAATCACAATGCTAAAATTAGTACCACGCGGTCTAAACGATAAAATAGTTGCTAACCTTTTAGGACACTTGGAAACAAAGATGAGAAAACTTAAGTGCGGATGGGGCACCTCATATCATGTTTGTCTTATCTGAACTCAAGTCGCATCGCTCTAACAGACATTTCACGAAACACCTCTAGTGCATATGAATAAAAAAACTAGCACAAACCTATATCACCTCCCACCAGGAAAAAAATAGTTGTGAGGGAAGGGGTCGTGCCATATATGTAGGGCCAGCCCATTTGTCCCGGTTTGAGATACAAACCGGGACTAATGGGGGTGCCTGCAGCGTGCAGCAGGCCTCATACCCATTAGTCTCGGTTTGTATCTCAAACCGGGACAAATGGGCCCAATCATCCAGGGACTAATGGTGTTGTACGCAGTGGGCGGCTTCGGGCCGTTGGGTCTGGACCATTAGTGCCGACCCCAGCCACGACCGGGACTAATGACCTGGACGAAAGGTCCGTTTTCTAATCGTGAAAAAACTTTGTACTTCGGTTCAGTTGTTCAGGAATGTCTGTCTCCCTTCCTAAAAGATCAAACCCTAGAAAATTGTATGCCTCAATAGGTCATCCCACATCAACTTCCTGAAACAAGCATCGAAAGAACATGAGGGATTAACATCCAGGCAGAGCAAGAAGGGAAACAATCTGTGCCCGTTGATACAATTGAAATGTATAAGTGGACTGCACTAGCCATTTTCATCACTTTGGACTTTTTCTTGCGTTGGTTAGTGCATTATGCTTGATATGGTATCAGAGCCTAAGTCTCGAGTTCGAGTCTTGACTTTCACAATTTAACCTAAAATTGTAATTGCCCCTCTGTGTGCACTATAGGCCTCTTGGGTCACGTGAGGACTTTTCTTTGTTACACATGAGAGGAGGGGTGTGAAAGTATATAAGTGAATTGCACTAACTACCTAAACCATCCCAACGAATGGAAAAAGAACAAACCTAAGACATAAATCTACCACATTTTGATCAAGTTATTGCAAAAAACACTAATTGTGAATTGAACGCGAATTGATGGTGACTCTGACGGTTGGATCCCCTTGGTAGGGGCTATTTACTGACGTGTATTGGGTTCCACCTGTTTGCCTACTTTAAAAAAATCAAAATATCCAAAAATCTTACAAAAAATGAAAAATCCAAACAAAATCAGGAGGCCTTCTCCTTCCTTCTGTCGGAGGACCTCTGTCGTGGCCGCGATGCCCGTCTCCTCCGCCTCCGGTAAACACCGCTGGCCTTGCATGACGTCTCCCCAGCCGGCCCTCCTCCCTTGCCCCATTCTTGGCCAGGTGTGCCACCCCGGAGCTCGCCCAACGTGGTAGCTTGCCTTCCTGCTGCCCTCACCCGTCCAGCGTTGGAGCCAGCCTCGCACCATGATGTCATGCGATAGATCTCACATGCTTGTCCCGTTCCACGACATCGTGTGGCAGAAATGACCAATTTCTATCTGCATGCACGCCACTTGCACGGAACCATAGGCAGAAAACATTGCTAGACTAATCACATGCATGCATGCCCTCTCCGGCGTTGGATCCGGATCCGGCGTTGAAGATGCTCGGAGAGTTCCTCTGGCCGATGTTCCTTAGCAGCAGGCTAGATCTAGTCTTACAGGGCTGACGGTTATTGCGGCTCATTAATGCCCCATGGCTAGGGTTTTCTTCAGTGCCAAAGTATGGACCAACTGCTGGTGATCTTCTTCTTGTCTAGCAACGGTGAAGGATTTGGGTTCTTAGTAGTTGCGGAGAGGATGGTTTGCAGTTGTCTAACCATTTATTTTCTTCTTGTTTTATTTTGTTTGTATGTGTATTATCTTTGTATACTACAGTTATAAATACAAGTAATGTATGTCTACGGACATACATAGTAAAAAAAAGACCATCGCTGCTCTAACATCCAATGGCAAAGTTCGGACATAAACCGACTCTCAACAGTATTCCACTCGGCATTTCTCAATTTTCTGTAATGCATGGGTACCCAAGTTACCGGAAGGGTAGTGATCCAGACTCGCAACAAAAAATCTACTCGGCATTTCTCAATTTTCTGTAATGCATGGGTACCCAGGATACCGGAAGGGTAGAGATTCAGGCTCGCAACCAAAAATCTACTTATACTCGTGCTCCTTTGCTTGACCAAAACAGAAAAAATTTCACTTTTATCAAAGTTTAGTTTCAATCCAAACAATTGCTCAAATATACTTAGGATTAACTTCATCTTTAGGGATTTCTTCAACTCATGCTCCATAAATAATATAGTATCATCCGCATATAAAACATACCCCCCTCCACCAAAGGACGAATGAAACTCCTGACTTGGCCATCTTCTTTTGCATGGGCAATTAGAATATCCAACATATCTGCAACAATGTTAAAAGGTATTGGAGACATCTGTCTCAAACCTATTCGAGTTTGGAAAAAATGCCCAACATCATTAACCCTTATTCCCACACTGTCGTCTTGCATAAAATATGTCATCTCTATAAAAAACCGAGACGCCTGTGTGTGGACCGCTTCATGTCGTACTCAGAGAGAGTGGCGATAATCCGTAAATTCGATTCCACCCGGTGCATCTTCAAGCCAAGGAGCTTGAGACCCCTCCCCGCTCGGCAGGAGCCACCGGAAGAGGCACTCCTCTCCCCGAGAGAAGAGGAAGGTGCCACATGTCAGGTTGCCCTTGCCCTGCCCACACGTGACTTGGGCCCAACACCAACAAGACAAGATCAAACGAGCCTGATGAAATTGTGCCTGCGCACCGACCTGACGCTAGCATGATCTAACCGACTGACCAACCACGCCACTTTGTCACCATGGGTGGAGCGCCGCGATGCGTGGTGCTAGTACTTGTAAGGGCCTCTCGCCATTATAAGGGGAGGCCAAAACGAAGAAGAGGAGAGATCAAATGGAGAAGGACGGAGCTGTCTTAGAAGGGAAGGGATCGACATATCCTTCTCAAGGAACACTGTCTATAATCAGTTTATAATCCACCACATATACTATAGTTGCAGGACGTAGGATTTCGCAAAATACGGCCTAAATCTGGATAAAAAAAGTTGTGTCTCTGTGTGATTGTGTGTTCATCGTATTCTAATAGAGCTTGTTGAGTATTGCTCCCCTGGCCAAACTCAAAAAGGGAGTACATATTCCCATTGTCGAAATCTAGGACACGACATATGGCATAGTCAGGGTCGCAACCGGCGCGAGCTCCCATCACCATCATGGCCATGCCCGGACCACTGAGCCCTGGCGCTTGGGCGACCTTCTAATAGGCGGAAACTGACGAGGAATTGTCGAGCCTCCCCGGTTCACCGTCCGGTCGACTTCCATTCGAGCGCTCGTTGAGTTCGCCCAGCGTGCTCGGGGAGTCGCCGTCGCTGCAGCGTGTCACCTCCCTTCGAGACGGGCCCCACAAGGCGTTTGTGCCGAGGGAGTGACGACGAGGAGTCAACTACTACGACCTCCTTGGAGTCCGGTAGAGGCCTCGTGAGAGGCTTCATGATTTTTCAAGACGGTTCGCCCGGATTTTGTTCTTCTTACCTGAAGAATCTCTAGAAAGGATGGAGCTAGCCTTCTTTCGAGGGACGCGTAGCCCCTTGATGAAAGACGGCCGAGCTTTTTTATGTGGTGGCCGACTAAGCCCGCGCAGAAGAAAGAGGCTCCGCCGCCAACCCCAGGCCTTGTTCGGTTTGACGTGTTTAATTCCCCCGGAGGTTACGTTTTAACCCAGACGAGATTCGAATGGATTCCCCTCGTCACTCTTTTCCCCACGAGGGTCTCAGTTCGTGATCCCTGTTGTACACTTCCGTTCGTTTACACAAGGGGATTCAAATGGAATCTCCACGTAAGGACAAAAAGAAACTAACACCAACGATTTGAAGAAACTTATACTCTCTCTCTGTTGTCAGTCTAAAAAAGATGTCACAAATTTGTCTAGATTCGTATATATCTAGACATGTTTTAGTGCACAGGCATATATAAATCTAGACATATTTGTGTCATACTTTTCAAGACGGAAGTGGTTTAACTTTTAGCAGGCAAGCACAAAGATATACTACTCTATAACCACAATTTTCATTATTCATAAGATATCATTCGTGACCATATAAGAACACATCTAGATTCATAATTCATACGAAGCAAAGTTCACATATGATACAAAAGACAGAATCTTGCAACTCAACTTCACACATCATAAGTTGAACTTCACTTGTTCTTCTTGCTCGCTGCTACTCTGCTAGCACGTGTCTCAAAAGATGCAAGTTAGAATGAGATGCATAATAGCCATATTTTCAGAGATTGCAATCCCAAATAACACTGGTAACATACAACAAGTTAGAATGACATGCATAATAGCCATATTTTCAGAGATTGCAAGTGACACTGGCAAAATCTACGATCTACCATCAATTTAATATACATCTCTAACTGTAAAAGCTGATTGCAAGGCAAGATTTTACGCTATGGTTTTAAGTACCCATAGTGTTAGTTGCTTCATTATGTATGTATTGTTCATTTCTGATCATTATCATTTTAAGTACCCATAGTTCAAAGCAGTTAACACAATGCATTTGAAGATCATACATGCCAGTATGCAGAACTACGACATAATGTTGACAATATTGCTGGCTTCATGTCCTAGTGTCGAGAACAATGTTCCTTGACACCGACACTACCAATCCACAAGACAGTGGCATTCCAATCCACAAGAAAACTTATCACGAAAAGTGAAACTATCAAGACGGCGACACTCCAATCCACAAGAAAACCTACCAAGAACAACGTCACGAACAGTATGCAGGCCAGCGCTATGTGCCCCTAGAATTAACACCTACCATCGTCTGGATCGTCTCGATTTCAACACCTCATGCATGCCCCGCCTATACACAATCGGAGCCCCAATTTCGAATTAAATACCATAGGCAGAATCGGATATGGACACCCAAATCCAAAGAAACCCTAGCACCCACAAATTAGAGGATAGGAGGAGACGAGCCTACCACCGAGAGGAGAGCGTGGCCGTCGAGTCGTCTTCGCTGCTACTGTCGCCTTCTACTCCGCCGCCCCGGTCGCCTGTCTCCACCCCGCCGCCCCGCGTCGCCTCAATCTTCCTCGCCCGTCGGCCCCTTTTTTCTCTCGCGTCAATCCATGCCTCCAGCCTCGATGATTCTATCCCTGCGAAAATCGGGTTGGTTTGGATGGGGCACACCGGGATAGAATACCCACCGGGCCTAACCGAAGGCTGAAATATTTTGGGTCTGGATTGAAATCAAGTCAGTATTTTGACGGGTATTGGACCCAGACCCAGTCGACTCCGCCGAACACCGCCCCAACCGAACAAGGCCTAAGGGGGAATATTCCCTTGCGAACGGCTGAAGGTGGGGGCAAGGGGCTTTGACACGATGGGATGCTTCCTCCGTGTGCCTTGGATGCAAGGCCGGCAGTGGCGCATCGTTCTATCTCTCCCGTCTCGCACACAAGACTCTCCCTGAGCGGCACCCCAGCATCGCCATTGCGTCGTCACTCTCAAGAAATGGGCACAATGCTCACCGGGATTTGGGAAAAAAATGCTCGTCTTTCATCGCCGATGGCCCCGGTTGTACAAGAAATGGGCACAATACCGCCACCGTTTCATTCCAGTCAGCTCGGATTACCTTCTCATTGATATCCTTCAGTACAACATATGTACTATTATCTTCAACCAAATGCCAAAACTTTTTATAGAATAATGCATGTAATTCATTCGGTCCTGGCGCCTTTAGATCAGCAATACTAAAGACAACTTTTTTCACATCCTTGGCAGTAAAAGGTGCTATTAACTTATTGTTCATGTCAACAGATACTTCCGGAACAATTTTATTCAGGAATTCCGGATCTGTCATATTATGTTCAGAGGAGAACAAATTTGAGAAATAATCATGAATAACCGGATTCAAGTTGTTTGTACCTTCCACCATGTCACCAGCCGGATTCTTCAACTTTTTAATAAAATTCCGCTTACGTCTAGCTGATGCAAAATTGTTGAAGAATGTTGTATTTTTGTCTCCAGTTTGCGCGGAAACGCCGGCTCCATTTAATCGCCTCCTGCTCCAATAATTTCTTTTGGGCTAAGTAATTTATTTTCTGTTCATTCTCGTGATTCATTGGGCCACGCATCACCAATTCAAGCTCACACTGGGCCTTGCACGACTGCTGTTTGGGATTCTTCACAAACATAGGCATCCTAATCATGTAGTCCTGCATGCATGCATGGATGTAGTTCTCTTGGACAATTGTTATGAAACCTTCCTCTCCAAGGCTGCTCATAGTGCTAAGTGTGCTAAGTAACTAAAACTAGTAACTTGTATACCCCCTGCAGCTAAGAGGGTGTCTTATAAAAACCATGTGTTTTCAAAACTCCTCTCGTACTAGAATTGGAGCCAAAAAACCATGCGGTTAGACTTAATCACAGAATTAATGTCCCCTTGTTTCTCCCCACTTTCTACTCCATGCAGCCAAAAGATTAATTTTTGCATGCAACTCCACCAATGCATGCGCCTAAACTCCTCGTTTCCATTGAGTAACTACGTTTAATAGAGCTCCGAATAATTAATGATCCTATCGTCTCCCAGCGAATTTGCATATTTTTGACACAAATCTGACCCCAATCAGCGTCCACCTAGGTCCCAACAATCTCTCTAAAATGCCCTCCAAACTGTGACGGAGGGAGTATGTTACTAGTTGATGTTACTATTTTTATAGTGGGTGATAACATGTGTATGATGTCACGCAAGACCTAATTAATTAGGTTATGATATGTGATGCTATGGTAACTAGCTAAGTTACTACATATCTCTCTTTCTTCATTAACTATCATGCCATGTCAATAATTTGTCTAGTTGCCATTTCATGTACATGCATGTTACTAGCTAAATAAACAAGTTACCCCCACTATGACTAGCCTAAACAACTTGGCTTTGAAATTCTTAAGGCTGGTCCTAGTGGGAGTATCATAGCTAGTATCATGCATGCCATGTTGGCAAAAATCTGATGTGGCACAACAATTAATGAAGAAAGAGATGATTAGAGTATCATAGGTAGATACCGTATCATAGCACGTAAAACTAGAAAATCTCATGCAAATAAATCTTGTACACAATTTTGTATTGAGATTCTAAAAATCATTAAATATAGTACTAGTATGATACTAACATATGATACCATGCACTATGAAGATAATATCATATACTAGTACCATATGCATGATACTAGTAGTATGATACTACCACTATGACCAGCCTAAGTCTGCTAGCTAGACTAGGAATTGGAGCCGAATAGAACTTTGTGTCCAACAGCAGCGGGCGATGATCCGAGTGATTATACTCCAGGTGAACCAATGCCGCATCAGCATGCATCTGTATCCAGCTAGTATTTGCCAAACCACTATCTAGTAGGCCTTCATAAACCCTTCGGCCTAATATTTTCTCCCTCCTTTTCACCGGTGTACAAGATCTCATTCAAGTCACCCATAATCATCCAGGGAAGATTATTTTGCTGGTGTATATCTCTCATCCTATCCCATGTTTTGTATTTATCAGCCCACCGAAACTCCTCATACATCCCTGTAAACCGCCAAATTTTGTCCTAATCCTCTTCAATACGAACATCTATGTAGTTCGGACATGTATAATTTTTATGCACCTTCACTTCTCTCCTCCACAACATCATGACACCTCCGCGTAGTCCATCACTTGGTTGAATGATCATGAAGTCCATACCCATTCGCTACAAAGACATTCTGCCGGATAACGATCTAGATGGGTCTCCGACAAAAACACCACCTTGGGGTTATGGCGCCTCAGGACATCAAGAAGCACTAGGACTTCCGCGGTATTCCCCAAACCGTGGCAATTTCAACATATAATTTTCATTGCGAATGGACGAGCTCCTCAAGGGTACCCACCAATCCTAGTGAAGAGAAGCCTGCTCCATTCTTCTTTGGTCTGTTATTACGGTCTTTTTCCATTAGAACATTCAGATTATCAAAGCTTGGTGGTACCACCCCCTCCGTAACCATGGCTGTAGGTTGATTACCGCCTAGGACATCGCCCTCCCGAGTTACTACCTCTGAATCAAAATCATTAGCAGTCCACGCTTAGCGTCAAGACTAGAGCTCTCTCTAGCATCCACGTCCATATCTTTCTCCTTGAGGGGGCTAGTCGCAGTATCCTTGAGTGTATCATCAATCACCGGCTCCCCCCCGGCATTTGGATTTGCATTATGTATCCATCTTGCATTGGGCAGTACGTTTCGTCCAGTGGGACCAAACCCCCTTCCCTCTACCAGAAGGCAAATCTCCTCCATTTATAAAAAAGGCAAATCTCCTCGGCCTCCACGACCCCCACGGCCACCACCCGGTTGTCTCCAACGCCTCGTCCGTGCCAAGTATCCCAATCCGCCTTCAGCCAATCTCCCCACTCTAGAGACTCTTCCTCATTTTTTCCACATCCACACTCAACGTGAGTATGTCCTATGTACCCACAAGCACCACAGAACCTCGACATCTTCTCACACTTGAGTTGATAAACTTCCCTCTTACCCCTCTTGACGTGGATACAAAAGGTGATAGAACCTTGCGAACATCCAGCCTTACTTTAACTCCAACAAAGTTACCAACACCAAGAATATTTGTTTGAACCTCCACAACTTTCCCCACCTTCTTCTCCGTCAAATTTGTTAGAGGCTTTTCTCACGATATCCTATAGGAACTTTGTGGATTTGTATCCAAGTTGTGAAGAAGTTGAGATCATAGTTCTCCATTGGGGACAAACCATAGTAGGGTTCAATGCAAACCGCTGCTTGATGAAACAACCACGGTCCACCTTTTCAACCTTCAACCAGTCGCCCAAGCAAAAGCATTGAACCGTGAACAAATTACCCTCGAAGTGTTGAAAATTCACATCGCGTGCTGGACTCCACGCAACGCACATATGTTGCTCGAAGGTCTGGGGGATGAAGAAATTAGATCTGTGAACCCTAGCCAATGCCATCCACTTGATGCCCTCAATCTGGGCTCCGTCCTCTTCCTCAAAGACCAAGTCATCATCCTCTATCCCTAGACGTTGCAACAGATCATCTATGGCCTCTCCCTTCTTGGCCCCTGATCCTCCATGTTGAGTTCCCGATTCAGCAGAAGCCACTGCCATCATCAACGGGCCGAGATGATCGCTGGAACCCTAGCCTGTAACTTGTACGACTAGAGATGAGCAGAAGACACGATCAAGAAGTAGGCGATCAACACCCGAAAGCACAAAGAAAAGACCCCCAGAGAGCAGGGGGAACCAATCCGAGATAGGGAAGAACTCCACACCGAAGGGAATCCGATATCGAAGGAGTCAAAACCCTAGTCGCTTGCCACCCGCCAGAGCGCTAGGTCAAAAAACTTGATCCAACAGACAACGTGCAATTGTGCAATCTGGCCATCTGGCCCTTTTTAGCAATTGGGTTACAAGTTTGCTTTAGCCGTACAAACATATTTTGTGCACTCTATTCGAGTAGTCAACTTAAAAGATCTATTTTTGTTACCGGCACTTCTTTCATCTAAAATATAAGACATTTTAGATTTTGAAGTAAACCTATACATTAAAATACATCTAGATATATTTGTTTTACAAAGTTAAAATGTCTTATATTTTTCAAATACATTTTATACGTATGCATATATGCATATAGCAGGCTACCGGGCAGATGCTTCGCAAGGAATGAGTACATTTGGATGTGTAACGCACATGCGGCTGATTCAAAAACCTTCCGCCGCGCGCTTCTAGCAAAGGTACTTGCAGTCCACATGTTCCGTTTTAACAACGTACCCCTTGGCGACTTTCTTATTTATTAATATCTACCGTGTTGGTGTTGTCATCATGACTCATCATCGTTTAATTTCGCTTTTTTTCACAGAGCTCGTCTATTCAGGTACGAACTTCCGCTTAACTCCTATTCACGTCTGAACTGTATTTAGTACCTTCAAAAATCAAAATGCTAACTTCCCTGATTTTGTAGACTGTACTCTGCATCCCACTAAAGCACGGTGCGCTCGAGCTCGGCACGACTGATCTGGTATGTTCTTTGCAACATAATCCATCAAGTTATGATAAAGTAAAATGGAGTATCTGCCTTTTGTTTATTCGACTTAGTTTTACCATCGCTATTTCTTCTGATTCTTCTCTTTGAATCCTAGCTAACCCAAGTACCGTGATACTAAAAAGAGTTTGACTAGGGTTTCAAGGGTCATGATATGCCAGTTTTTCTAGGGTTTGTCTCTTTGCTCTGGCGATAGGCGATTCTAGGATTTCGTGGCTTGGTTTGGTGCTCCCGAGGTCGCTCGACGGTGCATCTCTCTCTCTCGTTTTCCTTCCACCCGTGTCGGTGAATTTGTCTTCTCTCGGCTTCCTCACTATCGCACTCATTTCTGATTCCCTTCTCGACCATGTTCGGGGTGATCAAGGGGTAGACCTTGTCTACTACCCACCCTTGGCGGCGGATGGACTGGATCTAGGCGGTGTGTGGGGATGGCTGACATGCAGTTCGCGACGGTGGGGGATGGAAAGGCGGCGGCGGGCAAGTCCAATCTAGATCATCCCGCGGTGGTGCTTGGAAGTGCTACAGGAAAGTAGAAAGAGGCCGAGATACCGGAGTCAAGCGCTAGCGACAGCGTGACAGCGATGATGGGCCGACACAAACTCACATCTAAGGAATCAAAAACCTTTGCTCTCGAGGCAACTGATGATGACGTGAGAGGATTTCCATACTGGGCGTTGGTGTGGGTAAGGTTCTTGCGCCGAATACTTGGCATATCAATACCATTGCAACGATTATTAGGTCTGCATGGGGATACCCTAATGGTTTGATGGTTTGTCCGTACGGCAAGAATATGTTCATCGCTGAGTTTGAATCAAAGGAGGATATGCAACGTGTGATCAATGAGTCAACATGGGTCACTAGCAAGAATGCCATTCTTTTAAAGAAGTTTGACCCTAAGGTCTTTTGCTATGGGTCTGGATCCATGTCTTACCGATACCTTCGATCCAGATTATGAATGTAGTATAGTAGTTTTTTTCCTAGCTAGTAGAGCTAGGTTTAATCGAACCTTGGGAAACAACGCTAATGGGAATGAAAATAAGGACACGTCTACAAGACTTTGTTTTTTTGTTTTACCTTTGTTTACCGGACCAATCTAGTTTACTTTATATTGTGGGTTGAATAAATGGATGAAGATAGACCAGGGTTGAAGATTCACATGCAGCTGCACATCATAAGGCATAAAAGATAATAATAAACATAGTCATGTATAAGGTTCCAATAGAGATAATCTTTTGTGGGAAACACATCCTAATATACTAGAGCCCCTGAGAGACAACAGACATAGCAATAGTATTTTAATCCAACTGAGTGCACCACAAAGCACCGGGATACAAACGATTATTAAGTGTAAAACACAAATCAAAGCATTAAATGGTGATGTTGTTGTGATCCTGAATGGGTCGCTAAGCGAAGACCTTACAGCCCTTTCTATCACTAGGTTTCCTATGAGATCGCCGCTAGCTAAGTTTCTCACCTCAAGCATTCATAGTTCTTGGGGGTATTGGGTACCTAAATGTCCAAAGATCGAGACAAGAGACAAAGAAACAAAATATATAAATCCCTCTTTCAAACAGTACACAATTCTCCCATAGATTAGATGCACATAATCGTTGCGAGGTTTCTCCCCAACCCGTATCCCGTGAGGACTACTCACTCATAACAATAAGATTAATGGTAGAAAACATTTTGTAAAATACTGAGATTGAAATCAAATATTCTTACCAATGGTCACCGGATCACAAGGAGATCTCAAGTACAAAGTAATGCCTATGGCTAATGGAGATGATGGGAGATGTAAGGGATGAACTATGGTCTGTGTATCCTTTAGTGGTGTTGTGATGTAATCTGAGAATGGTGGCCCTCTACATGATGGCTAGGACCTCGAAATAAAGAGCATGGATGGCGTGGGCAGGTAGTGGGCCACACCACCTAGTCTCAAATGGGCTTTAGACCTCCTCTCTTGTGATCCACGTGACCCATCTCCTTGTCTTCGCGAAAAAACAATCCTTGAAAAATATGTCAGGGCCCTGGCAACCGGGGTGCCACATCCCAATGGTTGATAGGTCTATCATTTGGGGAGATACGCCCTCAAGAGGCTATGACGCCTCTAGAGGTGGCCCGGACGGAAGACCCCCCCCCCCGCGAGACCTTGCCTCGCGAGGAGGCGGCCTCAAGAGGATGCGCCAGGGAGAGGGATCCCCCCGTTGCACCTCGCTGCGCCATGGAGCATGGATGTTTGGAGCGTGTACGGGGTCTGATTGGTAATCTCACAGAGAAGCTGGCAGGTGAGGTGAATCCCAACAAGAGGCGCAGCAGCCCTGCGCTCTGGTTCGCCTCAGTAAAGAAAGGTCCGATCCACCTCATTTTCTATAAGGAGAGGACGGACGACCTCAACATGTGCAGGGCCCCCCTTTGCCCTTTTGGTGCAAGGAAGAAAGCAGGTAGCACCGGATGAAGACAAGCGACCTAAAGAAGATCGCTTTATAGAAGGACAGAGAAGCCCCTTGAGTCCAAGACTCTGTCCACGGAAAGTAATCTTGTAGACTGGGATCTCGAGGAGCGACATTGTGGTAGCCCTTCCCACCCAAGAATTGGGGGGAATAGGCCTGGTGCCGCTATATAAGGAATCATTCTCCTACCTTCGAAAAGGTCAATTCCAGAGATCTGAAACCCTAGACAGATCACCTCCATTGTACCCTCACGAAGCATGCGAGCAATAAAATGAAGCATGAGTCAGGCCTTTACCTCCTCATGAGGGTCCCGAACCTGGGTATAAAACCCTAGTGTCTACTCTCTTTCATGCCCTCGCTCCGTCGTTGCCTCCGTCTCCGAGATTCCTTGAATCGCGTCTTCAGCCCCTCTCGATCTAAGGGCTCGTTGGACCCTAGTTATTTCATGGGACACAATCTCCGATATTTTGCGCGCCAGCTAGGGTGCTATGGCGCGTTTTCAATACTTTCTTCGACCTCGTCGGCATGTCAGCTCGCAATGAGACCCGGGCTAAGCATGATCTTCGCCACGCGCGATCAAGGGTCAGATGGAGCCAACCCCACGGCGAGCCACCTCTGAGCAGGCCCTGAGGACAGAGGATGAGGGGGGCTCTTCCTACCCCCTGTTGCGGGAGCACCAATCCTCCTTGAACAGCGCCACATCGCTCTCCCGTACCGCGCCTTCAGGCGGCCATACCGAGCGCCTCACGCCAGAGGCCGCCAAGCGCATGGTGCACGAGCTCTCGGACTATCCGTCGGCCGAACCAATCCAACAGAGGTGGTGCGACTGGCTGGCCGAGCACCTCTACATCGCCACCCTCTTCCCGGATGGGCAGGGGGCTCGGGCGGATGCAAGATGCTAGGGGATGGGGGCTCGCACCCAGTGCAGTGCCCCGACATCGCCCCAAGCCTGGTGACGCCTCTCTGCTATCGGCCAATAGCTGCCAAATCGTCTCGCCCCCCGCGGCCACAGTGCCGCTGATCGGGCATGCAGAATGCCTCGTCGAGGAAATCGCTGCTGCGGGTCAGCAGAAACACATGTCCCTTGCCAACGGCAAGAAGGTGCAAGCCAACGACTGCATTGCCTTCACCATGGATCTTCGCCGCGTGGTATGGCCACACAAGTTTCACCCAGAGATACATCATGTAACGACAGGATGGCCAACCCATGCGAGTTCCTGCAACTCTACACCACGACCATCGAGGCCATGGGAGGCGATGACCGCATCATGGCGAACTGTTTCCCCTGTTCCTAAAGGACACGACCTGCACCTGGCTGATGAACCTGTAACACCCTCAGAATCGGACCTATGCAAGTTTGAGCAAAATTCGCCAAACCCACATAGAAACGATTCAAAGGTGCCCACCAGGCACTTTCATGCGGGTGGAAAACGAAGTAATAACATTACACAACAGTCCTCGATGGGACCCACAGAACAGATATATATAACAGCGACTCAAAGAGTCAAAAATACAGATATAATATACAAAGATCCAAATCACCTTGAAAACGATATAGCGTCCAGCTACGGACAAGATGCAAATGGGGCTAAGAGCCCTGAAGAATAACCAATGGCGTCCATAACCCTGCCCAGGCCAAGCCGGATGGGTAACCCTGCTAACGGCGTCGATCTCAAACCTGCTTAAACAAAAGGGGTGCCGGCAAAGGGCAAAGGAAAAAGAGGAGCGTCAGTACTGAGGCCAGTACACGGCGAGGCTAGAATTCGGCGGTCCTCGCCTACATAGGTATGGTGGACTGAAGCGGCAGCGGCAGCATGCACTAAACAACCTATAGAGACTCGATACAACTGGTGGATATCAAAGAGGGATAAGAATGATCTAACCGGATCCAACCCGAAACTAACACCAAACAAACCCATCCTGGCGTTTCCCCCTCGAGACCAAACGAGGAAGTCAACCGAGGAACTCACACCGTTGGCAGTTTTACTTATTCAGTTATCGTTGCAGCAATTACTAGTCAAGTATAGATAATCATCCTGATAAAGTAGGCAGTGGGCACTTTTAGTTAACCATTCCGTTGTAGTTGCAACAATTTACTAATCAGATACAGATGGCATGAGATAAACCCAAAACCCAGCAGTTGTTGGTACTTTTATTCAGCCATTTCGTTGTAGTTGCAAGATTTACTAGTCAGGTACAATGGTCGCTGGTGACGACCCAAACAAGCAATTGTGGGCAGTATTAATTAGCCATTCCATTATAGTGAAGCTGATTACTAGTCATTATAAAGTCAATTTATAGCAGTAAACTTTAGTTGTGCTTGTCTATGATCGAGATACTGTGCTCCAAGTCGTCCATAACCGCGGACACGGCTTTCAGAAAGTTTTAACCCGGCCGGGGTGCACCAATAGCAACACACACTCGATCAACCTCGGAAAAACCAAATCAAAACCCAACGAGGCCTTCACGACAAAGCAATCACAGGATTCAGAAATATTTCAGGGGGCCACCCCATTAAGCTACCCGCAACGAAGTAAGCTAGCTCCGAGACGGACTCAAGGTCTGGGTAGACGGCTGTGAACGACTGGGAACCCCAAACGGGGCTTGTCGACACCGCGGAATCGTGTCCCGATCCTAAACAGTACAGTGTGCAGTACCTCGCACAATCGTAAATAAAGCAGTAAAACATGGCATAAGTACAGGATAGTAATAAAGCCCCAAACTAGTTTGTGGCCCCAAGAAATAAGACGGAATCAAGCTCTGGCTAAGGGGGGCCCATACTCCCCATATGTGGATAGCGCGATAAATCAAGGAACAGGTATCAAGTACTCGGGGTCTTACGGGACACAAGTGGGCGTTCGGAAACCAAATATTATCTATCACCCACCGATGCCTCTGCTTATTTCAATTTTAGTTGTTAAACAGGAATTAAAGTGAACAATAAGTAAAACTATGATCAGCTCCAACATCAACATGCGGCAATACATCAACAACTGTGGCATTTGACAACACGCAACAGCACTTGACCAAACGACTACGACACGCAAGTCCAACTAGCTACCAAACAACAGGTAATAGGATGTGTCCAAGGCATTATAGGGCTGCACGGGATATCACGGGTACGGAAAACTAGAGCATCGCAACACAGATAGCAATAGATCAACAGGAGGGAATAAATACTATAAAAGTAAGATAGGTAGAAAGAGGGAGATGCTCGCCTGAAAACATTGTCGAAGGGTTCGACCGAAGATCGGGTCGGTACTCGCATCAACTCAACGGCCTTATCCGCGAAGAACCAAAACACTAGAAGAAGCACCGGATGCAATATTTAATACACGGCAAAAGATCGGCATGATGCATGTATGATGTATGGCATGGCAAGGTGTGGTGCAATTAGGTCAGATTAAGCGGAACTGGGGTCCCGACAAGTAATTATATGGTTCCTGTTGTTTAGATCCCCCGCAAATTAAATGCTGTTTAGCAATGCAACAGATGGAACCGGTTCACTACACATGTTTAAATGAGGCCGATATGAGACTAGATTTGCCCGCATATGGGCCCCATGTTTAATTATTAGGTGAATCGGCATAAGGCCCCCAAACCACATGGATGTATGCATGCAAGACAATTATTATGCGACAAGTTATATTATGTTATAAAAGTAGGGTTTTCGGAAAGGGTTCACACATTAGGGTTCTCGACGGACTTGGGGTTCCGGGGTTCCGGGGTCCGGGGTCGGTCTCAGGGTCCAGGGTTCGACGGGGTCGTTCTCGGACTCCGGGGTAGGTCTTGGCGTTTCATGTAGGCGTCCGCGAGGTCGACGGTGAACTTGTCCGATACCGGGGTTATTCGGAGTTCTTGGCTCGGCACCGGGTACGGAGTCGGCCCTCGGATCCGTGATCGGTCTTCGGGGTTTCGGAGTTGGTGCCTTGGTTTTCCGTGATGGCGGCCTCAGCGTTCGGGCTTCAATGTCGATGACGGACTTGACACGGCGTCGATCGTTGCCAAACATCTTGGCCAAACAGATGGCGGCTCCGCGAAGACCTTGTCGATGAGGAAGTTCTTGCGGTGTCGTTTGGGGCCTCGGAGCTCGACGGTTACACGGGGAGCTTGCGTCGATGTGACCGTTGGTGACTGCAGGGGGTCATCGGGGCCGGTAGGACGCTGGGGACGCGGGAAGAGGAGGTGGAGATGACCACGATGGCAGAGGCGCCCGGCGACGGGGCATGCAGCAGCCTGGGCAGAGGGAAGCCTCCAGGGAGATGGATACCGCGCGGGGCGACTTGGGGTCGAGGACGGCGACCAGAGGGCGGTGAGGCGGGTACGGTCGGAAGCGGCGGACGGCGGCCAGAGGAGGGCGGCCCGGCGACGACCGGCGAGGCGCGCGGGAACGGGGCGGCGGAGAGACGACGACGAGGGAGGCCGGAGCGAGGCCGGGAAGAGGGGGCCGCTGCCGGGGCGGGCTCGCCGGCGACGCGCTGCTCGCAGAGGGGCGCGGAGGGAGGCACGGGGAGCGCAGCTAGACGCGACGGCGGCTGGAGGAGCGTCGCGGGGAGCGCCGGTGTGGACGGTGACGCGCGCGGGAGGCGGTGGTGGCGGGGCGGCGAGGAGCGCGGCCGGGCTCGGGCGGAGCACGGGTGGACGGCGGCGCGACGCAGAGCTCGGAGGCTTGGCGGCGGAGAGGGCCGGAGGGGGCCGGGCGCGGAGGAGAGAGGGCGGCGCTCGCGCGGCGGAGGGAGGTGGCGAGGGCGACTGGGGGGAAGCGCCGGCGGCGCGCGCAGGCGGCCGGAGCGGAGGAGGGTAGCGGCGAGCGAGGCGCCAGGGAGGAAGGGCGCGGGCGGCTGCTGCGCCGCGTGCGTGCGCGGTTGGGGGTCGGGAGGAAGGAGAGAGAGAGGGGCGCGGGGAAGGTGGGAGCAGGGTGGGTCCCGCGTGGGACCGGGGGTGAGGAGCGCTGAGGAGGGTGAGAGGATCCAGGGGCGGGGCTGGCTTGGGGGGGGGCCCGTGTGGCAGCGGGAGTGGGTCGGTGGGCTGGGTGTGAGAGAGTGTGGGGGGCGGGTTAGGTGGCCAGGGGACAGGCGGGTCCCGCGTGGGCCGGGGCGTGCGTCGTGTGTGCGTGAGAGGGTGGAGGAGGAGGGACTGACAGGTGGGCCATGGGGGGGGTCGGTTTGCAGCCAGGGGGCGGGCCAGCTGAGGGAGTTGGGGGTGGGACCCGGGGCATAGAGAGAGAGGGGTAGAGGGCTGGGGTGAGAAAAGAGAGAGATGGGGAAAAGGAGAGGGATTGGTGAGGTGGCAGGGTGGGTAGGAAAAAGGGGAGAGGGTGAGGTGGCACCATCTGGTTGGAGGGTAGGAATAGATTGGGTGGGGATAGGATTTAGAAGGGCAGGTGTAGGGGACCGATTATTATTTCCTGGGGTGGTCGATCGGGTCAATCGGCCCGTTCGACTGCCCCTATTAAAATAAATTAAATTTTTATTTATTCTAATTGGGCCGTTTGCAACCCGATAGCAACAAACAAATTAACTCCGGAGACCCGGGTTTGGCGTTTGAATAAAGATGGGGCGTTTTAGAAAACAAAACGGGCTTTGCGAAAATAGTTTTGGCAAACAATGCATGATGATGACGATGCAATGCACAAATTCAACGCGATTTTCTAGTAGTGGTTTTGCGGGATGCCACAATTCGACACCACTAACAATGGATCTCGCCCTCGAGATCCGCCTCATGGTACCGGAAAGAAAGGTCGGCGGTCTGATCCTTCGCGCTTCGTGTAGATCTTCGCGACACCACTAACAAGAGGTCGTTGTCCCTGTTCGTCAAGAGAACACTCCGGATAAACAACGGACGAAGTTAAAGGTAAGGCCACCTCTAACTTCCATGGAAGGAGTAAAATTGCATCGATCCACCATTCAATGTACATAAGCGAATGATAAGAGTAGTGGTATGGTCGCGACTCCATCCCGCACTCAAAGCATTACCCTGTACACGAATAGACAGATTATGCAACCAACCCTCGGATTCAGACTGAAGATCTCGACAAGCGAGGTTCGGATCAAAGGAGTGATGCAGACCCTGCATCGGATCTGGCGTAGAGGATGTCATCGCGTCGGAAAACACCGGAAGGCACGAGAAGGAACAAGAGAAGTCCACTAGACGGAGGATTCCTCGGATAGCGTGAACACCGGATAGTGGAACACCGTTACCAAAGGAGGAAGCGAAACCCTAAAGGTACGACGGAAACCCAACCACGAGAAATCCTGGACTCGAAGAAAGAGAAGAGAGCGGATTTAAAACACGTCGAGATAAGAGGAGAATAGCAGAGGGGTAAGGAGTAAAATCAGACCTAACCAGAACTATCCAACCGTTTTTGCAAAATAGTTTTGACACTCTACTTCGGCCGTTAGCTAGGTTATCCTACAGGCTGGACTTGTGGGGTATCGCAACTGCTGAGCTCTGATACCACTCTGTAACACCCTCAGAATCGGACCTATGCAAGTTTGAGCAAAATTCGCCAAACCCACATAGAAACGATTCAAAGGTGCCCACCAGGCACTTTCATGCGGGTGGAAAACGAAGTAATAACATTACACAACAGTCCTCGATGGGACCCACAGAACAGATATATATAACAGCGACTCAAAGAGTCAAAAATACAGATATAATATACAAAGATCCAAATCACCTTGAAAACGATATAGCGTCCAGCTACGGACAAGATGCAAATGGGGCTAAGAGCCCTGAAGAATAACCAATGGCGTCCATAACCCTGCCCAGGCCAAGCCGGATGGGTAACCCTGCTAACGGCGTCGATCTCAAACCTGCTTAAACAAAAGGGGTGCCGGCAAAGGGCAAAGGAAAAAGAGGAGCGTCAGTACTGAGGCCAGTACACGGCGAGGCTAGAATTCGGCGGTCCTCGCCTACATAGGTATGGTGGACTGAAGCGGCAGCGGCAGCATGCACTAAACAACCTATAGAGACTCGATACAACTGGCGGATATCAGAGAGGGATAAGAATGATCTAACCGGATCCAACCCGAAACTAACACCAAACAAACCCATCCTGGCGTTTCCCCCTCGAGACCAAACGAGGAAGTCAACCGAGGAACTCACACCGTTGGCAGTTTTACTTATTCAGTTATCGTTGCAGCAATTACTAGTCAAGTATAGATAATCATCCTGATAAAGTAGGCAGTGGGCACTTTTAGTTAACCATTCCGTTGTAGTTGCAACAATTTACTAATCAGATACAGATGGCATGAGATAAACCCAAAACCCAGCAGTTGTTGGTACTTTTATTCAGCCATTTCGTTGTAGTTGCAAGATTTACTAGTCAGGTACAATGGTCGCTGGTGACGACCCAAACAAGCAATTGTGGGCAGTATTAATTAGCCATTCCATTATAGTGAAGCTGATTACTAGTCATTATAAAGTCAATTTATAGCAGTAAACTTTAGTTGTGCTTGTCTATGATCGAGATACTGTGCTCCAAGTCGTCCATAACCGCGGACACGGCTTTCAGAAAGTTTTAACCCGGCCGGGGTGCACCAATAGCAACACACACTCGATCAACCTCGGAAAAACCAAATCAAAACCCAACGAGGCCTTCACGACAAAGCAATCACAGGATTCAGAAATATTTCAGGGGGCCACCCCATTAAGCTACCCGCAACGAAGTAAGCTAGCTCCGAGACGGACTCAAGGTCTGGGTAGACGGCTGTGAACGACTGGGAACCCCAAACGGGGCTTGTCGACACCGCGGAATCGTGTCCCGATCCTAAACAGTACAGTGTGCAGTACCTCGCACAATCGTAAATAAAGCAGTAAAACATGGCATAAGTACAGGATAGTAATAAAGCCCCAAACTAGTTTGTGGCCCCAAGAAATAAGACGGAATCAAGCTCTGGCTAAGGGGGGCCCATACTCCCCATATGTGGATAGCGCGATAAATCAAGGAACAGGTATCAAGTACTCGGGGTCTTACGGGACACAAGTGGGCGTTCGGAAACCAAATATTATCTATCACCCACCGATGCCTCTGCTTATTTCAATTTTAGTTGTTAAACAGGAATTAAAGTGAACAATAAGTAAAACTATGATCAGCTCCAACATCAACATGCGGCAATACATCAACAACTGTGGCATTTGACAACACGCAACAGCACTTGAGCAAACGACTACGACACGCAAGTCCAACTAGCTACCAAACAACAGGTAATAGGATGTGTCCAAGGCATTATAGGGCTGCACGGGATATCACGGGTACGGAAAACTAGAGCATCGCAACACAGATAGCAATAGATCAACAGGAGGGAATAAATACTATAAAAGTAAGATAGGTAGAAAGAGGGAGATGCTCGCCTGAAAACATTGTCGAAGGGTTCGACCGAAGATCGGGTCGGTACTCGCATCAACTCAACGGCCTTATCCGCGAAGAACCAAAACACTAGAAGAAGCACCGGATGCAATATTTAATACACGGCAAAAGATCGGCATGATGCATGTATGATGTATGGCATGGCAAGGTGCGGTGCAATTAGGTCAGATTAAGCGGAACTGGGGTCCCGACAAGTAATTATATGGTTCCTGTTGTTTAGATCCCCCGCAAATTAAATGTTGTTTAGCAATGCAACAGATGGAACCGGTTCACTACACATGTTTAAATGAGGCCGATATGAGACTAGATTTGCCCGCATATGGGCCCCATGTTTAATTATTAGGTGAATCGGCATAAGGCCCCCAAACCACATGGATGTATGCATGCAAGACAATTATTATGCGACAAGTTATATTATGTTATAAAAGTAGGGTTTTCGGAAAGGGTTCACACATTAGGGTTCTCGACGGACTTGGGGTTCCGGGGTTCCGGGGTCCGGGGTCGGTCTCAGGGTCCAGGGTTCGACGGGGTCGTTCTCGGACTCCGGGGTAGGTCTTGGCGTTTCATGTAGGCGTCCGCGAGGTCGACGGCGAACTTGTCCGATACCGGGGTTATTCGGAGTTCTTGGCTCGGCACCGGGTACGGAGTCGGCCCTCGGATCCGTGATCGGTCTTCGGGGTTTCGGAGTTGGTGCCTTGGTTTTCCGTGATGGCGGCCTCAGCGTTCGGGCTTCAATGTCGATGACGGACTTGACACGGCGTCGATCGTTGCCAAACATCTTGGCCAAACAGATGGCGGCTCCGCGAAGACCTTGTCGATGAGGAAGTTCTTGCGGTGTCGTTTGGGGCCTCGGAGCTCGACGGTTACACGGGGAGCTTGCGTCGATGTGACCGTTGGTGACTGCAGGGGGTCATCGGGGCCGGTAGGACGCTGGGGACGCGGGAAGAGGAGGTGGAGATGACCACGATGGCAGAGGCGCCCGGCGACGGGGCATGCAGCAGCCTGGGCAGAGGGAAGCCTCCAGGGAGATGGATACCGCGCGGGGCGACTTGGGGTCGAGGACGGCGGCCAGAGGGCGGTGAGGCGGGTACGGTCGGAAGCGGCGGACGGCGGCCAGAGGAGGGCGGCCCGGCGACGACCGGCGAGGCGCGCGGGAACGGGGCGGCGGAGGGACGACGACGAGGGAGGCCGGAGCGGGGCCGGGAAGAGGGGGCCGCTGCCGGGGCGGGCTCGCCGGCGACGCGCTGCTCGCAGAGGGGCGCAGAGGGAGGCGCGGGAAGCGCAGCTAGACGCGACGGCGGCCGGAGGAGCGTCGCGGGGAGCGCCGGTGCGGACGGTGACGCGCGCGGGAGGCGGTGGTGGCGGGGCGGCGAGGAGCGCGGCCGGGCTCGGGCGGAGCACGGGTGGACGGCGGCGCGACGCAGAGCTCGGAGGCTTGGCGGCGGAGAGGGCCGGAGGGGGCCGGGCGCGAAGGAGAGAGGGCGGCGCTCGCGCGGCGGAGGGAGGTGGCGAGGGCGACTGGGGGGAAGCGCCGGCGGCGCGCGCAGGCGGCCGGAGCGGAGGAGGGTAGCGGCGAGCGAGGCGCCAGGGAGGAAGGGCGCGGGCGGCTGCTGCGCCGCGTGCGTGCGCGGTTGGGGGTCGGGAGGAAGGAGAGAGAGAGGGGCGCGGGGAAGGTGGGAGCAGGGTGGGTCCCGCGTGGGACCGGGGGTGAGGAGCGCTGAGGAGGGTGAGAGGATCCAGGGGCGGGGCTGGCTTGGGGGGGGGCCGTGTGGCAGCGGGAGTGGGTCGGTGGGCTGGGTGTGAGAGAGTGTGGGGGGCGGGTTAGGTGGCCAGGGGACAGGCGGGTCCCGCGTGGGCCGGGGCGTGCGTCGTGTGTGCGTGAGAGGGTGGAGGAGGAGGGACTGACAGGTGGGCCATGGGGGGGTCGGTTTGCAGCCAGGGGGCGGGCCAGCTGAGGGAGTTGGGGGTGGGACCCGGGGCATAGAGAGAGAGGGGTAGAGGGCTGGGGTGAGAAAAGAGAGAGATGGGGAAAAGGAGAGGGATTGGTGAGGTGGCAGGGTGGGTAGGAAAAAGGGGAGAGGGTGAGGTGGCACCATCTGGTTGGAGGGTAGGAATAGATTGGGTGGGGATAGGATTTAGAAGGGCAGGTGTAGGGGACCGATTATTATTTCCTGGGGTGGTCGATCGGGTCAATCGGCCCGTTCGACTGCCCCTATTAAAATAAATTAAATTTTTATTTATTCTAATTGGGCCGTTTGCAACCCGATAGCAACAAACAAATTAACTCCGGAGACCCGGGTTTGGCGTTTGAATAAAGATGGGGCGTTTTAGAAAACAAAACGGGCTTTGCGAAAATAGTTTTGGCAAACAATGCATGATGATGACGATGCAATGCACAAATTCAACGCGATTTTCTACTAGTGGTTTTGCGGGATGCCACAGAACCTCCCCGAGGAATCCATCGGCTCATGGTCGGCCCTTTATTCCCTCTTCATCGCCAACTTCAAGGGGACATACGAGTTCACACTCGCCTACTACGACCTCCACCAGGTACGCCAGCAACCTGGAGAGACCCTCTTTAAGTTCCTACACACGTTCAGCCAAGTCCGCAACAAGATCCCCAAGATCTCGGACTCCAACGTCATCACCGCCTTCTCTAAGGGTGTCAAGGACGTCAGGATGAGGGAAAAGATCGGAATCCGAGGTGAAAACCACACCACAACGGCCAAGCTTTTTGTCATGGCAGAAAAGTGTGCCAAGATAGAGGAGAGGAAGAGACCACCCCCAAGGCCTAGACCTCGTCTAGGAGAAATGACAAGGATCCCAAGCGTAAGACGGATGTTGTCCTCGCCATGGATCCAGACCGAGAGACCCTCACGAGGGGAACGACGAAATGGAGCGGGAAGACCGCTCGTACTGCCTCCTCCACAAGAAGCATGGACACCCCGTCGATGAATGCTATGAGCTCAAGAAGCTCCACGATATGCGTAGCAACCAGAGGAGGGGAAGGCAGAGCAGTGAGCGAGCCATCTCGCGAGGCGGATACGAAGTGAGTGAACGCTGGAACAACAACTCCGGAAGCAGTGACACCCCTAGACGGGCCACCTGGCCAATGCTATGTAGTAGCATCATCACCCTCAGGAAAAAGGCTGCGCATAGGAAAACACTGGGGGCTACCAATATCCGATGGGTGCCATAGCCTGCATCCTTGGTGGTTCTCAGGCTCTAGCATCCAACCGACACTTCAAGCTGTTCACTCGCGAGGCGCTGTCGCCAGACCTGGGGTTCCATCCCCAAAGCTCAAGTGGTCACAGTGCTCCATCACCTTCGATACCGGCGACCACACCACTTCTACAAGGGCTGTGGGCACTATACCCATGATCTGCACCCCCACCATCAACAAAATCATAGTGGCGAAGACCATCATAGATGGAGGCGCGGGCCTGAACGTGATCTCCACCGAGACATTCGCGAAGCTGCAGGTGCCATACGAAAGGCTGATGTCGACCATGTTGTTCTCCGGAGTGACCAACGGGACCACCATACCCATCGGGCAGGTGCGCCCCTCTGTCACGTTTGGGACACATGACAACTACCGCACCAAATTCAGTGAATTTGACATGGCGCACATCGGTCTCCCTTACAACGGCATCCTCGGCTACCCTGCGCTAGCCAAGTTCATGGCGGCCACTCAACATGCCTACAAAGTCGTCAAGGTGCCTGGGGGTAGCGGTGGAGTCATCACAATCTTCTGTGATGAGGTGGAGGCCCTGTGCTCCCTCGAGCACGCTTACAAAACTACGGCTGATACCTACCAAAAATACATGGATGCCCTGGACTACGTCGGGGGCTCCACAAGAAGGAAGCAAATGGTGGCCCAGGAAAACGCCATGGCAAAAAGGGCGGTAGCCGCTTTGTACCCGCCTCGTGAGGAACAAGCCATGTTCAGTACCCACGCCCTCAAGAGGGACTCAAGGCCACCGCTGCTCACCCTCGCGAGTCCTGGAGAAGCTCACGAGGGCATCATCGACCCGGGGCTCCACACTTCCTGGTCACATCGAGCGTACAACGTCGACTGCCTCCCCGACGACACCTAAGCTACCAGATGAGCAATGGAATCGGGTTGCTAGGAGGTGGACAAACCTCTCCATACGACGCGCCTAACTCCTCTACTTTTTGAAGGTGACCCCCAAAACTCTCTTCCCTTACAGCTTTTTCTCCTGTAAGACCCCGTGTGAGATACGACGACATTTTAATAAGCTTGAACTTCTGGTGTTTTTTTTGGATCTTGCGCTTCACGCACATCCCGCTATTTGGTTTTTTCTCAGAAAAACATTTCTCAAAAACCATGCACGACAAAAGTTCCCTTACATACTCTACATGAGCAGGGGCTAGGCACGGTGTCTATCACCGGGTCACTCCCCGTTAACATCAGAGCCTAAAGTGTCGAGCTCTGAACTTACGTACCAACTCCGGTAATAAGTGACCTCACCCACGGTTTCTGGTGCTTGAGACCCTCGTGCGGCGCATGTACGGAACCCTAGAAACACGCGTATTTTCCCGACGACACTCTCCTCGAAAGGCCTATGGGACGGCTCGTGAGGCACATTCCCTCCAGCGGCCAAAAAAGTACAGGACCTAAAGTGTCAAGCTCGGAACTTACGAACTTGTTCCGGTGATAAGTCACTTCACCCAAAGTTCCTGGCGCTCGGAGTTCTCGCATGACACATGCGTATGATTTCAGCAGTCATCATTTTTTTCCTATTGGGCGGCTCGTGAGGCACAATCCCTCCAGTAGCCAAAGCTTTAGGACTTAAAGTGTCGAGCTCTGAATTTACTGACTGATTTCGGCGGTTAGTCACCTCACCCACGGTTCCTGGTATTTAAAAACCCTCATGCTGAACCTACAAGTACTCTACAAGGGTCCAACGGGATAAGAATTTTCCCTACAGCCTTCTCCTCGAGAGGCTTACGGGGCGGCTCATGAGGCACACTCCCTATAGCGGCCAAAACTCTCCAGCACCTAAAGTGTAGAGCTCTAAACTTACGGTCCGGTTTTGGCAGTAAGTCACCTCACCCATGTTCCTGGCGCTCAGAAACCTTTTGCGCAAATGCACATCGGGGCCTCTGTGGCGCATGTATTCTCTACACGGTTATCTCCTCGAGAGGCTCCTCGGAGGGCGCTCGAGGCAAAGACCTCTGGTGGCGCGATCACTAAACCTACAGTCCAAAGAGGACTAGCGGTAAGTCACCTCACCCATGGTAAGGAGCCTACCCTATGACACTCCCCTCGAGAGGCTGACATGGAGACCCATGGGATAAATCCTCATCGCAGGCCTAAGCACCGGCAACGCTTGCATCTACAACAAACGCCTGAACTCACACCCCTTTTCCTCGAGAGGTGGCTCACAAAATAGCTCCCTGGACGAGGAACAAGAGCACGTGCAGGGATCGAGAGGGTAGTGCCACTCAAACTTTCAGGCCCTGAGACCACGAACAGTGATCTCCTCAGTTTCGGGAACACGCAATTCAGGCACCCTCGACACAAGGACCAGCGTCATGGTCTCTCATAAGAGCATGCTCCAGAACTGTCCACATCTCAAGAGGCCTCGCTGGGATCATTGTTCCATTAACCCAAAAATCCTTCACGAGGACGGGGGGCTACCCCCAACTCAAGAACACATGAAAGCTCCTCACGAGCCACCCCACGGAACCCGCTGCACAATAGTCGAGGCCGTCAGTTGGAGGAACTCCTCGCAAGCAGTGCCTCCCTGATGTCTCCTCAGGAAGCAAACTAGTTGGGTGTAGCCTCCACGATCCCCCCTCGCGAAGGCATCTCCCCACAACATATCCGCCCCTCGACAAGTATGTAGGAGCCTCAGGCGGCCAATCACTTGGGAGAGCCTACAGGAGTCCACCACCCGCTCGGTCGAGCCAATGTCATGTCGTGGCTACTCTCACTCCAGCATCACAAAAAAACATGCAGAAGGAGAGACAACAAGCGTGAAGATCCGCTTAAAGATATCCTTACAGTCTTCCTTATAGTATTTCCCACAATACGGGAAACTAAGAGGCACTACAGCTCCACGGCTACACTAACAAAAGGCTCGCGACCTCATCGGCCCAATGATGTCCATGGCAAGGACCCCGCCTGACCTACTCAGAGATGCGGCAGGTAGTCGAGTCGACACTTCAGGGTGTCGAACACCGAGACGGAGAAGTTTCATCCACTGGTATAGCGGAATCGCAGCACGGAACCGTGCCGAATATGATGAGAGATGAGGAAGCGGTCCTAGACGTCACAGAGATACATATCGTCAGGCGCTCTATGCTCACCCTCCACCTCTCATGACCGCTAGAATGGCGCAGCTCCACCTCCTGGGGAAGATCCTCCATGACCCCAAGGGCGAAGCATGAGGGGAGCCATACCTTGGTGAAACTGTCTGAGTTCCCAAGGATGATGACGGAGTCGATCACTCGGACATGCTCGGAATCATATTTAATCTTGATCACGACTAGAGGGGGAGAAGCGGCCACGGGCAACGCAGGTCCCGGCTCGGTGTTGGATCTTCCACAGCGTCCCCTGCGGTGACCACGACCGCTACCGCAAGGACGACCACACCCGTGTTTGGCTGGTGCCTCCTCGATGCACACGGCTACTCCCGAGGGGGAAACAACATCGAGATAAGTGCAGTGACCTCCGTACCTCCCACGACCGCTCTTGCGCGGGTGCCCACAGCCGCACTTCACCGGAAGGGCCTCCTCCGCCTCGACCAGGGCAGGGGCCTCCTCAGCCTCGACCAGGGCATGGGCCTGCTGAGCCTCAACCATTGTGGTCTCGCTCTCCTCGATGGTGGAGTGGCGTGGGGACATCATCGAGGAAGAAAAAATCCTTGGCTTAGGCGCCCGAGAAGGAAGAAGGGGAATGGCAGCATGGAGTGAGGGGATAACGAGCCCGTGACCTGATATAACAATACTAGTTGAAAATACCTGCCACCGTGCCGAGCATGTGATATTAACTGCTAGTTGCCATGCGTCTTTGCTTTGTTGGTGCAAATCCTGGGGCAGAGAGTACGTGTCTGAGATCAATGGTGGTAGGCGCCTGGTCGTATCAAGGCCACCGCCAAGATAGGCGCATGGCAGACCAATGTTGACCAAACGGGCGCTGGGACCCATCAACCATCCTAAGCCCCTTGCCCATTCGTGTCGACCAAAGGACACCTGCGATCCAAGCGCCCGGGGGCTACAATCGGGGCCCTGGCAATCAGGGTGCCACGTCCCAACAATTGATAGGCCTATCATTTGAGCGGATACACCCGCAAGAGGCTACGACGCCTCTGGAGGCGGCTCTAAGGGATGACCCCTCGCGAGGCCTCGCATTGCGAGGAGGCAACCTCAAGAGGATGTGCTAGGGAGAGGGATTCCCCACTGGACCACGCTGCGCCATAGAGCCTTGGATGCTATGGAGCGTGTCCGGGACCCGATTGGTAATCTCATTGAGAAGCTGGAAAGTAAGGCGAATACCGACAAGGGGTGCATCAGCCCTACGCTACCGGTTCGCCTTGGTAAAGAAAGGTCTGGTCCACCTCCTTTTCTGTAAGGAGAGGGCAGGCGAGGTCAACATGTGCAAGCCTCCTTTTGCCATTTTGGTGCAAGGACGAAAGCAGGCATCACCAGATGAAGACAAGCGGCGCTAAACAAGCTCGCTTTACAGAAGGACGGAGAAGCCCCGGGCGTCCAAGACTCGGTCCACAAAAGGTAGTCGTGTAGACCGGGATCTGGAGGAGCGGATTGTGGTAACACTTCCCTCCCAAGAATTGGGGGAAGAGGCCCAACGCTGCTATATAAGAAGTCCTTCTCCTACCTTAGAATAGGTCGGTCCTTGAGATATGAAACCCTAGACAGATCACCTCTATTGTACCCTCGCGAAGCACACGAGCAATACAACAAAGCATGAGTAGGGGATTTACCTCCTCACTAGGGTCTCAAACCAGTGTAAAAACCCACATGTCTACTCTGTCGTGTCCTCGCTCCGTCGTCACTTCCATCTCAAAGATTGCTTGAATCACGCCGTCTTCCCCCTCTCGAACCAAGGGCTCATTGGACACTAGTTCCTTCACGGGACACAATCTTTGACAAAATCCCAGGTTCATTTGACTTCATTTACGTCCCTGAAACTTAAAATACAAAAAACATGTTTTCTTATTATGCAGAGTTATAACCCCAATAAAGGGTATCATTATTAAATCCCCATAAATTAATGTAAAACATGGATACACCATTCTAAATGATAAAAATATGTAGAAATATGTGACAATAAACCACAAAGTTCGTGTATACATTTTACATGCATCAACATCCCCAAGAATAACCTATGCTTGTCCTCGAGCATGAAGGTGATAGAATTAAACATGGACTTTGGAGTTTGCTTTTATGTTGAACATTATAAGTCATGATTATTGTTACATAAAGTTAAATGGTTCATTCTCTTAAAGAGTAAAAACCAAGCAAATAGATTATAAACCGATATCTCTCGTAAACTTCATATATGCTCAACAATATGTCAACCTTGTATAACAAAACAAATGCAAAAATTACTATGGACAATTAAGCATACAAAATGCAAAAGATAAAAAATAAAAATTTCATTGTCCTAGTTTGGTATTATAATTAATGCTTCATATATTTATATTTATGGACACTTGCAGAAGTAGAAAGTAAGTAAGTATTTCCATGTATAAGAGAATTTAACTTCAAAACACTACCCCTTAAGTTTATGGTTGAAATTGAACATCATTAGTGTTAGGTTTCATTCCCCCTCATCTCTCTGACTCTTTTGGCATTCTTGTTTTTGGACACTTTTTCGTCTTTCCTATCAACACCTATATATACTAATTGTTCTGGATACATTTGTATCACATACTTAAGAAACTTTGCCTTCATACTCACTCTTGATACTTTTTATTGAAGGGTTTGTGCCCTTTTATTAGCGGTGGCATCCTTGCTAGAAGGTTTTGTGCCCTCATCTTTCTTTTGTATGCATATTTTATTCTACTTGCAAGGATGCTTATGCCATATCAGTTCGTGGTCACCCCACAACTAGCTTATCTATGAAAACCATAACCATAAATAATACGAGTTGGAAGCTAAATAAAAGCCACGCATGAGAATGTACTTGGAATAACATTTGATATATCGTTAGATGTGGTGGACAGTACTGGAATACCTTGGTTTTAAAGGATTATGGATGCACAAGTTTTATCTTGTACTAACATTTTAGGCTTAGCAAGAGGAAGATAGCTGAACATCTACAAGTATGCAAAAGGGTCCATAGAACTAATCATTTCTTAACAGATAACATCAACTTAAATTTAACCATGTATGTTGTAAATAAAATCTATCACTAAGTAAGACACTTGAAATTTTTCACTCATTAAAACACATGAACAAGATAACAAGGTGTGACAACATGCATAACTTATCCAATTTTTCACTCATTAAAACAAATGAACAAGATAATAAGGTGTGACATCAACTTAATGTTAACCATTATTTCATTGTCCCTTTTTTACTAGCATCCATCTTTATCTTTGTTTTATTATAGTAGCTCTTTCATATTCATTTAACACACTCTCATATGTCGGTATTTTTATTCCAAAGGTAAAAATGCAAAGGTAATCATAAAACTACATATAGACGCTCCAAGTTTATGCAGGAAGTGTTATGTTGCTCTAAAAACAAAGTTTAGAGGTATGCAAACCGTCAGTTTAATAGGTCCAAAGGTGTGCCTTGGGAATACCCAAGATTATGCTTTTCAACATTCTTGGATATCTCATTGTATGATATTCCTCCATTTCCTGTGAAAAAACTTCAGCACATACTTTTCTCCCATATCTTTTCTCAATGGTGGAATTAGTGGACATAAAGATAATATGTTAGCTGTCATAAACTCCAAATAAATTTTGGTTTTAAGTTTAAAAATATTATATCAAGGTGCCAACATCAATATAAGATCAAAAGATCTAAAAATAATCAAATTGAAAGTCAAAACAATGGCTTAAACAATAAAAGAGAGAATCTATCCAGAACAAAAGTAGAAGCAAAAACATTTATTCGAGACTTAGACATGTCAGGATTTTTTGCCAACTGTTAGGAATTTAGAGGATGAAAATTTGTAACTATAGCAGAAAATTTAGCTCAATCGAAGTTACACAAAAAGTCCAAAAATCTTTTGGTAAACTGCAACATGCAGAAATTTGCAATTCCAAATAGTTCAATCAGCTTTAAAACATCCAAATTTGTAAAACCTTGTACTTTATTAAAACTCCATAAAAAGGAAAATATAACTCTCTTTCTACATCAAGAGTGCAAAAATAAAATAAAAAAGAAAAAGAACCGGGTTGCCTCCCTACAACGGTTTCTTTATAACCATATAGCTAAGCTTACTTACTTATTTTTAAGATACATGGAGGTCATGTGGTAACTTGTACCTTGGTGCTATATTATTCTTCCTTCTAAAATGTTCCATGCACTTCTGATGAAGGAAATTACACTTCACATTCTCTTCCTTTGAATCAATGACATCACCTCTGGTTCTCAAAAAGGTCTTCCCAAGATTATACGACTAGAGGTTTTACTCCCCGTGTCCATAACATTAAAGTCATTAGGCACAAATGTCATTTTTGATTCAACCATAACATCATGAATTCTACCTAAAGCATATTTAGTAGAATCATCAGCAAGTAAAAGATCTATACTGCATTTTTCCATAATTTTAATTTCAAGCAAATCATATAGTTCTTTTGACAAAATTGAAACACTAGATCCTAGATCTGATATAGCATGATGGGTTTCTTTGCCAATAGTGATTAATATATTTGGGAGCCAAGCATCCCCAAGCTTAGGTGGAATCATAGTGTCATTATTGTATCTTGCACTTTTATTTAATGACATAGTTTGCTATGTATGATCCAAATCCTACTTGATGAACATTAATAGAAGGATCGTTAGAAAATATTTTTAGGATATTGATTAGTTCATGCAAGCTACACTTTTCAAGATTTACTAGAGCTTAATTTACTTCACTAAGCATTTTAACTTCCTCTACTCTTTTTCTATTTCATGGATTAAAAAGTTCATAATGATCATAAAAAATCTCTTCAGGAACTTCTGCCTTTTTTAACTATCCATGGTTTTAACTTCCAAAAGTAATCCATCTAGTAGAACATAGGAATTTGAGGCAGTCATATTCATAAAAACATTCCCACATTCATTATCTAAATAATACTTATAATTTATATTCAACCCACCATAAAATGTATGCATTAACATCCAATCTCTAAGGCCATGTTCAATTCCATGAGAAAGTCCCCTAACTTTCCCAAGATTTAACAAGTCATTCATCATCTATTTATTTAATGGATAGTATGATATTTCTATTTTGCCAGATTTTAACATAGAGGATAATATTTATTAATAAAGGCTTCTTTAAGATTATCCCAAGAGTTTATGCTACCTACTAATAATGATAGTAGACATTATTTAGCATTGCCTCTAAATGATAATTGGAATAGTTTGAGTTTAATAATATCATTTTCCATGTTCTTAAAATTTTTCATGTCACAAATCTCACAAAAGTCATGCAAATGCATTGATGCATATTCACTAGAACTACCTACAAATTTTTCTTTATAAATAAGATTAAGTAGGACATGACTAACTTCAAAACAATCTTTAATTTTCGGAGCTATGATAGGCCTAGTAATGAATTGATCATTACGGGTGTTGGTATAGTCACATAATTTTTTATTTATTTCTCCCATGATTACAAGAAAATTAAATCTACACTATTTTATATGGATTTTTTGTATGTAAAAATGTAAAAACAAGACTAAAAGAAAACAACAAAAGAACAAGTAAAAGACAAAAACAAGACAAACAAAAGTAATTTGTAAATCCAAAAGACAAGAGAAGCTCACAGCGGTGGAACCTCCCCAAGATTAGGTGTTTGCACAAGTTTGGTGATGATAGTGCTAGAAAATATTCTAGGAGTTGTCATGGAAGAAGTGTGCTCCCCAACTTCATGAAGATGCTACTACGAGATGCTTCCAGAAATTCCCCGGCAATGGCGCCAGAAATTTTTCTTGATGGCAACAACTTTGTGTATACCAACTCATTGGGAATCCAAGTGCATAGTGCTATAGCAAGCAACTTTTCCCCACAAGGGTGACTCAAGGGTTTATATCGAACTCTTGGGTAATTGGCTAGAATTTTTTTTCTTGTCTTCTTCAGGAAACCTACAAAAGAAAGTATTTTCCTTGTGTCTCCAACTCCACCGTGTGGTTGTCAAGCACAAGGTTTCGTATTACTAAAACTTAAATAATACTATAAGTAATAAAAGGAAACAATCTATAACCAGGAAAGAAAGTAAAAAAGCAATAAATTAAAATTCTTTTTGGTTGTTTGTTTGTTTATGCAAATAGTAAATGTATTTTTCTATTTTCTATTTAATTAATGCATAAAATATAAAAAGCAATAAAAGTCTGTAGAATGTGTTTCTTATAATACAAAGTGGACAGTGATTCATGGGTTCACTTGTGTACTCTCTCATAAGGTGTAATGAACATAAAAATTAATTATGGATGATGTAATATCACTTGTAACTTCATTATGTGTTTGATTAGCATTCATATGGGAATCATGTCCTAATATAAATATGATGCAACACATCTGACTTATACCCCTCTAGAAAGGAAAACTCCATGCAATCTAGAATTAATTAAGAATAAACAGAGTAAACCTTTGGTACTTTGACATGATGTTTGAATAATAAGTGTGCTACCTTAACCAAACACGATCATCTTTACTGTCATAAGATTGAATATAACACATGCATTCAATTTATCCCTAGTGATGTAAAAATAAAGGTAGAAACCATAGTGGATATCGAGTTTTCTCTCACTTTCCAATCTCCACCACCATGTTACCATCTAATACACATGTTCGCCCATACATATTCTTGCATACAAGTATGATCAAAAAACTTTCTTAAGAAAGGGTTACATAATATGCATCTACCAATACATATTACACATGATAGAATTCCAATCTCAAATATCATCTCACAAAACAAAGATCCATCACATAGAAATTACATAGATGTCCATAATAATGTTACTAAAACAATGATAGCATGAGAGAGATATAGATCAATATATTTCCACAAACCCTTATTATGGAGGTGGACTACCCCCTGTTCATCATGAAAACAGTGTTAATGACGTTGGAGAGGGCGGAGATCGAACCGGTTGCGGTTCCGGTGGAGTTTCTCCACCAAATCTTTGTTGGTTCTTGCTTTGTTTTACTGTTTGCACTCTATCTCTTTTTAGATTGCCCCGGGGGACCTTTTTATAGGCATTTTTAGGTCAAGACTTCGAGTTAGTTCTGAAGATGGAAAGGCTGTCGGTGATCGAGAGGGAAAAGAGCATGGGTGGCTCGGCCAGGATAATGGGCAACGCCACCTAGAATCAAATGGGCCTCATGCCTCCCCTCTTGTGATCTAGGTTCTCCAACTTGTAAAGCTCGGTTGTACGATGCGCCTAAACCTCTAGTCGGTATAACCCCACTACAAGGTTATAACTTCTACAGTGAGCATGCGTCGGCCCGGTAATCATGTCTCAGCGTACACAAATGAGTATGTACGCCGGTGACATACAAGCCACACATCAGAGCACACCATGTACAAAGAAAGAAAATATATGCAACAAGATCTGAATATTTATGTTTGTAGATAGATAGCACATAGAGGACAGAGGTCCTAATAGTACATCATACATCAAGCGAAAAATATGATATAACATCCGAGTACGGATAAGACCCAAATGGATATAAAATGCCAAGGAATAAGCAAGTGAGCTCCATTCCCACACGTCTTAGGACTTTCTAGTAGAATCCCGACTAATGCTCGTAGTAGTCCTCATCAGCGAAATCACCGTAGTACCGTAGTAAGAACCATACTCATCCACCTGATCACACATACCTGTACGGCGGGAATGAGCACAAAGCGAAAGGACAAAAATAAAACAAGAGCGTCGGTACTGAGGCCAGTACACGGCCGGACTAGAATTTAGCTGTCCTCGCCTCCAAGGGGTATATGGTATACTTAGGGGCGTCAAAGCTTGCAACAGGCTAACTTATAGAGAGACACTACAACATCAAATATTAGAGCGAGATAAGATAGTGTTATCCGATAACATTAAGATAACTCCAAGCATAACCCATCCGAGGCTTTCCCCCTCGAAATCCATTTGAGGAAGTAGTCCCACGGAACACACACGTTGCAATTTTATTTAAGAAGTTCTTTAGTTGGTAAGACTAATTACTAGTCATATTATGAGGGAAAGGCATTAGTGGCATTGTCTATGATCATGACACAGTACCCCTGAGGCGTCCATACCCGTGGACACATGGCTTCTCGAAAATATTTACCCTGCAGGGGTGCACAACTGTACTCAAACACATGTTCGACCCTTCCAGCACTAAAATGCAAATAGGTGTGCCGTCCAAGTCTCACAACAAGAACTATCCTATAACTACGCGCACATCTAGAGGTATCACCTACTGAGTTTGACCCACACCAGATATATGGGTGGTGCTCCTTGAGGTATAATGTGTGGCATGGGGATGGGTGGATCCGGAGTGTACTTCGGCGGTGGGGGTACCGCCGAGTAGTTCTTTCCTCCATTTTCCTCTTTGGAAGTTGGGTTCTCGGGATCCTCGATGTTCTCACTTGGAACCTTGGTAGAGGTTTGAGAAACAAAACCAAGTCCCAAGTGGGTGGCGGCCGCAGGAGTTACCCCGGGGGCGGACACCGTAACGGTGGGAGGAACCTCGGTGGGTTGGGGTGTGTCAAGAGCAACCATGGGGTTTGGCTTGAGATACTGCAAGATAGTCATCATTTCCTCGAACTTGGACATCATGGACGACTCCAATTGCTTGAGGTCATCCATAGTGGCCAAGTTCTTGGATTTTTCGGTTTCACTACCCCCTTCGTCGGGCATAGTCTCTTAGGCGGTAAAGCCCGAAATAAGAGCCTTGGCTCTGATACCAATTAAAAGTACCGACTTGATACGACTAGAGGGGGGTGAATAGGCGTCTACCCAGTTTTAATTTGTTTCTCACATTTAGGCTCAACGAGAAGGAAAGTTATCTAGAGATGCAACTAAGTGAACAACCTAAATGCAAGGAAAACAAACACCAACCACAAAACGGTAAAGAGCAAGAATTAAAGGAAGGGAACGAAGTAACCGGAGCGGGGACACGGAGATGTAATTCCCGTAGTTCACTCCCAAGGAGCTACGTCTATGTTGGAGAGGTGTCGGGGCCACACAAGGTTACCCGAGCGCCACAAAGGCCTCACCTTCTTCTCCGGTGAGCTCCCCCACAAAGGAGGCCTCACAATCCACTAACCGGTGACCTTGAAGGCGCCAATCGAAACCTTTACACCAAGGTTGAGGGGGAGGCTCCACAACTCAATTGGAGGCCCTCAACGACACCTCGAAGCTTTACAACGCAAGCCTTAGCTCCGAGGATGCCCTACACCGTCTAGGGTTCCAAGAAACCCAAGAGCAACAAGATCCACAAAGGATGGGTGTGGGAAATCAAATCTTCTTTGGTGGAAGTGTAGATCTAGGTCACCTCCCTCACCTCTCAAAAGATCAGGTCATTTGAGTAGCTAGAGAGAGAGATCTAGTGAGGTGAAGCTCAAGCATTAATGGAGGAGAGAGAAAAATTCGAGAGGGGGTGGGAGGAAGAAGAGGGGTGCCTTAAATAGGCCCCCTCGCGCTGAACCGTTACAGCCCCGCGACCTCACCGGAAGTTCCGGTGAGAGGCCGGAAGTTTCGCCCAGCCTGGATCCAACGGTCATCAGACCGTTGACGCCCGCTCCAGAAGCGCAAACAGAAGTTCCGGTCAAAACAGACCGGAAGTTCCGGTGGACTTCCGACGCAAGTTCCGTCCAAGTTCCGGCAAATAGAACACTTCAAAACATAAGGTTACTGAGCCACCATCGGAACTTGGAGAGGAACTAGGAGCGGAACTTCTGGGTCGCTAACCGAATCTGGCCGGAAGTACCAGCGTCTGGGCGGAAGTTCCACTCAGGACCTTTTGGCAGGACAAGTTCCGATGCAAGTTCCGGCCCAAGTTCCGGGAATTAGAACACTTCATACAGAAGGTTACTGATTCACCATCGGAACTTGGGGCGGAACTAGCTTCAGAACAAGGCTTAGAACAGCCCGCAGAAAAAGCCTAAGCGGAACTTCCGGTGCCAGGCCGGAAGTTCCGGTGAGACACAGAAAGCTCCAACAGAACAGGAATTCACTCTCTCACGGAATAGTAGGATGGCTGTGGCAGTGCATATAGGTTTGTACAAGAACAAGTGATTTCCCACAGCCTTCCAAGATGGACCCCCTCTTAATACTACGGTGACCTAAAAACAACAACTGGAGAGAAACTAGGAGAAAACTAAAAAAGGCCACCGTCTTCATGAGATCCCAAGAGAGCATCCACCACAAGAGAAGGAGACATCAACAATGTTTCCCCTGAAACACAAATGCACAATTAAAAACACAATTGGGATTATCATTAACACCAAAAACATCATGGGAAGATATAGTCCTTTCAATCTCCCTCTTTTTGGTGTTAGATGACAATCCCAAAGATTTGCATAGAATCAAACCAATCTTTGCAATGGACGGGACAAGCTCCCCCTGTATGTGTGCAAGGTAGAGAAAAACTCTAAGGACAAGAATGGTACACATACAAGGAGGCTCCCCCTACCGATTGCAAAGATAGCACAAGGCAGGGTACAATAAATGATAGAAATCATACCAGAACCAACCAAATGTGGTGGAGACAAAAGGAGTAATAATAACAATAAGGGCTATGAGGCTCCACCACCATATGCATGTGCTCAAAAGATGACAACAAGAAACCACACACACGGCATTTCATAAGAGACCACAAAGGTACCACATAGTCTCGAACATAACAAGGTCCACAAGCACACATAAGTTCACGGACATAAAGTCACAAGCACACAAATAAAACTAGAGAGTTCGCGAGCAAGAAAAGATCAAAGGCAAGAACAGGCTCGCGACTCAACCCATGCAAATCCGGTAGACAACCTAATAGATATCTTTCTCCCCCTTTGGCATCGAGACACCAAAAAGGAAGAAAAGATCAATCTAATCGTCCCAGCCATGAGAGGGAGGAGGAGGAGAAGACTCAGGGACCCAAGGACCCAACTCAGGCAACGGACCAGTGACCTCCTCCTCAGACTCATCCTCGGACCAGTGGCAGTTGTCGCGAATCCAATCATCCCTGGGAATAGTGACAGAGCTTGTGATCGGAGAGCTGGGAATGTTGAGAGCGGTCATGATGGCCCAGCAGCAGTGGCCTTCTGAGCAAGAGCAGGCCTTTTCCCTGCAGCAGCAGCACGACGAGCAAAAGCCACCTTCTGACGACTAGTCTGAGTGGTTGGACGCACAACCTCAACATCTTCTTCATCAATCTCAGGAGGAATGTCAGAGGATGGTCGACGGGTACGCTTGCCTTGGCGAGTACCTCCTTGCCCTGATAGGAAAGCATAAGAATAGGGAGGGAAGATGGGGTAAGTGCACAAGTTCGGAAGAGGAAACAAAATAGATAGATTGGAAAAATACAAGCAGGAAAAAGTTGCATTGTCGCCGGAACTTCCGCTGAATCGCCGGAACTTCCGGTGAAAACGGTCCACCGGAAGTTCCGGTCGTGGCTCACCGGAAGTTCCGGTGAGGCCATGAACTGACGGTTCCAAACAGTAGTTCACTAGATCTAGATCTAAAAGCCACAAGTGCAAAGATTTTCAAGAATGTATTAGACCAATCTACTCTAGCATGATACCCTAGGCCTACCAAGATCTCCCAACAAGTTCTAGCCAAAGAACTAGCCTAGACATAGTGTGCCCTAACTCAATCCATGGTGAGAGCAAAATCTCCATTAATGGAGGGAGTTGAGGGCAAATACCGGAGTCCATGGCGGGAGATCGAGGTGGGGAAGGTTCCCACGGAGCAGATCTCCGGAGGAGTGGCCGGAGACGAAGGGGCCGGAGCACCTTCGCGGAGAGGTCTTGGCTGGCTGCTCCAAATAGAGTATGGGTCTTGGGGGAAATAGGAAGAAGATATCGTTTTCCCCCAGGGCCCACCTTATATAGGACAGGGAGCACCATCGGAATTTCCGGGTCAGGCTGAACACGTTCCAGGTCAGCAGGTGATTCAGACGAACAACCAGCTGACCGGAAGTTTCGGCATCTGACCGGAAGTTCCGGTGACGCCAGGAAGACCTTCTCAGGTTTGGAAGATAACAAGGAAGAACTTGTGCAGGGAATAGAGAGGGCTGGAGGAAAGGAAAGGCTTAGGATAGATATCTCAAACTAAGAAGAACCAAAGCCAACAACAAAAAAAGGAAAACACAAAAAGGTCAAAGACACAAATAAAAACGGGTCGGTGGCCGAGGCCACCTTATATAAGAGTAAATGGCTTGACACCGCGAAGATATATCTTGGGTTCATTAACAACACTCATCATGAAGCTCAAATGGTCTCCTTTAGAGACTATAGAGTATGAAAACTTTAATGTGCGCATAATAGGGATAGTGTTTATTCATAAGAGGAACTACACTCCCCCTAAATCCATGCCTACATCCAAACAAGATACACATTGAGACGCGGGTAGGTGTGCAAGGTACTCAAGCAACATTGCTCGAATCGATGATATTTAGCTCATGCCTTAACTCCCGGAACCTTGCTTCATCAAGAGGCTTCGTGAAAAGATCCGCAAGATTTGCCTTGGTGGGAACATACTCCAAAGAAATGTCTCCTCTAGCAACATGGTCCCGAATGAAATGATGAAGAATCTCAATGTGCTTGGTCCGGTTGTGTTGCACGGGATTGTGAGCAATAGCAATTGCACTCTCATTGTCACAAAGAAGAGGCACCTTGTCAAAAGATAGTCCAAGATCCTTCAAGGTTTGCTTCATCCATAGCAATTGAGCACAACAGCTTGCGGCAGAGATGTACTCAGCTTCGGCAGTGGACATAGACACACAGTTTTTCTTCTTTGAGGACCAACAAACCAAAGATCTTCTGATAAACTGACAAGCTTCGGAGGTTGACTTTCTTCCCACTTTGTCACCAGCTCAGTCCGAGTCCGTGTAACCAATAAGATCAAAGCTGGCTCCCTTGGGGTACCACAACCCAAAGTTTGGGGTATGAACTAAATATCGGAAGATTCTCTTGACCGCCACCAAGTGACTTTCCTTTGGTGCGGCTTGAAATCTTGCACACATACCCACACTCAACATAATATTCGGTCGGGATGCATAAAGATAGAGCAAAGAACCAATCATAGATCGATAGAGTTTTTGATCCACTTCCTTACCCTTGGGATCAAGATCAAGATTAACCTTAGTTGGCATGGGAGTCTTGGCACCTTTGACTTGATCAAACTTGAACTTCTTGAGCATGTCTTGAATGTATTTGGCTTGGTTGATGAAAGTCCCCTTCCTCAATTGCTTGACTTCAAATCCAAGGAAAAACTTCAACTCCCCCATCATGGACATCTCGAAGCGGTCGGTCATGAGCTTGGCAAAATCCTCATTAAAAGTTTTATTAATAGACCCAAAGATAATGTCATCAACATAGATTTGGCATACAAACAAGTGGCCCCCAACTTTCTTAGTAAAAAGAGTTGGATCAATGAGACCCACTTCGAAGCCACGGTCTAACAAGAGCTCCCTAAGGCAATCATACCACGCACATGGGGCTTGCTTGAGGCCATAGGGTTCCTTATTGAGCTTGTAGACATGGTTCGGAAAAAGTGTATCCTCAAAACCCGGAGGTTGCTTGACGTATACCAACTCTTTCAAAGGACCATTAAGAAAAGCACTCTTAACATCCATTTGATACAACTTAAAGTTATGATGGGTAGCAAAGGCAAGAAGCATACAAATGGATTTAAGACGAGCAACGGGGGCGTAAGTCTCACCGTAGTCGATGCCCTCAACTTGTGATTATCCTTGGGCAACTAACCTTGCCTTGTTGCGCACGACAATTCCATTCGCATTGCACTTGTTCTTGAAGACCCACTTGGTTCCAATGACGTTTTGACAGTCTTTGGGCCGCTCAACCAATGTCCAAACATTGTTCCTCTTGAACTGGTGAATGAAGGACATAAGACTTTTGTACAGACGAAATGATAATCCTCAAGTTCTGTAACTATTTCGAGAAGTTATTTCCATTATCTTTTAGTTTATCTTTCTCTAGGAACATATTGAAATAGAGAGTAACTACTGTGCGAGCCATTGATCTACAGCTATTTGCAAAAAACATTTAGACAATGCTCATATAATTAGTTTAAACTAATCAAATTATTGATAAACTTCCACCAAACTCAACATCTCTCAAGTTATTTAGTACTGATACACGATCCAAATTCACTACACCAAGTCTAATCTTCACGAGAGAATATATGTAGTTTCAGACCTAAAGGGGTTCTTTGGATGATAAGTTGGTGCTACAAGGCGATAGTTCATCTAACGTCATATTCAGTTTTCAAGAAGCTGGGGCTGAATGATAAAGACTTGATAAAAACCAAGATGGTGTTAACCGTATCCGAAGCAAGAGAAGGAATATCGGCCAGATGCACGATCAACTCGGAGCTTACAACCGGAAGCAAAACTTTGGCCATATCCTTTTTTAGATGATGTACAAAGTCATCACAATGTCTTGGTAGGACGCTAACCGGCTACACATCCATCATGCACGAGTGGCTAAAAAAATCGGTGGATGATGAATTGAAACTAGTTCGCGCTGATGAGGCCACTTACATTGCTCTAGCCGACACATTTTTCAACTGGCAATATCTCTCGAATTAGACTTTCGCCCCGTTTTATAAATAAAACAACATTTAGGTTTATGCAAGCATCCAACGACAACAACCGGCCGATGCCAAAGGAAAAAAGAAAACAGATGCAAGTCTGCTAGGGCCACAACACATCAGAGCCCGAACAAAAAGAAAACGAAGGGACCAGAAAAACACTCTAGACACCCTTCGGGGGATACAACAGCACGAGCGAACTGGTGACGAGAAGGGAGACGCCGCTGTCCTCAAGGCCCGAAGAGTGTCGTCGAGACCCTCCCGGTCATGCTGCCTCACCAAAAGAGACCATTGTTGAAGGAAGACGATAAAATAAAAAATCGAGTCAGAGACACGGGTGGGGAAAATCCGCTCAATCGCCATGTTTCTCATGTTCCACAAGGTCCAAGCTAGGGCCGCGAACACTAGCCAGAAGAGACGGCGTGTCCCTCCGGCACGGTTTGACTCGGCCTGCAGGAACTCCCGGAGCTCCTAGGCATGCCAAGATAGCTCCAGCGCCTCCCTAACAAAGCTCCACATAAAGTGAGCAGCCGTGCACAAGAACATAACATGGGCACAAGTCTCTGAGGTCCCACATAGGGAACACAGACCATTGCTCGGGCCATTACGTTTAGCCACCTCCACCCCTGAAGGAAGGCGATCGCGGAAAAGCTGCCAGATGAAAACACGAATGCTAAGGGGGAGAGGGGCCTTCCAAAGGGGCGAGGTCCATCGTAGCTCCGGGGTCAGACGCCAGGATGCTGAGTCATGTTCCTCAGGCAAGGAGGCAGGGCGGGAAGCCGTCAGGCGCTGGTACTCCTCCGCCTCGGCCAGACTAAAGTTTCACCGGAACAAGATGTTCTAGCTTCCCTCTTGAAAGGCCTCGGCAACGAGGATCGTCGGGGAGGCGGAGATGCCATATAGCGCGGGGAAACACTCGCACAACTGGGATGCTAGGAGCCAGGGATCAAGCCATAATCGCACCTTGTGCCCGTCATTGATGGCAAAGGAGATGCCCTGCCCAATATAATGCTTAATATCCTGGATGGCCCTCTAGAACTGGGAGCCCTCCCGATGTTTGCATGCTAAGAGAGGACGGCCACGGAGATACTTGGCCTTGTTAAGTTGAAGCCAAATCCCCCCATCATCTCGAAGGATGCGCCAGAACCATTATAAAATCACAGCCACATTAAAGCGATGCGAGTAGAGGATCCATATGCCCCCACGACATTTGGAGGTGCACTTCCCATTTAACCGTATGCTACCTCTGGTGGCCATCCCTCGCTGCCCAAAAGAACCTACACAACTCCTTGGCGAAGTCTATGTGGGTCCCCTCCGGGAGCAGGTATAGCCCCATCTGGTACATGGGAAGGCTCGAGAGACATGAGTTGATCAGGACCGTCTTGCTCCCCTTGGTCGTGAGCCTAGCTCGCCAGGGTTCAGATTTAGACCGGACCCTCGTAACCAGGGGTGCAAGTTCCTTAATCAGGACCCTAGTCTCCCGGACGAGCATCCCTAGGTAGGTAGTAGGGAAGTCCGCCAGCTTACAATTCAAACTATCGGTGATGCGATGCCGATCCTCCTCGGAATACCCTAGAACGATAACCTCGCTCTTGACGAAGTTAATCTTCAGCCCTGGCATGCATTCGAAGCAGGGAAGCAGGTACTTGAGGTTAATAATGTCGAGATTCGAGCCCTGCACCATAATCATGGTATCGTCCGTATATTGGAGGTGGGAGATACCACCTCTAGGGATAAGGTGCCCCACCAAACCCGAGATGTTGCCAGTGATTTTGGATTTATCCAAAATCTCTGCCAGGACATCCACCGCTGAGTTAAATAGAAGGGGAGAGATATGATCCCCTTGTCTAACCCCACAAGACGTACTAAAGTAATTCCAATCTCCCCATTAATGTTGATCTCCGTCCTGCCACTCATCACAATCTGCATGATCGAGCAGATCATCCTATCATCCACACCCCTCCTCTCCAGGACTAGTCTCAAGAAGGCCCAGTCGAATCGGTCATAGGCCTTCTGGAAGTCTAACTTAAAGAACACTCCCTTCTGATGGCGTGCCTTCACCTCATGAATAATTTCATGAAGGGCAAGGATACCGTCATGAATCAAGCGTCCCTTAAGGAAGGCAAACTGAAGAGGGTGAGTGAGTCATTCCATGACGAGAGTGAGCCATAGGGCACAAACCTTCGCAAAGATCCTCTAGATGATATCGATGACCATGATCAGTCTGAACTGGCGGATATACATGGCCCCCAATACTTTGGGGATCAGGGTAATCACATCGAAGTTCAAACGAGACATGACAAGGGTCCCGGTATCAAAATCCTGAAACATTTGCATGATCATTGGCTGCAGCTAGGCCTAGAAGGTCTTTAAGAAGGACACCGGCAAGCCATCAGGGACTGGCACCGACCCGGCCCTCATGAACCTCAGCGCCGCGGCCACTTCCTCCAGGAGGAACGGGAGAGTAAGCTCCGCATTCTCAGCGGGGGTGACGATCGCACCGTCCGACCAGAAGTCTGGAGCCAACGAGAGGCCCAAATGCGGCGACATAGAGAACAACTCTTTGTAGATGGCATAAATATGGGAGGAGGGCTCTTTTGGGGATTCCAAAAGAGTGTCCCCCTCCCAGAGGTAGGGGATCGGGCACTTCTTCCTCCTACCATTGGCAATAGCATGGAAGTAGGCCGTGTTAGATTCCCCCTGGATAGTCTAGTTCTGGCGACTCCGCTGTCGCCCTCTCCTTTGTAGATCTCCATAATGGAGGTCTCAAGGGAGTAGCTATGGGACCAGGCCTCCTCCGAGAGGCTGCACTGGTCGGCCTCTAGGTCAAGGACTTGGATCTCCCGCAGAATGGCCTCCTTTTGGTCCCAAAGGGCTGCCCCTAGGTTCGCCCCCATCCTCTCATAAATTGCCGGGTGAGTTTGGCACAGTGATGCAAAATATCAACCGTGCCATAAACTCAAGGTGGGGTGGCGGCGGCCTCCAGCCACTTAGACCGAACCGCCTCCACAAACCCAGGCTTCTGGAGCCATAAGGTTTCGAAGTGGAAGCGGTTCAGTCTCGGAGGAGGCCCTACCCCTAAGGATAGGAGAAGGGAGGTGTGGTCAGACCCAATTATGGTGACCACCCTCAGGTAGAAAAGAGGGAAGGCCACTTCCCAATCCACCGACACGAAAACTTGATCTAGAACACTGCCGATCGAGTCGAGTTGCTTGTTAGTCCACGTATATCTAGCTCCCACCCGCAGAATCTTGCGCAGTACAAGATGGCCGATGCAGTTTTTAAACATACACATCCTAGGGAGGTCCATGTTTGTCAAACACTTATCGTCAGCGGAACGGATAAGGTTGAAGTCCCCGACTACCACCATGGGGATATCAGACTGTTCCACTTTCGACCTGAGCTCCTGCAAGAACTCGGCGGACCTCCTATGGTCCGCGGGGCCATAGACAATGATCTCTCCCACTTGAAGCGGAATAGTCTATGGGTAAGAGACATGCTCACAAAGAAATCCCCAGGTCCATAACATCTACCTCGAAATCCCCTACTATAGTATACTTTTTCATACCCTCAAAATATTGTCATTGTTTCCATTTTTTGGCGACTTCACTCGCTTTTTTCGCTCACAAAATCAATAACCGAGTCAAGGAAGATCAGGACAATTTAGCTCAACCAATAGTTGTTGAAATATCATATGGGCTCTCTGCCGAGGAAACGGGCCTTGTGGTCATAAACCCGTCAAATTTTTCTTACATATCTTGTTGTAAGTTCGGCCTCGTGCGGATATATTGCGGTGCATCACCCTTGCTCGAAATCTCCGATCAAGACACCTGGAGCCTCAGCTATTGATGAAACACAATGCACATATAAAAATAGTCTATTAATCAACGAGCCATAAATGACCAAAAAGTCAAGTTAAATTTTGTAATAACTGACCAAAAAGTCAACTATTTGACAACAACAATATGTTGTCAATGAAATCGATGTTGTGGTCGAGAGTTGTAGAGATTGCTTATCCTGCACGGTTCCAATGCTCCAACTACTGTTTTATCAAATATTTGTTCTTTTTTTGCAGGGGAAATATTAGTTCTTTGTTAGAGTGGTCAACATAGTGACAACTAGACTCGGGCTCACGCGTATAGTTACATCTTTACGAGGATAGCAGGTCAATGATAAATTTATTTCTAGGGATCTACCGGATGGATTTAGCTTCGAATTGGTTGGTATGTGCACGGAAGTTTTCGAAAAGAGGTCAAATGTTAAGTCAGCGAAACATATTTATCAAATTGAGTTCATCGACTCCCACTAACTTTCTGACCCAGAAATTATTGCTTCTTGCACTAGTGGATTTTTACCAATGGAACAACAAAGTCTTATTGCTTGTATATTACCTTCAGGTTATGGAGGACCCTGGTTTTGTAAATACGACCATGGCATCATTTTCTGAGTCACAGCCTGGATCAGGCCCATCTCCCAAAGAAATTTCAAGTCATTCAGAAGCTGTCATCTTAAATGATATTACAACTATCCCAACATTCTTGGATACACATGAACATGAATGCAGAGATGTCATAATGGAGCAAGAATCATGGAATTTTGAGGATCTGTTTGAATTTCACGGCTTAGGAGAAGACATTTCTACGGACTGTCTTATATCATCACCTTTGTGTTCCTCCTACATGCCGTCGAGCTTCACAACCTGGAAGAAACATGAAACTAGTATTGTGAAAACATCGTTTGTCCGCCGACCTCCCCATAACATTCTTATGAAAGTCGTGACGGGTGCATGGAGAGATAAGGAAAACAAGACCAAGAACAACGCCTTGGCAGAGAAAAGGCGGCGCGAGAAGATGAACAGTATGTTCCTGACGTTGGGATCATTAGTCCCATCTATTAACAAGGTAATTTCTCGGATGAATACTTTTAGGACGCCGGACACGGTAACATCGAAGATCAAACACAATGTCAATATGTTTCTATTTTAGCCAGCAAGGATGCATTGCTGCAGGTGGACAAAGCTTCAATCCTCGCTGAAACGATTGCTCATCTTAGAGAGCTGAAGCAAAGGTTGCAAGAGTTGGAATGCACCTACCAAATTTCGCTACCCAACAGAAGTGAATCTGAAACAGCAATGTCATGCGGTCCTGGATTAACAACGCCAAGCAATACTGATAAGGTCAGGACGAAGATGTCTAAAAAGAAAAGGAAGGCACGGGAGATGACCGGCGATGATGACAGAAGCCCAGGCGAGGTGAACATCACCGTGGTCGATAAGGCAGTCCAGATTGAGGTCCTATGCCCCTGGAAGGAGGTTGTAATGACACAAGTATTTCACACTGTCAGACGCCTCAATCTGGAAGTTGTTCACGTTCAGGCTTCCAAGTCCAATGCTCTCCTTCGGATGAAAATCAAAGCTCAGGTAAATTACAGTCAGAATGGTTACGGCAACTATAGTAATTGTCAGCGTAATTTGCTAACCATATTGGTATTCTGTTGCAGCCTACCACCTCAAGCACAGTGGCGCCTGGGCTCATCGGCGAAGCCCTTTTGAGCGCTGTCGCCGCCAGGTGATGAAGCCGTCGCGCTCCACTTCAACATTATGCGTGTTCTATTCTCATGGTGGCGTGTATATGAATCAATCGTCGGTGGTTAATGTTAGAATGTACAATTGTATTGTATTTGCATAGATATACAGTTGTATATATGTAGTCCTGTATATGTCCATGTTATTTTAGGACATGAACTTTAGCCTTGTAATCTCTTATACATTAATCAATACATGACACAACAACCTGTGATTTCCCCTATTTTACATGTTATAAAACTCTAACCTGCGTCACCCCACCTCTCTTCGTCGCCGCCGCCGAAACCACCAACCACAGTGTCCCCACCGCCATGTCGCTAACCGACAATGACGCCTCCAAGGACGCCGCCAAGGAGGCCACGGAGCACGACACCGACGCCGCCAAGGCCAAGTTGGCCCTCGCCGCCACCTCCAGCTCAAGCGCGGGGTCTTTCTCCATTACCTCTCTACACGCCCAAGCCATCAGCCTCCACTCCATCAAGGGGCACGTCGCGCTTGTCACCGGCATGCATCACCAGTGGTGCACCTTCTTCCGTGCCGCCGTGCGGAAGTACGCCCTCATTGATCACCTCGACGCCGATTCCCCTGCCCTGCCGACACCGGAGTGTTCACTCCTCGATGCCACAGTCGTCTCCTGGATCTATGGATCTGTCCCCCTCAACATCCTCGACGCCGTCATGACGCCCAGGGTGACCCCCTCGCCGCCGATCTCTGGAACAGCATCAATGGCCTCTTCAATGATCACAAGATCAATCATCAAATTCACCCCACGGGCAAGCTTGGTGACCTCAGCATGGGCAAGATGAACATGACCGACTACTTCAAGAATGTCAAATCTCTCTTCGACGGGCTTGCAGATCTTGGTGCACCTGTTGCGGATGCCAATATGGTGGTCCACAGTCTCAACGGAATTTCTGAGCAGTATGAGTCCGCCGCTGATCTACCAGGATCACCATCTCGCGGTACCACTCACTTCTGCAGCTTCAGGGCATGAAGGTAAAAAATTGTCGTGCGCGTAACACCGACATGACCCTCTACACCATTGCCGGCAACTCTGGCAAGAGCACCGATAAGGGGAAGAAGAATAAGGCCGCCAAGGAGGCCACTACCACCCAGGCGCCACCCCCTCTCTCACCGCCATGGCTACTGCTCCTCTGACATGGCCGACACCACAACTCCCCTCCAACGTCGCCATCCATATGTGGCCCTATGGCCAAGGGGGATGTCTGGTCGTTCGACCAGCTACACGTCGCGTCACGCGCCCTCTCTGCATGCGTTCTCTGCGCAGGGGCGCTATGGAGTGGAGCCCCCCACCGTACGGCTATGGTTACACAACTGCATCGCCCCTATACGGGCTTGGCACCATTGGACATCATCACCAGCTCCGTCGACGGCGTCGTGGGATCAAACCGTGCCGATGCACCAGTTCCAAACAATGGGGCTGCAAGCACTTCCCAGAGAATGGATCATGGACACTGGCGTCTCCTCCTAGTTTGCGTCCGATCTCGGTATGCTCAACTCTATGTCTCCTCCTTGCTCTTCGTCTCGTGTTCTCATAGTCGGTAACGGTTCCTCTCTTTCGATCACCGGTACGGTCATGCACGCTTTCCTATTTCCAGATCCTCTTGACCTCTTTATCTTCACAATGTTTTGGTAGCTCCTAACATAGTCAAAAATCTTTTTTCGGTTCGTCAGTTCACCACCAATAATCATGTTAATTTCTATCAAATTTGACCCTCTTGGTTTTTCTATGAAGGACCTTCTTACCAAGACCAAGATTCTTAGATGCAATAGCTTCGTAGCTCTCTACCATGTTCGCCCCACCTCCACCAGTCGGCCACATGCCTTCTTCATCGTTGATCACACTATGGCACCGTTGGCTTGGCATCACGGTCGGTCTGTCTGGACTCGTTAGCTCGTTCTTAGGTTATTCCTAGGTAAAAGAGAAAAACTAGCTTGTGTCATGCTTGTCAGTTAGGTTGTCATGTCCGTCTTCCTTTTTCGTCTACCAATCCTGTAGCCACTACTTCGTTTCAAATAATTCACTGTGATTTTTGGACATCTCTTGTTGAGAGTATCTCTGGCTTCAAATATTATCTCGTTTGTCTCAATGATTTTACTCAATATACTTGGGTTTATCCTATGCGGGATAAGTCGGAAGTTTTCTCTCATTTATTATCCCAGCATGCCTTAGCTCTTACTCAATTTCACGCACGCTTGCAAGCCATCCAGTGTGACAATATGGTCTTGAGTTCAATAATTCCCTTCTCCATTCGTTTGCCAAGTGCCATGGAATAGCTCTCCGCTTTTCATGTCCGTACACCTCGCAATATAACGGTAAAGACAAATGGATTATTCGCGCTCTTAATGACATCACTTACACGCTCCTAGTTCAAGATAGCATTCCACCACATTTTTGGGTAGAAGCACTTCACACCGCTGTTATGCTACATAATAGGCTCCCCTCTAAGGCAATCTCGGATTACGTCCCATTTCATGCCCTACTTTGCATGGATCATGATTATGTATAAACGTGCGCCCTACTTCCGCAGTCTTCAGGTTTTTAGATGTCTATGTTACCCCAACACCACCGCTGTTGCACCACACAAACTTGCGGCCTCCTCCGTGTCATGTGTGTTTCTCGGGTATCCATCCCAACATCATGGCTATAGATGCCTTGATTGCTCCACCCAAAAGGTCATCATCTCCCATCATGTTATGTTCGATGAGTATAGCTTTCCCTTTGCCTCCATCGTGTCCTCCGCATATCCTACTCCTTCCTTGCATACATATGATTTCTTGCATGATTTTGAGCAGCCGATGTCGTTGACACCATTCACCGTACCTGCTGCAGTGACCACTGCCATGACCACTGATGGCTCAGATATGTAAATCTCGTTGGGAACCCCAAGAGGAAGGTATGATGAGCACAACAACAAGTTTTCCTCAGTTATAAAACCAAGGTTATCGAACTAGTAGGAGTAAGGAAACAACTCCAAGGTGTTGCTAACAACTTGGAACCTGCACAACACAATCCACAATACTTTGCCCCAACTTATAGTGAGGTTGTCAATCTCACTGGTTCGCTGAAAACAAAGGATTAAACATATAGTGTGGAAGATAGTAATTTCTTGTACAAAGTAAACGATAAATGATAATAGTAGATGGTATATCAATGGTAAGGAATGGACCGGGCTCCACAGTTCACTAGAGGTGTTCTCCATAAGATAGATAGCATGCTGGGTGAACAAATTATAGCGGGGCGATTGACAGATTGAGAAGGCATAACAATGCATATACTAGACATCTTGATTCATATGAGATTTGACTGGGCATTACAACATAATACATAGACCGTAATCCAACTTCATATATGACTAATAATCCTATAGGGTTCACAGTATAGAAAACAAAATTTCCTATGATGGGAAAAACTAAGTACCAAGATCTATATCCCCGTGAAGAGGCAGTCCGGTACCGGCGGAGTCTATCTTCTCGGCGGCTGCATCATTTCCATCCGCTCTTCCATCCAATTTTTCTCCTTTTCTATCTGCGAGTCCGTCCAGCAATGGCGCCGGAAGTGGTTCTACATCCGCGATGCTAAGCTGGACGGTCAGCAATATGGGCTTGCCCCCTTTGATTACTCCCAGCAGATCATCCAAAAGAGATCGTGGAAGAACCACATCTTGGAAGGTGAATCCGAAGAGGTGGAGAGACTCTACCAGCGGGTGGAGGCTCTTTAGCTGGTGCCAGGCAAAGAGGTCAATCGTTTCGACATCATCCGCACCTTCCTCAAGCGCCGGGTGCAACCACTCCAAGAGAGGGTGCATCTGATGTTCCTCTACGCCGGCTCTAGTGATCCAACGAGGGTTTCATCCGAAGAATTGTCTTCGGGTGATCTGGATAGGGACCTTCGTCCCCTGCTGAAGGCCAAGGTCGATGAGGACCTCCCGAGGAAATCTTTGACCCCTCCTCTTAGCGCCAATAAAGGGGTTTCCCAAGTGATGCTTGTTCGTGCGTGTAGCGCTTATTTCAAGTGTGTGCTCTTTGCTGTTGTTACTTATCTTTTTTCTCTTTTCTTGTCGTTTGCAGCGCCTGAAGGTAATGGGCTCTATGCCTCCTCTGCCTGAGAAGTATTCGGAGGCGCCGGAGAACGAGGAGGTGGACTCTGAGTCCGAGATTCCTCCGGCGCAGTCTCCGACCTTGGAAGCCCCCGAACCAAGCGAAGGGCGGACCCGAAAGTGCTCCCGGAGCGAGTCTTTGGATGTGTCTACCCGGCCAACTCCGAGGGGTCCGTCCTTCCTGAAGCGGCATGGAGAGGATGATGGTGCGTATTTTGCGCCTTTTCCTGCCGTTCCCCTTCGGGTAGTGGCTTCGCAGCCGCCGTCCAAGAAGAAGAAGCCGAAGGCGGCTCCCGTCTTCAATTTATCGGACATCGAGTCGTAAGTGACTTCACCTGAGTCTTTTTGCTGTCATCTGTCTGAGTAGTGTAAGTTGTTGCTTGATCAAGTTTTTACTTGCAGCCATTATTTGGAGGATCCCCTTAACGAGGACACCCAGGAGCTTATAGGGGAGTCGAAGCCTACGGCTTATGTCCCCCATGTGGTGGCCGACTCTGAGGATGATGGCCCGAACTCCTCCAGAAGGGAAGCTCGGGTGGTCGCGACTCAAAAGACAGCACAAAGACATTCAGAGTCCACACCTGAACACGTAAGTACTTTCTATTTTACTCCTTGGGGGGAGCCCTCGTGCCTTTTTGGGTGACCTGTTGGTCGTTTTGCTTTTGTGGGGTGGAGCCCCCGATCCCTTTCTGATGATTTTTTCGAGCTCTTGTTTCTGTTTCTTCTGCAGCCTTTTGTGCACGGCGCCAACCTCCTCATCTAGCAGCACCTGACGCTGGAGGCTGACCTGCAACAACTTCAAGGTACATAATTTTTTTCACCCTGTTTTAGTTCGTCTGTACCTCCTATTTTCTTGTATTGATCAGGTAGTTATTTATGTTGCAGATGAAAACAATGCTGCTCTCCGAAGACTGGATACTCTCGAGAAGAGCCTTGGTCGAGCAGAGAAGAAGGCCGTGGATGCTGCGGAGGCCAAGGAGCGCTTGCAGAAGGAGGCTGTCGATCGCGAGGAGCAGCTCGCGGCTGCGGCGGCTGCCCGTGAGAAGGAGATGGCAAATAAGCTTATGGCTGTAGCCAAAGTATTTTCCGGTGAGTTTTCCTTCTCGTTTTGGATCTTGTGTCTTTTTGACTACGTCTTGTCTTTTCTCATTGCTTTTCTTCTTTGTTTCAGATGCTTCAGGCATCACGTTTGATCATGGTGTGCTGGAGCATGGAGATGCGTTAGCCGATGCTACCGCGGCGGTCGAAGATCGCTGCGCCGCTGCCGCTGGATCCTTGGCAAAGGCCAAAGAAGTGCTCATGCGCTTCTACAAGGAGGTCATCCCCAAGGGCGTTTCCCTTGATGATGTTGACGCCCTTGCGGATGCGCTGTCAGAGGAAGCTCCGTCGGCGTATAAGCGCAAGCAGAAGGGCATCAGCGCCTCCATGGGGCTGGCAATGGCCATGGCGTCCGGAGCTGAGCTGGATCTTCCGAACATCACATCCCAGATGCCGACGACTGCAGATGGCTCGGAGGTAGCATTCACCCGCTTTGCCTCTCGCTGTATGCGGTATGGGCGTAAGCTTATCTATCTATTGGCTGAGTATGCCGCGAAGCAGCAGGAGGAGGCCAAGAGCAAGCAGTCTGGCTCTGAGGCCACCTCGGATGCGGGTGCTTAGGCCCATGTATTGTAGCTAGAATAGCTTATTCTTTTGCTTCCTTTTGTAACATCATGCTGATGGACAAGATTGATTATGCCACGAGGTGGCTTTATTTACGTATATAAGTCTATCTTTTGAGCTGTTGTCAGAAGTGCTTGCGGTGTTTACACTTCCCTATTTGCTTTTAGGGTCCTTCAGGTGAGGTTCCTGTTGTCACTCCGAATGCTCCTGAGCCGCGTCCATCCTTGGATGATGCGTCGCAGTTAGTTTTCCTACGTGATCGTGTCCGCAGCTTGGAAAAGGACGTACTTGGAATTCGAGGCCACGCAGATGTGTGGAAGTCGAAGGCTGAGGGAGCCACTGCCAAGGAGGAGTTCTTGATGGGGGGAGTTGCGGCATATGGGCGAGAAACTACACTGTGAGTCTTTGTGAACTGCTGTTCATTCGGGTGTGGTTCTGTATGTTTTCTCATTGCCCGCGTTCTATAGGTGTGAATATCATTTTGAAGGAAGAGAAAGAGCGTATCGCGATTCAGATGAATTGTCAGAAGCAACAGGACCTGGAGATGGGTGGCTTCTTCTGGAAGGACCTCGATCGGGCCATCGTCCTTGCGACGGTGCAAGATCGCATGAACCAGGTTTCTCGGGTGCTGAAGCAGGCGAGGACTTCTCTGGCGTCCATTTGGTCCGTCATGTTCCCCTTGGATGAGGCACCTTCCACCCATTGGGGCCTTGTTGCGAAATTTCGGAACCTGGGCCATGTCAAAGAGTTGGTGCGGCACCAGCTGATTGCTGGGGTGAAGGCTGCTCTGTCTCTCATTCGACTGTATTGCCGTGATGTCAACCTCGGGGAGATGGCGACTGGGGCACCCCTTCGACCAGATGGCACCCTGTGGGACATGCGCCCGCATTATGCGGCTGTGGCGCAGTATGCTGAGGAGATCGTAGATCTGTTTGAGCAGCGGGCAAATGTGATGCACCAGAATAGGTAGATTCTATAAAGAAAACTTAATGTAAAATTTTCATTTATTGGAGTGGGCTCGTAGTGCCCTTTGTAAAGTTTATATGTGTTAGCACGTGGTGCTTTGTTATGTGCATGTCCTTTTCGTTAGCCTAACGTGGTCATCTACTCAGGTTGTATGCATTGTTCTCAGTCAACGAGGTCCCGAGGTGAGGCGTAGCCCCCGAGCGTGCTTTAGCGATAAGTAATGCAAAGAAATAGAAATTTCGACCAAGGGACTTAGATTTTATTCATAGCGTAATGAGGAGGTCCATTGTTCGGCTGAGTAGCCTTATTGAAAGTAAAGAGGTAGCTAGGGGTAGAAACGTCGCAGACGTGCGATGTTACAGGGATTGGAGTATTCGAATCCTGATGCGATGTCCATGAGGCGGTAAGCGCCACCTGGGATGACTTCTGTGACGATGTAGGGTCCTTCCCAGGGTGACTCGAGCTTCTTCGGCCGTTCTTGCTTGAGTCGCAGGACTAGGTCTCCTTCGACGAAGGACCTTGGGCGTAGTCGGAGGCTGTGATAGTTGTGTAGGCTCTGCTGATAGACCGCTAAGCGAGCCGCAGCAATGTCGCGTGCCTCGTCGAGTGTGTCAACGGCATCTTCCAGTGCGGCCATTGATTCGGCTTCGCTATAGGCGACGACCCGTGTGGCCTTGTGGCGTACCTCGGCAGGCAGCACGCCTTTGGCTTCGTGCACCATGAAGAAGGGCGTGAAGTTGGTTGAGTTTTTCGGCGTTGTACGCAGGCTCCACAGGACAGAGGGTAGCTCCTCTACCCAGGCTCCCACAAGCCTTTCGAGTGGGCATAGCAAGCGTTTCTTCATGCCGTTTCCTATGAGGCCATTGGCCTTTTCGACCTGTCTGTTGGTCTGCGGGTGTGCCACTGAGGCGTATGATATTTTTATGCGAAGGCCCTCGCAGAAGTCTTGGAATTCCATCGAGATGAAGTTCGAGCCGTTTTCCGTGATGATGATGTGTGGCATGCCGAACCTGTAGACAATGGATTCAAAGAACTTGACGGAAGTTTTGCTGCTTTGGTTGGTGACGGGCATGGCCTCGATCCATTTGGTGAACTTGTCGACTACGACCAGGAGGAAGACGTGGGCTCCTTTCGAGGATTTGGGAAGTTTGCCGATCATGTCGAGGCCCCATTGGGCAAAGGGCCAAGCCAATGGTATGGGCCTTAGCTCGGATCCTGGTGTGTGCGTCTTGTCAGCGTACCTCTGACAGGCGTTGAACCTTTGGACAATGTCCTTGGGGTCGTTCATGGATGTTGGCCAGTAGAATCCAGCTCGTAGAGCTTTGGCGACTAGGTCGCAACTGACTATATGATGGCCGCATATGCCCTCATGGATGTCTTGGAGGATGGTTTTGTCGTCACCGATGGTGACGCACCTTTGGAGTACACCCGAAATGCTGTGCTTGTACAACTCGCCATTGTGGATGGTGAAGGCCTTAGACCGGCGAGATATGCGCCGGGCATCTGTCGGGTCATCGGGCAGTTCATTGTTTATCAGGTACCGAAGGTACGGCTGCCTCCATGTCTCTTCAACCGCCATGACCTACATTAGGCTGACCAGCTCGGCCTCAGTTTCAAGCTTTTCGGGTTCCTCCTGTCCTTCGGGTGGCGCAGCCACTGAGTGCTCTGCTTCTTCAGTTTCTCGCTCGGGGAATTTTCTCTTGATAGAGGGTACATAGATTTGTTCGAGGAACACACCTGGTGGCACCCATGCGCAGGTGGAGCCGATGTTGGCGATTTTATCGGCTTCTTCATTGATTTCCCTTCTGACGTGCCGAAGCTCGCAGCCGTCAAAGTCCCCTTCGAGTGAGTTGTAGAGCGCGCGGTACGCGATCATGTTGGAACTGTGAGCGTCTCACTCGTTCATCGTCTGCTGGACGACAAGGTTCGAGTCACCGTAGATGACGAGGCGCGTTGCGCCACAGATCTTGGCCATCTTCATGCCATGGATGAGGGCCTCGTATTCGGCCTCATTTTTGGAGGTGTGAAATTTCATCTGAAGGACGTATTTCATATTGTCACCCTGAGGGGACGTCAGTATGACACCGGCCCCTACCCCAGCCTCGCGTTTGGAGCCGTCGAAGTGCATCGTCCATGACTGCGACATGTCCAGAGTATTTGGCAGCTGGAGTTCCATTCAGTGGACAAGAAAGTCAGGGAGGACCTGAGATTTGATGGCCTTGCGCCACTCATATACTATGTCTAGAGGAGACAACTCGATGCCCCACAGGGCTATGCGTCCTATTTCTTTGGGGTTGTTCAGGATGTTGGATAGTGGGGCGTCGTTGACGACCATGATCTGATGCTCCTGGAAGTAGTGGCTCAGCCAACGAGCCGCCGTGAATACGCCATAGGCGAGCTTCTGGTAGTGAGGGTACCTCTATTTTTTTGAAGTCAGTACCTTGCTGAGGTAGTAGATTGGGTGTTGGACCCCGTGGGTATTACCATCTTCGGGTCGTTCGATCATGAGTAAGGTGCTTACCACCTGGTGCGTAGCTGCTATGTATATCAGCAAAGGTTCTCGTTCCTTTAGCGTGACCAGGACGGGTGAGGTGGAGAGCAGCCATTTGAGGTCTTCGAATGCGTCGTCTGCTTCGGGTGTCCACTCTAACTTGCGCGCCTTGCGCAATAGCTGGTAAAAAGGTAGGGCCTTCTCGCCCATGTGGATGATGAATCTGCTCAGTGCTGCGATCCTAGTTGTTGGACACCTTTGAGGTTCTTCGGCTTCTCCGTGGCTAGTATGGCCCTGATTTTCTTTGGATTCGCCTCGATCCCCCGTTGGGATATGAAGTAGCCCAGTAGTTGGCCGAATGGGACGCTGAAGGCGAACTTTTATGGGTTTAGCTTGATCTTGTAGTGATCAAGGTTATCAAACATCTCGCGGAGATCGTCGATCAGCATCTTGGCCTCCCTGGTCTTTATTACTATGTCATCGACATAGACTTGAATGTTGTGAACGATCAGGTTTTTCAGGCACGCCTGCATGCACCTCTGGTATGTGGTTCCTGCGTTCTTCATCCTGAAGGGCATGGTGTTGTAGAAGAATACTGCGAACGGCGTGATGAACATCGTTTTCTCCTGGTCTTCGACCTTCAGCCGAATCTGATTGTAGCCTGAGTAGGCGTCGAGGAAGGAGAGTTTCTGGCATCCTGCAGTCGAATCGATGATCTGATCGATCCGCGGTAGAGGGAAGTGGTCTTTGGGGTAGTACTTGTTGAGCGATGTGAAGTCCACGCACATCCGCAGGATGTCCTTGTCCTTTTGGGGGACCAGCACGGTGTTTGCCAGCCACTCGCTCTCTTTGATTTCTTGGATGAAGTTGGCATCGAGCAGTCTGTTGACTTTGATTCCAACGGCTTCAACTCTTGGTTCAGACAGTCATCGGATCGACTGCTTGACTGGCTTTGCGTCGGGGAACACATTGAGTGCATGCTCACCGAATTCCCTGGGAACTCCTGGCATGTCCGCAGGACTCCAGTCAAAGATTTCCCAGTGCTCACGGAGGAATTCGACGAGCACGCTTTCCTATGTGGGACTGAGGTCGTTGGCGATCAACGCCGTCTTGGAGGCGTCCGTCGGATGGACCTGCACCTTCTTCGTGTTCACCCTGGAGTCGAATGACATGTCAGGTGCGTTTTGTCTGGCGACTGGGGGTGCCCCGTTGTCTGTCACCTCTTTGAGCCTTGTGAGATCCTCCTGCATGCAGAACGACTGGGAGATTATGTTGAAGTCTCTATTGCAGTGGTCAGATCGGGTGAAGCTTCCCTGGACGGTGATAACGCCCCTAGGTCCTAGCATCTTCAGTAGCAGGTACGCGTATCGCGGTACTGCCAGAAATCTTGTGAATGCCACGCGCCCGAGGATTGCGTGGTACTGTGATGGCCAGTCCACCACTTCAAACTCCAATCACTCGCGCATAAAGTTTTTGGGTTGTCCAAAGATGACGTCAAGCCATATCTTCCCTAGGGGATATATGCTCTTCCCCGAGACTATGTCGTGGAACGTCGTGTATGATTGCTCCAGGCTGCACAGTGGGATCCGCATTTCTGCGGGTGTGCTGGCGAACATCAGATTGATGCCGCTGCCGCTATCCATGAAGACACGACTCATCTCGAATCCCCTGATTTGCGCCTCGAGCACCAGGGAAGCATGACCTGGGTGAGGGATCTGGCATGGGTGATCCGAACGGTCGAACGTGATGCAGGACTCCGAGCCACAGAGGTACTCAGGGATGGCTGGTGGGGAGGCTACTGCCAGGCTGACTTGGAGGGTTATCTTCTTTTGCACCCTGTTGGTTGGGCGCCCCTTCTGGATCATCAGGGCCCCCTTCAGTGGCGGGTACCCTCCTGTGCCATTATTTGGCGCTGGTGCGATCGCTGGATTCGACGGTCCAGTAGGTGGTGGTGGAGGAGCTCCGTGGGCGATGTCACCTCGTATAGGTGCAGGCCCAAATCCAGGTCACGATCTGGCACCGTATTTGGGCGAGACCCTCGCTAAGCTTCTGGAACTCGGGGCAGTCCTGTAACATCTGACTTGCCTTCTTCTTTCCATCATGTTTGTCAATGTAGAAGTGGATGGTGCAAGGACCAGAAAATTTGTTGTATGCCGAAGGCTTGTCGTCGCGGCTACGACATTGCCACGTCTGCGTGGGTTGCCCTCCGTCGCGGTAGTTTCCTCCGTGATATCCGCATGTGCGGTTGCCGTCATTGCGTCGGTCGGTGTATCCAGCCGCGACCATGTCTACTCCTTCACGGTCGCCATAGACACGCGATGTTCGTTTGCTGCGGCATTCTCGGCTACGACCGTAATCGACCTCGTCATCTGAATGTGTACGATGGACGGAATCCTCGCCGTCCGCCCATCGGTTGGCGATGTCCATGAGGTGGTCGAGTGTTTTGGGCTTGACGCGCCCAAGTTATTCCTTGAAGTCCGGGCGCTTGACACCATCCTTGAAGGCGTCGATTTCCCTTTCTTCGGAGATATGCGCGACGGAGTTCTTGATGTGGGACCAGCGTAGTATGTACGAGCGAATGGACTCACTGGTACATATGGTGCAGGCTCGTAGTTCGTCCATCGAGGCTGGTGTCTTGCTAGTGCCCTTAAAGTTATGGATGAAGCTGTATGCCAGCTCCTCCCAGCTTTGGATGGAGCTGGAGGACAGGCTGCTGAGCCAGATCCTAGCTGCGCCTGTAAGCTGTAGCTGAAGGCATTGTAGTGTGGTGTTGCTGTTGCCGTCGTGCAGTTTGACGGATGAGAGGTGGTCGCTGAGCGAGGCCTTCGGGTCCTGCTTTCCCTCGAACTTCGGAGTTTCCAAAGGGAGCTTGAAATTTTTCGGCATCCGTGTTCACCGAACGGATCTGCTGAAGCATCTGGCTCCGCACATCTCTCCATCGTCGTACTCGTCAGATTCAATTGAACACATGTGTTTAGCGCGTGTCTTGTCGATCTTGCGTTGGGTGAGATCGTTTCGAGCGTCATAGTCGCTGCTGCGGCACCATGGGCTTTTGCGACGTCGAGGCAGATCGTGCTCGTCCTCGTCGGATGAGGGCGTAGGGCTACGGGTGAACTTGACCGCAGGTTTTTCTTCGGCTCCATAGGAGCCTCGTCGTGGAGCGTAGCTCCGACGAGTCCGAGATCGGCAAGCATGGATTTGTGCATGGCGCTCTTTGGGTCACCCACCGGAGGTGAATGGGACGTGAGGTATGTAGTGGCCGCCATGATCGCAGCCTACTATGTCTTCGACATGACGTTGCCATTTACGTCCATTGTTATGAAGGACGTGTTGAGGTCCCTAGTGACTTCGCGGAGCGCGACGGGGTCCATGTGCTCCGTGCGGGAGAGATGCTTGTTTGCGTTGTTTCCGTGCGAGCTGGAGTCACTAGCGGCAGAGAGCGCAACTCGCCGCGCTCTAGACTACGAAGCCACCTGCTTACGCTTGTCGAGCTCCTCCATCATCTTCACCTGCCGGTTATGCTCGTTGATGAGGAGGGGGTGGTAGGACATCATTAGATCTTGTTAAGGATTCACGGGTAGGATGATGTTGCCTGCTATGGCTTCGCGTTCTTGACGCCAGCCTTCCTCATCGAGGTTGATCTTCTGGTAGGCTTTTGCGTCGCCTTCATTGGGCCTGAGCGGCGGGTCTCCCCCATTTAATTCGTTCCCAGCTTGCGGGTTGGGAGGGGGGTTGGGTACACTCGAACCTGGTTGCAGGTCCGATTTGCATAGGTAATGTCCGCGGACTGGATCGCTTCTACCACAACTTTCTGATCCGGAACCGTAGGTTCCTTCATCCGAGGGAGGGCCGCACAGATCTGAGTTGCAGCTGCTGCTGTCATCTGACTCGTCTGTCAGCGTCAACACGTGCAGCGCGCCGATGGGTGGGACCCACGAAGTGGGCCTGATGGATGGTGGTGGCACCCGCTCTGGGAGGCGGAGGGTGCCGGTCCGCCCCACCTGGAAGCAGAAGCTCCCAAACATCATCTCGAGTCCGTCGCCGATGGAGTCGAAATCCCTCAAGGGTGGTTGGCGAGTGGGCGGTGAAGTCGAAGGTGCCGAAGAGGAGGTGACTCTCTATCACCGATGAGTTGTAGATCGCTCCGGATGGGACCATCACGATCGCACAATCAGCATACCCAGTTCCCACAGATGGCGCCAATTGATGAGGTTCGATCTCGTCAATGCCCATTGTTATGGACTTGGGTTTTGGAGAACATGGTGATGCTGGAGATCATGGAACGGTTAATAGACAAGCAATGCGGGACACGAGGTTTACCCAGGTTTAGGCCCCCAGAGGGAAAACCCTACTCCTGCTTGTCTACTCTTAATTATGGCGGAACCGAAGGTTACAGGGGTGCGTAGATGCAATCAGGCGTGAAGGTGTGTATGCGAGGGTGGAAGAGATCCTTCTCACCGTACGCCCTCCTGGCCTTTATATAGATAGGTAGGTCTCGGGATTAGGTCGAGTCGGTTACAATTAGGGTTGGTACCCTTTAAAATTCTATCTACTCTAGACTTGTTCTTGTAGGAAATATGCCCTAGAGGCAATCATAGAGATGATTATATTTCATATGTATCCATGAGTAATTGTAATGTTCCTTGAATATCCATATCAGGCAACTTGTATTGATTGGCAATTATGTGAATTGTTTGTGAAACTCTTTACTTGTATGGTTATTTAAGAGTTGTCCCTAGTCAGAGTTCATGTGAGGACACACGTGAATATTAGACTAGCACATTGATTGGTTGATGACTATGTTTCGCAAGTCATAGACATGGAGATGTCAAACCAATGATGTGGACACATGTTATGAACATGGGGTTGGACTGACCCAACCTGAGACTGGCAATTAGTTGCAGCTCTCTCTCTACACATCGTGTACGTTTTGTCCTTAGACCTGAGATTGTCGCATGTAGTTGAGATGTGGATCGACCTACTTTGGGGCTATCAAACACTGCACCGTAACTGGGTAGTTATAAAGGTAGCTTTCGGGTTTGTCCTTAAGCATGCTGCAAGGCATGGTCAATCAAGATGGGATTTGCCCCTGTAAGGTTCCCAACCTTTAATAAGGTAGAGATCCCTGTGTTTACAATGCTAGTCCCTGGATCAATAGCTAGCATTCACAGTTAAGATGTAATATCAAGAAACAAAGGTCATAATACAACTTTATAACCAAGAATAACAAAATTTTGTTACATCTTACATAGCTCATTTGGCTATTACATTACATTGCAGCAGAATATCTATAAGCATGGGGTCCTTCATATTCAAAGTGCCACAGGCAAACATGTTGGTTGTAGACTTGTAATCCTAATCAATCAACTTCACTAAAACCAAACCAACCTGCAACATTACAAGTTACAGCCACAAGGGTCAATACATTTGAATTGTATTGGCAAGTTTCACTACTATGTAGAGATAAGTGGATCCTAACATTACATGCATATTTGGCTAAGTAGGGTTTTAGGCTTATTTGCAGAAAGCAATAATATTTTTCCTATCTTTTCAAAATAATTTTGATCTTTTGCCAAAATCTTTCTGAGCTCCTTGGTACACCCCAAGTGCTTCAAGTCTTTGTCAAAATATTTTGAGCTCCTTGGTACACCCCAAGTGCTTCAAGTCTTTGTTAAAATCTTTTGAGCTCCTTGGTACACCCCAAGTGCTTCAAGTCTTTGTTAAAATCTTTTGAGCTCCTTGGTACACCCCAAGTGCTTCAAGTCTTTGTCAAAATATTTTGAGCTCCTTGGTACACCCCAAGTGCTTCAAGTCTTTTGTTGTCACTTTCAAGTTTTACTTTTAGAAATTGGAATGTCGATATTTCCCATAGCTTCAGGCCTTAGTTGCTCAGTATTGTCCATAACCGGGGACACGGCTAAGTACTTAGATTTTTATCTTCTTCAGAAGTTGTACACTTTACCCACATGACACACTCTCATCTTGTTTCCACCAGTGGCCGCTGGATAAGTACTCACCAAGATGGAGTACTGGCAGATTGAGAATGTGACGAAGTCTTTCCATAGGGTCCTCCCAATGCTAGCTTGTCTACCAGGCACCAATGTAGGGTTCCAAGTTCCCTCATTCCAGTAACCTGAAGAGGCCAATGCATGGGTCTTCCACAATGTAATTGACTAAGCCAGTGCCCATTTAGCATGTGGCTGCACACGGAAGCCACTGTACGAGAAACATGTTCAATCTCTAAGTCCCTGGGTGGTTTTCATCTGGTGCACAACAAAAAGAGATTGCCATATAAACATGGTTCCTTTTGTTGCCACCTTGTCCAAAACTTGAGTAACCTTTTCCACCCAGGTGGTTCATTGAGTACTTGTTTTATTATATAAAACACAAGTCTTTTCAATCCTTCTCAAAATCACAACATGTATCCTTTCTCAAAATATATAGCAGGGCTAAGCATATTACAACTACATTGTTTTCACTAAGGAATGTATAAGGGTATCCTATTAGGATTTATCATAGCAAAATATAGTAGTCCTTATCATGCATGTTTCAAAATCCACTAAGTGTAAAGAAAATAGTAGGACTTGGATGATAGTGTCACTTGCCTTTTTGGTAGGGAATGTTGGTTCACTTCTTGATCTTGCTAATATCACACTTCACTACAAATCAATCAAGCAAACATAGATTTAACTAGCATTCCAAACAATATTCAAACAATCTAACACACATAAAATAATGGAAACAAAGTCATGCATGCAAGCATGCAAAAGATAGTTTTATTTGCAAAGGTGATTTCTACTAGGCTCTAAACATTGTAAGGTTCAAAGTGGTCATTTTCTAATGTGGCAAAGTCATTTGGTAAAAGGGTTTTATCTATAAAACATTTCTAAATTAAATCATTATTTCATGTGGTGGAAAATGTTTTTAGCAAAGCAACAATTTTATATTATTCAACAAATAAGTTGTTAATTCACAAAACTTGGTGTTTAGGGTCATTAGGTTTGAATCAAAACATTTTTCAAAGGTTTTTCTCAAAAATCATTTCCATAACAAAATTAATATTTTTATTTGACTAGAAATGAGTTAATTCAATTATTCAATCCTAATCTTCACCAAATACATTTTTAAATCCATAAGTTGGTTCCTAGGGTCAGTAAGTTCACAACAAACCATTTTGCAAAGATTTCATCCCGAAAATCATTTTGGAATAAATTTTATATCCTAAACAAGCATACACAAGTTTCTGCAAAAACAAACATTTTACCAGAAGCTTTTTACTAAACAAAGTGCATGGTTGGCTAGGGCTTGTTCCACTGATTCCATTGATATAAAATTTGCAAATTTTGAACGTGTGGATCAAAAGTGTTGAGGTTTACAAATTTGCATAACAATCTGATTTCAAAAATCTGTTTTAAATCATCTAGTGCCACGCGGCGGCTTGCTATTGGCTGATACCGGTTCGGCCGGATCGAGCTTGCTGGACCGTAGGATCTAACTTAGATCGAGTGGCGCAGTGGCACACGATACCCCTTCGTCTATGTTCTATCATAGCCAGACGATTTCGATCTAACGGCTACAGCGAGGCTACCAGGAACTGGCGGCACTACGCGGCGGCAGACGGCGGCGACGCTCGGCTAGCGGCGTTGCGGCGGTTACAGGAAGCAAAGAAGGAAACGGGGGTGCTCACCGTGTTCGCGAGGTAGAGGTGATGCTCAACGCGTGGTCAGCTTGGCAAGGGGCGCTCAGACGCAACGGGGATTGCTCGCCGGAGTTCTTGTCCGCGTCGGGTGCGCTCAGTTGACGTTGGAGGCAAGGCTACGGGTCACGAGGAACCAAACGGGAAGCACGGTTAGACGCGCAAGGTCATGGCGATGATGCGTGCGTGAAGGAGGAGGAGAGGGGCGGTCAGGTGCTTACCAGAAGCTTCGTCGGAGAGGAACCAGACGTTGGCGACGGTGGTCGTCGTTGTTGCCGAGTGTTCTGGGTGCGCGGGGACGAGTTGATGCCTCTGGGAGGTTTGCTATGGAGTGGGGAGGAGGTGAGGGTGGTCGAGGATGCAAGGGGCGGCAGGGTCTGGACGGAATTCACTGGAGAGGCTCGCCGGAGCAGCGGCGGTGCAAAACAGATTCAGGGCAGCCTGGTGGCTCCCGTGTAGTGATTTCTGAGGGGAAATGGCGAGGAGTGTCAGGTGATTAAGAGAGCGTAGTCGTTGGAGGGATTAACGCCTCCATTGATGCGAATTTGATCGCTGCAATCAAGACAAAAACGGCGAGGAGTAATCGCCGCGGGTTTGAAGACGATGTACAGTGGTGTGGGGTCCTGTCGTCAGTGAGTGAGAGAGATAGGGAGAGGGTCCACCTGTCTGGGACTGCGCGGGTGCGTGGTTGGGTGAAAACGTTTCGCGCGTGGGAAAAGTAGCTGGGCTGGAACTGGGCTCGCTGGGCCAGGTGGGTTGGGTCAGGTCTGATTCTATTTTTTTTCTGATTGCTTTATCTTTTTCTATTTCGATTTTCTGTTTTGAAATTCAATCAAACAATTCAAACATTCAAATCAAACAAACTTCCACCACACCTTGTATTGGTTTTAGTTCTGTTTAACAATAAAACTAAAGTCCAAAATAATTTTATTCTTTTTAGGATCTATTTAATAAGTAAATAAAATAGTCCTTAGTTATTAATTCAAATAGGATTTAATTATTAAAACTCCATTTGAAATCTAAATATTATCAAAACCAAATCAGTAGGTTTTATTTGAAAATATAAAATACTTGGAAAACTTTGTTTAAGATAATTTAACAAGTTTTGATGTTTAATTAAAATAGTAAAACCTTTATTTTAATAAAATTGGATATTAATAAATCCTCATTATTTTATTTAAATAAACCTTTACTCTTTTAATCAAAGAAAAACATTTTATTTCAAAAGCTTGGCCAAGGTTTAATTCGGTTCTATAAAATAATCGTTATTTATATTTCTACCTTTTCTTTTGAAAACCAAATATTTTTATTAAAAGATCGAAAATAGTACTTTCACATATTTAATATTTTCTTTATCATTTGTCTATCTTTTCAAATCCCTTTAGGATTTGTTTGATCAAATAGGTTTGAAGGTTTCCAATTGGAATCAAAAAGTTTCTTCTCACCCTGAAAAGCAACAAAGTTTTATTTTATTCATTTATTTTTCACATAACAAGATTTGGAAAATCTTGGGATGTGACAGCCGCTCTCTACTCGAGAGAGATATCTCTGGGCCCCTCGGGTGATCGGATCCAGAAATGCATGCCCGTGCGATCTAAGGTTAAGAGTTAACCTAGTAAAGGGATTCCGAATCGCAGTATCGAGAAAATGAGGTCAGCTTGGAGCTAGACCAAATATCGTGAGGCAAAGGGAAAGACATGTACTAAACCTTGTAATGGTTCGTTCGATATGATCTTTGTACGATTTAAGGAGTTGGCACGTCTTGCTAGAGGCCGCTACCAACTATTTACGGAATAAGTGTATTCGTGTCATGTCAATACGCATATGAACCTATAGGGTCACACACTTAAGGGGCTGGAAGCCTAATGAGGATTGGATCCAAATTAGAACAGGCTCAGGCTACTAATGGGCTGCTAATGTAGAAGCCTATTAGGGAAGCCTATGTAAGAGAGGGTGGGGCGAGCTGTCCAGAGTTATACCTCAGATCATTCCCAGCCGCCACTCCTCACGCCTGTGTTGCACGCAAGGACCTAGCAGTCCGGCGTCTGACGCTTCCACCCTGTACGTGTGGATACCTCGGAGGCGCTGCATCTGTAGCGCTTGGACGAGCCGCGCAAGGGGAGCTACTCGTGGGACAAGGACAAGGAGGAGACGTGGAACGTCTGCACTGTCTCGACGCGCTTCATCAATTCCGCAACTGCGCGTCTAGTGGTAATCCCGTGATCTATGATAACAGTAATCCTGGTTTACGTGGTAGAAATTTTGATTTGCGCTAGTGTAGCCTATGCGTATCCCTTCAGTGGTATCAGAGCCGTTGCTGTTCAGTTATAGGTTCGGGATGGTTGCATATGGTGATATGCAGATTGATATGAATGATGTGATCATTTATATGGCGGTGGTTCAGGATTGATCTATGATCTTGCTTTCTGTGATTGTGATCTGAGGTTGTCGAACGACTTACCCCTACCGGTCGGCTTCGGCCATCAGGGTAGACAGTGACACATAAATACTGTTGAATCACGCGAAGATCAATATGATTGATCGAATCGGAACCTAGATCTAAAATCGATGTACCGTGATCAAAGGAGTTTGATTGAATCGGGACAGGAGTCGGTTTATGGTAAATTTGATTTTCCGATCAAAATCCTTAAAAAAATTGTGAAGATACCGCGAGGGGCGCTGCCCCTTCGAACCCCGCAGGAGGAGACCCCCTAGACCCCCCTTAATCGTAGCCCCTTTTGTATCTCGTTAAGGTAACTAGGTGCTGTGATGTCATATGATCCGGTAGAATGCGATTCTATGCATAACTTGTTTTTGCAGGATGTATGTGATCAGTATGGCCCATATATGTATGTGATGCATGTATGAAATTTTGCATGACCTGCGTGTCGTGAGTAGGGCAACACAGCTGGATCCATATGTGTTGTCATTTATTGTAATGGCCTGCGTGCCAACTTGTGATGATCCCAATACTATGTAATTTTGATTACTAGCTATTAGGAGTAATAACTTGTATTAGTTCTTGGAGGACTCATCACTTGGAGGATGGCTCACATGGAACATGAAGATGGAGATCATCATGGTGGACATGTTCTATGGCGATGGAGATCACCATGAGAAAATGGGCCATACTATGTCACATCAATGTGAATGCTATTCTTATGTGTTTTACTACTATGCATGCTTAGATGATAGAAGTAGAACAATCCCTCAGAAAGTTTAAGTTAAACCATGCCCTCCCAACCAAACCTTGCACCATCCTATGCCCTGTACAATCGTTGGTGGGCCTATGAAATTAGGGTGCCGCGGTTTTCCTTGGCTGGATGGGTTTGTATCGGATACCTACACGCATAAGGGTTGGTGAGCTTGACAAGGTCATCTTAACGGTTAAGGACCTTGGGGCATAAAGGTTGGGCGCCTAGTTTTGACATAGAGATGTCACCCAACAACAAGAGTCATATGTGATATGATTAGCAAGTGTTGCTTACCGATTTACCTTGTCTTCTAGCAGTGATGCTAAAGCTCACTAGTCAACTTGTTAATTGTGGATCTTGAATCACTTAGTATCAATAGAGGGATATTGATTTAAGTGGGAGTATATGCTATTAAATTGTTTAATATGTTTTAATCTTTCATGGTTACATGGCTTAGTATTTTGCATGTTTTCTGTTGTAGATCAATGGCACCAAACACAACATCACCTTTCTCTTTGCGTTCGATTCTTGACAAAGATAAACTAAATGGAACAAACTATTCGGACTGGATCCGTAACCTGAGAATTGTTCTCAGGTTTGATAAAAAGGAAACGGTTCTGGATACCCCAATCACCGATGAACCTGCTGATAATGCATCTGCTTCCCTAAAGAACGCCTACAAGATAGCATGTGATGATTCTCTTGAGGTTAGTTGTCTTATGCTTGCATGCATGGAACCTGAACTCCAAAAGAAGTTTGAGGATCAGGAAGCGTACGATATGATCGTAGCGCTTAAGGACATGTTCCAAGATCAGGCAAGGACTGAGAGGTACAATGTTGCCAAGTACTTTGTCGAATGCAAGCTAGCAGAGGGAGCAGCTGTAGGCCCCCATGTGATCAAAATGGTTGGTTATAGTCAGACTTTGGAAAAGCTTGGTTTTCCACTAGGCCAAGAGTTGGCCACTGACTTTATTTTGGCGTCTCTTCCATCCAGCTATGGGCAGTTCATTTCGAACTACCATATGCATGGGGTGGAGAAGGTCCTTAATGAATTATGTGGGATGCTTAAAACAGCAGAAAGTGACATGAAGAAGTGTGCAGGGCATAGCCATGTGATGGCTGTGCAGAACAAGCCTAGCTTCAAGAAAAAGGGTACTTCTTGGAAGAAGAAGGGAAATGCTAAGTATACGATCCCTAATTCTGCACCGAAGCAAAAGGCTGGACTTGTAGAAGACACTGAGTGCTTCTTTTCTCATGAACATGGCCACTGGAAGAGAAACTGCAACAAGTACCAGGCTTCTTTGAAGAAGAGTGGAAGTAAGAGTACTTCCAACTCAGGTATGCTTGTTGTAAATGTTGTGGACATTTTTCTCGCTGATTCCTATGTTAACTCTTGGGTATTTGATACCGGATCGGTTGCTCATATTTGCAATTCGATGCAGGGGCTAATAAGGACTAGAGAAGTGCAGAAAGGCGAAGTGGATTTTCCCGTCAGAAATAAAGCAAGGGTTACTGCATTGTTCGTCGGTGTCATGCAACTTCACCTTCCGTCAGGATTTATTATGGAGTTGAATAATTGTTATTACATTCCAAGTATGGGTCGAAACATTTTATCACCTTCATGTTTGATGAGGGATGGTTATTCGTTTGCGAGTGCAAACAATGGTTGTGTAATCTCTAAGAATGCTATGTTTATGGCTAATGCTCCCATTGTGAATGGGTTATTTATTTTAAATCTTGATGATGCATCTGTTTACAATGTTAGTGCTAAAAGGCTTCGGCCTAATGATTTGAGTCCTATCTATTTATGGCATTGTCGTTTGGGGCATATAAGTGAAAAGCGCATGAAGAAGCTCCATGGTGATGGTCTTCTAACTTCGTTTCATTTTGAATCATATGAGACATGTCAGGCTTGTTTACTTGGAAATATGACCAAGTCACCTTTTTTGGGTTTACCCGAGAGAGCGACAGACTTGTTGGAACTCATACATACTAATGTGTGTGGGACAGTGAGCATGACAGCCAGAGGAGGATATCACTACTTCATTACTTTCACTGATGATTTCAGTAGATATGGTTATGTCTACTTGATGAGGCATAAGTCTGAAACTTTTGAAAAGTTCAAGGAGTTTCAGAGTGAAGTAGAGAATCAACGTGGCAAGAAAATAAAGGCCTTGTGATCTGATCGTGGAGGTGAATATTTGAGTCATGAATTTAGCGATCATCTTAAGAGTTACTGAATTGTTCCACAACTTACGCCGCCCGGAATGCCTCAAAGAAACGGGGTCTCCGAACGGCGTAATCGAACTTTGTTGGACATGGTTCGATCTATGATGAGACAGTCGGATTTACCATTATCATTTTGGGGTTACGCTCTAGAAACGGCAACTTTCACACTTAATAGGGTACCATCTAAATCCGTAGTTAAGACACCATATGAGATGTGGACTGGAAAGAATCCCAGTTTGTCTTTTCTAAAGATTTGGGGTTGTGATGCATTTGTCAAGCGACTTCAGTCGGACAAGCTAACACCCAAATCGGATAAGTGCATTTTCGTGGGATATCCGAGGGAAACCTTAGGGTATTACTTCTACAACTGAGAGGAGGGCAAAGTGTTTGTCGCTCGTAGCGGTGTTTTCCTAGAAAAAGAGTTTCTCACAAAGGGAACAAGTGGAAGGTCAGTGCGACTTGAAGAAGTTCAATATGAGATAGTTGGGAATGCTTCTACGAGTGATGCTATTGTAGCAGAACAAGTTGAGGAACCCGTGGCAACAGAAGCACCACAACCACGGAGGTCGGCGAGGCTCCACGAAGCGCGGGAATTATTATTGTTAGACAATGATGAGCCTGTGACCTATGCAGAAGCGATGGTGGACCCAGACTCTGAGAAATGGCTGATCGCCATGAGATCCGAGATAGAGTCCATGGGGGACAATCAAGTTTGGAACTTGGTTGACCTGCCTGATGGTTTTAAAGCCATCGAGTGCAAATGGATCTATAAGAAGAAGATTGATATGGATGGAAATGTTCACATCCATAAAGCGCAACTTGTTGCAAAAGGTTTTCGACAAGTTCAAGGAGTTGACTACGACGAGACTTTCTCGCTCGTAGCGATGCTTAAATCTATACGGATAATTCTAGCCATTGTTGCACATTTCGACTATGAAATATGGCAGATGGATCTCAAGACGGCTTTCCTAAATGGAATCCTAATTGATGACGTGTATATGATGCAGCCCGAAGGTTTTGTCGATCCAAAGAATGCTGGAAAGGTATGCAAACTTCTGAAGTCCATTTATGGGCTGAAGCAAGAATCTTGGAGTTGGAATATTCGATTTGATGAAGTTGTAAAGGAGTTTGGCTTCATCAAAAACGAACAAGAACCTTGTGTTTACAAGAAGGAAAGTGGGAGAGCGCTGGTATTTCTAATCTTATATGTAGATGACATATTGCTGATTGGAAATGACATTGCTATGCTCGAGTCTGTTAAGACCTCATTGAAAAATAGTTTTTCGATGAAGGACTTGGGAGAAGCGGCATATATTCTAGGCATCAAGATCTATAGAGATAGATCAAGGAGGCTAATTGGATTAAGCCAGAGTACATACATTGACAAAGTGTTGAAACGGTTCAGCATGGAAGAGGCTAATAAGGGGTTCTTGCCCATGTCTCATGGCATAAAACTCAGCAAGACTTAGTGTCCTTCGACTACTGATGAGCGTGAGCACATGAGTAGGGTTCCATATGCTTTGGATATTGGATCCATCATGTATGCAATGATATGTACTCGCCCAGATGTTTCCTATGCTCTAAGTGTTACGAGCAGATACCAGGCTGATCTAGGTGAAGGTCACTGGACAGCGGTAAAGAACATCCTTAAGTACTTGAAAAAGACTAAGGATGTGTTCCTAGTTTATGGAGGTGAGGATGAACTCAATGTAAAGGGTTACACAGATGCGAGTTAGCTTAACGACTCAGATGATTCGAAATCGCAATCAGGTTATGTGTTTGTCATAAATGGTGGTGCTGTGAGCTGGAAAAGTTCCAAGCAACATACGGTGACCTCCTCTTCAACAGAAGATGAATATATTGCTGCCTCGGAGGCCGTAAAGGAAGCTGTATGGATTAGGAATTTCCTGATCGCTCTCGGTGTGGTTCAGGGCGCGTCCAATCCCTTGGATGTTTATTGTGACAACAATGGTGCTATTGCGCAAGCCAAGGAACCTAGACAGCACCAGAAGAACAAACATATTCGCATGCGTTACCATCAGATTCGAGAGTTCGTTGAGGATGGTAGTGTCATGATATGCAAAAAACATACAGACTCAAATGTTGCTGATCCCTTGACTAAGCCTCTCCCGCAGCCCGCGCATGAAGTGCACACAAGAGCAATTGGTATTAGATATATTTTAGATTGACTCTAGTGCAAGTGGGAGACTTTAGGAAATATGCCCTAGAGGCAATCATAGAGATGATTATATTTCATATGTATCATGAGTTATTGTAATGTTCCTTGAATATCCATATCAGGCAACTTGTATTGATTGGAAATTATGTGAATTGTTTGTGAAACTCTTTACTGTATGGTTATTTAGGAGTTGTCCCTAGTCGGAGTTCATGTGAGGACACACGTGAATATTAGAATAGCACATTGATTGGTTGATGACTATGTTTCGCAAGTAATAGACATGGAGATGTCAAACCAATGATGTGGACACATGTTATGAACATGGGGTTGGACTGACCCAACCTGAGACTGGCAATTAGTTGCAGCTCTCTCTCTACACATCGTGTACGTTTTATCCTTAGACCTGAGATTGTCGCATGTACTTGAGATGTGGATCGACCTACTTTGGGGCTATCAAACGATGCACCGTAACTGGGTAGTTATAAAGGTAGCTTTCAGGTTTGTCCTGAAGCATGCTGCAAGGCATGGTCAATCAAGATGGGATTTGCCCCTCTCTACTTGAGAGAGATTTCTCTGGGACCGTCGAGTGACCGGATCCATAAATGCATGGCCGTGATATATAAGGTTAAGAGTTAACCTAGTAAAGGGATTCTGAATCGCAGTATTGAGAAAGGGAGGTCAGCTTGGAGCTAGACCAAATATCGTGAGGCAAAGGGAAAGACATGTACTAAACCTTGTGATAGTTCGTCCGATATGATCTTTGTATGCGTTTAGGAGTTGGCACGTCTTGCTAGAGGCCGCTACCAACTATTGATAGAATAAGTGTATTCGTGTCATGTCTATACGCATATGAACCTATAGGGTCACACACTTAAGGGGCTGGAAGCATAATGAGGATTGGATCCAAATTAGAACAGGCTCAGGCTACTAATGGGATGCTAATGTAGAAGCCCATTAGGGACGCCTATGTAAGAGAGGGTGGGGCGAGCTGACCAGAGTTAGACCTCAGATCATTCCCAGCCGCCACTCCTCATGCCTGTGTTGCACGCGCGGACCTAGCAGTCCGGCGTCTGACGCTTCCACTCTGTACGTGTGGATACCTCGGAGGCGCTGCATTTGTAGCGCTTCGACGAGCCGCGCAAGGGGAGCTGCTCGTGGGATGAGGACAAGGAGGAGACGTGGAACGTCTGCACTGCCTCGACGCGCTTCATCAATTCCGCAAATGTGCGTCTAGTGGTAATCCCGTGATCTATGACAACAGTAATCCTGGTTTACGTGGTAGAAATTTTGATTTGCGCTAGTGTAGCCTACCCATATCCCTTCAGTTCTCCAAGGATCCGAAGACATCATGGGCTTGGGCCACCCAAAATCTCCATAGGCCGCGTGTTTTAACGTGGGCCTTCCCTTGGGCTGGACCAGGTATACCAAGTTGTGTACCTGTGGGGTATAAGCATGTCACTACTATTTCTAGCAATTTCATTTTCTCTTTCCCACATAGCATGCAAATCGGCTAACAGTATAACATTTTCATCAATTCTAACTTGTATGGCATTAGAAGCAGCAAAGGGGTTTTCCGTGGTTTCAGGTTTAGCAACCATTTTATTAATCAAAGAAGATTGTGCTTCAGACAAAGATGAAATATTTTTTCCAGCATTCGAAAGATTTTCCTCCATATTTTTATTGAAGGCAGTTTGTTTACTAATAAAATCCTTAAGCACGACTTCAAGTTTAGAGGGTGCACTTCTATTGTTGTTGTAGGAATTTCCATAAGCATTACCATTATTGAGAGGATATGGCCTATAATTATTATTACCAAAATTATTCCTATAGACATTGTTGCTAAAATTGTTATTTCTAATGAAGTTCACATCAACTTGCTCTTGTGCAACCAAAGAGGCTAAAGGAACATTATTTGGATCAATATGAGCTTGTCCATTAAAAAGCATAGACATAATAACATCGATTTTATCACTCAAGGAGGAGGTTTATTCAACAGAATTTACCTTCTTACCTTGTGGATCTCTCTCAATGTGCCATTCAAAATAATTAACCATCATGTTATCAAGGAGCTTTGTTTCAACACCGAAAGTAATGGTCATAAAGGTACCTCCAGTAGCAGAATCCAACAGATTTCTTGAAGAAAATTTAGTCCTGCATAAAAAGTTTGGATAATCATCCAAGCAGTCAGTCCATGAGTGGCACAATTCTTTACCAAAGATTTCATTCTTTTCCAAGCTTGAGCAACATGTTCATTATAAAATTGTTTAAATTTCATTATTTCACTTCTCATAGAAATAATCTTAGAAGGAGGGTAATATTTTCCAATAAAAGCATCTTTTCATTTAATCCAAGAATCAATACTATTTCTAGGCAAGGATAGCAACCATTCTTTAGATTTTCCTCTCAAAGAAAACAATTTAAGCTTAATAATATCTCCATCTACATCCTTTTATTTTTGCATCTCACAAAGTTCAACAAAATTTAAGGTGAGCAGCAGCATCATCAGAACTAGCACCAGAAAATTGCACTTTCATAACAAGATTCAGCAAAGCAGGTTTAATTTAAAAAAAAAGTAGCTTCAGGAACAGGTGGAGCAATAGGTGTACACATAAGATTGTTGTTGTTTGTGCTAGTGAAGTCACACAAATTGGTGTTTTTAGGAGTATTCAATTTTGCAGGGGTAAAGCAAGCCAACAGAAGTAGGAACTGATATTTTTGTGTTTTTTGTGAAGAAAGAAACAAGCAAAAGAAACTAATCAAGACAAAAACAAAGTAAAGAGATTGGTTGTGAGAGACTCCCCTTGCAAGAATCTTCTTTCTCCCTAAAAAGTGATTGACGAGGAGGAAGAGATGGAAGCTGTCCTTATCTCCCTGGTAACAATGCCAGAAAAGTTCCTGATGGCTCAGATATGTAGAGCTCGTTGGGAACCCCAAGAGGAAGGTATGATGAGCACAACAGCAAATTTCCCTCAGTTATGAAACCAAGTTTATCGAACCAGTATGAGTAAGGAAACAACTCCAAGGTGTTGCTAACAACTTGAACCTGCACAACACAATCCACAATACTTTGCCCCAACTTATAGTGAGGTTGTCAATCTCACTGGTTTGCTGAAAACAAAGTATTAAACATATAGTTTGGAAGATAGTAATTGATTGTAGAAAGTAAATGGTAAACGGTAACAGTAGATGTTATATCAATGGTAAGGAATGGACTGGGGTCCATTGTTCACTAGAGGTGTTCTCCATAAGATAGATAGCATGATGGGTGAAAAAATTACATCGGGGCAATTGACAGATTGAGAAGGCATAACAATGCATATACTAGACATCTTGATTCCTATGAGATTTGATTGGGCATTACAACATAATACATAGACCGTAATCCAACTGCATCTATGACTAATAATCCACCTTAAGGTTATCATACGAACCCCTTCCAGTATTAAGTTGCAAGCAATAGATAATTGCATTAAGCAAAGTGTGTAAAGCAAACAATACAATTGCTCTATGGACAAAAGATTGCTGTTTTCTCCCTAGTAGCAACAGCACATCTACAACCTTAGAAGTTTCTGTCACTCTCCTAGATTACTATAGGCATGAACCTTCTATCGAGCATAAATACCCCCTCTTGGAGTTACAAGCATCTACTTGGCCAATATAGCTACTAGCAACAGAGAGCATGCAAGATCACAAATAACATAGACATGATAGAATCAATCATGAATCTGACATAGTATTCAATATCCATCAGATCCCCGCAAACACAACATGTATGATTACAAATAGATGATCTTGATCATGAACGGAGCTCACAAGATCTAAACATGATAGCACAAAGGAGGAGAAACAACCATCTAGCTACTGTATGGACCCATAGTCCAAGGGTGAACTAATCACGCATCACTCCGGAGGCTGGCATAGTGATGAAGAAGGCCTCCGGGATGATATATCCCCTCCGGCAGGGTGCTGAGAAGAGATTCGGATCCGCCGATCTAGGGACGATGGTGGCGGCGACTATGGACTGTTTCGTGGATTTCTGATCGGGTGCTTAGGGTTTCTACATTGGGGTGATTTTATAGGCGAAAGGGCAAGGTCGGTGGGAGCCCGAGGGGTCCACACCTTGGGCTGGTGCGCCCCCTAGCCGCGCCACCATAAGTTGTGGCCTCCTTGTGGCCCCACTTCGTCTCCCCTCCGGACTCCGTGTTCCTTCTGGTAAAATATTGATTTCGGCTTTTGTTCCGTCCAATTCCGAGAATATTTCCTTACTAGATTTTCTGAAACCAAGAACAGCAGAAAACAGGCAACGGGCACTAGGACATCTTGTTAATAGGTTAGTTCTAGAAAATGTATAAAAATACCTCAAAGTGTACACAAAACATAAGAAAGTTGATACAAAACAAGCATGGAGCGTCAAAAATTATAGATATGTTTACGACGTATCAACCACATTTCCTGCCATGGCCACGCGTAGCCTGTCGTGATTGTTTCTCCTGCCGCGACACCGTCTCCTATTGCCTCTCCTGCCAAGGGCTCTGCCGCGGGAACGCGGCAGCCTACGGGCACGCGACAGCCTATTGCGGGAGCTTCTTCTATCGTGGCACAGCCTCCTGCCACAGGAGTGTCATGAGTTTGTCGACCGTGGGACCCGCCTCCTCCTTCGTCTCACACCATGGTCACTCATTACAAGGACAGTATTGTGTAGCCAAAGACGATTTTTGATCTTCATGTTGAGGGTTTATCTCCAATTCCAAAGACATTTCATGGTGCACTCAAGTTCCCCAACTGGCACTCAGCCATGGTTGAGGACTACGGTGCTCTCCTCTCCAACATTACTTGGGACCTCATTGATCCACCTCGCAACACTAACATTGTTACACGCAAGTGGATCTATCTTCACAAGATGAAGTCGGATGGTTCTCTAGAACGATATAAAGCCTGTTGGGTCCTGCGTGGGTCTACTTAGCGTGAAGGTTTGATTTTGATGAAACTTTCAGCCCTGTCATCAAGCCAGCTACTATTCACACAATGTTATCTATTGCGCTCTCTAGTGACTGGCCAATTTAGCAACTTGACATCAAAAATGTGTTCCTGAATGGAACTCTCACTAAGACCGCTCATTAGGCTTTAGGTTTTACTGATCCTAATTTTCCTGAAAAGGTGTGTTGTCTCAACAAATCTCTATATGGTTTAAAGCAGGTGCCTCGACCATGGTTTCAATGATTTTCCTCTTACATTGCGTCTATTGGGTTCATTGGCTCCAAGTCCAACAGTTCGTTGTTCGTCTATTGGTGTGGCGCTGACATGGCCTATCTCCTGCTCTATGTGGATGACATCATCCTAATTGCGTCCTCCTATGACTTTGTTGCAAAGTTTGATTGCCTCCCTTCCTATCGAGTTCAGTATGACAGATATGTAGGGTTTTATAGCATGGAAAACAAAAAATTTCTATCGCATGAACACACAAGCCAAGATATAATCTACTAGATCGGTGAAACGAGTTGATAGAGTACTAAACCTCGAAGATCCAAAGCGGTTAACGAGATTGGATTCTCGTGGTTGATGTAGTCGTTCACTTGCCGATCTCAAGATCGTGAAGACGATCCTTCCGGCGCCGCGTTCCGGCAGTGCTCCCGCAATTGGTCACATGTTCGTTACTCGATGCAGACCTTCCTCTCCCTTGTTCCAGCAGGCAGTAGAGGTTGTAGATCTCTCCTCGCGATTCCAGCAGCATGGCGGCATGGTGGTGGAAGTAGAGGGGAAATCCCGCAGGGGTTCGCCTAAGCCGAAGCGGGTATGGTGGAGTAGAGAGGGCCCTTGGCAATCTAGGGTTTAGAGGCCAAGGGGAGGGAGGTGGCCGGCGGCTAGGGGGTTCTAGGCAGTGGCGACTTTAGAGGATCTCTTGGTGGCGATGGCTTGAGAGGGGATGCGGCCAACCTAGGGTTTCAAGTGTGGGCGCAAGGGGCGCCCCTACCCTCCTTTTATGGGAGGGAGAGGCGTCATGGGGAGGGGGAGTCCTCTCCCAACTCCCCTTTCTTGACCGACATCAAGGAGGAGGGAGGAAACCTTCCCTAAGTGGGTTTCCTCTCCTCCCTCCACTAGGCACCCATGCTGGAATTTGACTTTTCAAACTGGCGTTTGACTTTTCAAACTAGAGTTTGATTTCTCTCTTCCCATTGCCCAGACACGTGACCTAGGACATGATGAAACCGTTCCACTTTGTTATGACACATCCATGTACCCTTCCCACTCTGGAGCGGTGGCCTTCTAGAGCCTTCTAGAACATTCCGGTGAAAACACCGAAACCATTTCCGAACTTCGGAATTGGACTTTCCTTATATGAATCTTATTCTCCGGACCATTTCGGATCTCCTCATGATGTCCTGGATCCAATCCAAGACTCCAAACAACATTCGGTCTCTTACTCACATTCCATATCTACTAAACAACATTGAATCCTTAAGTGTGTCTCCCTACGGTTCGTGAATTATGTAGACATGATCGAGACTCTTCTCTGATCAATAACCAATAGAGGAATTTAGAAATTCATATGGCTCCCACATATTTCTATGATTATTTCATGATCGAATAAACCATTTATATACGATAACAATTTCCCTTTGTCTCATGATACTTTACTTATCCGAGGTTTGATCGCGGTATCTCTGCATACCTAGTTCAACCTCGTTACTTGTAAGTACTCTTTACTTGTTCCTGTGATATGTGATACCTTGTGAGCCAGTCACATGCTTGCAATACAATTTGATGACATTCCACCGAGAGGGCCCAGAGTATATCTATCTGTCATATGGATTGAAAAATCCCACTCTTGATCCATATGCCTCAACACATACTTTCTGAACACTCAATGCCATCTTTATAACCACCCAATTACGAAGTGGTGTTTGATGTCATCAAAGCATTCATCCAGTGATGGTGATTAACATTATCTCATGGTTGAAGGATTTAGGTTACTATGTATTTGAAAGCTTATAGCAAGTGAACTATTTAAATGACTAGATCTTATGCTACGCTTAACTATAGGAGTGTGTCCATCACATCATTCTCCTAGTGATATGACCTTGTTATTAATAACATCCAATGTTCATGATCAGGAAACCATGATCATCAATTAATCAACAAGCTAGTTTAACAAGAGGGTTTACTAGGGACTCTTTTATGTTTACTGATGGCTGTGAAATATATCCATCCACGTCCGCATTTAAACTAGATATTATTCATATATTTAATGAAATATCTCTCTAAAACCTGCCATTAGTGACTAATGATCAAAGGGGTATGCAATCCTTTCTTGTTATTTTTGCCTACATAGATAATGACGTATGATGATGGGAATCACTACATAAATGCCAAATATACGAGATTTCCAATACGCCAAAGAAACTAGGATCCGTGAAGAGATTACTGCAAGCTTAATGACCAACTATATGGGCTACCACCGCATAGTTTGCACCGAATTCATTAGGTCAAACAAAACAACTTTCATGAAGGGACCCCCATATAAAGAGGCTTCGGGCGACGGGAAACATCGCTTCTTTTTCAACCTCAACTCTCCATACCACCAGAATCCGCCACGCCGGAGGAATAGATCTAGATCTAAACCTCTAAACCCTTCTCCACCACCATAGCCATCTTCCACCACTTTTAATAGTAGATCTCTTCTCCAATTATCGACATTGTAAGACTATTTGATATCAACCTTATGATCTCTATTACAATGTTTATGATTGTCAATTTATCTCTATGTGTGAGTAATTCTCTTTGGGCTAAGGGCTTCGTCCTAGACATGTATCTTTTGTGCATGTTATTTATCATAGATGGGATCATGTATTAGTTTGTATGACATGATGAATGTAGTACCCTCTCTTGACTCAATCTAAGGACTTGTCAGGTACCCAAGACCACAAGGATTGATCCAAGTAAAGGGAGTGTGAATAACGACTGATCTACAGGATAGGAACCCAGTGACAGAAAGGGTAATACAGCTATATGTGAGGAATTTACTTGGGATTAACGGTGACATCACTATGCATATCATTAGTTCTCTTTATTATATGGACGAGATTAGTAGGTTTTTGCCATAAGTAGTTGCGGAGGCGATAACATTTATGGATGCACTGCCCACATATAATTATCTTGCTCTAACAATTACATGCATACTTTATTATTATCTATTATTCCCATCAGATGTTTTACATAGCTACTGGTGAAAACCAAATACCCTAGTCCCTCTCTCTTTCCATCGTCAATAACAATAACAACAACAACAAGATCGAAAATTCTTGGTCCGGTGAAAACGCAATAGGAATTATAAAACTCTCGAATGTCCGTTTAAGTAATCTCACTTTGCTTTCTGCTTCCCAAGGATTCCATAAACCTAGGTCTACTAGGGAAAAATAGTTATACTACATCTGTAATCCGGATCAAAAGTATCATTTACAAATCACACAAGTATTAAAGTTTCCGATTAATACAATTATAGCATGGGATGTAAACATTTATCATAAACATAAAGATATGATAATAACCACTTTATTATTGCCTCTTGGGCATATCTCCAACAGTCTCCCAGTTGCACTAGAGTCAGTAATCGAGTTTCAAACCTTTGTACATTCAACACCTATGGCTTTTCGGTGTTGTATATACACGATTGCTAGTGGTTAACTAATCTTCGGATCCGACACTTTTAGGTCCATGTGTAATTGCATGTCTTTGCGTCTCTACGTATCACTAGTTCTCTAATGAGATGGCTTTGTATAAATTTGGTCCTTTGGTGAGACCTTTAGTTCCCTTGGGGTTAAACTATGTTGATAATTGTTGTACAATATATCTTCATAGTACTATCCCTATGTGTACCACACCTAGTTTGATAACAAACTATTTTACACAAATATCCTCTTTGCTGCTATAATAGAATTCATATACTGCCATTTGTTGTAGTATCTGTCACAATGTCTTAACTTTGGAACTCAACCAAATCCGTTATGAAATCTCCTTTCCATTACATTGTGCCACTCATAGTTTAAATTGAGATAAACTTAATTTGTACTTTGTGAAAAAACTAGTATCAATGTAATACTTTACAATGAACTATCTATCTATTTGTCACCTCTACAAAAATAACATATTCTTAGTTCTTCCAAAAGATCATTAGAATATCCTTACTATTGTCCAATGATCATATTTATGAATCATTCTGTTATATTCTCATAACATTTAGAGTATAAGACATATCTGGATGTGTACATATCACAGTATGATTAAAATAATACTCTTTGTGATTTCATTCATCAAGTATAAAAAATACTTGAATCTTTGTTTCACTTACCAAGTGTCGATACACTTGAATTTCGATTTAATCCTTTCTGTGGGGCAAGAAACATTCTTGTCATTTACATATTGAACTCATTCAATATCTCATATATGTACTTTTGGCACAACAATATTAGCTTCTCAATCTATCCATATAGATATTGATGCCAAACATTCCGGTTTTGCCAAAGTTTTTGATCGAGATGAAATTCTTAACTTGTGTAAATAAAAGATACTTCATTTCCAATCAACAATATGTCTTTCACATAATGCATTAGAAATATGTCTTAGCGCTCCCACTTAATTACTTGCAAATGCAAGCATCTTCATCGTCTCTAATGAAATTAAAATCTTTTAACAGCTTCATCACGGTGAAGATTCCAACTCCACGATCTTACTTCAACCATTGAAGTATGCATGCTCTTTTTTATCATCGTTTGAATCAACAAAACCCTAAGGATTGTTTCATGTACATTTCCTAGGTAATAATTCTATTAAAAAATCTTTGTTTTGTTTATTCAACTACCATATAACAAAACTATATGTAGTGGTTGCTAAATTAATCCGTCTAGACTAAATATCGCTATGAAGGATCAAATCTTGTCATAATCAAGTTCTTGAACATTGTCGTGAACTCTTTCCCGACATGTCGAGTATTTCATAGATGTGAAACATCTATGTCTATTTCTTTATAGATCCAAATATGACTGTAAGGTCTTACACCTTTCCAGAGGGTCTTCCAAGTTCAAAGCTTGATTTCTCGTGTATGGAACTATCACAAATTTTATGGCTTCAAGTCATTTTGACGGAGTCATGCCCCATCATCCCTTATTTGCATGTAGTCGGTTCATCATTGTCAAATAATGATTTAACTCTCAAATCTTGGTATTTGATTGTTTACCCGACCTACTTGGTTCAATATGAAATTAGACCTCCGTGACCACAACCCTTGAGGCACATGAGCCATGAGCACTGTTGCTGCCTCCAAAACACTTTCTGGTGCTGTGAAACTTAGCACATATAGCTAAGTTTCTTTTAACCTTATCAAAGTTTCATTGTCCTCCCATGATCTCATCTAGATTGTAACAAGGACATGTTTCAAAACAAAACCAAGACTATCTACTTCCCTTTATTTAAACAAGTACTAGTACATCTATTTTAGTTCCACAAAATGCTTTAGTAATAGCAAGGACAGAACAATTGAGAGGTTCAGTAGCTTTCTGTAACATCCCAAAAATACTAAACTTGGATCATCAAACTCTAATCATCAAAATTAGGGTTAACAAAAACTTATCTAAAATAAAAATATGAAAGCATGCATGGTGCATGCATTTCATTTGGAATTCTTTTGAACCACCTTATTTATGTGTTCCTTTGCTTGTAAATGGATTCTTAGGTGAAATAAACATCATCTAAAAAATTCCCAAACTTTTCTCAAAGACAAATAAATCAAAACAAATAAAATAAGGGAATGGTCATTTTGACCAATTTAACTCCCATGCCTACTTTGGCTGTCCCAAAATTTCAGAACTTAACAGAAACTTTTCTGGACCTTTGCACCCCTTGATTGTACTCATAACAAAGTATCAAGGCCCACTTTGTGATCATCCAGAAACTTTCAAATGCATAGTTTAAATGACAGTTCAAACTTGAATCTTTATCATATGAGAAGATCCCACTTTTTCAAAAACCACTCAAACAAGCTCAACTTTCAAAACCCAAGCATCTGCAGACTCACCAGCACCAACCTAGCACACCCACCAAAACTCTTTTCAAAATTCAAAACTTGAATTCTTGCGGCCATTTCATCAAACACTTTGCAGACACGAATCATCAAAATCTTAAACACTATTGTGAGCAGTGATTGAAGCCTAACTCGTCCCCTCTCTAGCTCACAACCATCTCAGTAGATCATCTAGCAAGTTAAACCAAGCACTAGCCTCACTGTAAGCTGGGCAATGACATCAATGGTGAACAGCCAAAGCTCACCATGCCACCCCAGTGGAGACAGCAAGCTAGAAGGAGATTTAGCCGTGCCAACTTTGTCTGGGAGGCAGCCCACCGTCCACCGCCACTCCCTGTCCCAGCCGCGAGCGTTGCCAAAACCTGGACCATATGCACGGACCGCGCCCAGCTCGCCAGCAACCATGCCGAGCATGCGCTAGAGCGCCACGCTCGACCGACGCCCACAGACCGCACGCCGCCCTCGGCGCGTGCATACATGATCGCCACCAACCCAGGAGACCGCCAGACATCCCCGTTCGCCGCCCCATGCCTCACAGCCACCGCTCGCCGTCGAAGACGCCGCCTCTGCCGCACAGAGCCTCGCGCATTCCAGACCAAACCGCACCGCCCATACGCGCGCATTAAAGCCGTAGAGCATCGCCAGGAGACCACCAAGCGATCGCCACCACCGGCCATGCCTCTAGCCGCCCGTAGCCATGTCGCCACCGTCGCCTGCCCATCCTGTTCGGTCTCGCCGTCGTGACTATAAATAGAGGCCACCCCCAGCCGAATTGAGCACACCATCTCACTCCCCTCTCCTCACTGATCGTGCCACCCCGTTCCCGGAGCAAGGCGAGCAGCACTTCGCCGGAATTTCACCGGAGCCTTCCGCTGCTGGAGAAGAAGGGGGCCAGCGATTGGAGCCACCCCAGGAGAAGCTGCCGGTACCAGGAGGTTCGCCGTCGTCGACTTCATCGTTCGCCCGCCTCGCCGACCCTCGCCTAAGCCCTGGTGATCCCCCAACGACCCCCACCTGCCGCGCTAGGTTTCTGTCTCGCCGGCGTTGCCCAACGTCGACGATGACCCTCAGCCGTTGGATTAGAACTAGATCGAACGCACCACATCGCCCCATACCGCTTTGCACCCCCTGTCTCACTGACGCGTGGGGACAGCGACTTAACCAGCCCGCGTAAGCGCTGTGCTTAGCAGGCAGACCCAGTATCGCTTCCCGTAGCCCAGTAATTTGAATTTAACCTTTTTCATTTTATTTCAAACACACTTCTGTACCCAGTTTAAAAAATCAACCCAGGTCGATTCAGTGAACCAAATTGAATGAAACCAATTTTGCTAGAAAGGTCTGGAAATTCTGAATCCAAGCCTGTTGGATTCAATTCATTTGGATCTGTGGATCATCCATGGTAAAAATAACAAGGCAGAAGCTTTTAGGCATTCAAACATTTTTCAAATTTAAACCATAATATCTTTTGAGTTGATTCCAACTCTCAAAAATCACATTTAACCATACCTTTCAGAATATATAAAAATATATAGGTTTACTTCCAGAAATAATGACCAAGTAATAAAAAAATGCCACATAGGCATTTCTAGCCACTTTAATAAATTAAAATAAAAGAGAAAAACCTTATTAAATTGTGACACCACTTTAAATCACATTCCCATGGACTAAAATATGTGGTGATGACATGTGTCAACATGATCCCATGTTTGGTTTGGAGAATATTAAATCTTAAGTAGTTTTTAATGAGTAGAAATTACTTTTCTAAAAATAAAAGGAATTAAACCAAGCTTTAATCTTGTAATGTTAGTGATGATGCTAGATCATCTATAGGACCCTTGTGTGTGATGAATGCAAGTAGTTAAGTATTGTTTGGTGATTGTGTACCTCGTATTTATTCATAGACGCTAGTACCGACCAAGGATACGAGGAGGAAGGAGGATACTACGAAGAAGAAGCCGAGGAGAACTTCAACCACTGCTCTGCACAAGGCAAGCTAACACTTTCAAGATACTCTACTTTAGGAAGCATTACTATACAAGTTAACCTTGCAAGCCTAATACTACTAGCTGAATGTGCAAGCTTATACTTGCAATTGGGCAAGCTAATACTTACTTGCTACTATGTCAACTATATGCCTTAAGCATATGTGATCATATCCACTTGATAAACCAATCCTAGTTTTATTTGCAAGCCCTCTACTTTATTTATTTATCAAAGCTTGAACTTAGAGTTGACTTAAGTGACTTGTAGATTCTAGAAAGATATATTGAAGGTTGCATAAAGCGCATAAAATTTGGCCTAAGCTAGAAAATCTTGATGTCATCCTAAGGCATAAGATTGAACTTAGTGGAAACTCCACTAGTTTACTATCCCCCATTAGTGCTTACCCCCACTTGTAGATGCTAGTACTAAGCATAAAACTTGATCAACATTAGATGGGAATACTTGGCGAAAATGGTTATGAAAACCTTAGAATGATGGATCATTCTAAACACATGTTTTGACATGTGTTTCCGAACACCTGATGATTTTGGTGATGAAAATGTTGAGGCATGAGCTTAGCCCTTTATAAAACTAATGGTTGTCTGGATGCGATACCGTTCCAATTTTATCGTACAACCACAATACCCGAAGATTGGGTAGGGCTTGACTGGAAACTTATATACCTTAGTATTAGTTCCCTCACGGCCAAGGTCTGACTGAGGCTACCTTGTGAAGATTGTCCACCTGTGCAGTACCCAAGATGACAGTTGGTCATGGTTGGGAGGCCAAACTCACAGGAGAGGTGCTTATACTAGGGCGTGTAATTGAAATGTTAGGATTGATTATCCGCATACTGAGTATGGTGAATTCAGGATTTGTTCCTTATGGACGTACCGAATGTTGTGGTGAAAGTGTACAATCTCTGCAGAGTGTCAAACTATTCGAATAGCCGCGTCCGCGGTTATGGATAGTTGAAGTGTCCATACTGTTCCCCTGTCAGATGTTTTCAAAATACTTGTGAAATGAATTGAGACTTTGACTTGACCACAACAGGGTTGTGATATGAAATACAAGTTTCTACTTAGGATTTATAAAATTGTGACTAGCTTCTCTTGCTTCTCAGCTTAGTAGAGATAAATCTGGCTTTTGCAAAACAACCCTAGAGCCTAGTGTCCTATTATAAAAAACCCCTTTCACTTGTTAGTATTAGTTTGCGAGTACTTAAAGAGTACTCATGGCTTTTCTTAGGTGAAATAAACATCATCTAAACAATTCCCAAACTTTTCTCAAAGACAAATAAATCAAAACAAATAAAATAAGGGAATGGTCATTTTGACCAATTTAACTCCCATGCCTACTTTGGCTGTCCCAAAATTTCATAAATTAACAGGAACTTTTCTGGATCTTTGCACCCCTTGATTGTACTCATAACAAAGTATCAAGGCCTACTTTGTGATCATCCAGAAACTTTCAAATGCATAGTTTAAATGACAGTTCAAACTTGAATCTTTATCATATGAGAAGATCCCACTTTTTCAAAAATCACTCAAACAAGCTCAACTTTCAAAACCCAAGCATCTGCAGACTCGCCAGCACCAACCTAGCACACCCACCAAAAATCTTTTCAAAATTCAAAACTTGAATTCTTGCGGCCATTTCATCAAACACTTTGCAGACACGAATCATCAAAATCTTAAACACTATTGTGAGCAGTGATTGAAGCCTAACTCGTCCCCTCTCTAGCTCACAACCATCTCAGTAGATCATCTAGCAAGTTAAACCAAGCACTAGCCTCACTATAAGCTGGGCAATGACATCAATGGTGAACAGCCAAAGCTCACCATGCCACCCCAGTGGAGACAGCAAGCTAGAAGGAGATTTAGCCGTGCCAACTTTGTCTGGGAGGCAGCCCACCGTCCACCGCCACTCCCTGTCCTAGCCGCGAGCGTTGCCAAAACCTGGACCATATGCACGGACCGCGCCCAGCTCGCCAGCAACCATGCCGAGCATGCGCTAGAGGGCCACGCTCGACCGACGCCCACAGACCGCACGCCGCCCTCGGCGCGTGCATACATGATCGCCACCAACCCAGGAGACCGCCAGACATCCCCGTTCGCCGCCCCATGCCTCACAGCCACCGCTCGCCGTCGAAGACGCCGCCTCTGCCGCACAGAGCCTCGCGCATTCCAGACCAAACTGCACCGCCCATACGCGCGCATTAAAGCCGTAGAGCATCGCCAGGAGACCACCAAGCGATCGCCACCACCGGCCATGCCTCTAGCCGCCCGTAGCCATGTCGCCACCGTCGCCTGCCCATCCTGTTCGGTCTCGCCGTCGTGACTATAAATAGAGGCCACCCCCAGCCGAATTGAGCACACCATCTCACTCCCCTCTCCTCACTGATCGTGCCACCCCGTTCCCGGAGCAAGGCGAGCAGCACTTCGCCGGAATTTCACCGGAGCCTTCCGCTGCTGGAGAAGAAGGGGGCCAGCGATTGGAGCCACCCCAGGAGAAGCTGCCGGTACCAGGAGGTTCGCCGTCGTCGACTTCATCGTTCGCCCGCCTCGCCGACCCTCGCCTAAGCCCTGGTGATCCCCCAACGACCCCCACCTGCCGCGCTAGGTTTCTGTCTCGCCGGCGTTGCCCAATGTCGACGATGACCCTCAGCCATTGGATTAGAACCAGATCGAATGCACCACATCACCCCATACCGCTTCGCACCCCTGTCTCACTGACGCGTGGCGACAACGACTTAACTAGCCCGCGTAAGCGCTGTGCTTAGCAGGCCGGCCCAGTATCGCTTCCCGCAGCCCCGTTATTTGAATTTAACCTTTTTCATTTTATTTCAAACACACTTCTGTACCCAGTTTCAAAAATCAACCCAGGTCGATTCAGTGAACCAAATTGAATGAAACAAATTTTGCTAGAAAGGTCTGGGAATGCTGAATCCAAGCCCGTTGGATTCAAGTCATTTGGATCTGTAGATTATCCATGGTAAAAATAACAAGGCAGAAGCTTTTCTGCATTCAAACATTTTTCAAATTTAAACCATAATAGCTTTTGAGTTGATTCCAACTCTCAAAAATCACATTTAACCATACCTTTCAGAATATATAAAAATATATAGGTTTACTGTAGAGGGAGTGTCCCAACCTTTTTACAATATAAGGTGGAGTCCCCTGTGTTTACAATGCTAGTCCCTGGATCAATAGCTAGCATCCATAGTTAAGATGTAATATCAAGAAACAAAGGTCATAATATAACTTTATAACCAGGAATAACATAGTTTTATTACATCACACATAGCTCATTTGGCTATTACATTACATTGCAGCGGAATAACTATAGGCATGTGTCCTTCATCTTCAAAGTGCCACAGGCAGATGTTGGTTGTAGACTTTGTAATCCTATTCAATCATTCTTCACTAAAATCAATCAAACCTGCAACATTACAAGTTACAGACACAAGGGTCAATACATTTGAATTGTATTGGCAAGCTTCACTACTATCTAGAATATAAGTGGATCCTATCATTACATGCATTTTTGGCTAAGTAGAGTTTTAGGCTCATTTGCATAAAGCACAATTTATCCTATCTTTTCAAAATGGTTTTGGTCCTTTGACAAATCTCCTTTTCAAAAACCCTTGAACTCCTTGGTAACCCCAAGTATTCAAGTCTTTGTCAAAAATCCCTTGAGCTACTTGGTAACCCCAAGTGCATCAAGTTTTATCAAAGTCTCTTGAGCACCTTGGTACCCCCAAGTGCATCAAGTTTTATAAAGTTTTCTTTTTGAAATTAGAATCTCGAGATTTCCCATAGCTTCAAACTTTAGTTGCTCAGTATTGTCCATAACCGGGGACACGGCTAAGTACTTAGATTTTATTATCTTCTGCAGAAGTTGCACACTTTACCCACATGTCACAATCCCATCCTTTTGCCACCAGTGGCCACTGGATTAGTGCTCACCAAGATGGAGTACCGGCAGATTGAGAATGTGACGAAGTCTTTCCAGAGGGTCCTCCCATACACCATTGCTAGCTTGTCTTCAAGTACCCATGTAGGATTCCAGGTCCTCATGTCCAGTAGCATGAAGACAATGCATGGGTCTTCCCAATGTAGTTGACTAAGCCAGAGCCATAATAGCATGTGGTTGCACACGAAAGCCACAATTGGAGAAACATGTTCAATCTCTAAGTTTCCTGGGTGGTTTCCTTTGGATCACAACACAAAGAGATTGCCATAGACATGGTTCCTTTTGTTGCCACCTTCTCCAAAACTCAAAGTATCCTTGGCCACCCAGGTGGTTCATTGAGTCCTTGTTTTATTATATAAAAACACAAGTCCTTTTTCTCAACTTCATAAAATCTCAACATGTATCTCTTTTCAAAATATAGCATGGCTAAGCATGTAACAACTACATTGTTTTCTCTAAGGAATGTATAGGGTATCCTATTAGGATTTAGCGTAGCATAAGTATAAAATTCTTTTCATGCATGTTTCAAAATCCACTAAGTATAATGAAAATAGTAGAACTTTTAGATGATAGTGTCACTTGCCTTTCTTTTGGTAGGGAATGTTGGTTCACTCCTTGATCTTGCTAGTCTCACACTTTTCTAACTTCACTACAATCAATCAAGCAAACACAATATCAACTAGCATTCCAAACCAATAATCAATCAAACAATTTTCACACACATAAAACAATGGGATCTAGGTTATGCATGCAAGCATGCAAAAGATAGGTTTATTTTGCAAAGAATGGTCTCCACTAGGTTTCTGAACTTTGTAAGGTTCAAAGTGGTCATTTTTCCAAAGTGGCAAAGTCATTTGCAAAAAGGGTTTTGTCCATAAACCATTTTTAAATCCATTCATTATTTTATGTGATGGAAAACATTTTTATCAAAGCAACAACTTTATGTTTTTCACCAAATAAGTTGTTGTTTTCTCAAAACTTGGTGTTTAGGGTCAGTAGGTTTGGTCCAAATTATTTTCCCAAAGTTTTTACTCCAAACACATTTTCATATCAAAAATATTATTTTTATTTGGCTAGAAATGGACTAAACCAATTAATCCATCCTAAACTTCACCAAATTCATTTTCAAAACCATGGGCTGGTTACTAGGGTCAGTAGGTTCACAACAAACCAATTTGCCAAGGTTTCAAACTCAAAAACATTTTTGAATAATTTTTGTAATCTAAACAAGGATACAATTGTTTCTGCAAAAACAAACAATCTAACATATACTATTTGCTAAACAAATTCCATAGTTGTCTAGGGCTTGTTCCACTGATCCCAACGGTATAAAGTTTGTAATTTTTGGACGTGTGGATCAAAAGTTATAGAAGTTTCAAATCTGCATCTAAATCAGATTCAAATCTGTTTTTAAATCTAATATTGGCCACGCGTCGCAACGCTACTGGCTGGTACCGTTTCGGACGGATCGGCTCTGCGGCGCGTTGGATCTAAATAGATCGCATGGTCCTGATCGCGTACCCCTTCGGTGCTAAGTGGATCTATCGTGTTCGTCAGATCACGATCCTACGGCGCTGGTTTGCTTGACCAAACGCGAGCGGCGCCGACAGTGGCTAGCGGCGACGACGGTCAGGTGATGGCGGTGCCAGCGATACAGGAAGCTAAGAGGGAGGGGAGTATGCTCACCGAGGTCGCAAGGACGTGGTGATGCTGGATGTGTGGTCGGCGTGGCAAGGGGCGCTTAGGGTTGCGGTGGATTGCTCGCCGGAGTAGGGTCTAGCGATGGGTGGTTCTGTTCGCGGTCGAAGGCGACGCTGTCGATCACGAGGAGGCAAACCGAGGGTGTGGTCAGATGCAGGAGATCACAGAGAAGACGCGTGCATGAAGTAGAAAGCTTGGGGCAGTATGGACTTACCGGAGGAGCTCGACGGAGACGAGACAGACGGTGGCGACCCTCTGTGTCGTGCTTGTCGACGCTAGGGGACGCGCGCGGGCGATTGGAGCATACGGGAAGGTGCGCCTGGGACTGGAGATCAAGCTTGCGTGTAGAGGGAGGTGAGGCGCGGCTGCGGTTTGTCGGAATTCACCGGAGAAGCTCGCCGGAACAGCGGCGGTGCAGGGCCAATTCGAGGCAGCCTGGTGGCGATGAGCAGTAGGCATTTGAGGTGAATGACAGAGGGAGGAGAGGTGCTTAAGTACGCATGGTCAGGGGCGAGATTAACGCGGCCATTATTCGTGAATTTACGCGCGGATTGAATGGCAGAGAACGGCAGCGAGGTTTGGGGAGAAGGAGTCACGCGGGTGAGGAGGATGAACAGGAGAGGTCGGGTCCAGTCGTCAGTGAGGATGCGAGAAGGAAAGGAGGTCCACCGGTCAGTCTCTGCACGGGTTCGAAAATGAGTGTGAATCGTTTTCTTTCGGGGTAAAGAAAGCTGGGCTGGTACTGGGCCTTGTGGGCTTTGTCGACTGGGCTGGTCTAGATTCTATTTTTTTCTTCCAAATTGTTTTTGAAAACCAAACAACAATCAAACAAACAAAACAAATCAAACAATCATCAAACTTTTCATTTGAATTTGGTTCTGTTTAACACATAAACCAATGTCCAAAATGAAATAATATTTTAAATCTTTTTAGGTTCCATTCATTAATTAAATAAAATGGACCATGGTTTATTAATCAAATAGGGTTTGATTTATTTAATAAAATCTCTATTTGAAATTTAAATATTTTCAAAACCAAATAAGTAGGTTTTATTTGAAAATACAAAATACTTGGAAAACTTATTTTAAATAAATAAATAAGTTTTGATGTTTTGGAAATAGTAAAACCTTTATTAATAAAACTTGGATATTAAATCCTTATTAATTTATCTTAAATAAACCTATACTATTTTTATCAAAACAAAATGTTTTATTTCAAAATCTTGGCCAAGGTTTAATTTGGCTCTATAAAATAATCCTTATTTATAAAATTTCTATTTCTTTTGAAAACCAAATCCTTTTATTTAAAAGATCCAAAATAGTAAATCCAAAATATTTTATTTTCCTTTATTAAATGTTTACCTTTTAAATCTCTTTAGGATTTTATTTGATCCAAATTGGTTTGAAGATTTCCAATTGGATTCAAAAAGTTTCTTCTCACTCTGAAAATCAAACAAGGTTTTATTTTATTCATTTATTTTTCACATTACAAGATTTGGAAAATCTTGGGATGTGACAGGCTACCACCCTTAAAATAAATCTCGTCCCGAGATTTGGAGGGGCTAGGGTTACAAGTAGGCTCAAAACAACTATGGTACTACCACCCTTAAAAATTTTCAAACAAAAATTACATATTGTCCTTCTTGGGATCCCGGGGAAACTTCTCTAAGCAAACTTTTGCATTGTGTCCTTGGTTGCACACTTGACTCATGGGCCAAGGTTGAGTTTCTCCATAGGCTTGTTCAACTTGTTCTTCATCTTTTCTGGACAGTTGCTTGCATAATGTCCTGGGTTCTTGCAATTGAAACAGTTGATATACTTGAGTTCTTTACGTAGCTATTGTGGACAAGTTGCTACATAATGGCCTAGCTCTTTGCAGTTGTTGCACACCACTTGGCCAATTTCCTTATTCTTCTGGTTCTCTGGGCATTCACCGGAATAGTGTCCCATTTCCTTACACTTATGACATTGCACATGGCTTTTGTCCTTCTTTTGCTTCTTGGGTTTCTTTGGTCCTTTGAATTGGGTTGTTTTGTTTGAAGGTATAAGTGGTCCTTTTCCTTTGTCATCAACCTCCTTGGTAGACTTGGATCCTTGCACTCCACCTTGTTTCCTTCGTTCAACAATGGAATAGATGGGGCATTGGATAGGAACATGGTTGTTTCCTTCACATAGGTAGCAAGTAGGTTGAGAAGTGGGACATTATCCAACAGGATGTTTCTCTTCACAGTTGGGGCACTGATCTCCATGCTCCTTGGAAGTATGATCCTTGTCTCCACATATAATGCAAGCTGGGGCTCCATCTAGAATAATATTTCTGTCATCCTTGTTGTCACAAACTCTTTTGGAAAAGCTTTCTTCCATTTTGATCATTTGATCAGTCACCTTAAGCATCAGTTGGCCTTGAGTTTCCAAAAATCCTTGTAGCTTTGGATCTTCTCCACTAGTGTTGGCTATGAATTGAGCTGTCACTTGGTTCAACTGGTTCTGAGTTGCTATGAGCTCTTTCATGCTGTCCTCTTGGTTGGTGTTGGTGCCAGCAACCTTGATATTGGAGTCTCTTGGAGTAGTCATATGTTCGGGTTGAATGGAGATTAGAATAGGCAAGATATTTCTAAGGAAATATTTCTACTCACACACATCACAATTCACACAAACAATGTGCATGCAATCACAAGCCAATCATTTCACTCAAACACAAAGTTCAATCACATACTTAGGCAACAAAATATTTTTGTTACACCACATAAGTTGGTGGGTTTGTCTTAACTAAAATATGGTGGTCCATCTATATGGTTTACTTGTGATCTTTCCATCATTCTTGATTCTTCTTGTATGAGATCATGGTTTCCTTGAGAAAAACTCTTGGTTATAATAACTTCTAGTGAAATGATCTCCTTCTTATTTTTGCATTTCCTTAGTCTCCATATCTTGAGCAAGATTTCCTTGTTTCACTTGTGGTCCTTAGTGGTATCCAAATTGGAAGTCCTTGGTGAATATGCTGAAGATGTTGAAGTCATTAGAGTTGAAGATGTTGAAGTCATTAGAGTTGAAGAAATACTTTACACATGGTGTAGTCTTTGGCCATGGGGTAGGTTTTTCCATCAAGTTGGAATAGAAGAGATGTAGAGTTGAAATCAAAATGGTTGAGGAAAGAGTTTACAAGTGTTTTAGTAAATAAGTTTTGGGAATAAGTACAACTCCTATTTTTCTAAGGGTTTTTGTCCAATCCTAGGGTTTACAATCCTACAGGCAACACAGTGCTCTGATACCATCTGTAGAGGGAGTGTCCCAACCTTTATACAATATAAGGTGGAGTCCCCTGTGTTTACAATGCTAGTCCCTGGATCAATAGCTAGCATCCACAGTTAAGATGTAATATCAAGAAACAAAGGTCATAATATAACTTTATAACCAGGAATAACATAGTTTTATTACATCACACATAGCTCATTTGGCTATTACATTACATTGCAGCGGAATAACTATAGGCATGGGTCCTTCATCTTCAAAGTGCCACAGGCAGATGTTGGTTGTAGACTTTGTAATCCTATTCAATCATTCTTCACTAAAATCAATCAAACCTGCAAGATTACAAGTTATAGCCACAAGGGTCAATACATTTGAATTGTATTGGCAAGCTTCACTACTATGTAGAATATAAGTGGATCCTATCATTACATGCATTTTTGGCTAAGTAGAGTTTTAGGCTCATTTGGATAAAGCAAAATTTATCCTATCTTTTCAAAATGGTTTTGGTCCTTTGTCAAATCTCCTTTTCAAAAACCCTTGAACTCCTTGGTAACCCCAAGTATTCAAGTCTTTGTCAAAAATCCATTGAGCTACTTGGTAACCCCAAGTGCATCAAGTTTTATCATAGTCTCTTGAGCACCTTGGTACCCCCAAGTGCATCAAGTTTTATAAAGTTTTATTTTTGAAATTAGAATCTCGAGATTTCCCATAGCTTCAAACTTTAGTTGCTCAGTATTGTCCATAATCGGGGACACGGCTAAGTACTTAGATTTTATTATCTTCTGCAGAAGTTGCACACTTTACCCACATGTCACAATCCCATCCTTTTGCCACCAGTGGCCACTGGATTAGTGCTCACCAAGATGGAGTACCGGCAGATTGAGAATGTGACGAAGTATTTCCAGAGGGTCCTCCCATACACCATTGCTAGCTTGTCTTCAAGTACCCATGTAGGATTCCAGGTCCTCATGTCCAGTAGCCTGAAGACAATGCATGGGTCTTCCCAATGTAGTTGACTAAGCCAGAGCCATAATAGCATGTGGTTGCACATGAAAGCCACAATTGGAGAAACATGTTCAATCTCTAAGTTTCCAGGGTGGTTTCCTTTGGAGCACAACACAAAGAGATTTCCATAGACATGGTTCCTTTTGTTGCCACCTTCTCCAAAACTCAAAGTATCCTTGGCCACCCAGGTGGTTCATTGAGTCCTTGTTTTATTATATAAAAACACAAGTCCTTTTTCTCAACTTCATAAAATCTCAACATGTATCTCTTTTCAAAATATAGCATGGCTAAGCATGTAACAACTACATTGTTTTCTCTAAGGAATGTATAGGGTATCCTATTAGGATTTAGCATAGCATAAATATAAAATTCTTTTCATGCATGTTTCAAAATCCACTAAGTATAATGAAAATAGTAGGACTTTTGGATGATAGTGTCACTTGCCTTTCTTTTGGTAGGGAATGTTGGTTCACTCCTTGATCTTCCTAGTCTCACACTTTTATAACTTCACTACAATCAATCAAGCAAACACAATATCAACTAGCATTCCAAACCAATAATCAATCAAACAATTTTCACACACATAAAACAATGGGATCCAGGTTATGCATGCAAGCATGCAAGAGATAGGTTTATTTTGCAAAGAATGGTCTCCACTATGTTTATAAACTTTGTAAGGTTCAAAGTGGTCATTTTTCCAAAGTGGCAAAGTCATTTGCAAAAAGGGTTTTGTCCATAAACCATTTTTATATCCATTCATTATTTTATGTGATGGAAAACATTTTTATCAAAGCAACAACTTTATGTTTTTCACCATATAAGTTGTTGTTTTCTCAAAACATGGTGTTTAGGGTCAGTAGGTTTGGTCCAAATTATTTTCCCAAAGTTTTTACTCCAAACACATTTTCATATCAAAAAATATTATTTTTATTTGGCAAGAAATGGACTAAACCAATTAATCCATCCTAAACTTCACCAAATTCATTTTCAAAACCATGGGTTGGTTCCTAGGGTCAGTAGGTTCACAACAAACCAATTTGCCAAGGTTTCAAACTCAAAAACATTTTTGAATCATTTTTCTAATCTAAACAAGCATACAATTGTTTCTGCAAAAACAAACAATCTAAAATATACTATTTTCTAAACAAATTCCATAGTTGGCTAGGGCTTGTTCCACTGATTCCAACGGTATAAAGTTTGTAATTTTTGGACGTGTGGATCAAAAGTTATAGAAGTTTATCTAAATCAGATTCAAATCTGTTTTTAAATCTAATACTGGCCACGCGTCGCAACGCAACTGGCTGGTACCGGTTCGGCCGGATCGGCTCTACGGCGCTTTGGATCTAAATAGATCGCACGGTCCTGATCACGTACCCCTTCGGTGCTAAGTGGATCTATCGTGTTCGTCAGATCACGATCCTACGGCGCTGTTTTGCTTGACCAAACGCGAGCGGCGCCGACGATGGCTAGCGGCGGCGACGGTCAGGTGATGTCGGTGCCGGAGATACAGGAAGCTAAGAGGGAGGGGAGTATGCTCACTGAGGTCGCAAGGACGTGGTGATGATGGATGTGTGGTCGGCGTGGCAAGGGGCGCTCAGGGTTGCGGTGGATTGCTCACCGGAGTAGGGTCTAGCGATGGGTGGTTCTGTTCGCGGTCGAAGGCGACGCTGTCGATCACGAGGAGGCAAACAGAGGGTGTGGTCAGATGCAGGAGATCACAGAGAAGACACGTGCGTGAAGGAGAAAGCTTGGGGCGGTCTGGACTTACCGGAGGAGCTCGACGGAGACGAGACAGACGGTGGCGACCCTCTGTGTCGTGCTTGTCGACGCTAGGGGACGCGCGCGGGCGAGTGGAGCATACGGGCAGGTGCGCCTGGGACTGGAGAGCAAGCTTGCGTGCAGAGGGAGGTGAGGCGCGGCTGCGGTTTGTCGGAATTCACCAGAGAAGCTCGCCGGAACAGCGGCGGTGCAGGGCCAATTCGAGGCAGCCTGGTGGCGATGAGGAGTTGGCGTTTGAGCTGAATGACAGAGGGAGGAGAGGTGCTTAAGTACGCATGGTCAGGGGTGAGATTAACGCGGCCATTATTCGTGAATTTACGCGTGGATTGAATGGCAGAGAACGGCAGCGAGGTTTGGGGAGAAGGAGTCGCGCGGGTGAGGAGGATGAACAGGAGAGGTGGGGTCCAGTCATCAGTGAGGATGCGAGAAGGAAAGGAGGTCCACCGGTCAGTCTCTGCACGGGTTCGAAAATGAGTGTGAATCGTTTTCTTTCGGGGTAAAGAAAGCTGGACAAGTATTGGGCCTTGTGGGCTTTGTCGACTAGGCTGGTCCAGATTCTATTTTTTTCTTCCAAATTGTTTTTCCTTTTCTGTTTTGAAAACCAAACAACAATCAAACAAACAAAACAAATCAAACAATCATCAAACTTTTCATTTGAATTTGGTTTTGTTTAACACATAAACCAAAGTCCAAAATGAAATAATATTTTAAATATTTTTAGGTTCCATTCATTAATTAAATAAAATGGACCATGGTTTATTAATCAAATAGGGTTTGATTTATTTAATAAAATCTCTATTTGAAATCTAAATATTTTCAAAACCAAATCAGTAGGTTTTATTTGAAAATACAAAATACTTGGAAAACTTATTTTAAATAAATAAATAAGTTTTGATGTTTTGGAAATAGTAAAACCTTTATTAATAAAACTTGGATATTAAATCCTTATTAATTTATCTTAAATAAACCTTTACTATTTTTATCAAAACAAAATGTTTTATTTCAAAAGCTTGGCCAAGGTTTAATTTGGCTCTATAAAATAATCCTTATTTATAAAATTTCTATTTCTTTTGAAAACCAAATCCTTTTATTTAAAAGATCCAAAATAGTAAATCCAAAATATTTTATTTTCCTTTATTAAATGTTTACCTTTTAAATCTCTTTAGGATTGTATTTGATCCAAATTGGTTTGAAGATTTCCAATTGGATTCAAAAAGTTTCTTCTCACTCTGAAAATCAAACAAGGTTTTATTTTATTCATTTATTTTTCACATTACAAGATTTGGAAAATGTTGGGATGTGACATTTACTTACAGAAATAATGACTAAGTAATAAAAAAATGCCACATAGGCATTTCTAGCCACTTTAATAAATTAAAATAAAAGAGAAAAACCTTATTAAATTGTGACACCACATTAAATCACATTCCCATGGACTAAAATATGTGGTGATGACATGTGTCAACATGATCCCATGTTTGGTTTGGAGAATATTAAATCTTAAGTAGTTTTTCAATGAGTAGAAATTACTTTTCTAAAAATAAAAGGAATTAAACAAAGCTTTCATCTTGTAATGTTAGTGATGATGCTAGATCATCTATAGGACCCTTGTGTGTGATGAATGCAAGTAGTTAAGTATTATTTGGTGATTGTTTACCTCGTATTTATTCATAGACGCTAGTACCGACCAAGGATACAAGGAGGAAGGAGGATACTACGAAGAAGAAGCCGAGGAGAACTTCAACCACTGCTCTGCACAAGGAAAGCTAACACTTGCAAGATACTCTACTTTAGCAAGCCTTACTATACAAGTTAACCTTGCAAGACTAATACTACTAGCTGAATGTGCAAGACTAATACTACTAGTAATTGAAAGGTTAGGATTGATTATCCGCATACTGAGTATGGTGAATTCAGGATTTGTTCCTGACGGATGTATCGAATGTTGTGGTGAAAGTGTATAATCTCTGCAGAGTGTCAAACTATTCGAATAGCTGCGTCCGCGGTTACAGACAGTTGGAGTGGCCTTACTGTTCCCCTGTCAGATGTTTTTAAAATACTTGTGAAATGAATTGAGACTTTGACTTGACCACAACAGGGTTGTGATATGAAATACAAGTTTCTACTTAGGATTTATAAAATTGTGACTAGCTTCTCTTGCTTCTCAGCTTAGTAGAGATAAATCTGGCTTTTGCAAAACAACCCTAGAGCCTAGTGTCCTATTATCAAAAACCCCTTTCACTTGTTAGTATTAGTTTGCGAGTACTTAAAGAGTACTCATGGCTTTGTCCCTGGCTATTCCCGTGGCCAGACTATGAAGAGGAGTACCTGGTTGATGGACCCCAGGAAGGTTACGACAACTAGGATCATCTCCCATCGTCAGCATTGCCTGTGACCCCGAAGTTGGAGCTCCGCCTACGCTATCGTTATTATTACGTATTCCGCTGCTTGAAGTTGTATTAAGAACTGGATCATGAGATCCCTATTTGTGTAAGACCTTATGTATGGTTTGTAATGGATGATGTACTGTGGTATCCAATTCTGCTATGTCTCGCCAAAATGGTAATCCTAGGATTGCGATGTATGGCATAACAGGCATCTGGGATTAAAAATCCGGGTGTTGACAAGTTGGTATCAGAGCCATCCTGACAATAGGAGACCCTAGTTAGACTGGACGTTTGAATCAAAAATCTAGTTTCAAAACCAAAGGAAGCAAATATTTACAAAAAACTTATTCTCATTCTTACTCTTGGACTCTTTCATAAAAATTCACGCTACTCCAAAATTATTTCGAAGCTTACATCAAATTTTGCACCCTAGATCCCTATAAGTATTGTTTGGTGATTGTGTACCTCGTATTTATTCATAGACGCTAGTACCGACCAAGGATACGAGGAGGAAGGAGGATACTAGGAAGAAGAAGCCGAGGAGAACTTCAACCACTGCTCTGCACAAGGCAAGCTAACACTTGCAAGATACTCTACTTTAGCAAGCCTTACTATATAAGTTAACCTTGCAAGCCTAATACTACTAGCTGAATGTGCAAGCTTATACTTGCAATTGCGCAAGCTAATACTTACTTGCTACTATGTCAACCTTATGCCTTAAGCATATGTGATCATATCCACTTGATAAACCAATCCTAGTTTTATTTGCAAGCCCTCTACTTTATTTCTTTATCAAAGCTTTAACTTAGAGTTGACTTAAGTGACTTGTAGATTCTGGAAAGATATATTGAAGGTTGCATAAAGAGCATAAAATTTGGCATAAGATAGAAAATCTTGATGTCATCCTAAGGCATAAGATTGAATTTAGTGGAAACTCCACTAGTTTACTATCCCCCATTAGTGATTACCCCCACTTGTAGATGCTAGTACTAAGCATAAAACTTTATCAACATTAGATGGGAATACTTGGTGAAAATGGTTATGAAAATCTTAGAATGATGGATCATTCTACTGAGATGTTTTGACATGTGTTTCCGAACACCTGATGATTTTGGTGATGAAAATGATGAGGCATGAGCCTTAGCCCTTTATAAAACTGATGGTTGTCTAGATGCGATAACATTCCAATTTTATCGTACAACCACAATACCAGAAGATTGGGTGGGGCTTGACTGGAAACTTATATACCTTAGTATTAGTTCCCTCACGGCCAAGGTCTGAGCTGAGGCTACCTTGTGAAGATTGTCCACCTGTGCAGTACCCAAGATGACAGTTGGTCATGGTTGGGAGGCCAAACTCACAGGAGAGGTGCTTATACTAGGGCGTGTAATTGAAAGATTAGGATTGATTATCCGCATACTGAGTATGGTGTATTCAGGATTTGTTCCTGACGGATGTATCGAATGTTGTGGTGAAAGTGTACAATCTCTGCAGAGTGTCAAACTATTCGAATATCCACATCCGCGGTTATGGACAGTTGGAGTGGCCATACTGTTCCCCCGTCAGATGTTTTCAAAAGACTTGTGAAATGAATTGAGACTTTGACTTGACCACAACAGGGTTGTGATATGAAATACAAGTTTCTACTTAGGATTTATAAAATTGTGACTAGCTTCTCTTGCTTCTCAGCTTAGTAGAGATAAATCTGGCTTTTGCAAAACAACCCTAGAGCCTAGTGTCCTATTATCAAAAACCCCTTTCACTTGTTAGTATTAGTTTGCGAGTACTTAAAGAGTACTCTGGCTATTCCCGTGGCCAGACTATGAAGAGGAGTACCTGGAGGATGGACCCCAGGAAGGTTACGACAACTAGGATCATCTCCCATCGTCAGCATTGCCTGTGACCCCGAAGATGGAGCTTCGCCTACGCTACCGTTATTATTACGTATTCCACTTCTTGAAGTTGTATTAAGAACTAGATCATGAGATCCCTATTTGTGTAAGACCTTATGTATGGTTTGTAATGGATGATGTACTGTGGTATACAATTCTTTTATGTCTCGAAAAATGGTAATCCTGGGATTGCGATGTATGGCATAACAAGCATCTGGGATTAAAAATCCGGGTGTTGACACTTTCCTGCTTGAAATTCAATAGAAGCATAGAGAGAATCTGTTCTTGTTCTAGCTCAAAAAACCTTGGCGCACGATCAGTTTGCCCTGTTCTCCGAACAGACTCGATCATTGGAGCAAGAAAAACTGATGATCAAGTCTACTTCTATGTGAATACCTCATCCGTATGTCAATGCCTATGTGACCCCTATATGCAACCCAAAATGCCCAAGACGCATCTAGATAATTGTGAAAATTCTAAGTTTCAAAAGAAAAGCAAGACAATCTGCTGCACTTGATCAAAACAAGTACTCCAATTACATCACACCTAGTTGATCAAAACAAGTACTCCAATTACGGTATTCTAGGGTGAACACCGACGGTCGATGAGCAACCAGGTGCGACATCGGCACCGGTAGGAGCCACTGCAGCTCATCGAACGGGACACCGTCTGGCAACGAGGTGCTCTCCGGCACGCATAGCCTGGAATTTTTGAACCTTCTACCCTCAATCACGGTCAACGAACAAAACTTCACCAGGTACTGGGGCGACAAGCACGACGCCGACCTGACGCATACGATGGATACAACGTGTAGCGATTGGCGCTTATCAAATCACACAGCGAACATCATACCATCATCCCCAGATCCAATGATATCTACTGTCCATAGGACTGTTGCCGGCAGAGGATTAGAGGTGTACCTGCATGTTTTGCCGTAGCGGAAACTGCGCACCCTGATCGAGTAAGCTTCAGAGAGGTGGGCGAGGAGCACCGCTGGCGAGGCAGAGAACACGCAACCATCCTCCATGAAGTTGCATGGGCCGTGCGGGCACACGATCTTGTGGTTGTGGACCTGACGGTAGGCGACCAATGTCCTGCTACCGTCGTTGGAGCATCTGCTACCTTTTTCGCTGGTGATTCGGAGGTTCAACTCCTTGGAGCATGCGGCAAGCCGGACGGCGCTGGTAGTGTCCATACACGTAGAGATCTCGTCGAAGAAGTCGGCACCGACGTTGCTCCATCCGCTGTGCCGCCTGTTGGGCCCCGAATCCTCCATCGCGTCCCGATAGATTGGGGGCAGGGATGATCAATCTATGACTGTTGGAAGGACCGATGCTGCGAGAGAGATGGCGAGGAAAATGAGTGAAGCGCGCGTTGGAGATGATACCTAATGCTGCCTCCGGAGATGGGGAAGATGGAATGGCTCTTTGAATAAGGTTTTTTTTGTATGTTCCTTTATCGGTCTTCTGCTGCAGGACGCAACTGCATCGAGGAGACTTTAATTAGCTAGTCTAGCATGCCAATATCTATATATAGAGAGTACTAGTATTGGGTTGCACGTGCCTGGCAACTCAGAAAATGCTGCACGGAGACAACATGCTGATACGTTGAACTCCACGTCGACAGGCACGAACTGGACGCTTCCGACACTGACAGAGGGCGCATTTTATGATTTGTTACGTGACTACACTCCCGGTACATAGATATTTTAGGATGCATAAAAAATTTTACGTGACTAAACTACGGGTATATATGCTCGCGTCGGCACCCAACTCTACGTACCCGCCATCGCGCATTCCGAACAACTTCCCCGTGTAGGATGGAACTGTGTCGTGGAAGTGGCAGACCCTTGCCGATGGCTAACCGTCCTGTGTCACCTGCTCGTCGCGGCATCATTCGTGCCCGACGGCAGCCATCTGAGGCATCACGACATGTCCAACCGCGCCTAGATCCATCGACATCGGCGCTCAAGGACACCGCAACGTCGAAGCTTGTCGTACCCGCCGCGCCCGATTAGCGTGTTGCACCGGCAGAGACGGAGGAGAGCCAAGTAGCAGCCAAGAGGGAGGAGCGCCAGCGGAAGGCCTACGAGACCACCATGAAGAAGGCCAGGAGGAATAGAGGATCCAATGACGAGGACGACTCCTACTCGGTCAACGAGGAGGAGTTCATGGAGCAGTTGGAGGCAGAAGCGGAGGAGAGTGACGTCGACCCATGGGACTACGAGGAGGAGGACTTCAACGAGGAGAGGGCGCGTATCTACTAAGAGGGAGTTGCTGACAAGGAGAGGACACCGATGGCTGTGATGGCTGTGACGACGAAGACAAGTAGAGTAATGTTCTGTTGTAAGTATTGTTATATAACTGCCACGTCCTGCATTGTAATTATTGTAACTACCATGTCTTGCTACAATATTGTGTTATTGGTACTATAACTATTTCGTCTAAATATTATCACGACAAGCACGGATCCCGCCTAGAGCACGCACTCGATATTGGTTGGCAACGAAGGGATCATGTTGTGGTCATGCTCACTGCCAAAACCATGCATCCGTGTCCCTAGATAGATGGGTGGGGCAGAGATAAGGGGGCTATCCTGGCACGCCAATACGTTCTACAGTGTACTCCTGAATACTAGTATTGGTTTGCACGTGCCTTGCAACTCCGATAATGCTACAACTATATCATCACATTATGAAATTATACAGTAATATATAAAGCACATAAAATAATTATAATTTTGAGCCACATCCATAAAGTATCGGGTGTATATTTTATCCTTGTGCGCAGCGTTCATTGTGCTTCTAATCTTTCAGATGGTTAGAAATGTTGGGATTTGCTAGTATTGATACATCGTTATCCGTACTATATAATACAGTACTAAGATAAGCTAAGATAATTCTCTAATAAAATGTGGTTTTGTCACATCAGCTTAACCAAACAGTAGTGCATGAGCCTAGAATCGTTAAAGGCAAGGTTGTTTACATAGAGTACGACCCTTATTACACAAGCATTGAGGTGATTGTTTCTTAAAGTTATATGGCATGTGGTTTGTAATATCCTGTTGATGCTATAAATTTCCATAGTTTCCAAAGAAAATATAGTCAAGTAGATGGTAGTAACCAAACTGATTAGGATAAGACATAGTACCGATACAAGGACATGTTTCAAATGAGAGTGTCGAAGAAGTTGAAAGCTATGAATTATAAAAAAAACAAAATAAACAGTTCAACATGGTGGAGAACTATTTCTCTAATTGTAGTACCAAGTATTACATAGAGATTGCATCAGTACATACTGTCGCAACAGGTCTTGTTTCTTAGCTAAACATGAGGCCGGTTCCAATCAAGGGCATTCACGAAGGTTGGGATGAACCAAAGCGGATGCTTCACTATTCCTGGCCAGAAGAGAGGGTTACTAATTCCCTCCAAGACATTGACTTCAAAAGTAACATCGTAGTCTTTACCACTCAGACTAAAGCGGCATAATTCAGGCTGCCACTCCTTGGAAAGCCATGCTGCAGTTGGTAAGATGTAGACACAGTTCGTTGTCGTCAGATAATCTGAGAAAAGATCTGCACCGCCTACAGGCATGCTAATCGGATAGTTAACTCCAAGGAAAAGATAATATGATCCAAGGTCAACAATCCTTTCCCATGGATTAGCTTGATCGACCTGACCAATGTTTATTGAGAACACCAAGCAGCCAAACCCGGAAGTATAAGTGGAGATAGTGTGAACGCAGTATACAACACGAGGATGAGCAACACTAGTATGATGGCGGCAATGACAATTAAGATATATGAAGAAGCCTGGAACCATCTGCAGATCTTGCTAACCACCAAAAACCAAAAAAAAGTAGTGGTGCTCGTCTCTAGTAGTATTAAGAAATACATCCACGACAGCAGGTCACGTCAAGACTAGCGCAGGACCTTGAAAAAGGTAAAACGTGTTAACTTAAGATTCCGGCAACATGATATAGTGAATCCTACTGAAAAATTTCCTTCCAATTGAACTGCATGCAAAGTAGCTCGAACATAGGAAAAACAACTACGACCTACAATCCTACAAAGGAAACAAAGCATTATATAATAGGGAAATACCCAAAAGAACGGACTCCCTTTTTCAAATAAAGACAGGCAATTTTTCCTCGATTTATGTATAAAAGGCGAACAAAATTGACTGGTTCATTTGCAAGGAAACTTGCCAAAAACCCATGAAAATGCAGAAAACCATTGAACGGATTCTTTTGAGGAGCTTCAAGTATATCTTAAATTCCTATCGAATGAACTAAAAGACATCTGGAAAAATCTACATAATTCAATCAGATGAATCTAAGGACTGCTATAAGAATAAATCCTATATAAAATTCAGAGAGTCTAAAATAGTTACTCGTATTTTCATTTAAACGAAACATTCCCTAAGTCAATTCAGTAAAATAGCTTGGGCACATGAAGCCACTACACTACATATGCAGGAATAATTACCAGGGTCCAGAGGATCCCAAACATGAACGTTGCCATACAGAGCTATGGCGAACACCATTCCGTCATGGGTAACTCTATCATTGTAACTATATGGGCTCAGGCTATGGTTAAGAGGAAGTGGAAGAATTGTCCATCATCATAGCCCTGATGGGCAACAATTCTGAAGTCGAAGACTGCAACAAGCGAGAAATCTTTATATATCCTAGCAGCTGTGGGAACTTGGCAAATAGCAATCTTCTGCATTACAACTGAATTATTATTATCCAACAAGAACGTGGTTGGCTGGTCAGTTGCTTGGAAGGGCAATGCTAGGAGAGGAATATTGCGACCAGGGTACACATTATGAAGCTCTAGTTTGCCTCTAAACCTAGCCGTTGCAATCCAATCTCCATTGTCACCTACCCACTGCCCAGAACTATAGCCTGGTACCATAGCATCGGACGAGAACCTGTCCAACGGAGACAGCTTGCACGGGACGCTATCAATTTTGAAGTAATGCAAGAAATCTGGCGGTCCCTTTGTCAGGGGGAATGAAGAACACATGGGAGGCCAAATGGCAGTGAAGCATCCAATGTTGCACTAGCTGTCGCAGATTCAAGAAAAAGTTTGGATAAACTGATTAGGATGGCGGCTGTGATGACGTCGTATCTGGTTATGAGTTCTTCAAAGTGGCCTTCGGTAAACCGTCGAGAAACAGCTCAGAATCATGCTTCTTGCTTGCTAACGCCATCACAAGGCAACGTCTGTATTTTATTGATTGGGGTTTCGGAAGAGAGGGGTAATCAACAGCGGCAACTCCCTGACCGACACCCGGAAGAGAATCTGAAAGAGGAATATGGCGGCAGCGGCGGCGCGTGGTGTGGAAGGGGAAAATGTCGGGTATAGGGGGCTGGGGAATAGGCAAAGGGGGAAATGGCCGGATTAATGCTGCCAGTGTGCGCTCCTCTCAGCTGAATTTCGACGAGACAATGACCCGCCGACAACCTACTCCCTACTAATAGTACTAGGCGTCTAGACGGTCAGAGTAGTTAATTTGGACGTGTGTTCCACTCTTGATAGGAGACTGGCCTGACTCCTATAGATGTTCTCAATTAGTGAGCTAATGTATCTAGAAACCTTTCTAGTGTGGTTGTTCAAATAAATCAACATACTAAAAATGTGTTTAGATAGATTTACTTCACAAACCTAAAAATCTTATATTTCCAAACGGAGGGAGTAGTACAAGACTGGTGAGGTACAGGTAGTAATTAAGAAAACCGAGCTCTATATTTTCCATTCACTCCAACGGAACGTCATGTTTTAATTCCTTTGTTTTCCTGTGATTCAAACACATACTTGTTCCAAATTTCTGTATTTTTCTATTCCTATAGGATTCAAGAGGTCATTCAACTCCAATCCTATGGATTTATTATTGTTGGGTTTTGAGATTCGTGCAAATCAAACAAGCCCTTAATAGTCAAAATATTTGGGAACATGCTCTAGAGAAATGAGAGAAGATTCTAGAATGATGGACAAGTGTCTTTGAGGTTTGTGCATAAAGTTCATTGTGCTAAATACTATCAATAGAATCTTCTAGATCATAGAATGGAAAAGAAGATCCAACTACAAGCAATGTTGGGATCTGCCAATCTTTGATCCAATGGTTAGTGTTCAAAGTTCTATGTACACTAGGGCATGTTTGATTCAAAGGATTTACATATGAAACTTAAAGGATTAAATCCCATAGGAAATTTTCCTAGGGTATCCTTTGTACTAGATTGCATAGGAAATCTAACATCCACTCAAACCTCTTTTTAAGAATCCTTTGCTTTTCCTTTGATGGAATCAAGCAAACTTTCTAGCATATGGGTTCCTATAGGAATGAAGTGGGCATGACATTGCAATCCTATGTTTTTCCTATCCCCATGCTTTTCATATCCTATGAATCAAACATGCCCATATATAGTTGTAAGATGTAAGATAAGATAAGTTAAGAAAAGTCAGGCCAGGTAATTTATGGGTCCATGCAAAGCATCGTTGATTATAGAAAAGCCCATGCGCTCGAGGTAAAATCTTGGGAATTTGACATGATATGCGAATATTATATGTACATGTGTTGATCTAATGTAGGAGTACTTCGCAATGCTCAAGTTAAATTGTGACACATAAAAAACCTTTTGATGCACAAGGATTATGTAGTGTATAAGAAACAATCATTTGCTAAGATTTCGGCTAACTGAAAAATGACAATGCAATATTGAGTGAAATGCATATGTGCAGTTTCAGTCAACTTGAGCATTGCAAAGGACATTGTTCAGCCAACCAAACAACATCAATCTACACAATAACTCTACATGAGCTTTCAAAAGCAATAGAAGTCGTGGAAGGAAACAAGTTACAGACCGGTACTATTTTACGGTCTCAATCGTATAAGCACATGTTCATGCCAGCTAAAAGTGTACGAATTTAGTCAAATAGGCTCATATTTGTTTGAAATGGACTGATTTGCACTGGGATGCATGTTTTGGGACTGATTTTGTCCACTTTTCAATATATGGGACTAATTTGCACCCTGGGTGCAAGAATTTTGACTAAAAGTGTATTTACCTCGCTATTTGGCAAGAAAAACAAGTGATGCAGATCCACTAACTTGAAGAAGGAGATCATGGTCAAACTTTACAAAGTTTCGGTTTGAGGAAATGTTGGATGCATTGAGCTTTACAAAGACCAGGTGAAACCAACAATTTGCAAAAGGAGTGCAAGGAGGATCAAGTTATGAGTACCAAGAACCAATGCCTCGCTGCATCTCTTCTCGAGCAACCAGAGCCATCGTCAGCGTGATCTTGAGCCAAGAAGACAAGGCACAAACCACATGGAGGCATGTTGGTTGAACTTGTCGGTCCCTCCAATTGCAGGTTCTTGTGCAAAGCCGTTAGAAACAGGTAGACGAATACATTCCACCAGCATATATTCTCCGGAAGATAGTGATAAAGAAGCAATGTACATGAAGTCCAGCCTCCTGAACGGCTGGTTCTTGGTGTGAGGGCCATGCATCACATCATTATTCACAGACCCAATAAGGGGATGATTCAGACCAAGGAAGAGGGAAACATGCCAGAGATGTTTCGGAACCCACTCCGGTTGAGGAAGGTCGGTGTGGCCGCTGCAACAACGTTGGGATGCTAACCTCTGGAAGATATGGCACCGAAGCAATGGATACAATTTGAATGTACTACCTTAACAACTAATCGTCTCCTTAGAAGGAGTTCATTTTCCCCGGATGTGTACCCACAACAGTGTTGGCATGAAATAAGCTAGGAACCAGCGCGTGCGATCTATGCGGCCACAATCTAGGTCATCGGGATTGTCGTCGTGCTCACCCTCATCTATCACTGGCGCATTCACCTTCATAGGATCTGCATCAACATCTATCCAATCCACACAATAGACAAGAAATATGTACTATAGTAATTAGCTCTTGCTAACACATTAACAAAAGAAAGTCGAAAAAAAGAGAGCAGTAACTACAGTTTGGTACTGAGCTCACTGTTTTCGAAGGGTTGCAATGTAAAAATAGATCCATCATCCGATACAACAATAATGCCATCCGCCCACACAACGTCCACATAGCTTCTTGAGGAAAGATTAATGTGCCTAAGTACACTCGGGGATACTACTTTGCGGCCAGAAAGTTCGCAGGCGAAGGCAACGCGGGGCCCGAGTTGCGTGTAATCACCGCGATTCGAAAAGTTCGAGGGGTAATTACCGAGAGGGGCATTTCGAGTGAATGGTGGTCAAAACAAATATTTTCAAATATTATCCGTTATGTCAGGATATTCCATTACATTAGTACCTGTCGTGCCCCTGCTATGCCCCTTCTAAGCTACCGTCCACGTGCCACATGGGAAAATCCATTTATGTACTTTCCTAACCCCCGACACTGAATCTGGCGGTGGCGGCGGTCCTTTTCCCCCCCTCCTACACTGAATCCGCTTCAGCAGCGGCGACGGTCGTTTTTCTGTACTTTCCCCGCCCCTTCCCCTCCCACCCAACCACACACACACACTGAATCCGGAGGCGGCATGTCAAGCGAGGCCAAGGTGGTAGCTACGTCGGCGACTGATTCCACTTCTTCGGAGCCAGCGTCTCAGGCACAACGCCAGACAAGCGAAGCAGCGGCGGGGAGGAGGTCATCTAGAAGTCTACTAATAGGGTACCTACGAGCAGCGGTTTGAAGATAAAATCTAGGCCGGCGGCGGAGTCTTCGGCTGTAGTGTGGGGTCGTGAAACCCAGATCTCGAAGAAAACCACCCGGGAGAAGAGCGAGAGGTGAATTTTTCTTATCTGTGCCTTGTCTTGCAAATAGATTAGTTACTACAAAGTAGTGTCGAATGAGCTGAAAGGTCCCCTTTTTAATCAAATTAGGAACAACTTCGATGCAGTGGACCTATATGATTTCATGGTTCATGTCTGCCAGTACACTACAAAACTAGATTTTGGTTGCGAGAGGGTTGTGTCAGGCAGGATGTGCGTCTTCTTATCGACTACAAAGAGGTTGTGTCTGTTTCACAGCTAATAGATATGCTTCATTCTAGAATTCCTTGGGGATCCAGACAGAGGGAAAAATTGGTGTGGCGTAACATGAGTGATACCTATGTGCAAATTGAGCACTCCCATGAGCTTCAGATGCTTTGGGGGTGTTATGCAACTGATCTTCAGGTGAAAGTTGAAGCGATGATTGATGATATGCATGCAGATGCTGGAGATCTTGCTGCCAGAGCTTCTGCTGCTTGAGTTTACGGACCACCAAATGCTGATCAAGCTAAGTTCAATATACACCTGGAGGTGGATTCATACACAGCAAAACTTGATGGCGGAGTTAGTAAGCAAATTTCTTCATGTACTCTAGAGATAGACGTTGATTCCAAAAACATAACTCTTGTTAAACTGAGAGAGATGATTGGTAAGGAAATCAGTATTGGACCTAAGCAGATGGCACGACTCTAGTGGTGGCATCATTAGAAGCAGGAGTTCATAGAGGTTTTGGATACCGATGATCTGATGCAGATTATGCGACGAAAGAACCAAAACAGGAGGCTGTTCTTCCTTGCTGCCATTTCTGATGTTGTTAGACAGGTTGTAGTGGATGCAGAGCCTCCTTCTGTGGCTGAACAGAACGAGCGGTAGACGTTGATCAGATCTGATGAGAGCTTCTACCCAGGGCTTGTCAGATAGACCGCAGGGCTCCCCTGCCTGTATTTGTAACAAAGATTGTTGTTGCTTTGAAACTATGTTGATGTGGTCGTGTTTGTTCACAGATTCCAATCCGATGTTCTGTGAGATGTTGAGATTTTCGGACATATCACTCGATGGAAGCATCGTTGTTGTAATAATACACAAGTACATTGTGGTTGACATGATTGTGTTTGCTGAGATGATGTGATAAATTTGTTTCTGAGATTATTATTGTTGAGAGATTGTAATATAATGTGCTGTGAGCTATTGGGATTTTGGGACATATCATTCATTGAAACCATCACTGAACAAGGTGATATATAAGTACCTGATTATGATGTAATATAATGCTCTATGGGGTCAATAAAAAACTTACTAAGTAGGAGACAGTGATCTATTGAACGCACATGTCTAGGATTTAGGAATAAGGGTTAAGGGGTTAGTACAATAAACAGTTCATTAGACCCTAAACCATAAACCATAATCCTATATTGTTTGGTACATAAGATTATGTATGTTGCTATAAGTCAAACAGATTGGGAAGGAGGAAGTACATGATTAATATTACAAATTAAAATGAAGGAAGAGAAAAACTATTAGATATGAGATAGTAATCCAGCCACGGGACATTGTATCAATTAAACCATTGTAGCATGCCAATTTAGTCAATGCTGAAACATTGACGCACTTCACTTTCCCCACTCCTTCTATCTCCACTCACTACCCTCCTCTCTCTCTCTCCTCACCATCGTCGCGGCCGCATTCGGCATGCCGCCCTGGAACGACGAGGAAGACCAGTCGAGCAGCAACAACTTTCTCTCTGACATCGAGTCTTCCCTCCCCGATGTGATTTCCTCTATTTTCCCGAAAATGGTTAGGCATTGGTAATTAACTTGACCCAAGACTTTAAATGTGCATGCAATCGTGTTTATTTCTAGCTTTTCGTTCCCTTATAGGTACCACTCATGATCTTCCGACGACGATTGGGAGGGCCTAGATCTCGATTGGGAAGTACCATGTGACCATGGGCTAAAACTAAGGAAATATGTTGCATTTGAAGGTAGTAACACTGGAAGAAGGTTTTTAGGTTGTACAAAATCAGGTTTGCTTTTGTTATGTACAATGGAGACATGAAGAAAATTGTATAGTGTTATGTTGATAATTAGGTCCCGTGTTTTTTAGGTTGGACCAGTCTATAAAGCAGTAGAGTGGATGGATCTTGAGTGGCCAGACGCACTTAAGAAATGTTTGGCCCAGTTGTGGGATATGTATGAGCTCGAAAGGTCGGGGAGATTTAAAGATGCCCGTGATGCAGCAGCAGAAAATTACAAGCTCTTGGTAGGAAATAAGGAGCTAGAACAGGAAATCAAGTATTTGCGGTCAGAACTAAATGACACAATCAATGGGATCTTGGTGGTGGGAACTGCACGGAAGATTCAGAAGGCGGAAAAGGAGAGGGACCAGCTCATGAAAGAGAATAAGAAGCTAGAGTACTGCATTGTGGAGCTGTTGAAGGATTTGAAGATGGAGCGCAAGGTGAACAAGGACAAGCTACAGATGATCAAGGAAATTTTAGATGAATAATTTGTGTCGTGGAAATATCTAAACTAGTTAACTGTAAGACTTGCAGTTGTGATATCTTGACTAATCCAAACTCAATCCTTGAGCAAAATAACCTTTCAGAAGAAAGCATAGTTTGCATAGAGAGAGGTCCATGTTTACAAAATCACTACTACACATGGATAAAACACGATTTGGTCCGTCAGAACACATAGTTTGCAAAGTAACTTAAGAGGAACTTATAGTTTGCACTGAGCCTGGCGCGGAGATGGTCGTGTTCCTTTTTGAGAAGCTCCAATTCAAGGGTTCGTTCGATCAGGTCTGCTTTGGTTTTTACCTGCTCCCTCAGTACTTGGACGTGCGCCTCCCGCTGGTTCAAGCGATCCGTATGGGAAGCGACAAGATTATCAGTCAGCTTAAGATTATCCACCATGAGATTCTTGATGATGTCCTCCTTTGCACGCGCTGAGGCGATACTTTTCTCGTGAAGTTCCTTTCAGCCGGCGATGTCCACCTTCAGACTGTGGCACTTGTCATAAAGGATGGTGACTTCTTCTCTCAGATGGTCATGAGACACTTTCTGAAAATTCTACTTCTCCAGTTGGATACCATCTTGTCCTTTAGCCAGGTCAACAATTCTGGGTTTAGCTTTTGCCTCTTTTGCTGCAACAAAAATATGTGGTTAGTTTCCACAATTTAAACAATTAACTAGTGTCAAAGTCATAATTTGAAGGACAGAGCAATCAATGATTGTACAAATTTAACAGAATCAACTAGTGGCACAATCCAAATTCCAGAGATAATGTCAGAGCAATATAGGCTTTTCCCAATTCAACTAGATAAACTAGTGGCATACTTCTAATTTATATGACTGAGCAATATACCATTTTTCCAATTCAACAGGATAAATTAATGGCATAGTCCTAATTTCAATTTCAGAGCAATATGGCCTTTTTCCCCAATTCAACAGTATAAAGTAGTGGCATCGTCCTAATTTCCATTTCAGACCAATATAGCCTTTTTCCCAATTCAAAAGGATAAAGTAGTGGCACATTCCTAATTTAAATTTTAGATCAATAAAGCCTATTTTTTCCAATTCAACATGATAAAGTAGTGGCACAGTCCTAATTTCAATTTCAGAGAAACAAAGCATATTTTTCCCAATTAAACAGGAGAAAGTAGTGGCACAGTCCTAATTTCAATTTCAAAGCAACGTGGGACTATACCCAACTAAGGATGTTGTGGGTTTTTCCAATGTAACCAAATAGTTGTGGCATAGTCATAATCCAATTCCAAGCTCAGATACATAATGGAAAGAAAGGATGATGACAATTCATGAGAACACAAACCCATAATTAAGTTGACATGCAAGTAAGATAAACAGAGAAATAAGGAGTTTCTCCAAGATTTATTAATTGCACAATATGTATAAATTACAAAAGCAACAGAGAATGAACTGAGATTCCTGCCCCCCACCCCTCGCCCCTACTCTGAATCTGAATTGGGCATTGCCGTTGGCTCCCCGTTCTCCTTGTTTGGATTGTTGGGCATGGTGAGACCTCGGCCCATGTCCTCCTTCATCTGTCTCAATGCATCTAGACAACGGTCCCTGTCATTGTAGGCTTCGATGGAAGCCTTTGCTTCGATGATGCATTCTCTGCATGTCTCGGTGGCTTCGTCCAGCAGGAGGACGCATCTATACTAGAGATTCTTCTGGTCACGCAAGAGCTTCATAATTAAGTTAATGGCTAGGTCTTGTTTGGACAGGCTCTGTGTGATCACCTTCTGTAGCTCGTCGATCACCCTATGCATCTCGTTGCGCTCTGTTTCGAGCCTCCTGATGGTAAGTGAAAAATCAAGCGTGATCTCCTTCTCCAGAGACAAACACCTTCGCTTGTTGGTTGTCTATCTTCTGTAGAGAAAATTTGCCTGGGTTAGGGAGCGTGCACCCTGTAGTTGGTTGTCTATCTTGGCATTGATCGCGGCCACCTTGTCATGGCAATCGTTCTTCTCTTGCTGCATCGTTCATGTTATTTAAAATAGGCACTCTATAATTATACTGCATGTTCTAGGGAAGCATAATATTCAAGTCACAAAAACCCCAAATGTGTCTACGAAGATTCAGCGTGGTCCCTACTTGGAGGATACTTGCGGGCAGACACGATAATATATCCACATTTAGAATCTCAAAAATAAAACCAAATGCATGTTAGGACTTCCTACCTCGGTAAGCGGGGAACAGTGCTGAACGGGTCCTACGCCGTCGCCATCATGTTGGTTTTATTATCCACGACCATCCTGGAATATGTAGCAGAGTAAGAAGAAGAAGGAGAAGAAGAAGAGGACTGTATCAGGAGGAGCCCTGGCCTGCTGCAACATTTATCGCCACCGCTGCCATTGTGCTGCTTTCACGGTCCACAGCCGCCCTAGAATATGTAGCATAGTACCGGGAGAAGCCCTGGCCTACTGCAACATGCAGCGCCGCCGCCGCCATCGTGCTGCTTTTAGGTTCCACGGCCGCCCTGGAATATGTAGCATAGTAATAATAATAATAATAATAATAATAAGAAGAAGAAGTAGACATAGAATAAGAAGAGGAAGAAAATAATAAGAAGAAGAAGACTGTACCGGGAGGAGCCCTGGCCTGCTGCAACATGCAGCACCGCCGCCACCATCGTGCTGCTTTCAGGGTCCACGGCCGCCCTGAAATATGTAGCGTAGTAATAAGAAGAAGAATAAGAAGTAGACATAGAAGAACAAGAAGACTATACCGGGAGGAGCCCTAGCCTTCTACAACATGCATCGCCGCCACCACCATCGTGCTGCTTTCAGGGTCCATGGACGCCTGGATAATGTAGCATAGTAATAATAATAATAAGAAGTAGACATAGAAGAAGAAGAAGACTGTACCGGGAGGAGCCCTGGCCTGCTGCAACATGCAGCGCCGCCGTCATCATGCTTCTTTCAGGGTCCATGGCCGCCCTGGAATATGTAGCATCATAATAATAATAAGAAGAAGTAGACATAGAAGAAGAAAACAGAGAAGAAGAACAAGACTGTACCGGGAGAGGCAGGAGTCCCAGCCTGCTGATACATTCAACGCCATTGCTGGGAGATATTGGGTCTCCGTGCAAGGGGGACTGAGCAGCTGATTGAGCAGTAAGTCCAAGGTGGCGATTTCTCTCCATTCTCTCTGCATGCACGGTCGATCTGCCTCTACCTCTACCTCTCCTCCGGGGAGCCATGGCTAATGCAGATGGAGGAAGGTGGGGGCAGGAGGAAGAAGAAAGTGGTGTGCGGGGGAGAATGGTCAAAGAGTCCAGTCCGTGGGACAGTCTTATACAAGACCACAATTTACTCCGGGTCTATCTCAACCTACATCCACCGTTCATTTTTTAATCGATGGCCTATGTCGCTTCCTTCTCAAAGAAGCGTGATTGGCAGACCCTGGGAATAAAACCCCAAAGTCCACACGATGGGACTCGATTGGACTTGCTTTAATGAGATGGACGGTTCAACGGGGGATTCGACGCGCGCTGCCTAGTTTCCCGTGGATATGGGTGGGACTACGAGGGAGGAGTAATTACGGGTTGCACGTCCAGCGTGCGTGCGTGCATGCTCAAGGGCTTTTCACGATGCTCGCAACTACTGCATGGACTGAACATGATGGAACGTTCAACTCCACGTCGACATGCACGCACTGGACACTTCCCGACGCTGCCACACAGCGCATTTTGTGGTTTTTTACATGAAAACACTCCCAGTACGTAGATATTTTATGATGTAGCACAATTTTTACGTGAATATACTATGAGATGCTCCTAGCACGCTAGGATCGGCACCCGACTCTACGTACCCGCAATCGCTCATTTCCGAACAACTTCCTCATGCAGCATGGAACCGTGCCATGGCAATGGTAGATCCTTGCCGGTTTTTGATTGTCCTGCGTCACCTGCTCGTCGCGGCATATTTCGTGCACGCCGACACCCATCTGAGGCACCACGATGTGTCCAGCCGCACCTGGATCCATCGACATCGGTGCTCAAGGACACTGCAACATCGAATCTTGTCGTACCCGCCACACCCGAGAAGCGCGTTGCATCGGCAGCCGAGACGGGGGAGCGCCAGAGGAAAGCATGCGAGACCACCATGAAGAAGGGCATAAGGAATAGAGGAGCCAGCGACGAGTATGACTCCGACTCGGTCAACGAGGAGGCGTTCATGGAGCAGTTGCAGGCAAAGCGGAGGAGAGTGACGTCGACCCGTGGGCCTACGAGGAGGAGGAGAACTCCTACAAGGAGAGGGAACACATATACGAGGAGGGAGTTGCTGACGAGTCATCGGAGGACACCGTCGTCACCACCGATGATGATGACGATGAGTAATGTTCTGTTGTTAGTATTGTTATTATTACATATTTAACTGCCATGTCCTGCATTGTAATTGTTGTAACTACCATATCGTGTGTAATAATACTGGGATGTTACTACTATAACAATTTCGTGTGGCCGTTGGATCAAAGAGGATCAACGGTTGGCTGCACGATCCGCGTGACAACTATCTAACCAATCACGGTGTGCTGCTTTCTGCATGAGCTATAATAAGGGATTTTATGTGTATTCGTGACTAGCATAGAGGGAAAATCTGAGTAAACACGGCTTCTAACCCTAGATCCCCCCTCGCTGCCCAGAACATAGAACCACTCCATGGTTTGATCCCAAACCCGGCACCTAGCTCCCTCTCGGCATCGCAAGCGACTTCTCCAACTAGAGATTTCGTGGTGCTTTGGAGAAATCTCGACTTTTCATTTTCTGGACCCGAAAAAACGGAGTTTTCACAAAGGAGTTGCAAGATTAGGGCGCACCCATGGGCCAGAGGAAATTTCCACGCATGCTACACCATGGTGCATGGCCATTCCCGGGAGGTCGGTATTTATCTCGTTGTGCAGGCATGTACTGTATTTTTTCCGAGTTACGGTCTGGTAAATGCGGTTTCTAACTATATATACCCTATAAGACACTCTAAATTTTAGGATAAAAATGGTTTGGGTGCCCCATGGGGTACCTAGGCTGGATGTATGCCTGGGTCCAAGATTCCACTGACAGTCACGTTGCCACGACCGCCGGCGGGTTTTGCCGTTTTCTTGGGAAGCACCAAACAAATCTAAAAAAAACGTGAAACCGACTCCTGGATCCCTTGCATGTGACCCACTGCCCACATAAAATCATAGGCAGGGCATACCAGGTCATTTGCCACCCAAGGCACCATCAGGATGTCTATCGAGTGTGAGTAAACATGGCTTCCAACCCTAGACCCCCCTTGCTGCCCAGAACATGGAACCACTCCATGGATTGAGCCCAAACCCGGCACCTAGCTCTCTCTCGGCATCGCAAGCGACTTCTCCAACTAGAGATTTCGTGGTGCTTTGGAGAAATCTCGACTTTCCATTTTCTGGACCCGAATAACCGAAGTTTTCCCAAAGGAGGTGCAAGATTAGGGCACACCCAGGGGCCCGAGGAAATTTCCACGCATGTTACACCATGGTGCATGGACATTCTCAGGAGGCGGGTATTTATCTCGTGGTGCAGGCGTGCACTGTTTTTTCCGAGTTACGGACCGGTAAATGCGCTTTATAACTGTATGTACCCTATAAGACACGCTCAATTTTCGGGGAAAAATGGTTTGGGGTGCCCCATGGGGTAACTTGTTGTAATTATGCCCTAGAGGCAATAATAAAGATGTTATTATTATAATTCTTGTTCATAATAAAGTTTATATTCCATGCTAGAATTGTATTAAGCAGAAACTTTGATACTTGTGTGGTTTATGAACAACGTCGTGTCCCTAGTACGCCTCTATGGACTAGCTCATTGATTAATGATGGTTAAGGTTTCCTAACCATAGACATGAGTTGTCGATTAATAATGAGATCATATCATTGGGAGAATGATATGATGGACATACCCAAATCAAACAGAGCAATTAGATCGTGTCATCGTGTTCATCTTTGCGAAGCTTTTTCTTATGTCAAATATTGTATTCCTTAGACCATGAGATAATGCAACTCCCTGGTATCAGAAGAAAGCTTTGAGGTCCTCAAACGTCATCCTATGAGAGGGTGATCATAAAGGTGTCTCTCAGGTGATCGGAAAGTACTTGTTGGGTTGTATGTATCGAGATGGGATTTGTCCCTCCCAAGTCAGAGAGATATACTTTGGGCCCACTCGGTAATCGATATCAACACCGCTTGAAAGCACGTGGCTAAGGAGTTAATCACAAAGTGATATCGGATTATGGAACGAGTAAAGTACTTGCTGTGAACGAGATTGAACTAGGTATGCCAATACCGACGATCGAATCTTGGGCAAGTAAAATATCGCATGACGAAGGGAATATATATATGGGATTAATTGAATCCTGACATCGTGGTTCATCCGATATGATCATCAATGAATGTGTGGGAGTCAATATGGGTTTCCAGACCCCGCTGTTGATTATTAATAGAAGATCATGTCTGCATATTCTCGAACCCGTAGGGTCACACACTTAACGTGTCTCGACGCTAGGATAGAATGGATAATTGGTTTATGAGTTTTTGTTCGGAGTCTCGGATGAGATCCAGGACGTCACGAGAGGTTCCGGAATGGTCCGGAGAATAAGATTCATTTAAGGCAATGCAGTTTTTGGATTTCAGAATTGTTTCGGATTGTTTGGTATTTTACCGGAAGCTTCTAAAACCTTCCGGAGTGGGACCAACGTGGCCCCACTTGTCGGGAGGGGGCGTGGGCCTACGAGGGAGTGCCCTGGCCGCATCGGGCCAGGGGCACAAGGCCCCATAGGCCCCATAAGCCCTAGGGGAATGCCTAGGGAGAGCTTCTAGAAGGAGCGGGAAAACTTGCCCCCCCACTCCAACCCTTGGGGCCGCCGCCCTAGGGCTTGGAGGAGGGGCCAAGGGGGCCGGCCAGCCCCCTATATATAGAGGGCAGGGGCGCAGCCCTCCTCCCCCACTCCTTCAACCCTAGCCGCCATACTGCTGCCCTCCAGATCTCTCTCTCTCTCTCGACTGCGCGTAGGCGAAGCCCTTCCGCAGAAACTCTCCACCTTTGCACCACGCAGTCGTGTTGTAGATCCAATCTATCTCTCCACCCCACTTGCTAGACCGAGGAAGGAGGAGACGTCGAGGTGCCGTACGTGTGCATCTCTTGGAGGCATCGCCACTTGCGGTGTTGGATCGGATCGGATCGCGAGGTGGAGAAGCTAGTACGACTACATCAACCACGTTCCATTGAACGTTCCGCTGTGCGAATCTTCAAGGGTATGAAGATCTCATCTATCCCCCCTCGTTGTTTGATTTAGATCTTGGCTTTCCCGTTCGCATCCGTAGAAAATTTTGATTTACTATGCTGCGAAATCCTTCAGTGGTATCAGAGCTAGATCTATGCGTAGGTGTGTTTCACGAGTAGAACGCAACATGCTTGTTGTGGGAGTTGATGTTTTATGTTGCAAGCCTCTTGTTTGTGTAACTCTTATGACGCGGGATAGTGAGATCGAAGCGGTCCAGGCCAACTTTATGCGATCTCGTTCGCGAGACCGGCTCCGCACTTGACGTGTGGCTTGTTCCACACATGCGGCTGGTGGATGCCAGTTTCTCTCACTATAGTTGTCATGGGATTTACACCGGATGTTGGCAACCATAATATCACCGTTGTGGCTTTCTGTAGGTAAGAATCGTTCTTAGCTTGTTACTCCCATAAGCCACGTAAAACATGCAACAACAAAGTAGAGGCGTCTACCTTGTTTTTGCAGGGAGTGTTTCTGTGATATGGTATGGCCCAAGATGTGATGTGTATGTTGTATGCAATGATCATGTTTTGTAATGTTTCATGACTTGCATGTCGATGAGTAAACAACCGGCAGGAGCCATATGGTTGTCTTTATAATTGTGTATGACCTGTGTGTCAACTTCTTATACGCCATGTAATAGCTTTACTTTATCGCTAAGTAGTTAGCAATAGTTGTAGTTGCTATTCGTGGTGGAGGCAATCATGGTGGAGTGATGGAGATCATGCTGGCACGCACAAGATGGAGAACATTCCGCGGAGATTGGCTATACCATATCACATAAAATTATATGCATGTGATGTTTTTCCTTTTATGTATCTTATTATGCCTAGATCGTGACGGTAGCATTATAAGATGATTCCTCACTTAAAGATCAAGATAAAACTGTGTTCTCCCCATGTATGCACCGTTGTGAAAGTTCGTCGTGTTCAAGCATCACGTGATGATCGGGTGCTATAAACTCTACATTCACATACAACGGGTGCAAGCCAGTTTTGCACACGCGGAAATACTTGGGTTTGACTTGACGAGCCTAGCATGTATAGACATGGCCTCGGAACACACGAACCGAAAGGTTAAGCATGATTCATATGAATGATATGATCGACACTTTGTTGTCCACCATTGAAACCACATCTCTTCTCGTGAAGATCGGATTAGGTGTAGTGAATTTGGATCATGTTCACTAAACAACTTGAGGGATGTTGAATTTAGTGGGAGTTCATATAGTAATTTGATTAAGTTGAACTAGTTATCATGAACATAGTCTAAATTGTACTTGCAAATTTTGTAGATCAAATGGCTAAGTCCAACTTCAACGTTTTTGCTGAGAAAGAAAAGCTTAAGAATAATGGGTCTAACTTCACCAACTGGTTCCGTAATCTGAGAATCATTCTCTCTGGCGGACAAAAGGACTATGTCCTTGAGAAAGCGCTAGGTGACGCCCCTGCTGTAGATGCGCCGGCTGATGAGAAAGCTGTTTATCAGTCGCGCAAGGATGATTACGGTGTGATTAAGAGCACCATGTTGTTTGCTATGGAATCGGACCTTCAAAATCGTTTTGAGGAGTTCGCCGGTCCCTTTGAGATTCTTGAGGAACTGAAAACTATGTTTTAGACTCAGGCCCGTTCTGAGAGATATGAGATCTCTGAGAAATTCTTTAACTGCAAGATGGAGGAAGGGAGTTCCGTTAGTGAGCACGCCATTAAGATGTCGGGCTACACTCAACTCCTTGAGCAACTGGACTGCAAGATTCCAGAGGAGCTCAAGATTGACAGAGTTCTGCAATCACTCCCTCCTAGCTACAAAGGTTTTGTAGTTACTCATAATCAGATTGGTTCCACTGATACGATCACTGAGCTCTTCGCTAAGCTGAAAGCTGCGGAGGTGGACATCAAGAAAGATAATCATGTGTTGATGGTCAACAAGCCCCCTAGCTTTAAGAAAGGTAAGGGTGCAAAGAAGCCCTTCAAGAAGGGCAGCGGCAAGCGCGTATCCCCTGCTGAGAAGAAGCTCAAGTCTGGACCTAAGCCGGACACTGAGTGCTTCTATTGCAAGGACAAGGGTCACTGGAAGCGCAACTGTCCGAAGTACTTAGCGGACAAGAAGGTTGGCACCATTAAAGGTATATTTGATATACATGTTATTGATGTTTACCTTACTAGCGCTCGTTGTAGTGCCTGGGTATTTGACACTGGTTCAGTTGCTAATATTTGTAACTCGAAACAGGAGCTACGGAATAGACGGCGACTAGCAAGGGATGAGGTGACGATGCGCGTTGGCAACAGATCAAGAGTTGATGTGATGGCCGTCGGCACGCTCTCCTTAGTTTTACCTTCGGGATAAGTTTTAAACCTTAAAAAGTGTTATTATGTGCCTGCGTTGAGCATGAACATTATATCTGGATCGTGTTTATTGCAAGACGGTTATTCATTTAAATCGGAGAATAATGGTTGTTCTATTTATATGAGTAACATCTTTTATGGTCATGCACCTGCTATGAATGGTTTATTTCTTCTGAATCTCGAAAGCAATGAAACACACATCCATAACATTGAGGCTAAGAGATGCAAGGTAGATAGTGATAATACGACTTATTTGTGGCACTGCCGTCTAGGTCATATTGGTGTAAAACGCATGGAGAAACTCCATTCTGATGGACTTTTGGAGTCTCTTGATTTTGAATCATTTGACACGTGCGAGCCATGCCTCATGGGCAATATGATCAAAACCCCGTTCTCCGGAATAATGGAGCGAGCAACGGACTTGTTGGAAATCATACATACCGATGTATGCGGACCAACGAGTGTTTCGACTCGCGGTGGTTATCGCTATTTTCTCACTTTTACTGATGACTTAAGTAGATATGGGTATATCTATTTAATGAAACATAAATCTGAAACATTTGAAAAGTTCAAAGAATTTCAGAACGAAGTGGAAAACCATTGTAACAGGAAAATTAAATTTATACGATCCAATGGTGGAGGTGAATATTTGAGTTATGATTTTCTCTCGCATCTTAAAGCAAGTGGAATCGTTTCGCAACTCACGCCACCCAGAACACCACAACGCAATGGTGTGTCTGAACGCCGGAATCGAACTTTATTGGATATGGTGCGATCGATGATGTCTCTCACAGATTTTCCATTATCATTTTGGGGTTATCATTAGAAACCGCTGCATTCACTTTAAATAGGGCACCATCTAAATCCGTTGAGACGACACCGTATGAACTGTGGTTTGGTGCTAAACCTAAGTTGTCGTTTCTTAAAGTTTGGGGATGCGAAGCTTACATCAAGAAGTTGATGCCGGACAAGCTCGAACCCAAAGCGGAGAAATGCGTCTTCATAGGATGCCCTAAGGAAATGATTGGGTATACCTTCTATCACAGATCAGAAGGAAAAGTGTTTGTCGCAAAGAACGAATCCTTTCTTGAGAAGGAGTTTCTCTCGAAAGAGGTGAGTGGGAGGAAAGTAGAGCTAGACGAGGTTATTGAACCTTCTCTTGAGTTGGAGAGTAGCGCAGCAACTGAAATTGTTCCAGTACCGTCTGCACCAACAATAGAGGAAGCTAATGACAAGGATCATGAAGCTTCGGACGATGCTACTACTGAACGTCGCAGGTCAACAAGGTCACGTGCCCCTCCCGATTGGTACGGCAACCCTGTCTTAACTGTCTTGTTAGTAGACAACAGTGAACCTGCGAACTATGAGGAAGCGATGATGAGCCCAGACTCTGAGAAATGGCTAGAGGCCATGAAATCCGAATTGGGATCCATGAGCGAAAACCAAGTATGGACTTTGGTGGACCCTCCTAGCGGCCGAAAGGCCGTTGAGTGCAAATGGATTTTCAAGAAGAAAACGGACGCGGATGGTAATGTTACTATCTATAAAGCACGGCTTCTCGTGAAAGGTTTTCGACAAGTTCAAGGTGTTGACTACGATGAGACTTTCTCTCCCGTAGCAATGTTTAAGTCCATTCGGATTTTATTAGCAATTGCTGCATTTCATGATTATGAAATATGGCAGATGGATGTCAAGACTGCGTTCCTCAATGGCAACATTGATGAAGAGTTGTATATGATGCAACCCGAAGGTTTTGTCGATCATAAGGATGCTGATAAGGTGTGCAAACTTCAGCGTTCCATTTATGGACTGAAGCAAGCATCTCGGAGTTGGAACCTTCGTTTTGATCAAGTGATCAAGAGCTTTGGATTTGTTCCAAATTGCTACGAAGATTGTATCTACAAGAAAGTGACTGGGATCTCAGTGACATTTTTAGTACTATATGTGGATGACATATTGATTATTGGAAATGACATTGATATGCTTAATGATGTGAAGAGTTATTTGAACAAATGTTTTTCAATGAAAGACCTAGGGGAAGCTGCTTATATATTCGGCATCAAAATTTATAGAGATAGACAAAGACGCCTGATAGCTTTAAGCCAAAGTACATACCTAGACAAAGTTCTGAAAAGGTTCAGAATGGATAAGGCAAAGAAAGGTTAAGTGCCTATGTTGTCAGGTAAGATATTGAGCAGGGCTCAGTGTCCATCTATGGTAAACGATAGAGAAGCTATGAGCAAAGTGCCTTATGCCTCGGCCATAGGATCTATCATGTATGCCATGCTATGTACTAGACCGGATGTGTCTAATGCTCTTAGTTTGACGAGAAGATACCAAAGTGATCCAGGAGTGGAACACTGGACAGCCGTGAAGAACATCCTAAAGTATCTAAATAGGACTAAAGAAATGTTCTTAGTCTATGGAGGTGATGAACATCTCGTCGTAAAAGGTTACATCGACGCTAGTTTCGACACCGACAAGGATGATTCTAAATCTCAGATAGGATATGTTTATATTTTGAATGGAGAAGCTGTGAGCTGGAGAAGCTGCAAGCAAAGCGTGATCGCGGGATCTACAGTAGAAGCGGAATAAATGGCTGCTGCAGAAGCGTCAAGTGAAGGAGTTTGGATCAGGAACTTCATCACTGAGCTTGGTGTGGTTCCAAGTGCCTTGGACCCACTAGAGATATCGTGTGACAACACTGGCGCCATAGCACTGGCTAAGGAACCAAGATATCATCCAAAGACTAAGCATATAAACCGCAAGTTTCATATAATTCGAGATTATATAACAGATGGAAATCTGAAGATTAGCAAAGTACATACGGATCTGAATGTCGCAGATCCGTTAACTAAACCTCTTCCACGAGCAAAACATGATCAGCACCTTAGTGCCATGGGTGTTAGATTGTTGCCAGATGTAAACTAGATTATTGACTAGTGCAAGTGGGAGACTGTTGGAATTATGCCCTAGAGGCAATAATAGAGATGTTATTATTATAATTCTTGTTCATGATAAAGTTTATATTCCATGCTATAATTGTATTAAGCGGAAACTTTGATACTTGTGTGGTTTATGAACAACGCCGTGTCCCTAGTACGCCTCTATGGACTAGCTCATTGATTAATGATGGTTAAGGTTTCCTAACCATAGACATGAGTTGTCGATTAATAATGAGATTATATCATTGGGAGAATGATATGATGGACAGACCCAAATCAAGCAGAGCAATTAGATCATGTCATTGTGTTCATCTTTGCGAAGCTTTTTCTTATGTCAAATATTGTATTCCTTAGAACATGAGATAATGCAACTCCCTGGTATCGAAAGAAAGCTTTGAGGTCATCAAACGTCATCCTATGAGAGGGTGATCATAAAGGTGTCTCTCAGGTGATCGGAAAGTACTTGTTGGGTTGTATGTATCGAGATGGGATTTGTCCCTCCCAAGTCGGAGAGATATACTTCGGGCCCACTCGTTAATCAATATCAACACCGCTTGCAAGCACGTGGCTAAGGAGTTAATCACAAAGTGATATTGGATTACGGAACGAGTAAAGTACTTGCTGTGAACGAGATTGAACTAGGTATGCCGATACCAACGATCGAATCTCGGGCAAGTAAAATATCGCGTGACGAAGGGAATATATATATGGGATTAATTGAATCCTGTCATCGTGGTTCATCTGATATGATCATCGATGAATGTGTGGGAGTCAATATGGGTTTCCAGACCCCGCTGTTGATTATTGATAGAAGATCATGTCTACATATTCTCGAACCCGTAGGGTCACACACTTAACGTGTCTCGACGCTAGGACAGAATGGATAATTGATTTATGAGTTTTTGTTCGGAGTCTCGGATGAGATCCAGGACGTCACGAGAGGTTTCGGAATGGTCCGGAGAATAAGATTCATATAAGGGAAAGCAGTTTTTGGATTTCGGAATTGTTTCAGATTGTTCGGTATTGTACCGGAAGCTTCTAGAACCTTCCGGAGTGGGACCAACGTGGCCCCACTTGTCGGGAGGGGCCGTGGGACTACGAGGGAGTGCCCTGGCTGCATTGGGCCAGGGGAACAAGGCCCCATAGGCTCAGCCGGCCAAGCCCTAGGGGAAACCCTAGGGAGAGCTTCTAGAAGGAGGGGGAAAACTTGCCCCCACTCCAACCCTTGGGGCTGCCGCCCTAGGGCTTGGAGGAGAGGCCAAGGGGGTCGGGCAGCCCCCTATATATAGAGGGCAGGGGCGTAGCCCTCCTCCCCCACTCCTTCAACCCTAGCCGGCATACTACTACCCTCCAGATCTCTCTCTCTCTCTCTCTCTCTCTCTCTCTCTCTCTCTCTCTCTCCCGACCGCGCGTAGGTGAAGCCCTGCCGCAGAAACTCTCCAGCTTCGCACCACGCCGTCGTTATGTAGATCCAATCTATCTCTCCACCCCACTTGCTGGATCGAGGAAGGAGGAGACGTCAAGGTGCCGTACATGTGCATCTCTCGGAGGCATCGCCACTTGCAGTGTTGGATCGGATCGGATCACGAGGAGGAGAAGCTAGTACGACTACATCAACCACGTTCCGTTGAACGTTCCGCTGTGCGAATCTTCAAGGGTATGAAGATCTCATCTATCCCCCTCGTTGTTTGCATCTCCTAGATTAGATCTTGGCTTTCCCGTTCGCATCCGTAGAAAATTTTGATTTACTGTGCTGCGAAACCCTTCATACCTAAGATGGATGCATGCCTGGGTCCAAGATTGCACCGACCGTCGCTTTGTCGCGGCCGCCGAAGGGTTTCTCCGTTTTCTTGGGCACCATCAAACAAAATTTACAAAAACAAAAAAACGTGAAAACAGCTCCTGGAGCCCTTGCATGTGACCCACTACCATCATAAAATCATAGGCAGGGCATACCAGGTCATTTGGCACCCAAGGCACCACCAGGATGTCTATCGAGGGTGAGTAAACATGGCTTCTAACCTTAGATCCCCCCTCGCTGTCAAGAACATGGAACCACTCCATGGAATGAGCCCAAACTCGGCACCTAGCTCCCTCTCGGCATCGCAAGCGACTTCTCCAACTAGATATTTTGTGGTGCTTTGGAGAAATCTCGACTCTCCATTTTCTAAACCCGAAAAACCGGCGTTTTCCCAAAGGAGGTTCAAGATTAGGGCGCGCCCATGGGCAAAAGGAAATTTCCACGCATGCTACACCATGGTGCATGGCCATTCCTAGGAGGTGGGTATTTATCTCGTGGTGCATGCATGTACTGTATTTTTTCCAAGTTATAGCCCGGTAAATGCGGTTTCTAACTGTATGTACCCTATAAGACACTCAATTTTCGGGAACAATGTTTGGGGTGCCCTATGGGGTACCTAGGCTGGATGCATGCTTGGGTCCAAGATTGCACCGACCGTCGCGTTGCCGCGGCCGCCGGAGGATTTCGCCGTTTTCTTGGGCGACACCAAACAAAATCTAAAAAAACAAAAAAAAAACGTGAAAACCGCTCTTGGAGCCCTTGCATGTGACCCGCTGCCCTCATAAAATCATAGGCAGGGCATACCAGGTCAATTGGCACCCAAGGCACCACCAGGATGTCTATCGAGTGTGACTAAACATGATTTCCAACCCTAGATCCCCCCTCGCTGCCCAGAACATGGAACCACTCCATGGATTGAGCCCAAACCCGGCACCTAGATCCCTCTCAGCATCGCAAGCGACTTCTCAAACTAGAGATTTCGTGGTGCTGTGGATAAATGTCGACTTTCCAATTTCTGGACCCGAAAAACCAGCGTTTTCCCAAAGGAGGTGCAAGATTAGGGCATGCCCATGCGCCCGAGGAAATTTCCACACATGCTACACCATGGTGCATGGCCATTCCTAGGAGGTGGGTATTTATCTCGTGGTGCATGCATGTACTGTATTTTTTCCAAGTTATAGCCCGGTAAATGCGGTTTCTAACTGTAGGTACCCTATAAGACACTCTCAATTTTCGGGGAAAAATGGTTTGGGTTGCCTCATGGGGTACCTAGGATGGATGAATGCTTGGGTCCAAGATTGCACCGACCGTCGCGTTGCCGCTACCGCCGGCGGGTTTCACCGATTTTTTGGGCAGCACCAAACAAAATCTAAAAAAACAAAAAAAAGTGAAAACATCTCTTGGAGCCCTTGCATGTGACCCACTGCCATCATAAAATCATAGGCAAGGCATACCAGGTCATTTGGCACCCAAGGCACCACCAGGATGTCTATCGAGTGTGAATAAACGTGGCTTCCAACACTAGATCCCCCCTCGCTGCCCAGAATATGGAACCACTCCATGGATTGATCCCAAACCCGACACCTAGCTCCCTCTCGGCATCGCAAGCGAATTCTCCAACTAGAGATTTCGTGGTGCTTTGGAGAAATCTCGACTCTCCATTTTCTAGACCCAAAAAACCGGAGTTTCCCAAAGGAGGTGCAAGATTAGGGCGCGCCCATGGGCCCGAGGCAATTTCCACGCATGATATACCATGGTTCATGGCCATTCCCGGGAGGCGTGTATTTATCTTGTGGTGCAGCCATGTACTGTATTTTTTCCGAGTTACGGCCCGGTAAATGCTATTTCTAACTGTATGTACTCTATCAGACACTCTCAATTTTCAAGGAAAAATCTTTTCGGTGCCCCATGGGGTACCTAGGCTGGATGCATGCCTGGGTCCAAGATTGCACCAACCGTCGCGTTGCCACGGACGCTGGAGGGTTTCGCTGTTTTCTTGGGCAGAACCAAACAAAATCTAAAAAAACAATAAAAAACATCAAACCGGCTCCTGGAGCCCTTGCATGTGACCCACTGCCTTCATAAAATCATAGGCAGGGCATACCAGGTCATTTGGCACCCAAGGCACCACCAGGATATCTATCGAGTGTGAGTAAACATGGATTCCAACCCTAGAACCCCGCGCTCGCTGCCCAGAACATGGAACCACTCCATGGATTGACCCCAAACCTGGAACGTAGCTCGCTCTCCACATCGCAAGCGACTTCTCCAACTAGAGATTTCGTGGTGCTTTGGAGAAATCTCGACTTTCCATTTTCTAGACCCAAAAAACCGGCGTTTTCCGAAATGAGGTTCAAGATTAGGGCGCGCCAATGGGCCCGAGCAATCTCCATGCATGCTACACCATGGTGCATGGCCATTCCCAGGATGTGGGTATTTATAACGTGGTGCATGCATGTACTGTATTTTTTTCTGAGTTACGGTCTGGTAAATGCGGTTTCTAACTGTATATACCCTATAAGACACTCTCAATTTTAGGAGTAAAATGGTATGGGTGCCCCATGGGGTACCTAGGCTGGATGCATGCCTGGGTCCAAGATTGCACAGACCGTCGCGTTGCCGCAGCCGCCGGCGGGTTTCGCCATTTTCTTGGGAAGCACCAAACAAATCTAAAAAACCAAATAAAACATGAAACCGGCTCCTAGAGCCCTTGCATGTGACCCACTTCAAACATAAAATCATTGGCAGGGCATACCAGGTCATTTGGCACCCAAGGAACCACCAGGATGTCTATCGATTGTGAGTAAACATGGCTTCCAACCCTAGATCCCCCCTCGCTTCCCAGAACATGGAACCACTCCATGGATTGATCCCAAACCGGGCACCTAGATCCCTCTCGGCATCGCAAGCGACTTCTCCAACTAGAGATTTCGTGGTGCTTTGGAGAAATCTCGACTTTCCATTTTCTGGACCTGAAAAACCGGCGTTTTCCCAAAGGAGGTGCAAGATTAGGGCGCGCCCATGGGCCCGGCGTAATTTGCACGCATGCTACACCATGGTGCATGGCCATTCCCGGGAGGTGGGTATTTATCTTGTGGTGCAGGCATGAACTGTATTTTTTCTGAGTTACGGCCCGGTAAATGCAGTTTCTAACTGTATGTACCCTATAAGAAACTCTCAACTTTCGGAGAAAAATGTTTGGGGTGCCCCATGGGGTACCAAGGCTGGATGCATGCCTGGGTCCAAGATTGCACCGACCATCGCGTTGTTGCGGCCGCCGACGGGTTTCGCCGTTTTCTTGGGAAGCACCAAACAAAATCTAAAAAACAAAAAAACTTGAAAAGAGCTCCTCGAGCCCTTGCATGTGACCCACTACCCTCATAAAATCATAGGCAGGGCATACCAGGTCATTTGGCACCCAAGGCACCACCAGGATGTCTATCGAGTGTGAGTAAACATGGCTTCCAACTAGAGATTTCGTGGTACTTTGGAGAATTCTCGACTTTTCATTTTATGCAACCGAAGAACCGCCGTTTTCCCAAAGGAGGTGCAAGATTAGGGCGCGCCCATGGGCCCGAGGCAATTTCCACGCATGATATACCATGGTTCATGGCCATTCCCGGGAGGCGTGTATTTATCTTGTGGTGCAGCCATGTACTGTATTTTTTCCGAGTTACGGCCCGGTAAATGCTATTTCTAACTGTATGTACTCTATCAGACACTCTCAATTTTCAGGGAAAAATCTTTTCGGTGCCCCATGGGGTACCTAGGCTGGATGCATGCCTGGGTCCAAGATTGCACCAACCATCGCGTTGCCACGGACGCTGGAGGGTTTCGCTGTTTTCTTGGGCAGAACCAAACAAAATCTAAAAAAACAATAAAAAACATCAAACCGGCTCCTGGAGCCCTTGCATGTGACCCACTGCCTTCATAAAATCATATGCAGGGCATACCAGGTCATTTGGCACCCAAGGCACCACTAGGATGTCTATCGAGTGTGAGTAAACATGGATTCCAACCCTAGAACCCCGCGCTCGCTGCCCAGAACATGGAACCACTCCATGGATTGACCCCAAACCTGGAACGTAGCTCGCTCTCCACATCGCAAGCGACTTCTCCAACTAGAGATTTCGTGGTGCTTTGGAGAAATCTCGACTTTCCATTTTCTAGACCCAAAAAACCGGCGTTTTCCGAAATGAGGTTCAAGATTAGGGCGCGCCAATGGGCCCGAGCAATCTCCATGCATGCTACACCATGGTGCATGGCCATTCCCAGGATGTGGGTATTTATAACGTGGTGCATGCATGTACTGTATTTTTTTCTGAGTTACGGTCTGGTAAATGCGGTTTCTAACTGTATATACCCTATAAGACACTCTCAATTTTAGGAGTAAAATGGTATGGGTGCCCCATGGGGTACCTAGGCTGGATGCATGCCTGGGTCCAAGATTGCACAGACCGTCGCGTTGCCGCAGCCGCCGGCGGGTTTCGCCATTTTCTTGGGAAGCACCAAACAAATCTAAAAAACCAAATAAAACATGAAACCGGCTCCTAGAGCCCTTGCATGTGACCCACTTCAAACATAAAATCATTGGCAGGGCATACCAGGTCATTTGGCACCCAAGGAACCACCAGGATGTCTATCGATTGTGAGTAAACATGGCTTCCAACCCTAGATCCCCCCTCGCTTCCCAGAACATGGAACCACTCCATGGATTGATCCCAAACCGGGCACCTAGATCCCTCTCGGCATCGCAAGCGACTTCTCCAACTAGAGATTTCGTGGTGCTTTGGAGAAATCTCGACTTTCCATTTTCTGGACCTGAAAAACCGGCGTTTTCCCAAAGGAGGTGCAAGATTAGGGCGCGCCCATGGGCCCGGCGTAATTTGCACGCATGCTACACCATGGTGCATGGCCATTCCCGGGAGGTGGGTATTTATCTTGTGGTGCAGGCATGAACTGTATTTTTTCTGAGTTACGGCCCGGTAAATGCAGTTTCTAACTGTATGTACCCTATAAGAAACTCTCAACTTTCGGAGAAAAATGTTTGGGGTGCCCCATGGGGTACCAAGGCTGGATGCATGCCTGGGTCCAAGATTGCACCGACCATCGCGTTGTTGCGGCCGCCGACGGGTTTCGCCGTTTTCTTGGGAAGCACCAAACAAAATCTAAAAAACAAAAAAACTTGAAAAGAGCTCCTCGAGCCCTTGCATGTGACCCACTACCCTCATAAAATCATAGGCAGGGCATACCAGGTCATTTGGCACCCAAGGCACCACCAGGATGTCTATCGAGTGTGAGTAAACATGGCTTCCAACTAGAGATTTCGTGGTGCTTTGGAGAATTCTCGACTTTTCATTTTATGCAACCGAAGAACCGCCGTTTTCCCAAAGGAGGTGCAAGATTAGGGCGTGCCCATGGGACCGAGGCAATTTCCACGCATGCAACACCATGGTGCATGGCCATTCCCGGGAGGTGGGTATTTATCTCTTGGTGCGGGCATGTACTGTATTTTTTCCGATTTATGGCCCGGTAAATGCGGTTTCTAATTGTATGTACCTTATAAGACACTCTCAATTTTCAGGGAAAATGGTTTGGGGTGCCCCATGGGGTACCTAGGCTGGATGGATGCCTGGGTCCAAGATTGCACCGACCGTCGTGTTGGCGCAGCCACCGGTGGGTTTCGCTGTTTTCTTGGGCAGCAGCAAACAAAATCTAAAAAAAAACGTGAAACCGGCTCCTGGAGCCCTCGCATGTGACCCACTGCCCACTTCCCAGAACATGGAACCACTCCATGGATTGAGCCCAAACGTGGCACCTAGCTCCCTCTGGGCATCGCAAGCGACTTCTCCAACTAGATATTTCGTGCTGCTTTCGAGAAATCTCGACATTCCATTTTCTGGACCCAAAAAACCGGCGTTTTCCCAGAGGTGCAATATTAGGGCGCGCCCATGGGCCTGAGGCAATTTCCACACATGCTACACCATGGTGCATGGACATTCCCGGGAGGTGGGTATTTATCTCGTGGTGCAGGCATGTACTATATTTTTTCCGAGTTACGGCCCAGAACATGCGGTTTCTAATTATATGTACCCTATAAGACACTCTCAATTTTCGGGGAAAAATGGTATGGGGTGCCCCATGGGGTACCTAGGCTGGATGCATGCATGGGCCCAAGATTGCACCGACCGTTGCGTTGCCGTAGCCGCCGGCGGGTTTCGCCGTTTTCTTGGGCAGCACCAAACAAAATCTAAAAAACAAAAACAAACGTGAAAATAGCTCCTGGAGCCCTTGCATTGACCCAATGACCTCATAAAATAATAGGCAGGGTATACCAGGTCATTTGGCACCCTAGGCACCACTAGGATATCTATCGAGTGTGAGTAAACATGGCTTCCAACCCTAGATCCCCCCCACCCTCGCTGCCCAAAACATGGAACCACTCCATGGATTGATCCCAAACCCGGAACCTAGCTCCCTCTCGGTGTCGCAAGCGACTTCCCAACTAGAGATTTCATGTTGCTTTGGAGAAATCTCGACTTTCCATTTTATGGACCCGAAAAACTGGCATTTTCCCAAAGGAGGTGCACCCATGGGCCCGAGGCAAATTGCATGCATGCTACACCATGGTGCATGGCCCTTCCCGGGAGGTTGGTATTTATCTCGAGGTGCAGGCATATACTGTATTTTTTCCGAGTTATGGCCTGGTAAATGTGGTTTCTAACTGTATGTACCCTATAAGACACTCTCAATTTCTCAGGGAAAAATGGTTTGGGTGCCCCATGGGGTACCTAGGATGGATGCATGCCTGGGTCCAAGATTGCACCGATCGTCGCGTTCCCGCGGCGGCCGGCGGGTTTCGCCATTTTCTTGGGCAGCACCAAACAAAATCTAAAAAAACAAAATAAAACGTGAAACCGGCTCCTGGAGCCCTTGCATGTGACCCACGGCCCACATAAAATCATAGGCAGGGCATACCAGGTCATTTGGCACCCAAGGAACCACCAGGATGTCTATCAAGTGTGAGTAAACATGGCTTCCAATCCTAGATCCCCCCTCCATGGATTGAGCCCAAATCGGGCACCTAGCACACTTTGGGCATCACAAGCTACTTCTCCAACTAGAGATTTCGTGGTGCTTGGGAGAAATCTCGACTCTCCATTTTGTGGACCTGAAAAACCGACATTTTCCCAAAGGAGGTGCACGATGAGTTTGCGCCCATGGGACCGAGGCAATTTCCACGCATGATACACCATGGTGCATGGACATTCCCGAGAGGTCGGTATTTATCTCGTGGGCAGGCATGTACTGTATTTTTTCCGAGTTATGGCCCGGTAAATACAGTTTCTAACTATATGTACCATATAAGACACTCTCAATTTTCGGGGAAAATGGTTTGCGTTGCCCCATAGGGTACCTAGGCTGGATATTCCTGGGTCCAAGATTGCACCGACCAACGCGTTGCCGCGGCCACCGGCGGGTTTCGCTATTTTCTTGGGCAGCCCCAAACAAAATCTAAAAAAACAAAAAAAAAACATGAAAATAGCTCTTGAAGCACTTACATGTGACCCACTGCCCTCATAAAATTATAGGTAGGGCATACCAGGTCATTTGGCACCCAAGGCACCACCAGGATGTCTATCGAGTGTGAGTAAACATGGCTTCCAACCATAGATCCGCCCCCTCGCTGCCCAGAACATGGAACCAGTCCAGGGATTGAGCCCAAACCCGGCACCTAGCTCCCTCTCGGCATCACAAGCGACTTCTCCAACTAGAGATTTCGTGGTGCTTTGGAGAAATCTCGATTTTACATATTATGCACCCGTAAAACTGGTGTTTTCCCAAAGGATATGCAAGTTAGGGTGCTCCCTTGGGCCCGAGGAAATTTCCACGCATGCTACACCAAGGTGCATGGCCATTCCCAAGAGGTTGGTATTTATCTCGTGGTGCAGGCATGTACTGTATTTTTCCGAGTTATGGCCCGGTAAATGCGGTTTCTAACTGTATGTACCCTATAAGACATTCTCAATTTTCGGGGAAAAATGGTTTGGGTGCCCCATGGGGGTACCTAGGCTGGATGCATTCCTGGGTCCAAGAGTGCACCGACCGTCACGTTGCCGCGGTCGCCGGCGGGTTTTGCCGTTTTCTTGGGAAGCACCAAATATTTAAAAAAAACGTGAAACCGGCTCCTGGAGCCCTTGCATGTGACCCACTGCCCTCATAAAATCATAGGCAGGGCATACCAGGTCATTTCGCACAAAAGGCACCAACAGGATGTCTATCGAGTGTGAGTAAATATGGCTTCCAACCGTAGATCCCCCCTCGTTGCCTAGAACATGGAACCACTCCATGGATTGAGCCCAAACCCGACACCTAGCTCCCTCTAGGTATCGCAAGCGACTTCTACAACCAGAGATTTCATGGTGCTTTGGAGAAATCTCGACTTTCCATTTTCTGGACCCGAAAAAACCGGCGTTTTCCCAAAGGAGGTGCAAAATTAGGGCGCGCCCATGGGCCCGAGGAAATTTCCACGCATGCTACACCATGGTGCATGGCCATTCTCGGGAGGTGTGTATTTATCTCGTTGTGCAGGCATGTACTGTATTTTTCTGAGTTACGGCCCAGTAAATGCGGTTTCTAACTGTATGTACCCTATAAGAAACTTGAATTTTAGGGAAAAATGGTTTGGGGTGCCCCATGGGGTACCTAGGTTGGATGCATGCATGGGTCCAAGATTGCACCGACCGTCGCGTTGACGTGGCTACTGGTGGGTTTTGCCATTTTCTTGGGAAGCACCAAAAAAATCTTAAAAAAAAAACATGAAAATGGCTCCTGGATCCCTTGCATGTGACCCAATGTCCTGATAAAATCATAGGTAGGGCATACCAGGTCATTTGTCACCCAAGGCACCACCGGGATGTCTATCGAGTGTGAGTAAACATGGCTTCCAACCCTAGATCCCCCCTCGCTGCCTAGAACATGGAACCACTCCATGGATTGATCCCAAACCCGGGACCTAGCTCCCTCTCCAAATCACAAGCGACTTCTTCAACTAGAGATTTCATGGTGCTTTGGAGAAATCTCAACTTTCCATTTTCTGGACCCGAAAAACCGGCGTTTTCCCAAAGGAGGTGCAAGATTAGGATGCGCCCATGGGACCGAGGTAATTTCCGTGCATGCTACACCATGGTGCATGGCCATTCCCGAGAGGTGGGTATTTATCTCGTGGTGCAGGCATGTACTGTATTTTTTCCGAGTTATAACGCGATAAATGAGGTTTCTAAATGTATGTACCCTATAAGACACTCTCAATTTTTGGGGAAAATGGTTTGGGGTGCCCCATAGGGTACCTAGCATGGATGCATGCCTGCGTCCAAGATTGCACCGACCGTCGCGTTGACGCGGCCGCCGATGGGTTTCGCCATTTTCATGGGTAGCACCAAACAAAATCTTAAAAACAAAAAAAACATGAAAACGACTCCTGGAGCCCTTGCATGTGACCAACTGCCCTCATAAAATCATAGGCAAGGCATACCAAGTCATTTGTCACCCAAGGCACCACCAGGAAGTCTATCGAGTGTGAGTAAACATGGTTTCCTACCCTAGATCCCCCCTCGCTACCTAGAACATGGAACCACTCCATGGATTGAGCCCAAACCCGACACCTAGCTCCCTCTCGGAATCGCAAGCGACTTATCCAACTAGAGATTTCATGATGCTTTGGAGAAATCTCGACTTTCCATTTTCTGGACCCGAAAAACCGGCGTTTTCCCAAAGGAGGTGCAAGATTAGGGCGCGCCCATGGGCCCGAGGCAATTTCCGCGCATGCTACACCATGGTGCATGTCCATTCCCAGGAGGTGGGTATTTATCTCGTGGTGCAGACATGTACTGTATTTTTTCCGAGTTACGGCCCGGTAAATGCGGTTTCTAACTGTATGTACCCTATAAGACACTCTCAATTTTCGGGAAAAATGGTTTGGGAGCCATGGGGCAGAACCAAACAAAATCTAGAAAAGCAAAAAAAAGTGAAACCGGCTCCTGGAGCCCTTGCTTGTGACCCAGTGCCCTCATAAAATCATAGGCAGGGCATACCAGGTCATTTGGCACCCAAGGCACCACCAGGATGTCTATCGAGTGTGAGTAAATATGGCGTCCAACCCTAGATCCCCCCTTCGCTGCGAAAACATGGAACCACTCCATGGATTGATTCCAAACCTGGCACCTAGCTCCATCTCGGCATCACAAGCGACTTCTTCAACTAGAGATTTCATGGTGGTTTGGAGAAATCTCGACTTTCCATTTTCTGGACCCGAAAAACCGGCGTTTTCCCAAAGGAGGTGCAAGATTAGGATGCTCCCATGGGCCCAAGGAAATTTCCACGCTGGCTACACCATGGTGCATGGCCATTCCCAGGAGGTGGGTATTTTTCTCGTGGTGGAGGCATGTACTGTATTTTTTCTGAGTTACAGACCGATAAATGCGGTTTCTAACTGTATGTACCCTATAAGACACTCTTAATTTTTGGGTAAAATGGTTTGGGGTGCCCCATGGGGTACACAGGCTGGATGGATGCCCGTGTCCAAGATTGCACCAACCGTCGCATTGTCGTGGCCGCCGGCGGGTTTTGCCGTTTTCTTGGGCAGCACCAAACAAAATCTAAAAAACAAAAAAAAATGAAAACGGCTCCTGCAGCCCTTGGATGTGACCCACTGTCATCATAAAATCATAGGCAGGGCATACCAGGTCATTTCGTACCCAAGTCACCACCAAGATGTCTATCGAGTGTGAGTAAACATGGCTTCCAACCATAGATCCCCCCTCGCTGCCCAGAACTGGAACCACTCCATGGATTGATCCCAAACCCGGCACCTAGCTCCCTCTCGGCATCGCAAGCAACTTCTCCAACTAGAGATTTCTTGGTGCTTTGGAGAAATCTCGACTTCCCACTTTCTGGACCCGAAAAACTAGCGTTTTCCCAAAGGAGGTGCAAGATTAGGACACGCCAATGGGCCCGAGGCAATTTCCACGCATGCGACACCATGGTGCATGGCCATTACCGGGAGGTGGGTATTTATCTCGTGTTGCAGGAATGTACTATATTTTTTCCTTGTTATGGTCCAGTAAATGCGGTTTCTAACTATGGGTAACCTATAAGACACTCTCAATTTTGTGGAAAATGGTTTGGGGTGCCCCAAGGGGTACCTAGGCTGGATGCATGCCTAGTTCCAAGATTGCACCGACCGTCGCGTTTACTCGGCCGCTGGCGGGTTTTTCCGTTTTCTTGGGCAGCACCAAACAAAATCTAAAAAACAAAAAAACGTGAAAACGGCTCCTGGAGCCCTTGCATGTGACCCACTGCCCTCATAAAATCATAGGCAGGGCATACCAGCTCATTTGGCATCCAAGGCACCACCAGGATGTCTATCGAGTGTTAGTAAACTTGGCTTCCAACCCTAGATCCCCCTCGATCCCCAGAACATGGAATCACTCCACGGATTGATCCCCAACCCGACACCTAGCTCAATCTCGGCATCGCAAGAGACTTCTCCAACTAGATATTTCGTGGTTCTTTGGAGAAATCTCGACTTTCGATTTTCTGTACCCAAAAAACCGGCGTTTTCGCAAAGGAGGTGCATGATTAGGGCCTTCTAGAAGCCCCCCATGGGGCCAGGTTGATTCTGCGTCCCAATTGTTAGGCACCATTGGATTGGGGAGAATGAATGATAAGGATCGTCCTTTGCAATAGCGATCCGCGAGTAGGCATTTCTGCGTCCCTATTAGCCCTAGCTACCACCAGTGGGCCTACCTCCTTGACTTTATAAACATGACCGTTTGGCCGAAGCTCAAACCCCGTTCGTTCCCTGGCAACTCGCGTCAGCACTAGTGTCGAATCCTACCTGCATAAATGGCGCCTCGCCATGGAGAGTTCCCGTCTCAGCTTGCACAAGGCCGAGTTGTTCGCCTAGTATGACATACTCGCGCCACCGCTTGCGAGGATACTTGCTGGCTACAAGCTCAGCTACGCCAAGGTGCCCGTGGTGCTGCTCCTGCATGGTATTGCGCTGTCGAGGAAGATCGAGGAGCGTCACCTCCAGTTTCGGGAGCAAAAGAGAGCAATAGACCTATACGCGCGCACCAACGCGTATTGGCCAAGGTGCTTCAAGAAGGAGCGGGAGGCATTGATTTGGATTTGCAGATCTCACCGTTCGGAGATCCACCCGGATCTGCCCAATCCTGAAGGGAGGCATTGCTTCTAGGCAGTGCCTGGATGTATGCCCTCCACCGTTATCGATGCTGCTCGCCATGCAGTACTCGTGAATAGGAACGCCACCGGGCTCATCCTCATCTATTCAGACTCGGAAGAGGCGGACGGCAACGCAGAGGACATCGTGCACGACAAAGACAGCGGGAGCGGCATAGTCGATTAGGGTCACTTGAGCCTAAATTTAATCTATGTATGGTAGCTTTAATTACCTGTTCGGATAATGGCCAAGTTGTAAGAGCGTTTACAACATTCTTTGAGTCTAGCCTTTTTCCTCTTATAGAGCATCAATGCCCCTGACATTGCCGATGCGACATCGCTGACAGAGACGAGGCGAGGCTGATGGGATGGTATGTTGTCTCTACTCCCAGCACTTGATGGAACAATCATAATTTTGGTGTGCGTCAGAGGAGGAGGCACGCATATCCGCAAAAGATATGCTCCCCGCTTGCTAGTCCAGTCGAAGTCCTCGATACAGCTGCGCACTGCAGAATAACGACGAGGCAACACGCAAACAACCCTCGATCAAAGAGCCTCCCATCTTCTCCATCTATTGCGTACTTTGTTCTCTCCCTCAGAATCGGTTCTTGCAGGCCGCCATCACTCTCCTCCAAGAACCCCCAACAATAATGAATCTGCCCTTGCCCCCAGTTCATCCGGACTCAATAGCGGATTCGATGCACGTTCTTGTGCCATCGATCCTTCCATGCCAACACTGCAGGCGACGAGGCAACTCCATGGCACGGCCATAATTTTGGTCATTGAATTGTGACAAATCCATGATTATTGTTTATGGATATTTAGTTTAAAAATTAATGTACAATCTAATAACCTCGAATTAGGTAGACACCACTCATCACATACCCGTTACAAGTACCAGATATAAATAAATTTCAATGAAAATTCAAGAAAAGACGTTACTGTTCCACCTCCTCTCTGCTCCTCTTATTACTGTTCAATCCCGCGCTGCACTAAGCAACAGTTGATGAGGACAGAAACAAAAATGATAAAAATGCCACGTAAAACTAGTTTCAAGCTTACCTTTCGTCCGGAGAATCGTACAGAGACGAGATTGATAGGGATTTATTGTTTCTCCTGCAGTTAGCCGAAAGATCCTCAAAAACATCCTCAATCACACTAGCAACTTCTTCATGTTCAAACTCAACTCCATTATTATCGTTTCCCTTCCACTCCCGATTACCCTTTTGTTTCTTTTCGCCTCTATCCCCGCTAGCACGTCCACGTCCTCAGCCAATTGCTTCTTACCAACGTTTCCCTCCACATGTGCATCACCGTTTTCCTTCACATGCATCACTTCCTCCACGTCATCTCGCTGCGCTTCCTCTAGTTCTTCCTGAGAAACCTCATCTTGTTCCTGCATGATGTGAACGGGGACAAGGCCATCATCTCCGATATGACGTGGAACTGGGTTTTTGCATAGCGTCTTGATATGGCCCAACCCTCCACACCGTTTGCTCTTCCGCCTCCTTGCTCCTAATCTCGAACCTTTTGCGGTGAAGGCTTCGGTCCTTTCCTTTCTAGGCCTCCTAGGTGGCCTCCTAAAAACTGGTGGTTCGAGTTTGAACCCTAGATCGACTATCTCCCAATCATTTTCATCAGCAATAGGTGGTACATTTTTTGCATAAGTTGCAGCAAACTTGTCCATAGAGAAATAGTTATGAACATAGTTCTCTATTTCAGCACCTCTACCTCTCAACTTTAAGATGAAGTGCAGTGCATGGTGGCATGGCAGACCAGTAACCTGCCACTTCCTGCATGAACAAGTCTTGTTACCAATGTCTACAGTAAACCTCCATTCAGTTCCGTGCTTGTCTTGTGCATAAATCTTAGCCAATGTATTGAAACTTCTGACCATCCTCGTCTTTATTGTTCTCATTGCCCTGGTTCTTGCATTCAATAATAAAACCACCTTTGGAATTATTTTATGGCTTACAAATTTTCTCACACAAATTCTCTGTCTAAAATCTATCTTCACCATTATACAATGTCTTATTGCATCTAGCAAAATAACAATTGCACGTGACTTCATTCTCCTAATCTTTGCATTGAACCTTTCTGTCAGATTATTGCAAACGAAATCCACTTTGCTTAACTCACCAAACTTTCTTCTGGCCCATAACTAGTTATGATGTTCTTCGAGGTATTCTTTCATCTTCGGCACGGTATACAACTTTTGCATGCAAGTAGCATGCGTTCTTGGGGTGTACGTGTATGCTGACCGCCATAAGTTTTCTTCAAAGGTCTTTCCATTGAACTTCTTAGTGAAGCTATTAGCGAGGAGCCACATGCATTCATTATGATCAACCCCAAGAAACACAGCATCAACAGCATTCTGAACCCCCTTGCATTTACCAGTGTGTATCACCAAGCCTTCAGGGTGACCAATTACTGCACGTAGTCTCTACATGAACCATGTACAACTTTCAGCCGATTTACCCTCAAGAACCGCATAGGCTACGGGAAAAATCCAGTTATGCGTGTCAACAGCACAAGCGGTACGAAGCTGTCCCCTAAACTTCCCTGTTAAAAAAGTTGCATATGTTGCCAAGTCTGGCCTGCAGCCGTCTAGGAACCCCTTCTAGCATGCCTTCATGCAGACAAAACATATCCTGAAGCATTTCTTATCCGCCTGCTTATACTTGACCCCCCTTGAGACCTTTTCTCTTCCTTTCACAACCTCGTAATCAATGTCAACAATACTACCAGGTGATGTCTTCTCTACCTCAGCTTTGAAACTATACAACATGTGAAAACTGTTAGTCCACTTTCCCTGAATGATGTCTAGAGCCATCTCCTTCCCATCAAAGACTCTATGATAAGGAATCAGAACGTTAAACTTTTCGCTAAGCTTAGTTCTGAGTTTAGCAGGTCAAATGCTACAATCCTGCCTCACCCAGTCAAGTACCTTAGCAGCAATCCACTTGGTTGTTGCCGGTCTAACTTTATCACTTAAAGAAGTATTAGGGAAGTTATGTTTCTTCGTGTTTACCTTGATTTGCATTCAATGGGAATAAAAATAAATCAGACGACTCATTAGCAGAACAAATATGAGAAAGACCGAAACTAAATGTAGCTATTGCAACCTGAAATGGGTGTCCACACCACAATGGAGATGCATGCAATCTCCATTTACACACCTTACTTTCACTACAATTCACTAAATCTCTTTTGGTCGATCTTTTCAACGATAAATTCGAACCCAACTCTTATTGCATACGTAGCAACGGCATATCTCCTTTCCTCCATAGTATCAAAGACAGTCCCCTCATCAATTGTAGGGTTGTCCCTGTCAAAGTGTATCACTGGCCTATCCTCATCTTTGTCATCGTATCTTCATCCCATTTCCCCATCCTCACATTCCTCTTCCTCATCAGTCCCATAGTCAGGCTCATATTTCGAATCAACCAAATATTCCCTACTCTCCATCCTATCAGAGTCAGCAGCCACATATGGATATGCTTTCTCATCATCATCATCATCATCATCATTATCATCATCATCTCCGAGCAAAAAATCACCCAGACCGCCACACATTTCGATGTCTTCATGATCAATGAAAGGCTGGTCGGTTGTGCTCGGTATCAAATATAGAGCCTGCTCTGTTCACATTCCACACGACCTGTTATCATTCAGGACAGTCTCTTTCCTAGTATCTTTGTTAACGATGTGCACAAACATCAGCACAGTCCCCATGCCGAGGTGTTTACTCCACATCATGGCCAGAGCCTCCTCAATTCTAACGTTGCAGAAAGTCTGCAAAGTTATGTCGTAGTACCTGATCACGAATTCATCATGCTGGACAATGGGAAACTTGCCAAATTGCATGTGCAAGTAACTTAGAGTTATTTCCTCCGGTCTACTGTCAGCCGATAATCAAATCCACTGGTAACTGCTATTCTACCGTCGGACAAGGTTTTAGTCCGACACCCATGCCGAATCTTCAAAATTAATTTGGATGAAGCAGATGTCCTACGGTCACCAACACAGATCCTCTCCATCAACACGGGACTAGAAATGCTAAATGGGAGATGTAGAGATGGAATTGCAGTTCTTACCCTTCAGGGAGGATGTGCTGGACGTTCAATGGGCTCTAGAACACTAAAGCTTTGCACCCTGCATCCTCTTCCCCTGTTTTTTGCTCCTCCACATTCTCCATCCTTGGAGGGTCCATATCCTCACTCTCCGTCCGGGAAGGACCCATCTTCGTCTTCTTCGGCCACGCATGATCCATTTCCATGCGGGATCCAGAAAGCCACCTTTGTTGCATGAGAGCCTAGCTCCCACCAAACGATTTTCGTTCCCAGACGCGCCTAGGCGGCGACGGAGGCAAGGAGACATGGCAAGGGGCAAGGAATGGAGGGTAGGGGATGAAGGGAGGACGATAGTCCAGGGGGAGGATGAGAGTGTTGCCAGAGGGGACGAAGGGGCAGCGTGCAAGACCAGAGTGGTGGAGCGAAGCGGAGCTGCGAGCGACAGAATATGGAAAATCACAGAATAATGGGGAGCACTAATCCTCGAACCTGGGATGCACGCCGTCGAGGGTCGAGGTTGCGGGTCCCACTATTTAGTAAAACGCCACGTCCTCTTCCCCTGTTTCTGATGGTGTTGTTAAGATTCTACGATCGTAGTGGCACAGGCAAAATTTCTGGACACAACTAAGGACACACTCGTAAATATACTTAAAATGGAACCCTGACTTGGTACATTGCCCGATCCGGTTGCTAGCCACGACTTATATTTTTAAAATCTTAGCACTCTTATGCTGAGAAACGGAAATAAAGATTCAGCAGTTAGTCGAACAAGTTTCAAATAAATAAGATACACTCTTAGGAAGCTTAGCTATGGCCCCGCCAAAGCAGAAGCCGCTGCCATCCCGGCCGCCGCCGAAGCTTGGCTATTTGACCCCTCTGAGGCAGGCCATGTGGCTATAGTACAAGGCTGGTCTTACATTGCCATCCGAGATGGTTGATTTCGCAGAATGTGCTGCATCTGCGGCGGCGGCGGTGGCAATGGCGAATGCCGCCGCGGTGTCGAGAAGGGCCAACCGAGCGTCATGGAGAATGCACACGAAGGCATTTTCATGTGCTCTAAGCACGAGAAATAAGGTACGTTTCGAAGAGTTCCTGCGAGCTTGCCGCCGACAAAACAAAACCCTGAACAAGGCGGCGGCAAGGTCAACAAACTCTCGCCTCCATGCCTCGGCGTGGGCGACCTTACCGTGGGGCAATCTGGGCACACGCTATCAGCGGGAAAGGCGATCCATCCTACGCACTGTCGGCAGCCACACCGCGTCAGCGTGCATCCATCTACACTGAGCTTGTTGGAGTGTTCGATAGCTGGAGCCGACGACGGGCAACAGCTCAGCGCTAGAATTAAGGTTCAGATTCATAGGGACCTACGATCCCTACCATGAGAAGTTGGACTTCACCTTCGAAGAAATCGTTGCGGCGGCGCGGCTGTTCGTACTGAACCGGGACTGGTTCAAGCGCGTCAACTAGTGCATGAACATTGCAGATCTCTTGAAGTTTGGCGGGAAGGAAAAAGATCATTTTTGGTTGAACGATCACTAAACTTACATCCTCTCAAGGAAATTCGCTAGCCAACTTTTATGGTGGAGATCTGCAGTTTCTTCAGTGTAGAACAGTTAAGTTCAGAGAGTACCTCTGTAGAATGCCTTTTGTAGAGGAAACAGACCCCTTTTGCACAGGTATCCCATACTGTAGTATGGAACTAGTTCGGAAGTAACCAAATACTATCAAGATATATATATTTATTCAATTACTACCGGAAGTTGAATTCAGTTTACTGTCATACTTATCCGAGGCTGACAAGATTCAGACAACATTTTATGAATAGATCTTGGGTGGTTTATTCATGCAATTTCCATGCAGAATCACGTACCAGCTCGAACAAATATATGTAAAAATTGTTCGAGGCATACAAACCAGCAGCATTTCGTGCCTTTCGGATCGCTCACCAGCAACATTTTCCCGGCAATGGTGACATTGATCATTGCTAGCCCACCCTCTTTTCCGGAGGCTAACCTTGGTTATGCACACAAATTCATTAGCCACACATACTAAAAATTCATTAGCCACACAAATTACAAATCATTAGCCACATGTACTAGGAAATCATTAGCCACACATACTACAAATTCAGTAGCCACACATTCCAAATTTAGTAGCCACACATACTACATCAGTTCAAACTATTACATAAGGCGTACTACGTGCTCGACTCTCAAGTCAGCAATCTTTTAGATTCATTAAACCTCTATCTTCACTAGAGGGAAATCAGAACCACCAGCCTGTCCACGCCCGGTCCCCCCACCGAAACCGTGCGCTCCGTCGCAAAATGGTGGTGGTATTATGCCATCAATCCTTCTAGGCCAACACTGCATGCGATGAGGACGCTTTATGGTCGCCTCGTCGGGGTCCTAAATGCCATGTACCGGATCTAGATCCTCCTGCAGGTGGATGATCACCGGGTGCTTCCAGCAAAGCTGTCCTCTTGCCCTCCTTGGAATCTCCACATTGTACATCTTAGGAACGGTGTCTGGATCTTTCAGCCACGCCTTTACCTCGACGATCCATCTGTCGCTCGGTGGCATAATCTCCACCAGCTCGCCGCCAAGGCTACTGACGATCTTCTTGAGGGCCTCCGGTTCCCAAGCATGCAAAGGGAGGCCGTCAAAGACGAGTTTAGAGAAGAACCGAAGCTGCCCCAAGCGACCGTCCCACCCATATACACGATGCCAACGCAGGAAGCTCATTTTCTCCCCACAACACACGAAAGAACGCGAAGAATGCAGAATACGCTCGCTGTTTGAGCTATGGGTGAATCGAACAAAAAAAATCGAATGGCGGTGCGCATACCTCAATATTGACCACTTTTTGTGTGATCCCAAAACAAGACCTCAAAGCGGACAGCAAGTCTGTAGGCGACACGATGGGACACGTGCCCAGCATGGTGGCCATGATAGCATTGTCGTTGTAAATCCTCTGCCAGGGATACCATGCCTATGGTGCGGGACAACATGCAACCGCCCGAGGCCGATCGCCGGTCCGGATTGCCCGGTCGGACGTGCTCCACCGTGCGAGAAGGTCTAGGCAATGGAGAGAGGCTAGGCCTGGGACGTGAAGCTCCGACACGCCGACTAGGACAAAACAAGGAGAGGGAAATGGTGGCGATCTTCGATTAAGGGTGTGGGAGGTTGACCGGCCATGGCGGGGACGCAAGGAGAGCAACGGCAAGCTCCGATCTGGTGACCAGTAGCCGGAGCTAAGCAAGGTAATGGAGAGGGGAATAATAGGGGAGAAGAGCAGATCAGAGAAGAAGATCTAGTCCTCGCAGGGGTAAACCAGTCCACGTCCGCAAAGGATATCAAGAAATACTGACGGGTCAATGCAAGAAGAGTTGACCTAACAGCGGGATTTGAGTTCAACCTTTTTTGACTAGTTCAAATGATCGTTTGGCTGTTAGATTTGTATTTACCCCCAGTTGGCCCCTCTGGACAATTGGCGAAGCTACTATAGCCCTTCCGCGAGATTACACACAACTTGGACCCCGCATGTTAAAATTCTCCCACGTCCCCTAAAAACTCCTCCATGTCTAGCAATGAACTTATCGAACACCGCGATGAGCTTGTAAAGCCACTTGTTGCAGCGGGTGGACATCTGAGGTTCACTACCAATATGTATCTTAAGTAGCCTGGTATGGGCCTTATGATATGAAAAGAAACCTGCATGTTTACCACAAAACCCGTCAGTTTTGAGTGAAGGGACCTGAATGATGGTGCTAGTATACAAATTCACCAGACGAACTAATGATTTTCCGGGACCAGGACGACTAGCGAGATCAATCATATCTACCCATTTGCGGCTATAACCATCCCAATAATCACAGCGGAGTTTTGGGATGATGATGGGGGCTGGCATAGAAGGGTCGTCTAGCGGTATCATGTTGGCATCAATCACTCCCTTTTCAGTACTAGCGGGAGATGGGGAAGAAGATGGACAGTAGTTTAGAAGGCAAGGATAATCGTAGGGGAAGAAGAGCGGCTTCTGAAGCTCAACACGTTCGAGGGAAACGTGTACATCTGGGATGGCCTCGGAGAAACAGGACATGTTAAGAGGATCGGATCGACTAGCGATTACATGAAGAACATTATCATCTAACTTCGACCAGTTGCGGACAGGGTTGCGTGGATCGGCTCCGGCCATGCTGGGTTCGCGATCGCGCCGGTGATGGATTTTTGGGGGCGGGAGGTAGGTGGGGGCGGTGGCGGTGCTCTGAGGGTGCAGCGAGGATAACCTAGTCGCCGGTGAGGGTCGCGAGGAGGAACGCCAGTGCTTGAGTTTGTTTGAAAATGCTTGGACGGACTAGTAGGGCGGCCCAACGCGTGATAGGGGGTGGAGTAACCCGAGCAGGGGGGTGGGTGGCGCCATGATATGTGGGGAAGGTGGTCAATGTAACTCATACTGATAGGACGACCCACCAGCATGGGTCAAGATCGACTGAATACGCATGGGGAACCCAAACAAACATGGAAAATATGAGAATATCTGAACCCTGTTCATACTGCTGCTCTAGGAGCAATAACTGAAATAGGTCCGGCAGCATGCATTGAGTACGAGTGCACTAAACACGACGAGTCTAGTCCACTGTGATTTGCGTTTTGTCGAATCTTTGCTTGAAGTACCTTGCGTCTATGTTTTTGTTTACACTACTACCCATATCAGTGTGCAAAATGGTCAAACACCACACCCACGCACACGTAGAACAGTACACATGCTGTTTCATTGTGCACCTTGCCTACTGCACAAAATATGTATAGCAAAAAGACTCCAATGGCTAATTCTACTACTAGTACAAGACACAAGTGAACATAAATTAATGGAAGGGCCCATAGTTAGTCTCTAGATCCTTTCTATAATGGCATGTCATGCAAATAGAAAAGCAAGATTGATTGTTCCGTTGCGAAGTAGTGGGTCCTATAAAAATAGTTTTGCTACCCAGCAACATTTTTCAGACAATATTTCTTAGACTCAAGCTAAATGGTGTAAACGCCTAATCTTGTAGACTCGAGAATGGAAAATAAGATCCAGTGCCTAGCAATGTTGGGATTTGCCAGTCTTGGTGGCATGGTGAATATTCAAAATTATCCGCACACTGTATATCTATAAATTGCACACATACCTTTCACACATGGGAATAAGATAATAGAAGTATGACACTATCGTTTTCATATAAAGTTATAATACGTGCAATAATTATAATTTTGAGCCATGTCTATAAAGTATCTGGTGAGTTTTGACGATAGTTTCAACTTCTTGCTAAGATTTTGCATCTTGATAGTTTAACGAACTTAGGTCAAACTTGAGCTACAAGTAAGCGAGATAGAGTTCTCTTGAATTAAATGCAATTTTAGAGGTAGATGGGTTCATCTTCTTGCAGTAAACAATGTCATCGGTGTGGGTGTCAAATTATATTCGTAAAGAACATTCTCAATTTTATGAGTGATGACGAGATTGTTCTTTTCCGGAAAGAAAACTCCGAAGAATATTGGATCTCAATGCCACAAGCCAAGTTTTCAGACATATATAGTGGACCAACATGTCATACTTATGATTCCCATGTTTTATGAGTTTTTCAAATTTCCTTCCTAACTCTGCCCACTTGAATGAATTTATGTTGATTTATCGAAATTAAGTCAAATTTGAAACTAGGAGTAAATTATAGGTTTCTTAGAAAGTTTATGAAAAAGCTATTGGAGTCACCCATTGGGGTCATAATTAATATATCATAAACCTGCGAGGGTATTGACGACAGGTTCAACTTCTTGCTAAGATTTTGCATCCCGAAAATTTAACAAAATTAGGTCAAATGTAGCTACAAGTAAGCACAAATAAATTGCTCTTCAATTAAATCTTTTTGGGGGTAGATGGGTGTATCTTCTTGTAGTAAACAATGTCATGAGTGCGAATTTCCAACTACCACTAAAGAAAATTTTCAATTTTCCGAGTGATGACGAGATTGTTCTTTCCCGTAAAGAAAGTACGAATAATATGGATATGAATGCCTCAAAGCCAAGTTTTCATATCATAAATATATAGTGGACCAACATGTTGTACTTGCAATTTCCGATGTGTTTATGAGTTCTCAAACTTCCTTGCTAACTTTGTCCACTTGAATGACTTGATGCCAATTTATCAAAATTAGGTCAAATTTGAAATACTACAAGTAAATAGTGGGTTGTTTGAAAATTTACAAAAAGCTTTTGAAGGTACCCATCAAGTGGGGTCAAAATTGATATATCAAACCACCAAGAGTTTTGATGACATATTCAACTTCTTGCTAAGATTTTGCACATTGACAATTTAACGAAATTTGTTCAAATTTGAGATACAAGTAAGAGCAAATAGATTGATCTTGAATTAAATGTATTTTTGGAGGTAGATGGGTGCATCTTATTGTAGTGAACAATGTTGTCAGTGTGAGTTTCCATTTATCAAGAAAAAACATTCTCAATTTTCTGAGTGATGATGAGATTGTTATTTCGAGTAAAGAAAGTCTGAAGAATATGGTTTTGAATGTCACAAGCCATGTTTTTAGACTTATATAGTGCGCCAACATGTTGTACTTATGATTATGAGTTCTCAAACTTCCTAGCTATCTCCTCCCACTTAAATGACTTTATGACGATTTTTCGGAATTAGATCAAATTTGAACTACTTCAAGTAAATCGTGGGCTACTTTGAAATTTACGAATAATCTTTTGGAGGTACCCATCGGGGGTCACAATTAATATATCAAACCACCGAGATTTTTTACGACGGGTTCAACTTCTTGCTAAGAATTTGCATCCTGACAATTTAACAAAATTAGGTCAAACTTGAGATACAAATAAGCGTGATAGATTACTCTTGAATTAAATGTCTATTCGAAGGTAGATGGGTTCATCTTCTTGTAGTAAATAGTGTTGTCAGTCTGAGTTTCCAAATATCACGAAAGAACATTCTCAGTTTTCCGAGTGACGTCGATATTTATATTTTTTTTAATAATACGATTTTTTTATTAAATTTCATGAATAATACAGAATTTTGACAAACTCAAAATATAGCGCAGCCTCGGGGTTTGAACTCCGGACAAGGACCTTTCGGGAGTTTAACTCCCGACCAGTTGGTCAGAATTAATCTGTAACATCCCAAAAATACTAAACTTGGATCATCAAAATCTAATCATCAAAATTAGGGTTAACAAAAACTTTTATAAAATAAAAATATGAAAGCATGCATGGTGTATGCATATCATTTGGAATTCTTTTGAACCACCTTGTTTGTGTGTTCCTTTGCTTGTAAATGGATTCTTAGGTGAAATAAACATCATCTAAACAATTCCCAAACTTTTCTCAAAGACAAATAAATCAAAACAAATAAAATAAGGGAATGGTCATTTTGACCAATTTAACTCCCATGCCTACTTTGGCTGTCCCAAACTTTCAGAACTTAACAGAAACTTTTCTGGACCTTTGCACCCCTTGATTGTACTCATAACAAAGTATCAAGGCCCACTTTGTGATCATCCAGAAACTTTCAAATGCATAGTTTAAGTGCTAGTTCAAAATTGAATCTTTATCATATGAGAAGATCCCACTTTTTCAACAACCACTCAAACAAGCTCAACTTTCAAAACCCAAGAATCTGCAGACTCACCAGCACCAACCTAGCATTCCCACCAAAAATCTTTTCAAAATTCAAAACTTGAATTCTTGTGGCCATTTCATCAAACACTTTGCAGACACAAATCATCAAAATCTTAAACACTATTGTGAGCAGTGATTGAAGCCCAACTTGTCCCCTCTCTAGCTCACAACTATCTCAGTAGATCATCTAGCAAGTTAAACCAAGCACTAGCCTCACTTTAAGCTGGGCAATGTCATCAATGGTGAACAGCCGAAGCTCACCATGCCATCCCAGTGGAGACAGCAAGCTAGAAGGATATTTAGCCGTACCAACCTTGTCTGGGAGGCAGCCCACCATCCACCGCCACTCCCTGTCCCAGCCGTGAGCGTTGCCAAACCCTAGACCACACGCACGGACCGTGCCCAGCTCGCCAGCAACCATGCCGAGCATGCGCCAGAGCGCCACGTTCGACCGACGCCCACAGACCGCGCGCCGCCCTCGACGCGTGCATACATGATCGCCACCAACCCAGGAGACCGCCAGACATCCCCGTTCGCCGCCCCAAGCCGCACAACCACCGCTCGCCGTCGAAGATGCCGCCTCTGCCGTGCAGAGAATCGCGCGTTCCAGACCAAACCGCACCACACCTACGCGCGCATTAAAGCCGTAGAGCATCGTCAGGAGACCATCAAGCGATCGCCACCGCCGGCCATGCCTCTAGCCGCCCGTAACCATGTCGCCACCGTCGCCTGCCCATCCCGTTCGGTCTCGCCGCCGCGACTATAAATAGAGGCCACCCCCAGCCGAATTGAGCACACAATCTCACTTCCCTCTCCTCAGTGATCGTGCCACCCCGTTCCCGGAGCAAGGCGAGCAGCACTTCGCCGGAATTTCACCAGAGCCTGCCGCTGCTGGAGAAGAAGGGGGCCAGCGATTGGAGCCGCCCTAGGAGAAGCTGCCGGTACCAGGAGGTTCGCCGTCGTCGACTTCGTCGTTCGCCCTCCTCGCCGACCCTCTCCTGAGCCCCGGTGAGCCCCCAACGACCCCCACCTGCCGCGCTAGGTTTCTGTCTCGCCGGCGTTGCCCAACGTCGACGATGACCCTCAGCCGTTGGATTAGAACCAGATCAAACGCACCACATCGCCCCGTACCGCTTCGCACCCCCCTGTCTCTCTGACGCGTGGGGACAACAACTTAACCAGCCCGCGTAAGCGATGTGCCCAGTTATTTGAATTTAACCTTTTTCATTTTATTTCAAACACACTTCTGTACCCAGTTTCAAAAATCAATCCAGGTCGATTCAATGAACCAAATTGAATGAAACCAATTTTGTTAGAAAGGTCTAGGAATTCTGAAGCCAAGCCCGTTGGATTCAAGTTATTTGGATCTATAGATCATCCATGGTAAACATAACAAGGCAGGCTCTTTTCTGCATTCAAACATTTTTCAAATTTAAACCGTAATAGCTTTTGAGTTGATTCCAACTCTCAAAAATCACATTTAACCATACCTTTCATAATATATAAAAATATATAGGTTTACTTATAGAAATAATGACCAAGTAATAAAAGAATGCCACATAGGCATTTCTAGCCACTTTAATTAATTAAAATAAAAGAGAAAAACCTTATTAAATTGGGACACCACTTTAAATCATATTCCCATGGACTAAAATATGTGGTGATGACATGTGTCAACATGATCCCATGTTTGGTTTGGAGAATATTAAATCATAAGTAGTTTTTGAATGAGTAGAAATTACTTTTCTAAAAATTAAAGGAATTAAACCAAGATTTAATCTTGTAATGTTAGTGATGATGCTAGATCATATATAGGACCCTTCTGTGTGATGAATGCAAGTAGTTAAGTATTGTTTGGTGATTGGGTACCTCGTATTTATTCATAGACGCTAGTACCGACCAAGGATACGAGGAGGAAGGAGGATACTACGAAGAAGAAGCCGAGGAGAACTTCAACCACTACTCTGCACAAGGCAAGCTAACACTTGCAAGATACTCTACTTTAGCAAGCCTTACTATACAAGTTAATCTTGCAAGACTAATACTACTAGCTGAATGTGCAAGCTTATGCTTGCAATTGGGCAAGCTAATACTTACTTGCTACTATGTCAACTATATGCCTTAAGGATATGTGATCATATCCACTTGATAAACCAATCCTAGTTTTATTTGCAAGCCCTCTACTTTATTTCTTTATCAAAGATTTAACTTAGAGTTGACTTAAGTGACTTGTAGATTCTAGAAAGATATATTGAAGGTTGCATAAAGAGCATAAAATTTGGCCTAAGCTAGAAAATCTTGATGTCATCCTAAGGCATAAGACTGAACTTAGTGGAAACTCCACTAGTTTACTATCCCCCATTAGTGCTTACCCCCACTTGTAGATGCTAGTGCTAAGCATAAAACTTGATCAACATTAGATGGGAATACTTGGTGAAAATGGTTATGAAAACCTTAGAATGATGGATCATTCTACTGAGATGTTTTGACATGTGTTTCCGAACACCTGATGATTTTGGTGATGAAAAGTTGAGGCATGAGCTTTAGTTTATAAAACTGATGGTTGTCTGGATGCGATACCATTCCAATTCTATCGTACAACCACAATACCCGAAGATTGGGTAGGGCTTGACTGGAAACTTATATACCTTAGTATTAGTTCCCTCACGGCCAAGGTGTGAGATGAGGCTACCTTGTGAAGATTTTCCACCTGTGCAGTACCCAAGATGACAGTTGGTCATGGTTGGGAGGCCAAACTCACAGGAGAGGTGCTTATACTAGGGCGTGAAATTGAAAGGTTAGGATTGATTATCCGCATACTGAGTATGGTGAATTCAGGATTTTTTCCCGACGGATGTATCGAATATTGTGGTGAAAGTGTACAATCTCTGCAGAGTGTCAAACTATTCGAATAGCCGCGTCCGCGGTTATGGACAGTTGGAGTGGCCATACTGTTCCCCCGTCAGATGTTTTCAAAAGATTTGTGAAATGAATTGAGACTTTGACTTGACCACAACAGGGTTGTGATATGAAATACAAGTTCCTACTTAGGAGTTATAAAATTGTGACTAGCTTCTCTTGCTTCTCAGCTTAGTAGAGATAAATCTGGCTTTTGCAAAACAACCCTAGAGCCTAGTGTCCTATTATCAAAAACCCCTTTCACTTGTTAGTATTAGTTTGCGAGTACTTAAAGAGTACTCATGGCTTTTTCCCTGACTATTCCCGTGGCCAGACTATGAAGAGGAGTACCTGGAGGATGGACCCCAGGAAGGTTACGACAACTAGGATCATATCCCATCGCCAGCATTGCCTGTGACCCCGAAGATGGAGCTTCGCCTACGCTACCGTTATTATTATGTATTCCGCTGCTTGAAGTTGTATTAAGAACTGGATCATGAGATCCCTATTTGTGTAACACCTTATGTATGGTTTGTAATGGATGATGCACTGTGGTATCCAATTCTGTTATGTCTCGCAAAAATGGTAATCCTGGGATTGCGATATATGGCATAAAAGGCATCTGGGATTAAAAATCCGGGTGTTGACAAGTTGGTATCTGAGCCATCCTGACCATAGGAGACCCAAGTTAGACTGGACTTTTGAATCAAAAACTTAGTTTCAAAACCAAAGAAAACAAATATTTACAAAAACTTATTCTCATTCTTATCCCTTCGATTCTTTCATGAAAATTTCATGTTCCTCACAAACTCTTGCAATATACATAAAATTTTGACACACTTGATCACTCTACTAACTTACTCATCCTATATTCTTATAGATGGACGTGAAGTACAACAAGTTTTATCAGTTGGGGAATGTAGGAGACCTTATCTTTGAGAGGGATTTGGACCAGCTTTCGGAACTTCTGGAGCATCCGCACCCCGAGTTCTTCGGAGCTCAGCTAAATGATCAAGGAGGAGAAGATCTGTAGTAGCTAATTTTTTCAAGTCTCCGAGGAAAGATTGAACCTCCCACTACTGAGGGAATTCAGTTTACCTTAAGAGATAACAACTGGCTCGATGGACTTGCCAGGGCCATGCAGGAATCTCTTTCCCGTCTGTGTGGGCAGAGCGTCAATCAGATCAAGGGAGCCCGCTTTGAGTTTTGCCCAAGGCGTGATGCAAATGGACAACCACTGGAATCCCCATACCACCCTGAGTTCAAGACTCAATTGGACCACCTTAGCTTCATGATGTACGATCGTCAGCAGGAGTTGGATAACTGTCGTGACTACTCCAACCACAAGTCTGCCATCATCAAGACGAAGGATCAAACCATCGCCATGCTAGCAAAGGATCGCAAGTCTCGCCGCCGTCAGCTCGACAAGAAGGAGCGCATCATTGCCCATCTTCGCCACCGTATCTCATCTTTGGAGGAGACCATCCACGAGAGAGACATGTAGTTGGAAGAAAGGGAGAATGCCGGAGAGGATCTTCGTGGAGAACCCTACTCCTATCTCAGCGATGATGATGATTTTCTGGAGGATCAGGCTATGGAATTCTTCACCGATGAGGATGATTTCGCCTTCATAGATCACAATGAAGATGACGAAGCCACCGATTCTGAGGAGTAGTAGCACTTGAGCACTAGCGTAGTGAGTAGTATTCGGTCCCACTGTATCGTAGTTTCCAGAATGGTTCTTAAAACCATCTATTTTTCTTTGTTGTGGTGTGTGTTGTATCGTGTGCTATGAATGAATGAATGAAAAGAGAGTTGCTAGAAAAATCTGAGTCAAACTTTAAAAACATTCAAAATCCCAGAACCTTAGAAATTTCCCTCTTTTCTCATGATCTATCTCAATCTTCAGAAGCCATGCGGAGGAAGTGGTTCATCCCCGGACCCGATGTTGCAGATTCTGCAAATTTTGACTTCTGACTGCGAAGCTGAAAGAACGGAACGTCAAGCCAACCTAGCCACCCTGCAACAGATAGCTCAGCTAGCCCACAACAACCAAGGCCACGGAAATCAGGACAACCATGGATCTAAGCTCAAAAATTTCTAGAATACCAACCCACCTATTTTCACTAAGTCAGAAGAACCCCTAGACGCCGATGATTGGCTGCAAACCATGGAAAATAACCTAGAAGTCTCCCGAGTGGAAGCCAACGAGAAAGTTCTGTTCGCCACCCACTATCTAGCCAGAGATGCCAGGGCATGGTGGAACAGTGTTCGCGCAATGACCGGAGGCCAGATGATGACCTGGGAGGAATTCAAGGTCAAGTTTAGCAGAACCCATGTGCCACCGGGTTTGATCAAGAGAATGAGAGACGAGTTCAGAGAACTGAAGCAAGGAAGGATGACCGTAGTGGAATACCGTGACAAATTCTTGTCATTAGCTGGGTATGCCCCGGATGAGATCGACACCGAAGCCAAGAAGAAAGAAAGATTCCTGAATGGTCTGCATGATGAGATGTAGACAATGTTAGTCAGTATCCCCTTTGCTGATATTGAAGCCCTTGTCGACTCTGCTATCCAGATGGAAGGAAAGATCAACCAAGCCAATGAGAACCGCAAGCGTCGCATGATGCATCAGCCCGGAACCCATCAGACACCAAAGTATCGCCCTAACCCAACTCCCGGATTTGCCCCAAGAACCCACAGACCCCCGATGAACCGTCCGACCTATCCCAACCATGGAAACCCTAGGCCCAGAGGAAATCACAACAACCCCGGCAACTCTAGCAATTTCAACCGTGCACCACCCAAGTTCAACACCAACAATGCTACCACCAATACCAACACTGCCCTGAGGAGTGGAAGTGTTGTGCCTGTAGCAGCAAAGGACAAGTCGCAAGTGACTTGTTATGACTGTGGAAATAAGGGTCACTACACCAACGAGTGCCCCAACAAGAATAATGCCGCAGCCCCCAATGCCAATGCCCCACCTCAGCAGCAGCGTCGTGTTCAGCCCGGAAGAAGGTTTTCCCCAGGGAATTCGCTCAACCGCAATGGCCGTCTTTTTCTCATGCATGCTGAAGAAGCTCAGGAAGCGCTAGACGTCGTGCTGGGTATGTTTTCTGTTACTTCAGTACTTGCAAGAGTGTTGTTTCATTCTGGTGCATCGCACTCATTTGTCACCGAAGAATTTGCATGCACTAGTAAAATTCAACCAACCAAACCGAAGCATGTTATGATTGTTCAAATTCCCGGATCAACCACCAAGGCTAGGAAAATTTGCAAAGCCATCCCTATCAGAATCCATGGCATAGATTTTTATGCTAATATGATAGTACTTGGAACTAAAGGTTTAGAAGTAATACTAGGAATGGATTGGATGTACAAACATAAAGGATTAATTGACTGTGCCAAGAAAGCCATAACCATGACCAGTACAGCCGGAATATCAGTCGAGCATATATCTGAAACCTTACCTCGTCAATTCAAGTGCAACAAGAGTATAGCCCAACCTACCATTGACCAAGTCCGGATAGTCTGTGAATACCCCGATGTATTTCCAGATGTTTTGCCCGGTATGCCCCCAGATCGGGATATCGAGTTTATCATTGAACTAATCCTCGGAACTGGACCCATAGCCCAGAGACCATATAGTATGAACCCGTCGGAACTAGAGGAAATAAAGAAGCAACTGGATGCCATGTTGTAAATTGGATTGATTCAACCAAGTGCGTCACCATGGAGGTCACCTGTCTTGTTTGTGGACAAGAAAGATGGAGGTAACCGTTTGTGTACGGATTATCAGAAGTTGAATGATGTCACCATCAAGAACAAATACCCCTTTCCCAAGATAGAAGATTTGTTTGATCAGTTGACCGGTGCCAAAGTGTTTTCTAAGATTGATCTTAGAACTGGGTATCATCAACTCAAAATTCGTGCATAGGATATGCCAAAGACTGCCTTCACCACCAGATATGGATTGTACGAGTATACAATCATGTCTTTTGGATTAACCAATGCCCCCGCTTATTTCATGCATCTCATGAATAAGATTCTTATGGACTTCATGGATAAGTTTGTCATTGTTTTCATTGATGACATTCTGATTTATTCCAAATCAGAAGAAGAACATGAGCTACACCTAAGGACCATTCTTGGACCCTTAGAGATCATTAGCTGTATGCAAAGTTTAGCAAATGTGAATTATGGTTACAGGAGGTAGGATTCCTTGGTCACATTGTATCAGCCGGAGGAATTGCCGTTGACCCTGCAAAAGTAAAAGATGTCTAAGATTGGCAAGCCCCAACCACTCAAACCCAAGTTCATACATTTCTCGGATTGGCGGGATATTACCGCAAGTTCGTAGAAGGATTCTCGAGTATGGCCAGACCCATGACCCAATTGCTGAAGAAGGACAAGAAGTTTGAATGGACCGACAAATGTGAAGCGAGTTTTCAAGAACTCAAGAGGAGATTAATTTCAGCCCCAATCTTGATCATGCCGGATATCACGAAGCCCTTCGATGTTTATTGTGATGCATCCAAGATTGGTCTCGGATGTGTGCTAATGCAAGAAGGCAAAGTTATATCTTATCTATCTCGACAACTGATGCAACATGAGAAAAATTACCCAACCCATGACCTCGAACTCGCAGCCGTAGTTCTAGCCCTGAAGACATGGAGACATTACCTGATGGGAAATCGTTGTGAGATCTATACGGAACACAATAGTCTGAAGTATATATTCACTCAGAAGGAGCTGAATATGAGACAGAGAAGATGGATTGAGCTAATCAAGGATTACGATCTGGACATTTACTATCACCCTGGTAAAGCCAATGTGGTAGCAGATGCCCTTAGCAGATTGTCGTGCAGCTTGAACTCCATGATCTTGAAGGAGCAACCAATCTTGCACAAAGAGATGGAAGATTTTCGAATGGAATTAGTGTGTGAAGGATTTTTGGCTAGCATAGAACTCCAGCCCACTTTGATCAGTCAGATTAAAGAGGCGCAGAAGGGAAATGCTAGTATCGACGGAATCAAGCGTCGTATTGGTACAGGCAAAGTACCCGGATTCACCGAAGACGAAGAAGGAGTTATATGGTACAAAGGACGCCTTTGTGTACCATCATATTTTGAGTTGAAAGAAGTTATTCTAAAGGAGGCTCATGATACTCTTTATTATATCCATCCCAGAGGAACTAAGATGTATCAAGATTTAAAAGAGCAATTTTGGTGGCATAAGATGAAGAGAGAAATCTGACGCTATATCGCCAAGTGTGATATATGTCAGCGAGTCAAGGCAGGACATCAAAGACCCGCTGGATTGTTGAAACCATTGCAGATTCTGGAATGGAAATGGGATTTCGTTGAAATGGACTTTATCACTGGACTGCCTACTTCTAGTAGGGGAAATGACTCTATCTGGGTCATAGTGGGCCGATTGTCCAAAGTCGCCCATTTCTTACCCGTCAAGACCACATATCAGAGTTCGAAGCTAGCGGAGTTGTACATCGCTAGAATAGTTAGTTTGCATGGAATCCCCAAGAACATCGTATCGGATCGAGGAACTCAGTTTACCTCGAGATTCTGGAAGAAAGACCAAGAAGGTTTAGGAACCCGCCTAGATTTTAGCACCGCATATCACCCTCAGACCGATGGACAAACGGAGCGAGTAAATCAAATACTCGAAGATATGCTGAGAGCATGTGTGTTAGAATATGGATCTAAGTGGGAAGATTGTCTTCCATTTGCAGAATTTTCATACAACAACAATTATCAAGCTAGTTTGCAAATGGCCCCATTTGAATTTATGTATGAAAGGAAGTGTCGCACCCCTTTGAACTGGTTGGAAGTAGGAGAGAGTCAGATTTTCGGACCCGATATCCTACGAGAAGCAGAAGAGAAGGTTCACAAGATTCGTGAGCACCTCAAGACTGCCCAGTCCAGACAGAAGAGTTACGCCGACGAGAGACGTAGATACCTCGTGTAACTACCTCAGTGAATTACGCTCCTAGATACAAGCCTGGATGAGTGGTAGTGGTTGAAATAGTACGGTGGGGCCCCAAAAGCCACTCACTGGTAGTCCTTTCAGACGTCCCAACCACTACCCTCTCAACGGGACCTGTACGGGCGGCGTAATCGGCAGGCGAAGGGATCAACTACGTACACAAGTGGGTATGTACGCAAGACACCATACAAGAGTACATCAGAGCCATACCATCTAAAAAGAAAGGAAATATAGCAACGCCATACGGCAAGATTCAAATGACCTAGATAGATCTATATTTTAGGATACCTCCTCATACAACACACATCAGAGTATCATGCGGAAGCGGCAAACAAAATCCGAGTACGAATAAGAAGCAAATCGGCATAAGATGCCATAGAAATAAGCACATCCCAACTACAGGTCTCACGGATCCCCGTGCCCGGAATCTCTACACCGAACGATCGTTGCCCACATCTTCGGCTTCTTCCACCCAGTATCCGTCCTGCGGGGGTACCTGTCCATCTGAACCAATAATTTATCGTGTGAGACCCTAAGGGTACTCAGCAAGTCTTAATTCCTCTAAAGGGGACACAACCTGGGGTGACGCAATTGCAGCGAAAGATAAACCCTAGCAGTTCTACAGATAAACGCTAACCATCCGTCTAACCAATGATAGACGGATGTCCGTGAATTAAGAACAACAGTTATAATGGTAATCTCAGCAGATCCATCCTCCTCCCTGCTTACCAACAAGGAAGCGGACGAACAACCCCCATCCGTTGGCAATTTTATTAACCATTCCATGAGTATTGCACTATTTACTAGTCAAGTTACTTAGTCAAATTAAAGCGGTACTTTAGTTATGCTTGTCTATGATCGAGAAACTGTGCTCCAAGTCGTCCATATCCGCGGACACGGCTTTCAGAAAGTTTTACCCGGCCGGGGTGCACCAATAGCAACACACACTCGATCAACCTCGGAAAAACCAAATCAAAACCCAACGAGGCCTTCACGACAAAGCAATCACAAGATTCAGAAATATTTCAGGGGGCCACCCCTTAAAGTAGACCCGCAACAAAGTAAGCAAGCTCCGAGACGGACTCAAGGTTGTGGGGACGGCTGTGAACGACTGGGAACCCAAAACTGGGCTTGTCGACACCGCGGAATCGTGCCACGATCCTAAACAGTACAGTGTGCTATCTGTCGCACAATCGTAAATAAAGCAGTAGCATGGCATAAGTACAGGATCGTAAATAAAACCTCAAACTAGTTTGTGGCCCCAAGAAATAAGACGGAATCAAGCTCTGGCTCAGGGGGGTCCCATATACCTCCCGGATGTGGATAGCGCGATAAATCAAGGAACAGGAATCAAGTACTCGGGTCTTACGGGACACAAGTGAGCAGGAAAAACCAAATAGCAGATGTTGCTCACCGGTGCCACTTTCTTTAGTTATCCCAGAACTACTCAGGTTAAGTTGTTTAGGTACCTCATTATCCAACAGACGCTCACATACCCTACACATGCTGTTCTACGACTCGCATGGCTCAAACAACTCCTATAGTAATGGCTCATGGGATGGGGGAACAAGCTTGGTGGGGTTTTAAAAGTAAAGGCTATGCATACTTGGGATTCATTTTAGTGCAATCGCGACTCAATGATGCAAGAATAAGATAGAGGCAATAGGTACTGTATGTATGCAAGCATGTGGAAGTGCTTGCCTGTCAACTCAGTTGAAGCGAGGGACGGATCTGGGTAGTGCTCCTGGTTCTCTTGATATAACCCCTGCTCAGTGTCTATCCGAGAAAAACCAAACAAACAAGGCCAACATGAATATAGAGCACAAGCGTATGAATAAGATGCGTCAAGCAAACAATCATGCCATGATGAATGATGCACAATTTACATGGAAATAAGGTAGCATGGCATGGTGAGGTGTGGAGGACAAGTAGTAACATTTTAATGGGGTTTTGGGTCACATTTTGTTGTCATAACACTTCTGTTCCCTATATTTTTATATGATGCATGCAGCAATTGAAGTCATGGATAGCATAAACAGAAAGGTCTCGTCGAGCTGATCATTTTAGACATATCATTTGCCAAATTTAGAATTATAAAACAAAAGTTATTCATTATTTAATTCTAGTGGCAATTAGTGTAATTTAAATAAACTTGGAATTTTAATTGTGCAAAAGGCAATATGGATGGCATATTTGGAATCCTCTCATTTTCCTGATCTCAAAACATATATTAATTGCATTATTTGGAATTATGAATTTAATTTTATTTTTAGTCAAAATTAGTCAAATTAGGTCAAAGTCAAAGGTTCATTAATTAAATTAATTTTTGTAAATATTTGAATAAAGATTTGAATTAACATTCAAAATCAGAACATTTTTCATATAAGGTTTGAATTTAAATTCTGAACCAGGAATAAGTTATGAATTGATTTAAATTTGAACAGATTTGAAAATGGATTTGATTTCTGAAACCAGAAACATTTTATTACTCAGGCTAACCTAGCTCTAGACACCGACAGGTGGGACCTGGGGTGCTGACTGGGCTGCCACATGGAACCAAGGGGTTTGTACCGCGGGTGGGGAAAACAGATTCCTCAGGGGGTTTTGCAGAAAACGGCTAGAGGCTGGCGGTGGGGTCTGGGGCCGCGGGTTGATATCCAGGAGCTCTAGGGGCCTAAGCGGAAAAACGTCTGGAGCTGTTTTAACTGACGAACTGACGACGAACTCGAAGAACTGCTAGCTACGCGATCTTTGGGCGACGATGGCGAGCAAACAAAGGCCGATCTCTCGATGCCGCAAAGATGAAAGCTGTAGAGGGATGTACCGGCTACACGTTTTGTTAAGGGTCCATCGTCGGATCTAGGCTACATCGGGCGGGGCACGTTAGCGAACAGAGGGGAAAAACGCTGCTGCTACTGCACGACGCCGCGCGCGTTCCAGCACAGGCGGTGAGCGCGGCGCGGCGAGCGTGAGCGCTAGAGCGGCCGAGGCGGCACAGCGGCCTGGGAAGGGTGCTCACCGGGGAAGGGTGTTGGAGACGGTGGTGCGGTGCCGGAGAGCGCCTAGACGACGGCGAGGGGAGGATGAACAGCGGCGAGCGCGAGCGACGGCGCGGCGCTCTCGGACGCGATCGGTTGGGCGACGCGGGCAGTTCGTGGCGGCCCCGGGCTCCTCCTGCTGCAGTCCCGACGAGGCGTCAGCGGCACCCCTTCTCCTCCTCGGAGCTTCCTTCACTGGGCTTCGACGGATTGGGGACAGAGAGCGAAGGGGAAGGGAAGAGGGTGGCGGCGCGGGGTGCAGAGAGGGGAGGCTAGGGTTGAGGGGGAGGGGCTGCGCGGTTTGGCTAAGAAGAGGCAGGGGCTCACGTGCCGTGCGTGCTGCTGACGCGGACGACGGGGAGCGACGGCCACCTGCTCCCGCCGTTTGTTTTCCGTCGCACGCAGAGAGAGAGGAGGTGGCTGCAGGAAGACGGTGAACAGGAGGGGAAACGGAGGGGTATTGGGCCAGGCGAGTTGGGCCGGGGAAGCCTGCCTGATGGTTTGCTACTGGGCTGCAGCGGCTGGTTGGGCTGCCAGGTTTTTCCCTCTCTTTTAATTTTCCTTTCTCTTTTATTTTCGTTTGATTTGTTTGTGTTAGTTCTATTTCAAATACAAACCAGCTACTGATTTCAAGTTATTTTGAACTTGGTCACCAGGAGGTTTGAAAAGAGGGAGGCCTGACTAAGAGGAGAGAAAAAGGGGGGCAACTTGGGTTGAGATAAGAAGGGTGTGGTGTAGGTCTTAGCTAGGATGGGTATGGCATGGGGTAGGTTTTAGGGTTAGCTAATAGGGGGGTAGATAGAGGGAGGAGTACTCCACTTGATCAAGCATGCTTCATAAACAAACTCACAAGATCAAGAAAAAGAAAAAGGAGAAAGGAGGGAAAGGTAGGGAGAGATGATTAAGATGATGGGGTTTTTCTTTGGTCCATGCATGCTCCAATAATGACCAAGCATGATCCAAGAAAAGAGATAGAGAGAGGAAGATGGTTTTAGGTTTGTGCATGCCACATTAGCACATGTGTGTGCATGGAGCATGGGGATAGAGGTTTAGCTAGAAAGGATAGGGATAGATGATATGGTGAAGAAACTACAAGACAGAACAAGATTTGAACAAAGGGAAGATGATCCACTTAGAATTCAAGTAAAAACCAAATACTAGAAAAGGTGGCACTTGCATGGCCCATGCAAAATAATTAATGCCAAATTTATCCTTGTGAAACAATAATATTAATATGGCATTATTCATATGCATTCCCAAAAGGTGGGCAAGGCCAAGCAAAGATTATGGGTGGAATCCAACCAACAACATGAGCTAGAGATATCTCAAATAAAATGCCAAGCCCATGTTAATTGGATGGTGGAATTATAAGGTGGTGAAAGAAAAGGTGGTGGAGTCAATAAAAGAGATGCCCTCAACTCAACTTGGGCATTTAACAATATATTAAGAACCAAATACAATATCAAGAGGCAACTACAATTAATCATGCACATGAGATAAGAACCAAACAAGAAAGGGTTTTATATGATGCTCAAATGCAAGGTGACATGATGACATGGGCATGATATGATGATGATGCAACAATTATATGTTGGAAGTGGCCCTTTTTATTATAATAACAAGTAGCATTACAGGGGTTAAACAACTGGGATGCTACAACTCTCCCCCACTAAACAGGAATCTCGCCCCGAGATTCTAGGAAGAAGAAGAGGACACAAAGAGAGAAGGATGGTTGGCACAGAGTTCATCTTCACGCTCCCATGTGGCTTCATCAACAGAATGGTGTGACCACTGCACCTTGCAGAATTTGATGGACTTGTTGCGAGTCCTTCGTTCTGCGGTATCAAGGATTTTGGTGGGGTGTTCTTGATAGGACAGATCTTCTTGGAGGTCGATTAGCTCATGATCCACGGTCCTGCCGGGATCTTTGAAGCACTTCTTGAGCTGAGAGATGTGGAAAACATCATGGACTTTGAGTTTTTCCGGAAGCTCCAGTGCATAAGAAACTTCTCCTCTTCTACCACGTATCTTGAAAGGACCGATGTATCTAGGAGCCAACTTTCCTTTGATACCGAAGCGGTGTGTTCCTCTCATGGGGGTGACACGAAGGTAGACGAGATCACCAGGGGCATACACCATATCTGTGTGCTTCCTGTCATAGTTTCTCTTCTGACGACTTTGAGCAATCTTCAGGTTCTCCAGAATGATATGCACCTTCTCCTCTGCTTGAGTTACAATGTCAGGGCCAAACCAGATTCTTTCTCCTGCACCTGACCAACCAATCGGAGTTCTGCACTTGCGACCATAGAGAGCCTCGAATGGTGCCATCTTCAGACTCTTATGGAAGCTGTTGTTGTAGGAGAATTCAGCATATGGAAGACATTCCTCCCACTTCATGCCAAACGAGATGACGCAAGCCCGAAGCATATCCTCCAGAATCTGATTGATCCTCTCCACTTGTCCTTGCGACTGAGGGTGGTAAGCAGTGCTGAAGTTCAACTTTGTTCCCAAAGCTTTTTGGAAACTCTCCCAGAACTTTGAGGTGAAGATGCTCCCACGGTCTGAACTGATTTCAAGTGGAACCCCATACAGAGAGACAATTCTGTTGATATAGAGCTCAGCCAACTGAATTCCAGAAATTGTTTCTTTGACGGGGAAGAAATGAGCCACTTTAGAAAGCCTGTCGATGACAACAAAGATTGCATTGTTGCCCTTCTGCGATCTAGGAAACCCAGTGATGAAGTCCATCTCTACTTTCTCCCATTTCCATTCCGGAGGTTTCAATGGCTGAAGAAGACCAAATGGTTTCTGATGGACAGCCTTGACTCTGCGACAGACATCACATTCTGAGACATACTTGGCGCAATACCGTTTCAACCCAGGCCACCAGTATTGTGTTTTCAAGTCCATGTACATCTTTGTGCTGCCAGGATGGATAGAAAGAACCGAATCATGTGCCTCCTTGAGAACTTGGTCTCTCAAACCCGGGTAGTTTGGAACAAACATCCGGTGGTCGAAGAAAAGCGTGCCTTGATCATCAACGTGGAAGGAATCATACTTCAGAAGCCCAAGTTTAGAGATGAGCTTTCTGGTGTGCGGATCACCACGCTGACGAGAGCGAATCTTTTCTTCCAAGAGAGGAGTAGCCAGCAGGTTCAGGAGATACCCTTGTTCCACAACTTCAAGGTTGAGCTGACGGAATTCCTCGTACAAGAGAGGCTGCTGTTCTTCTATCATGAGGTTGTTGACATAAGCTTTACGGCTAAGCGCATCTGCCATGACATTTGCTTTGCCTGGAGTGTAGTTGATGGTCACATCAAAGGCATTGATTGCTTCAATCCATCTCCTCTGCCGAAGGTTGAGATCAGGCTGAGTGAAGATATACTTCAAACTCTTGTGGTCCGAGAAGATCTCACAACGGTTACCAAGCAAGTAGTGCCTCCATAGCTTCAAAGCAAAGACAACTGCTGCTAGCTCAAGGTCATGGGTGGGATAGTTGATCTCATGCGTCTTCAACTGACGAGAAGCATAAGCAACCACCTGTCTCTCTTGCATAAGGACCGCACCCAATCCTTGCAAAGAGGCGTCACAGAATATCTGGAAAGGCTTAGATGTATCCGGAGGAACCAAGACTGGTGTGGAAGTGAGCTTCTCTTTGAGTGTCTCAAAACTTTCTTGACATGCAGGAGTCCACAGGTACTTCTTGCCTTTCTTGAGGAGGTCGGTAAGAGGCTTCGCTATCTTCGAGAAGTTCTGAACGAAGCGACGGCAATAACTAGCCAAACCGAGGAAACTCCGCACTTCCTTGACATTAGTAGGAGGAAGCCATTCGACAATTGTCTTCACCGTTTCCGGGTTGACTGCAATGCCCTTGGCAGAGATAACATGACCCAGGTATGTTACTTCAGGCAGCCAAAACTCACACTTTGAGAACTTTGCATACAAGCGGTTCTCACGAAGCTTGTTCAGGACACACCGCAGGTGTTCTTCATGCTCCTCCTTGGACTTGGAATAAACCAGAATGTCATCCAGATATACCACCACAAACTTATCAAGGTACTCCATGAAAACGGAGTTCATCAGCCTCGAGAAGGTAGCAGGTGCGTTGGTGAGACCGAAAGACATGACCGTGTACTCATACAGGCCATAGCGGGTGGTGAAAGCTGTTTTGGGCACATCTTCTTTGCGAATTTTGATTTGGTGATAACCACTTCTCAAGTCCAACTTAGAGAACACCACAACTCCTGCTAGCTGATCAAATAGATCATTTATCCGTGGTAGAGGATATTTGTTCTTGATGGTTTTAGCATTGAGAGCCCGGTAGTCAACACAGAGTCTATCGGTTCTGTCACGCTTCTTCACAAAGATTGTTGGGCTACCCCAAGAAGAAGTGCTATGTTGAATGAAACCCAACTTCTCATGTTCATCAAGTTGTCGTTTGAGTTCAGCCAACTCAGAAGGACCCATTTTATATGGCCTCTTGGAGATAGGAGCCGTTCCAGGTTCAAGCTCAATCACGAATTCAACCTCGCGATCCGGAGGCATACCCGGCAACTCTTCAGGAAAGACATCTGGGAACTCACAGACCACTGGTACACTCTGAATAGCTTCCATAGCATCATCATTCAGAGCCGCCAAGGAATAGAGCTGGACAGCAGGAGTCAGACTTGGAGAAAAGACTATATGGCCTTCAGGAATCTTCAGAGACACTGAGTGTTCAGCACAATCAATCACAGCTGCATTTGCTGTCAACCAATCCATGCCCAAGATGACATCAATGTCAGAGTTGCCCAGAAGAATTAAAGAAGCCAAGAATGAAGAACCACCAATCTCAATCTGATTGCCATGGCTGATATATGCAGCCCTCAGGTTGGACCCAGGAGATAGGACCATTAGCTTCTTAAGGAGAGGATCCAGAGTTAACACATTCTCATTTGCAAACTTGTGAGACACAAAAGAATGCGATGCACCAGAATCAAAGAGAACTCGTGCAGGGACTGAGTTAACGGATAGCATACCCATTACAACTCCAGGTGCGAGCTCAGCTTGAGAGGCGTTGACGCAGTTGGCACGAACAACCGCAGACCCGGGCTTAGTGTTGATGTTGAGAGCCCGAGGCGGTGGTGCACGAACCGAAGGAGAGCTTGTTGCAGATCTTGGCGGGGGTGGAGGGAGAGTTTTGTTCTTCATTGGACAGTTCCAGTGGGGATGTCCAGGATCTCCACACGTGAAGCAGGCACCAGCTGGACGTGGAGCAGAGTAGCCAGGGACTCCGCCAGGCGCTCCAGGGTAGTGGTTGTTGTAGCCCCTGGGAGCCGCAGTGGTGAAGTTTGGTGGCCTTGGCGTGAAACTTGCAGGTCTTGGTGGAGCCGGGAGCGACGGAGGGGTGTTAGGAACCCAGACACGCCGCTTAGAAGGAGCTTCCATAACCGAAGAGCTTGATGCATCCCTGTTATGTTTCTTGGACTCCTCAAACATCTGCCTGCTTGCCTCCTCTTGCAGTGCTGTGTGCTGTAGTTCCAGGAAGGTTGCCGGTCTTGCATGCGTGATTGCATACTTGATCGACGCATTGAGCCCTTGCCTGAACCTTTTCTGCTTCTTCTTGTCATCAGATACCTCATCACCACCATAACGAGATAGATTCATGAAGTTCCTGATGTAGGTGTTGACGTTATCATTTCCCTGCTTCAGGTTGAGGAAAGCCTCCTTCATCCTTTCCATCACAATCTCTGAGAGAAACTGCTCCTTGAAAGCTGCCGTGAACCTCTCCCAAGTTGGCTGGAACCCAGTGCAGCTTGCCTTCAAGTAGTTTTCCCACCAAAGAGCTGCATCTCCCTTGAGAAGGTGAGTAGCACACTTGACCCACTCCTGTTCCGGAACATCAGCAGTCTCGAGCAACCTTGAGATCTCACGCAGCCAATCATCCGCGTCCAGAGGTCGGTCAGACACATCAAACTGACGAGGGTTGAACTTGAGGAAGCTCTTGATGTCTTCGTGCTTGGGAGGTGGAGGAAGTGGAGCAAACTCGTTTCTTCTGACGCTCTCCTCAAAGCGCTGCTGGTTCTCTTGCATAGCTGCCAAAGCATTAGCGATGTTTGACAGCGCGGAGCCCAGTTCCGGAGGTATGTCCTCATCAGTCCGGCGTGGTGGAGCCATCCTGTCATTGATATAAAACTCAAGTCAGTACTATAATGGAGAATGATAATAATCCAAAATAGTACCAAGATGGAATTAACCAAGATTTAAAGGATACAATTTACTGAGATGATATTAAAATATCAACAAAGTTCATAGCACCTAAAAGATATTAAGCATATCGCACACGACTGAAAAGGAGTGTGGTACACAAATATATCAAAGAAAAATTTTCCACAAATTTCGGCATTAGAATACCAATAGATGCGCAAAATTACTTAACGAATCAAGATTAGTGACTCTACCGATTCAATATACAAAAGCGAATGACAAGAGTAGTGGTATGGTCGCGACTCCATCCCGCACTCAAATCATTACTCCGCACATGAACAAGTGGAACACATATCCTAACCCCTTCTCCTCACGTCGAAACCTAAAGATTGGTAACTACGGAAACGAACACCCCAACGAGATAGCGTCGGATACCAAGAGAAAGATAGATTGCGTCGTTTTTCAAAAGCCTCTCGGTATGGAATGTACCAACAGTTGATAACCAAAGGCAGATAAGATAACAACTTGGATGCAACAGATAGACAAGGGATTAGACACACACACACACACAACCTATGGTACTACGGAAACCCAGAACACGTGAATCCTAGTTTGAATTTTGAGAAGAGGATTGAAACGTTGCACTTCCTTACCAGAAAAGGGTGGGTGGGAGGGTAAGAAGAAAAGTGGAAGCAGTCCTACTCTCGCGCTTTGTTTTTCCCTAATATACATAACTACCAAAATATTTGCTAGACTGACAACGACCGTTTGGCTGAAACCCTGAAGGTCGAAACCTGGCTCTGATACCAATTGTAACTACCTAGGTGAATTACGCTCCTAGATACAAGCCTGGATGAGTGGTAGTGGTTGAAATAGTACGGTGGGGCCCCAAAAGCCACTCACTGGTAGTCCTTTCAGACGTCCCAACCACTACCCTCTCAACGGGACCTGTACGGGCGGCGTAATCGGCAGGCGAAGGGATCAACTACGTACACAAGTGGGTATGTACGCAAGCCACCATACAAGAGTACATCAGTGCCATACCATCTAGAAAGAAAGGAAATATAGCAACGCCATACGACAAGATTCAAATGACCTAGATAGATCTATATTTTAGGATACCTCCTCATACAACACACATCAGAGTATCATGCGGAAGCGGCAAACAAAATCCGAGTACGGATAAGAAGCAAATCGGCATAAGATGCCATAGAAATAAGCACATCCCAACTACAGGTCTCACGGATCCCCGTGCCCGGAATCTCTACACCGAACGATCGTTGCCCACATCTTCGGCTTCTTCCACCCAGTATCCGTCCTGCGGGGGTACCTGTCCATCTGAACCAATAATTTATCGTGTGAGACCCTAAGGGTACTCAGCAAGTCTTAATGCCTCTAAAGGGGACACAACCTGGGGTGATGCAATTGCAGCGAAAGATAAACCCTAGCAGTTCTACAGATAAACGCTAACCATCCGCCTAACCCATGATAGACGGATGTCCGTGAATTAAGAACAACAGTTATAATGGTAATCTCAGCAGATCCATCCTCCTCCCTGCTTACCAACAAGGAAGCGGACGAACAACCCCCATCCGTTGGCAATTTTATTAACCATTCCATGAGTATTGCACTATTTACTAGTCAGGTTACTTAGTCAAATTAAAGCGGTACTTTAGTTATGCTTGTCTATGATCGAGAAACTGTGATCCAAGTCGTCCATATCCGCGGACACGGCTTTCAGAAAGTTTTACCCGGCCGGGGTGCACCAATAGCAACACACACTCGATCAACCTCGGAAAAACCAAATCAAAACCCAACGAGGCCTTCACGACAAAGCAATCACAAGATTCAGAAATATTTCAGGGGGCCACCCCTTAAAGTAGACCCGCAACGAAGTAAGCAAGCTCCGAGACGGACTCAAGGTTGTGGGAACGGCTGTGAACGACTGGGAACCCAAAACTGGGCTTGTCGACACCGCGGAATCGTGCCACGATCCTAAACAGTACAGTGTGCTATCTGTCGCACAATCGTAAATAAAGCAGTAGCATGGCATAAGTACAGGATCGTAAATAAAACCTCAAACTAGTTTGTGGCCCCAAGAAATAAGACGGAATCAAGCTCTGGCTCAGGGGGGTCCCATATACCTCCCGGATGTGGATAGCGCGATAAATCAAGGAACAGGAATCAAGTACTCGGGTCTTACGGGACACAAGTGAGCAGGAAAAACCAAATAGCAGATGTTGCTCACCGGTGCCACTTTCTTTAGTTATCCCAGAACTACTCAGGTTAAGTTGTTTAGTTACCTCATTATCCAACAGACGCTCACATACCCTACACATGCTGTTCTACGACTCGCATGGCTCAAACAACTCCTATAGTAATGGCTCATGGGATGGGGGAACAAGCTTGGTGGGGTTTTAAAAGTAAAGGCTATGCATACTTGGGATTCATTTTAGTGCAATCGCGACTCAATGATGCAAGAATAAGATAGAGGCAATAGGTACTGTATGTATGCAAGCATGTGGAAGTGCTTGCCTGTCAACTCAGTTGAAGCGAGGGACGGATCTGCGTAGTGCTCCTGGTTCTCTTGATATAACCCCTGCTCAGTGTCTATCCGAGAAAAACCAAACAAACAAGGCCAACATGAATATAGAGCACAAGCGTATGAATAAGATGCGTCAAGCAAACAATCATGCCATGATGAATGATGCACAATTTACATGGCAATAAGGTAGCATGGCATGGTGAGGTGTGGAGGACAAGTAGTAACATTTTAATGGGGTTTTGGGTCACATTTTGTTGTCATAACACTTGCTGTTCCCTATATTTTCATATGATGCATGCAGCAATTGAAGTCATGGATAGCATAAACAGAAAGGTCTCGTCGAGCTGATCATTTTAGACATATCATTTGCCAAATTTGGAATTATAAAACAAAAGTTATTGATTATTTAATTCTAGTGGCAATTAGTGTAATTTAAATAAACTTGGAATTTTAATTGTGCAAAAGGCAATATGGATGGCATATTTGGAATCCTCTCATTTTCCTGATCTCAAAACATATATTAATTGCATTATTTGGAATTATGAATTTAATTTTATTTTTAGTCAAAATTAGTCAAATTAGGTCAAAGTCAAAGGTTCATTAATTAAATTAATTTTTGTAAATATTTGAATAAAGATTTGAATTAACATTCAAAATCAGAACATATTTCATATAAGGTTTGAATTTAAATTCTGAACCAGGAATAAGTTATGAATTGATTTAAATTTGAACAGATTTGAAAATGGATTTGATTTCTGAAACCAGAAACATTTTATTACTCAGGCTAACCTAGCTCTAGACACCGACAGGTGGGACCTGGGGTGCTGACTGGGCTGCCACATGGAACCAAGGGGTTTGTACCGCGGGTGGGGAAAAGAGATTCCTCAGGGGGTTTTGCCGAAAACGGCTAGAGGCTGGCGGTGGGGTCTGGGGCCGCGGGTTGATATCCAGGAGCTCTAGGGGCCTAAGCAGAAAAACGTCTGGAGCTGTTTTAACTGACGAACTGACGACGAACTCGAAGAACTGCTAGCTGCGCGATCTTTGGGCGACGATGGCGAGCAAACGAAGGCCGATCTCTCGATGCCGCAAAGATGAAAGCTGTAGAGGGATGTACCGGCTACACGTTTTGTTAAGGGTCCATCGTCGGATCTAGGCTACATCGGGCGGGGCACGTTAGCGAACAGAGGGGAAAAACGCTGCTGCTACTGCACGACGCCGCGCGCGTTCCAGCACAGGAGGTGAGCGCGGCGCGGCGAGCGTGAGCGCCAGAGCGGCCGAGGCGGCACAGCGGCCTGGGAAGGGTGCTCACCGGGGAAGGGTGTTGGAGACGGTGGTGCGGTGCCGGAGAGCGCCTAGACAACGGCGAGGGGAGGATGAACAGCGGCGAGCGCGAGCGACGGCGTGGCGCTCTCGGACGCGATCGGTTGGGCGACGCGGGCAGTTCGTGGCGGCCCCGGGCTCCTCCTGCTGCAGTCCCGACGAGGCGTCAGCGGCACCCCTTCTCCTCCTCGGAGCTTCCTTCACTGGGCTTCGACGGATTGGGGACAGAGAGCGAAGGGGAAGGGAAGAGGGTGGCGGCGCGGGGTGCAGAGAGGGGAGGCTAGGGTTGAGGGGGAGGGGCTGCGCGGTTTGGCTAAGAAGAGGCAGGGGCTCACGTGCCGTGCGTGCTGCTGACGCGGACGACGGGGAGCGACGGCCACCTGCTCCCGCCGTTTGTTTTCCGTCGCGCGCAGAGAGAGAGGAGGTGGCTGCAGGAAGACGGTGAACAGGAGGGGAAACGGAGGGGTATTGGGCCAGGCGAGTTGGGCCGGGGAAGCCTGCCTGATGGTTTGCTACTGGGCTGCAGCGGCTGGTTGGGCTGCCAGGTTTTTCCCTCTCTTTTAATTTTCCTTTCTCTTTTATTTTCGTTTGATTTGTTTGTGTTAGTTCTATTTCAAATACAAACCAGCTACTGATTTCAAGTTCTTTTGAACTTGGTCACCAGGAGGTTTGAAAAGAGGGAGGCCTGACTAAGAGGAGAGAAAAAGGGGGGCAACTTGGGTTGAGATAAGAAGGGTGTGGTGTAGGTCTTAGCTAGGATGGGTATGGCATGGGGTAGGTTTTAGGGTTAGCTAAGAGGGGGGTAGATAGAGGGAGGAGTACTCCACTTGATCAAGCATGCTTCATAAACAAACTCACAAGATCAAGAAAAAGGAGAAAGGAGGGAAAGGTAGGGAGAGATGATTAAGATGCTGGGGTTTTTCTTTGGTCCATGCATGCTCCAATAATGACCAAGCATGATCCAAGAAAAGAGATAGAGAGAGGAAGATGGTTTTAGGTTTGTGCATGCCACATTAGCACATGTGTGTGCATGGAGCATGGGGATAGAGGTTTAGCTAGAAAGGATAGGGATAGATGATATGGTGAAGAAACTACAAGACAGAACAAGATTTGAACAAAGGGAAGATGATCCACTTAGAATTCAAGTAAAAACCAAATACTAGAAAAGGTGGCACTTGCATGGCCCATGCAAAATAATTAATGCCAAATTTATCCTTGTGAAACAATAATATTAATATGGCATTATTCATATGCATTCCCAAAAGGTGGGCAAGGCCAAGCAAAGATTATGGGTGGAATCCAACCAACAACATGAGCTAGAGATATCTCAAATAAAATGCCAAGCCCATGTTAATTGGATGGTGGAATTATAAGGTGGTGAAAGAAAAGGTGGTGGAGTCAATAAAAGAGATGCCCTCAACTCAACTTGGGCATTTAACAATATATTAAGAACCAAATACAATATCAAGAGGCAACTACAATTAATCATGCACATGAGATAAGAACCAAACAAGAAAGGGTTTTATATGATGCTCAAATGCAAGGTGACATGATGACATGAGCATGATATGATGATGATGCAACAATTATATGTTGGAAGTGGCCCTTTTTATTATAATAACAAGTAGCATTACAGGGGTTAGACAACTGGGATGCTACACCTCGCCTTCAACCTAGGAGATTTTGTTTATCTGAAAGTGTTGCCATAGAAGGGAATGCAGCATTTCCAACTCAAAGGAAAGTTAGCCCCCAGATATATCGGACCTTTCAAGATTCTGAACCATCGAGGAGAAGTGTTGTATCAATTGGAACTACCCGAAGAGATGCCAGCCATGCACAATGTGTTCCATATCGCGTTACTTCGAAAGTGACTCGAAGTCCCAGAGAAGACCGAAGTGTTCAAAAACATCGATCACCGGACCATAGAGATCAACGATGACCTGACCTATCCCGAAGTACCCATCCGTATTTTGTAAGAAGATTTCAGAACTACCCGAAGCCGAAGCATCAAGTTTCTCAAGATTCAGTGGAGCAGCCACACAGAAGAGGAAGCTACCTAGGAGCGCGAAGATCATATCAGGACAGAGTTTCCCCGATCTCTTCAAATCCTAGGTAATCTTTTTTGTCCTTTTTCAAATCTCGGGACGAGATTTTTTTTAAGGGGGGAAGGTTTGTAACATCCCAAAAATACTAAACTAGGATCATCAAACTCTAATCATCAAAATTAGGGTTAACAAAAACTTTTCTAGAATAAAAATATGAAAGCATGCATGGTGTATGCATTTCATTTGGAATTCTTTTGAACCACCTTGTTTGTGTGTTCCTTTGCTTGTAAATGGATTCTTAGGTGAAATAAACATCATCTAAACAATTCCCAAACTTTTCTCAAAGACAAATAAATCAAAACAAATAAAATAAGGGAATGGTCATTTTGACCAATTTAACTCCCATGCCTACTTTGGCTGTCCCAAACTTTCAGAACTTAACAGAAACTTTTCTGGACCTTTGCACCCCTTGATTGTACTCATAACAAAGTATCAAGGCCCACTTTGTGATCATCCAGAAACTTTCAAATGCATAGTTTAAGTGCTAGTTCAAAATTGAATCTTTATCATATGAGAAGATCCCACTTTTTCAACAACCACTCAAACAAGCTCAACTTTCAAAACCCAAGAATCTGCAGACTCACCAGCACCAACCTAGCATTCCCACCAAAAATCTTTTCAAAATTCAAAACTTGAATTCTTGTGGCCATTTCATCAAACACTTTGCAGACACAAATCATCAAAATCTTAAACACTATTGTGAGCAGTGATTGAAGCCCAACTTGTCCCCTCTCTAGCTCACAACTATCTCAGTAGATCATCTAGCAAGTTAAACCAAGCACTAGCCTCACTTTAAGCTGGGCAATGTCATCAATGGTGAACAGCCGAAGCTCACCATGCCACCCCAGTGGAGACAGCAAGCTAGAAGGATATTTAGCCGTACCAACCTTGTCTGGGAGGCAGCCCACCATCCACCGCCACTCCCTGTCCCAGCCGCGAGCGTTACCAAACCCTCGACCACACGCACGGACCGCACCCAGCTCACCAGCAACCATGTCGAGCATGCGCCAGAGCGCCACGCTCGACCGACGCCCACAGACTGCGCGCCGCCCTCGCCGCGTGCATACATGATAGCCACCAACCCAGGAGACCGCCAGACATCCCCGTTCGCCGCCCCATGCCGCACAGCCACTGCTTGCCGTCGAAGACGCCGCCTCTGCCGCGCAGAGCATCGCGCATTCCAGACCAAACCGCACCGCCCCTACGCGCGCATTAAAGACGTAGAGCATCGCCAGGAGACCACCAAGCGATCGCCACCGCCGGCCATTCCTCTAGCCGCCTGTAGCCATTTTGCCACCGTCGCCTGCCCATCCCGTTCGGTCTCGTCGTCGCGACTATAAATAGAGGCCACCCCCAGCCGAATTGAGCACACCATCTCACTCTCCTCTCCTCACTGATCGTGCCACCCCGTGCCCGGAGCAAGGCGAGTAGCACTTCGCCGGAATTTCACCGGAGCCTGCCGCTGCTGGAGAAGAAGTGGGCCAGCGATTGGAGCCGCCCCAGGAGAAGCTGCTGGTACCAGGAGGTTCGCCGTCGTCAACTTCGTCGTTCGCCCGCCTTGCTGACACTCGCCTGAGCCCCGGTGAGCCCCCAACGACCCCCACCTGCCGCGCTAGGTTTCTGTCTCGCCGGCGTTTCCCAAAGTCGACGATGACCCTCAGTCGTTGGATTAGAACCAGATCGAACGCACCACACCGCCCCATACCGCTTCGCACCCCCTATCTCACTGAAGCGTGGGGACAACGACTTAACCATCCCGCGTAAGCGTTGTGCTTAGCAGGCCGGCCCAGTATCGCTTCCCGCGCAGCCCAGTTATTTGAATTTAACCTTTTTCATTTTATTTCAAACACACTTCTGTACCCAGTTTCAAAAATCAACCCAGGTCGATTCAGTGAACCAAATTGAATGAAACCAATTTTTTTATAAATGTCTAGGAATGCTGAAGCCAAGACCGTTGGATTCAAGTCATTTGGATCTATAGATCATCCATGGTAAAAATAAGAAGGCAGAAGCTTTTCTGCATTCAAACATTTTTAAAATTTAAACCATAATAGATTTTGAGTTGATTCCAACTCTCAAAAATCACATTTAACCATACCTTTCAGAATATATAGGTTTACTTACAGAAATAATGACCAATTAATAAAAGAATGCCACATAGGCATTTCTAGCCACTTTAATTAATTAAAATAAAAGAGAAAAACCTTATTAAATTGTGACACCACTTTAAATCACATTCCCATGGACTAAAATATGTGGTGATGACATGTGTCAACATGATCCCATGTTTGGTTTGGAGAATATTAAATCATAAGTAGTTTTTCAATGAGTAGAAATTACTTTTCTAAAAATTAAAGGAATTAAACCAAGCGTTAATCTTGTAATGTTAGTGATGATGCTAGATCATATATAGGACCCTTGTGTGTGATGAATGCAAGTAGTTAAGTATTGTTTGGTGATTGTGTACCTCGTATTTATTCATAGATGCTAGTACCGACCAAGGATACGAGGAGGAAGGAGGATACTACGAAGAAGCCGAGGAGAACTTCAACCACTGCTCTGCACAAGGCAAGCTCACACTTGCAAGATACTCTACTTTGGCAAGCCTTACTATACAAGTTAACCTTGCAAGCCTAATACTACTAGCTGAATGTGCAAGCTTATACTTGCAATTGGGCAAGCTAATACTTACTTGCTACTATGTCAACTATATGCCTTAAGCATATGTGATCATATCCACTTGATAAACCAATCCTAGTTTTATTTGCAATCCCTCTACTTTATTTCTTTATCAAAGCTTTAACTTAGAGTTGACTTAAGTGACTTGTAGATTCTAGAAATATATATTGAAGGTTGCATAAAGAGCATAAAATTTGGCCTAAGCTAGAAAATCTTCATGTCATCCTAAGGCATAAGATTGAACTTAGTGAAAACTCAACTAGTTTACTATCCCCCATTAGTGCTTACCTCCACTTGTAGATGCTAGTGCTAAGCATAAAACTTGATCAACAATACTTGGTGAAAATGGTTATGAAAACCTTAGAATGATGGATCATTCTACTGAGATGTTTTGACATGTGTTTCCGAATACCTGATGATTTTGGTGATGAAAATGTTGAGGCATGATCCTTAGCCCTTTATAAAACTGATGGTTGTCTGGATGTGATACCATTCCAATTTTATCGTATAACCACAATACCCGAAGATTGGGTAGGGCTTGACCGGAAACTTATATACCTTAGTATTAGTTCCCTCACGGCCAAGGTCTGGGCTGAGGCTACCTTGTGAAGGTTGTCCACCTGTGCAGTACCCAAGATGACAGTTGGTCATGGTTGGGAGGCCAAACTCACAGGAGAGGTGCTTATACTAGGGCGTGTAATTGAAAGGTTAGGATTGATTATCCGCATACTGAGTATGGTGAATTCAGGATTTGTTCCTGACGGATGTATCGAATATTGTGGTGAAAGTGTACAATCTCTGCAGAGTGTCAAACTATTCGAATAGCCGCGTCCGCGGTTATGAACAGTTGGAGTGGCCATACTGTTCCCCCGTCAGATGTTTTCAAAAGACTTGTGAAATGAATTGAGACTTTGACTTAACCACAACAGGGTTGGATATGAAATACAAGTTCCTACTTAGGAGTTATGAAATTGTGACTAGCTTCTCTTGCTTCTCAGCTTAGTAGAGATAAATCTGGCTTTTGCAAAATAACCCTAGAGCCTAGTGTCCTATTATCAAAAACCCATTTCACTTGTTAGTATTAGTTTGCGAGTACTTAAAGAGTACTCATGGCTTTATCCCTGGCTATTCCCGTGGCCAGACTATGAAGAGGAGTACCTGGAGGATGGACCCCAGGAAGGTTACGACAACTAGGATCATCTCCCCTCATCAACATTGCTTGTGACCCCGAAGATGGAGCTTCGCCTACGCTACTGTTATTATTACGTATTCCGCTGCTTGAAGTTGTATTAAGAACTGGATCGTGAGATCCCTATTTGTGTAAGACCTTATGTATGGTTTGTAATGGATGATGTACTGTGGTATCCAATTCTGTTATGTCTTGCAAAAATGGTAATCTTGGGATTGCGATGTATGGCATAACATGCATCTGGGATTAAAAATTATGTTAGGAGTATAATTCCATTTTTCAAGCTGCCTAGTTAACTTCGCACACTTCACCGACTTCTTCCTGATTTAACGAACACTACAAAGAATCTGGCTATATATGACCCTCCATTTTCGTCACAGAATCGTCATAATAGTCCATTTATGACGATTCTATGACGAATTTGTGATCGTCGAAAGCTGGGCGTCGCAAATGAACTATAACGACGTTTTTGGTAAAATCGTCATAATCGTCTATGACGATATTGGATCGTCATAACGTTTATGACGATCCAATATCGTCATGGCCCATCTAGCCATGCCATCTCAGATCCTACGTGGCTGATCCTACGTGGCAAAATTGTGACGAAATAAAATCGTCATAGTTTGAATTCAGCCCAATCCAGTTCAATCACTTATATGGGCCAAGCACAATAATTCAGCCTTTATCTTTTTAGGTCATGGCGTTTTACAGTGCATTTCTTCTTGGGCCTACACCTTTGTACGATCCTTTTTGTTATAATTTTCAGCCTTTATTTCACAGTATTATTTGGGCCATCGCCTTTTTACAATCCTTTTATTATTTGGAACTACCATTTTCTTTTCAGATTTCAGACTTTTTTGTTATTCAATTTCCAACAAAATATCCTTTCCATCCAACACTAAGAATGGGCCATGGCCTTATTACAGCATTTGATACAGAACATTGCAGATTGAGTCACCGAGTCATGCATGCTCAATATTACTAAGAATATTCTTATCACAGCATACAAAATGAACCAAACTTTGGAATAGCGATACTATGTGCACTTATTTATATCAAAATAAAATTCAGTTGACAAAAACAGAGTTGCATAGGGCGCTTCTTCCATCTAAGCTTCAATGATATCATCCAGAACCTGCTGTCTTCATCATCTCAATAAAGGCCTCCATATTATCCTATGAAATTATTCACAAAAATAAAAAGGAGTAAGAAAGCATTCAAAAATAGGTTCCGTTTATGTTCAGCCTAAATTGACAAATACTATCTAGAATACATTCACGACCTATGTGCTCACGAGAATTTAACAATACTGAATCTTTCACAAGAATGAGCAATTGTCCATTGAACATTTCATTGATATTTAATAGCATTTGATATTCAGCAGGAATAGTAGTGGTCATTCATAAACAATTGATAGAGCTAATCCCACGAAAATAATAGATAGAACAGTTTATCTAACCAAGCACAACTACGAAGAGCCAGCCATTTTGGTCACACAACTAGCAGTTGGCAAAAGTAGGGATGCCTCGAGGAATGGAGAGCTGAGCTGACAAGGTGAGAGACAGGCAGGTGGAGCCACTGAGGACTGATTCTTGAGTGACAGTGCAGATTGTGCCCTCGGTGTTGGCGAGACGTAGACAATGATGTTGTCCCAGCACTGCCAACTGCGGTAACAACACTTCAGCTTTAGATACATCTGCATTTGAGCACCATAACACATATAGTGAGCTTGAGATATATCTACATTCACATCTGGACCTAGACTAGAGTATGTTAATTCTTGTAAAGACAACATATGAACCGAGATAATGCACTGGAATAAACTAAGTTCATCATGAAGGCGGAGGCAAGAGGCACATGTGACTCCCAAGAATAATTGCAACTTCCAAAACCATACTCAAACCACAAGCTATTGCTATTCATGTGTCATTCGCTAGAGCTAAATATCGTATCGCAGCAAATAACAACAATTAAAAACTGATAGAGCATAAAAAAATGTAAACAATGGTACCCAGATAATAAACAATGCTTTGAACTAAGCAAGCTACCACTACATGCATACAATACATGCACCAGGCCATAGTGTTTGCCAAAAATGGCTTAACAGATGCATCATACCAATAACTAATAGTACAACATGACCATGTAGAAGTAACTAATATGAACATGCTGGTAGAGATGCGACAAGCTCTGGATAGTACTATTTGGTAATTGAATTTTATCAGTCCATGTTTAGCATATGAATTGAGAAGGAATTCAAGATCTTATTTTCATTGCTCAAGTGCTCATATAAGTATAACTGATTAATCTAAATTGACCACTGCAAACAAAGTAACATACTTGAAACTCAAATGATTAGCTACAGCAAAGCCAACCAAGTAATGATAACTGATGTAGAAGTCGTCCTAGATGTACAAACAAACAGGGGATCCAATCATGATAATATCTAGGCATAGATCATGTTAGTTTTATAGTTTTAGTTTCAAGAACTATTGAATTGACATGATAATATTCAGACAAACATGGTAGAAACCACAACTAAGTTTCAAGTATATCTGCCTAGGATCATACCACTTTGCAAACCTGTGAGTAGCTTTCCTTAACTAGTTCTATGTACGCAACACAGAATGCAAGTAAATAGAACATAGTAAACCCATGTCTCACAAAGATGAGAAAAGTGAGGAACCGGGGACTTATCTACACCATGGAGATCATGAAGAAGATGGTTGTCATGGACCTAGAGCTCGTTCCTGTACAAAGAAACCATGGTTGTCATGGAGTAAGATTTTTAATTAATCTAACTAAGAAATATAATTTTCTCAATTTATAGTGTCTCAGTAGATCAATTATTTTTGCTCAGATCAACACATTTGATAATTTTTAATGTGTGTTCAGACTTTCTACAGAATGGGAAAGACAAGTTGTCACAGTAGCATGGTACCGTAAACTTTCTACAAAACAAATTGGAACAACATCAGCTCGATTCCAATAGGCATGATCAGCAGCAGCATCCCTGGGTCATCCTGCAACTAGGCTTAGCTGGGTCATACTTACAAAATGATGTAACTAAGAAAAAATCCAAACCAGAAGAAATCCAAACCAAATGAAAGGTAACTGAGAATTTACTAAATTAGGGAATGCAATCATTTTGTTTAAGATACTTCAATGATGTAGCATCTAAGTAATCAGGGAATGAAGTGACAGATTAAGTACACACTTGCGACAAAACTAAAAGCAAACAAGCATGGAAATACTTGACGTTAATACAGTGGGGTTTGTGCTATCCAGTTTTAAGTGTCCTTGTGCAAAAAAGTCATGACAGAAATCAGAACATCTAGTGGTGGTAAGCATCTATGTCATCACAGCTACTGTCCAAGTTTCCAAGTTTCCCAAATATGAAACAAATGAACATTGACAGAGAAAATGACTTAATAATCCCTTCTAGATGTTACAGGAAACATGTGGTACCAAAATCACGGAATGGATCAAGTGGGAACAGGCACGGAAGGCACCTAGACGCATGGCAAAATAGGCATATGAGGCAGCAGCAAGATCGGGGCAAGAGGGAGAAGGCCGAGGGTTTACCTTGTCATTGATACCCTCGAGGAGGTTGAAGACGCTGGCCCAATGGCCTCCCTTGACGTTGTGGGCCCGATGGCCTCGCGTTGTCGCCGCTGTGAAGGCCTCGACATCGAGAAGCATGACGTTGATGTCCCCAACAACGGCGAAGATGTCACCGACACCCACCTGCAAGAGCCACCGCGACAGAGTAAGGAGAAGGAAGGGGGATTAGGCGACGACGCACGGATCTGGTGACGGAAGGAGGCGTGGGGGAGCACCGGCTTGCTGGCGTGCCGGCGTTGAGGAAGGAGGCGTGGGGGATCAGATCGGGGCGGGTCGAAGCCTGGCCGACGATTGACCGACGACGGAGTTCAGTGGCGCTCGCCCTCCTCCATGACGACGGCGCCATCTTCCCGCTCCTCCTCCATGATGACGACGGCGCCATCTTCCCGCTCCTCCTCCACGGAATCGGCAGGGATCTACCGCCGCCTGACGGGATTGGGACGTATGGGGGAGTGGTGGTTGCGGTGGGACGGGAGGGGTGGTATAGGAGGGGGTGCTGGGAGCATCGGTGAGAGGGGCGAATCGGCGGAGTGGGGGGAGGCGATCTGGAGTGAGCGGCATGGGGGGAGGCGGCGCGGGGGAGGCGATCCGGAGTTAGGGTTGGGGTCGTGGCTGCGGTGCACACTGGCTAATATACTTTGTGCTTCTTCAGGTGAGCAGTGGGCGTTGGATCCGGAATAAACGGTCCGGATCATGGCCATAAGGATGATTTGTGGGAGGCAGTTTACTCTGTTTTGATTGGTCCATTCGCAAGACACCTCTTTTTTAACTTGAAACATGAAGTTATGACGATTTGAGCAAAAAAAACATGACGTTTTTAAGAAAGATCGTCGTAATTTTCTAAGGTTTCGAACCTCCTAAATACCTTACGACCATCTAGTGCAAAATCGTCATAATTCTATGACGATTTTGTCCACGGTCACTATTAGAAGGTCATAGAATAACACATTTCTTGTAGTGGAAATTAGGTTAAACTTGAGCTACAAGTAAGCTAGGTAGATTGCTCTTGAATTAAATGTCTTTTCGGAGGTAGATGGGTGCATCTTCTTGTAGTAAACATTTTCGTCGGTGTGGGTTTCTAACTATCAGGAAAGAACATTCTCAATTTCTCGAGTAATGACGAGATTGTTATTTTTCATAAAAATTGTCTGAATAATATGGATCTTAATGCCATAAGGCAAGCTTCCATACATATCAAGTGTACCGACATGTTTCACTTACGATTCATATGTTTAATTTTATGTTTTCTCAAACTTCATCCTAGCTAATTCTTCCCACTTGAATATCTTTATGCTGGCTTATAGAAATTAGGTCAAATTTGAAGTATAATAAAATTGGATGGTTGGTTTGAAAGTTTTGAGATTTTTTTTAGGCAACCATCGGGGGAATTTAATACATCACAAACCACCATCGTAAGTTTTGTCACCAGGTTCAACTTCTTGCTAAGATTTTGCATCATAACAATTTAACAAAATTAGGTCAAACTCGAGCTGCTAGAAAGCATGATAGATTGCTCTTGAATTCCTAATTGTCTTTTCGAAGGTAGATGGGTATGGGTTCATATTATTTTTAGTAAACAATAATGCCATCAGTGTGAGTATCCAACTATCGGGAAAGAACATTCTTAATTTTCCGAGTGGTGACGAGATTGTTCCTTTCCGTAAAGGAAGTCTGAAGGATATGGATCTGAATGCCACACAAGCAGGGCTTTAAAATATTTATAGTGGACCGACATGTTGTACTTACGGTTCCCATGTTTTATGATATTTCAAACTTCGGCCTAGCTAACTCTGCCCACTTGTATGACTTTATGTTAATTTATGAAAATTAGGTCGTCAATCTTGAACTAAAGGAAAATTGTAGGTTTGCTTTGAAAGTTTTGTTATTTTTTTGAGGTAACCATCAGGGGGCTCATTTAGTATATCATGAACCACCACCGAGAGTTTTGAAAACAGGTTGAACTTCTTGCTAAGATTTTGCATCATGACAATTTAACGAAATTAGGTCAAACTCGAGTTGCCAGTAAGCGCGATAGATTTCTCTTGAATTTATAATTTTCTTTTAGAAGGTAGATTGGTATGGATGCATATTCTTTTTAATAAACAATGCCATCGGTGTGAGTATCCAACCAGAGGGAAAGAACATTTTTAATTTTCCAAGTGGTGAAGAGATTGTTCCTTTCCATAAAGGAAGTATGAAGAATATCGATCTGAATGCCACAAGTAGACCTTTCAAATATTTATAGAGGAACGACATATTGTACTTACGATTCCCATGTTTTATGATTTTTTAAACTTTAGCATAGCTAACTCTGCCCACTTGAATGATTTTATGCCGATTTATCGAAATTAGGTCAATCTTGAACTAAAGGAAAATTGTAGGTTTGCTTTGAAAGTTTTGCGATTTTTTTGAGGTATCCATCAAGGGGTTCATTTAGTATATCATGAACCACTACCGAGAGTTTTGAAAACAGGTTCAACTTCTTTCTAAGATTTTTCATCTTGACAACTTAACGAAATTAGGTCAAACTTTATTTATGAGTAAGCACGATAGATTTCTCTCGAATTAATCGTCTTTTCTAAGGTAGATGGGTGCATCTTCTTTTAGTAAACAATGTCGTTGGTGCGAGTTTCCAACTATCAGGAAAGAACATTCTCAATTTTTCGAGCGCTGAAGAGATTGTTCCTTTTCATAAAGAAAGTCTGAAGAATATTGGATTTGAATATGCCACAAGCGAAGCTTTCATACATATATTGTACGGACATGTTTTACTACTTATGATTCCCATGATTCACGAGTCTTCAAGCTTCGTCCTTGCTAACTTTGCCAACTTGAATGACTTTCTGCCGATTTATCAAAATTAGGTCAAATTTGAACTGCAGGAAAATTGTAGGTCGCTTCGAATGTTTTGTGATTTTTTTGTAGGTAACCATCGGTGGGGGGGTTCATTTAATATATCACAACCACCACCGAGTGTTTTAAAAAAAGGTTCAACTTCTTGCTAAGATTTTGCATCATAATAATTTAACAAAATTAGGTCAAACTCAAGCTGCCAGTAGGCGCAATAGATTGCTCTTGAATTGCTAATTGTCTTTTCGAAGGTAGATGGTAATGGGTGCAATCGATGTGAGTATCCAACTACCGGGAAAGAACATTCTTAATTTTCCGAGTGGTGACGAGATTGTTCCTTTCTCTAAAGGAAGCCTGAAGAATATGGATCTGAATGCCATTAGTAGACCGTTCAAATATTTATAGTGGACCGACATGTTGTACTTATGACTCCCATGTTTTATGATTTTTAAAACATTGGCCTAGGTAACTCTGCCCACTTCAATGATTTTATGCCGATTTATAGAAATTAGGTCAATCCTAAACTAAAGGTAAATTGTAGGTTTGCTTTGAAAGTTTTGCGAATTTTTTGATGTAACCATTGGGGGGGGGGTCATTTAGTATATCATGAATCACTGCTGAGAGTTTTGAAAACAGGTTCAACTTCTTGCTAATATTTTTCATCTTGATAACTTAACGAAATTAGGTCAAACTTGAGGTGCGAGTAAGCTTGATAGATTGCTCTCGAATTAATCGTGTTTTCTAAGGTAGATGGGTGCATATTCTTTTAGTAAAAAATGCCGTCGATGTGAGTTTCCAACTATTAGGAAAGAACATTCTCGATTTTCTGAGCGATGACGAGATTGTTCCTTTTTGTAAAGAAAGTCCAAAGAATATTGGACCTGAATATGCCATAAGCGAGCTTTCATACATATATATTGGACCGACATGTTGTACTACATGTGATTCCCATGTTTTATGAGTCTTCAAACTTTGTCCTTGCGAACTCTGCCAACTTGAATGACTTTATGCCGATTTATCAAAATTAGATCAAATTTGAACTGCAAGAAAATTGTAGGTTGCTTTGAAAGTTTTGTGATTTTTTTGGAGGTAACCATCGGGGGGTCATTTAATATGTCACAAACCACCACCGAGAGTTAAAAAAAGGTTCAACTTCTTGCTAAGATTTTGCATCATGACAATTTAACAAAATTAGGTTAAACTCGAGCTGTGATTAAGCGTGATAGATTGGTCTCGAATTAAATTTCATTTCGGAGGTAGATGGGTACATCTTCTTCTAGTAAACAATGTCATTGGTGTGAGTTTACAACTATCACAAAAGAACATTCTCAATTTCCTGAGTGATGGACCTGGATGTCATTTTCATTTTCTATAAGGCCCTTGATGCAACTTGTACTTGCACCGTGTTAACTAAAGCTCACTGCTCCCATGGTTCCCGCGTTAGTTTAAATAAAAAGGCACCGCCCTAATTTTCATACAAAGTGGACCTTGCTTTCTCACAATTCCCAAGTTTTTAGACGGATTTTTTCAAGATTACTAGCTAACTTGGTATAGTTAGATGACTTTATTTAGATTTAACGAAATTAGGTCAAATTGTTCTTCTACGTAAAGAATATAGATCAAAATAGAGGGGAAAATCGAAGAATGATACGGCATGTAAGAGCAACTTACTTTTGGGTCTCTTTACACGATAGTTGATCGTTATTAATAGATCGGTGGAATTTCGCAAAAAAAACGAGTCTAGCGTGGTTGCGAGGGGAGTACAAGGCACACGTGTCTAAACAAAAAAGCAAACAATAGGCCCCAATTGGCATTGTATGACCAAGCTATAAAACTACTACGCAAAAGTTTGCATGTGCAGTCCAGTAGGTCCCACGAATCCGTCTTGTATAGACACTATCTAAACGGTAGAGCTTAGGGAATCACCTATGTATATGGTCAAACCCATCTTTAAGATGGGACCCACTTGGTAATACCAATCTAGTTGATTGCACCACAACGTGTCTAGTTAAACTTGTCCATAAGATAGGAACCACATGTAAGAGCTACCTCTCGTAGTCTTGTGATTAAATTTTTTTCTATTGCTATGTGTACTAGATATTAATATTTTTATGTTTATTGACTACACATGATCTTAAGGGTGACCCATAAGGTTTTTAGCTTATGGATAGCTTCCACTATGTTGACATCGGGACTACCTTTTTTCCCTTATGGAAAACATATTGGACGCCCCACTCGTAGTAGACATATGCTCACCTCTGTCCATGCGCTGTAAGTGCAGAGAAATAAAACGTAGGCTGGGGAAGAGTGAAGCATCGAAGAGCAAACTTATGATGGGTTCCAGACTCGAGTTACTCTTGCCACCTTAAAGTTACAGTGTACAATCTACTAGTTGTAAATTTCAAGACCTATGCATGCAAAAAAAGTGTGTTTTCTCTCTCCTTCGATACCTGTCATCTCTCCACCCCTCTCCCCTCGCGCACCGGCCTAGCTGATCTCTGCCTCGTCCAAAGCGTGGCGCTGCGCACGTGTGCCCTTGGTACGGTGGATCTGTTTCTTTTTATTTTTATTTTTTTATTTTTGAGAGGGCGACTCTGTTTCTCTGGCGTGTTCGGCAGCCACGTTGGTGTGGAGTATGAGGATTAAGTAGGAGGAGGAGTACATAGGAAGGAAACCACTTTGATCCTCGGCAGCAAAAAAATTCAAACTTTTCCGGTTTTGAAATTTTCACTTGCTTCCCAAACATTGGGAGGGACGGCTATTCAAAAGATTGGCAATTCGCAGTAGTACTTCTTATCTTATCTTTTATCTTGTCCTATATCTTACAATTCCATACCACTATAGTATAGTGTACAAATAACTTCGAACATTAACCGTTGGATCAAGAGTGGACAATCCAAACATTGCTAACTGTTTTATCTTCTTTTCCATTCTTAGCATCTAGTAGAATATTATATTGATAGACTTTAGCACAATGAATGAACTCTAGTATGCGCAAACCCGAAAACACACTTCATTTCTTAGTTCAAGTGACCTTGTGCTAAATGCATGGACTTGGATGTAATTTTCATTTTCATGAGGTCCTCGATGTAACTCGTACTTCCATCGACCATGTTAACTGAAGTACCTCGCTCCTAGGGGGCCTGCCATACTTAGAATAAAATGAAACCCTCCCAATTATCACACAAAGTGGACCATAGTTTCTTATAGGAGTATAATTCCATTTTTCAAGCTGCCTAGCTAACTTCGCACACTTCATCGACTTCTTCCCGATTTAACGAAATTAGGATAAACTTGAGCTACAAGTAAGAGAGGTAGATTTCTCTTGAATTAAATGTCTTTTCGGTGGTACATGGGTGCATCTTCTTGTAGTAAAAAATGTCGTCGGTGTGAGTTTCCAACAATCAGGAAAGAACATTCTCAATTTCTTGAATAATGATGAGATTTTTATTTTTCATAAAGATTGTCCAAATAATATGGATCTTAATGCCACAAGCCAAGATTCCATACATATTAAGTGGACTGACACGTTTCACTTATGATTCCTATGTTTAATTTTATGATTTCTCAAACTTCATACTAGCTAACTCTTCCCACTTGAATGTCTTTATACCGACTTATAGAAATTAGGTCAAATTTGAAGTATAATAAAATTGGAGGGTGTCAGACCACGTAGAGATAAAACAAAACTTTTTCCCTCTAACATGGTGATCCCAAGATCTAGCTGAGGTAGAAGGCCACGAGGTTTACCACTAGACGCGCAGTTGCGGATTACTGATGTAGCACGTAAGTTGATGCGGTGCAGTCCTTAGCGATCCTATCCAATTGTCCTGGTGATGATCATACAACACCTCTGCTGGTATCCACAGGTACAAGGAGGAGCACCGACGGCGAACTCCTAGGTTCGTAATGACGACATGACTGATGTGGAGCTAGGATTTCCAACACATGGAATGACCTCACCGATCAATGATTAACCCTTATGGGTTACTGTGCTCCACTATATATAGGGAGTGAATGTGGGCTCCACTCTCGTGGCCCATTCACTAAAGCCCATATAACACTAGTCACCGCGATTCCGACTCACTGACCCAGTCCTAATCCTGCTTGGGTCCAACCCAACCAGATTTCCGGTTCAGATCCAATCCAAACTTCCTCCCGTTCTTAAGTGTGTGACCCCGCAGGCTCATGGCTACATGGACACGATTGGATTCCGACTCTCAATTGATTAGTCGGTATCGGCTCCTAGTAGAACTTGCCTAATCCCAAGTACCAAAGAGTCATGACGACTTGCCTTTCCAATGCGACTTACGTCCGAGTACCTTTTGCCTCACGATATACCTTGTCAGACTATAGGCGAATAATTGTCATCCCTTAAATAGTCTGACTCTCTTCTCGATTCGAGATAAGTGATTCATCCGACTAACTCTTAGTCGATCGCCTTGGTTAACACTTAACCGAGTCGTGGATGGCCATGCTTTCCGAATCATATCGTCCGAGAGGTCCCAGAGAATATCTCTCCAAGTGGAGGAGCAAAATCCCATCTTGGTTATTCACATCACGCAGCTTGATTCTCAGTTGACCCGAACTCTGCCTTTATAACTGCCCAGTTACGGATCAGCGTTTGACAGAACCTAAGTCGGTGATCCTCAACTCACACTATGCAACAACCTCGGGAATAAGGATTGCATTGATTGAGATACACAAATGACTAATTATTCGTTGTACCTCAATATGGGTCAATCCGACTCGCTAAACTCTTTAGCCGAATCTGTGTAAGTCGGAATAGCATCACCATGCCCATGACAAGTGGAACCGAGTCATCAAGCCGACTTTCACATTAGTCTAAGTTGTGTGTCTAGCAGAACCTCAATGACCAAGGACATTTAGTACAAACAACATGAATGTATAGTTCCACAACCGAATCACATATTCAATGATTTACATTAGATGCTCATACAAGGACAGCTTAATAACTTTATAAATACAATGGGAAATATCATCATACATGATTGCCTCTAGGTCATATTCCCAACAGTCTCCCACTTGCAGTAGAGTCAATCTTCCGACATCTCATGTCTAGGCATGTAATGCCCATAGCTCTTAGGCGCGCCTCATGCTTTGGCTGTGGTAACGGCTTTATCAACGGATCCGCAGTATTTACATCTGTGTGTACCTTGCATAACTTGATATCACCCTGATCCAAGAACTGTCGAATCAGGTGGTACCGCATTAGTATGTGCGTGTTCTTCTGGTGTTGTCTAGGTTCCTTGGCTTGTGCAATAGCACCATTTATAGGGTTCACAGCATAGAAAACAAAAAAACTCCTACGACGGGAACTAAGTACCAAGATCTATCTACTAGATACAAGCAACGGGTGGGTATACATCCATAGAATACATACCCTCGAAAACCGAATAGCGTTAACGAGGTTGGATTCTTGGATGATGTAGTCGAACGCTTGCCGATCTCAAGATCGTGATGAAGTCCATCTGGTCCGGCCGATCCAGCACCATCACGTCCAGCACCACAAAGAAGTGGTGCTACCGTGATCGCACACACGTCCGGGTACCCCGACAACCTTCGTGCCCTTGCTCCAGCGAAGCAGCGGAAGCAACAAACCCTTCCAGAAAAATCCACCAGGAACATGTATCTCGCTGATCCGAGACCATGGGGAAATTCTAAAGGGGGGAGACAGATCCTTCGCGAGGAGGTGTATTTTGAGAGGAGGAGAGGGGGGCCTTTTATAGGGAGAGAGAGGGCACCCCAAGGGGCATGGCGCCCAGCCATGGTGGCTTCCCCCACCTCTTCCACATTCATGTGGGTGGATCTCCCACTCAAAATGAAAAGCCTCCACTCAAAAATCCACTCGTATGCATTAAATTTCCACCAAATTTAATGCAAGCTCTCATTTAAATAAAACTCTTTTATTTATTTATTCAGAATTTTTTAATTACTATAGTTAACAAACATTCACATAAAACCCCTTATAACATTTCAATTTCACATGCATAACCAGTTTCAGCAATTTCAACCGAAACAGTTTCGGTGTCTAGTGAAATAAATTCCTGCGCTTTCCTTTTTCTTTCTCTGGCATATTATTTGCTCCAAATGGTGTCGGTATCCCTTAAGTGTATCACCCTACGGTTCGCGAATAATGTAGACATGATCGAGACCACTCTCCAATCTATAATCAGCAGCGGGACCTGGAGATCCGTACTGACTTCCACATATTCAACGATGACTTCTGTGATCGTGTGAACATGATACGCATGTAACTCAATCCCTTTGTCTCGCGATATATTACATGTCTGAAATTCGATCATCGGTATCTCCATACCTAGTTTGATCTCGTTACCGACATGTACTCTTTTCTCGTTCCCGTGATATAACATTCTAGTGATCAGATCACTTGCTTGCAAGATAACTAATGTGATATCACCGAGAGGGCCCAGAGTATATCTCTCTGTCATCGTGATGGAAAAATTACACTCTTGATCCAAGAGCCTCAACATAACATCTTCGTAGAAGTAAACCCATCTTTATAGTCACCCTGTTATGGTGTGACGTTTGATGTTATCAAGATACTCTTCCGGTGTTAGTGATTGACATGATCTCATGGTCTAAGGACTAAGATTACTTTGTATGATGTTATATCAATATAAACATAATGACTTTGATCATAATGCTATACTTTGGATGAATGTTCATAACACCATTCCAATAATGTTATGACCTCGTTATTAACAAGATACAATGTCCATGATCAGGAAACCTTTGATCATCTTGTTAATCAACGAGCTAGTTTATAAGAGAGGCATAACTAGGAACTTCCTTTTTGTTTATTAAACACACATGTATTAATGTTTCCGTATTAATACAATTATAGCATGCAAAATACACTTTTATCATAAATAAGGAATACGATAATAACCACTTTATTATTTCCTCTTGGGCATATTCCCTTCAGTCTCCCACTTGCACTAGAGACAATAATCTAGTTTGAAAACTTTGCATATTGAACACATATGGCTTTCTGGTGTTCCATATACGCGATTGCAAGTGGTTAACATAATCTACGGATCTGACACTTTCAGGTCCGTGTGTATTTGCATGTCTTTGCATCTTCACGCATCACTCATTCTTCAATAAGATGGCATTATATAAATTTGATCTTTTGGTGAGACCTTCAGTTCCTTGGGATAAAACCATGTTGATACTATTGTCATACAATATATCATTAGTGTTAGCCCGTTGTGAACCACACCTTAGTTTGATAACAAACTACTTGACACAAATTCCCTCCTTTGCTACTACTATATAAGTCATATACTTAGCCTTTTGTTGTAGTATCCGTCAAAATGACTTAACTTTGGAATTCATCCAAATCCATCATGGAAACTTTCTTTCCATTTCATTGTTCCACCAATAGTTTAAATTGTGATAAACTTAATTTGTATCTTGTGACAAAACTAGTATCAATATAACGCTTTACATAGAACTATTTGTAATTATTTGTCACCTCTACACAAATATATTCTTAGTTCTTCCAAAAGATCATAATAATATCCTCACTATCAACCAATGATCATTTTATGATTCATTCTGGTATATGCTCATAACACTTAGAGCATAGGACATATATGGATGTGTACATATCATGGTCTGATTGATCAAAACATCCTTGTGATTTCACTCATCAAGTGTCAAAGCACTTGAATCTTGTTTCACTTATCAAGTGTCGATACAATTAAATCTTGATTCAATTCCTTGCCATGCGACAAGAACCGTTTCTTGCGTTTCTATATTGAACTCCTTCAATATCTCATATATGTACATTTGGCATAACCATATTAGCGTCACAGTCTATCCACTATAGACATTCATGCTAAATATTCAGGTTTTTCCTAAGTCTTTCATCGAAATGAAATTCTTAACCTTTGTCAATAAAAGATACATCATTTCCAATCAACAATATGTCCTCCACATAATGTACTAGAAATATGTCTTAGCGCTCCCACTTAATTTCTTGCAAATGCAAGCATCTTCATCGTCTCCTGATGAAATTAAATTTCTTTAGTAGTTTCATCACGGTGAAGGTTCCCACTCCGCGATGCTTACTTCAACCATTGAAGTTTGCATGCCCTTTTTAGCATCCTTTGAATTAACAAAACCCTTTGGACTGTGTCTTGTACATGTCCTAGGTAAGCATTCCATTAGAAGAACTTTGTTTTCTTTATTCATCTACCATATACCAAAATTATATGTAGTGGTTGCTACATTAATCCGTCCAGACTAAATATCGCTATGAAAGATCAAATCTTGTCATAGTCAACTCCTTGAACATTGTCATAAAATACTTTACGACATGTCGACTATTTCATAGATGTGAAACATCCTTGTCTGTTTCTTTATAGATCTAAATACGACCGATAGGTTTTTACACCTTTCCGGAGAGTCTTCCAAGTTTAAAACTTGATTTCTCGTGTATGGAACTATCACGGATTTTATGGCTTCAAGCCATTTGACGGAGTCAGGGCCCATCATCTCTTCTTTGCATGTAGTCGATTCATTATTGTCAAACAACAATGATTTACTCTCAAATCTCAACATTTGATTGTTTATCTGACCTACTTGGTTCAATAGGAACTTAGACCTTCGTGACCGCAACCTTTGAGGCACATAAGCTATGAGCATTCTGGCTGCCTCTGGAACATTTTCCGGCACTGCGCAACTCAGCACATTTAGCTAAGGTTCGTTAACCATATCAAAGTTCTATTGTCCTCCCACTTAACTTTTGCAAAAAAATTCTTTTTCAAGAAACTTCACATTTCAAGCGACAAACCCTTTTGTCCTTGGTGTTATGGAGGAATAACCAATTGTTATTTGAAATAACCTACAAAGACATGCTCATCCGACTCCGGTTGTAAACATCTAACTTATGTTTAGCATACCAAAATTTAAGAAATGACAACTTGGGTTTTACCCCAAACCATAACTCATATGGTGTCATTTCAACGGATCAAGATGGAGCTCTTTTTAGTGTAAAAGCGGTAGTCTCTAAAGCTTTAATCTTTTAAAACATAATGGCAGTTTTATAAATAACATCTTTGATCCAACCATGTCTCACAAGGTTTCATTACAAATCTCAAACACCCCATATTCCTATGGTGTTTCGGGAGATATAAATGTCGTGGTATTGCCGACGAGTACGCCATGGAGGGGTCCTCACAGTGCGTGTTTAGAGACGTGGGGTAAGGCGGACGGTTGATGGGTACGAGGTAACACAGCTTACCCAGGTTTAGATCCCACAACGGTGGCGGAATCCTACTCCTTCTATAAATCACTATAATGGCAATATGCCGAGTTACAGAGATAGGTTTGCTGTGCGAGGTGACTAGAGAGTCTAAGTTATCGTCTGAGATTGTGCCCTAAAGGCTCCCATAGGCCCGACTTATATAGTCGCCAGGACCTAGGGTTACAGGGAAAAGTCCTAGCCGGACTGGTTATAGAGTCCTATACCGTCTATCACTAGTCTTGTGTATCTTGCACTCCAAGGCTCTAGGTACGTTGGTGACTCCACCGTAGCCTTCCTTTATCCGGCATGGGCCTCCCTTCTGGATCCACCTAACTGGGCTGCCCAGCAGGCCACAGGCCATGCTACCGACTATGGGCCACCCGGGTTAGTCGGATAAGAGACATTCTACGAGGATACCCATATGGCATATCCCCAACAGTAGCCCCCGGAGAACTCCGAGATCTTGCACCGTCTTGCCTCTTCCCGTGGAATGCTCCGTCTAGATGGATGTCGGCAAATCGTCAAGCAACATCTTGTAGTCCTCCCAAAGAACCCTGCAAAGTTTCTCTCCGTCTTATATGAGTAAGTCGGAGAAATGCTGAATCTTCCATCATACGCTCCCGTTGTCGGATTAAATCCGTCCATGCCGGAATCTTCGATGGGACGGCTCATCTACCATGTCAGTTATGGCGATGTAGGCTGTAGGTCAGCGACGCCTCGTAACTCACACATGCAGAGAACGTAATCATATCCGATTTTCCCGCGCGAGCGATACGAACCGTTGGCGGCGGCGGTTGGAGACGTGGTGAAATTACCGCGCACGTTCACGAAAACGTCGTCTACGCGGCAACCGTCCGATTAGCTACACGAATCTTGATGCAGAGTAAGATAAATAGTAACCGTGGGACACTTGCCACTTTTTCGCCCCATTCTCTCGCGCCGTCGTCTTCTTCCTCCAGCCGCACTCCTCCTCGAGCTCTCCGTGGAAAACCTCGAGAAACCCTAGCCTGTCTCTGCACCAGCTGCTTCCTTCCAATCCTTCCATGGCTAGCAGCAGCTCCTCCCCATCGATGGCGGCGTCGAGCGAAGCCACGGAAAAGCCGGCGAGCTCCGTCATCGTGCCCCAAGAGGGCCTGGTCATCCCCGCGTCGGCGGTGATTTAAACCACCGGCGGCGACACAATCTGGCGGCGCTAGAGCCCCTGGAAGAGGAGCCAGACTCGCACAAAGGCGACTGGCATGGCTCGGACATCATGTTGGGCCACGCAGAGATAAAACAAAACTTTTTCCTCTAACGTGGTGATCCCAAGATCTAGCTGAGGTAGAAGGCCACGAGGTTTACCACTAGACGCGCGGTTGCGGATTACTGATGAAGTGCGTCAGTTGATGCAGTGCAGTCCTCACGATCCGATCGTCCTGGTGCTGATCGTACAGCACCTCTGCTGGTATCCACACGTACAAGGAGCAACGCCGGCGGCGAACTGCTAGGTTCGTTACGGCGGCTGGACTGCTGTGGAGCTAGGGTTTCCAACACATGGAATTACCTAACCGAACAACGATTAACCTTTCTGGGTTACTGTGCTCCACAATATATAGGGAGTGAACGTGGGCTCAGCTCGCGCGACCCATTCACTAAAGCCCATATAAAACTAGTCACCGTGAGTCCAACTCACTAACTCAGTCCTAATCTGGTTTAGGTCCAACCCAACCAGATTACAGATTCGGATCCAATCCGAACTTGCTCCCGCTCTTAAGTGTGTGACCCCGCAGGCTCATGGTTACTTGGACACGATTAGAGTCCAACTCTCAATCGATCAATCGGCATCGGCTCCTAGCAGAACTTGCCGATTCCCAAGTACCAAAGAGTCATGACGACTTGCCTTTCCAATGCGACTTACGTCTGAGTCCCTTTTGCCTCACGATATACCTTGTCAGACTATAGGCGAATATATGTCATCCCTTAAATAGTCCAACGCTCTTCTCGATCCGAGATAAGTGATTCACCCGACTAACTCTTAGCCGATCGCCTCGGTTAACACTTAACCGAGTCGTGCATGGCCATGCTTTCCGAATCATATCTCACGAGAGGGCCCAGAGAATATCTCTCCGAGTGGAGGGGCAAAATCCCATCTTGGTTATTCACATCACGCAGCTTGATTCTCAGTCGACCCGAACCCTGCCTTTATAACTGCCCAGTTACGGATCAGCGTTTGACAGAACCTAAGTCGGTGATCCTCAACTCGGACTATGCAACAACCTTAGGTCTAAGGATTACATTGATTGAGATATACAAATGACAACTTAGTTCGTTGTACCTCAATATGGGTCAATCCGACTCGCTAAACTCTTTAGCCTAGTCTGTGTAAGTTGGAATAGCATCTCCATGCCCATGACAAGTGGAACCGAGTCATCAAGCCAACTTTCACATTGTTCTAAGTTGTGTGTCCAGCACAACCTCAATGACCAAGGATATTTAGTACAAACAACATGAATGCATAGTTCCACAACTGAATCACATATTCAATGATACACATCAGATGTTTATACAAGGACTACTTAATAACTTTATGAATACTATGGGAAATCTCATCATACATGATTGCCTCTAGGGCATATTCCCAACAGTCTCCCACTTGCACTAGAGTCAATCTTCCGACATCACATGTCTAAGCATCTAATGCCCATGGCTCTCAGGTGCGCCTCATGCTTCGGCTGGGGTAACGGCTTTGTCAACGGATCCTCAATATTTGCATCCGTGTGTACCTTGCATAACTTGATATCACCCTGATCCACGAACTGGCGAATCAGGTGGTACCGCATGAGTATGTGCTTGTTCTTCTGGTGTTGTCTAGGTTCCTTGGCTTGTGCAATAGCACCATTGTTGTCACAATACACGTCCAACGGATTGGACGAGCCCTGAACCACACCAAGATCCATGAGGAAATTCCTCATCCAAACAGCTTCCTTTGCTGCCTCCGAGGCGGCAATATACTCAGCCTCTGTTGTAGACGCAGACACAGTCTCTTGCTTGGAACTTTTCCAGCTCACAGCACCTCCGTTTATAATAAACACGTATCCGGATTGCGAACGAGAATCATCAGAGTCGGTGAGATAACTCGCATCCGTGTAACCCTTTACACTGAGTTCATCTTCACCACCATAAACCAAGAACATATCCTTAGTCCTTCTCAAGTACTTTAGGATATTTTTAGCCGCTGTCCAGTGGATCTCTCCAGGATCAGCCTGGTATCTGCTCACAACACTTAGAGCATAGGAAACATCTGGCCTAGTACAAATCATGGCGTACATGATGGATCCAACTGCAGAAGCATATGGAATCGCACTCATCCTACTTCGCTCATCAGTTGTCGAAGGACACTGAGTCTTGCTAAGTTTTACACCATGGGACATCGGTAAGAACCCCTTCTTAGACGATTCCATGTTGAACTTTTTCAACACTTTGTCCAAATAAGTACTCTGACTCAATCCAATGAGCCTCCTTGATCTATCTCTATAGATCCGGATTCCGAGGATGTATGTTGCCTCACCCAAGTCTTTCACTGAGAAACTCCTTTCCAATGATTCCTTGGTTTCTTGCAACATCTGGACATCATTTCCAATCAGTAATATGTCATCTACATATAAGATTAGAAAATTTACTTTGTTCCCACTAAACTTCTTGTACAAACAAGAATCATGATCACTCTTGATGAAGCCAAACGATTTGACTACCTCATCAAAGCGAATATTCCAACTCCGAGATGCTTGCTTCAACCCATAAATGGATTTCTGAAGTTTACATACCTTGTCAGCATTAGCCGGATCGACAAAACCCTCAGGCTGTATCATATACACGTCCTCGGTTAAATTTCCGTTAAGGAAAGCCGTTTTGACATCCATTTGCCATATCTCATAGTCGAAATAGGCCGCTATAGCTAACATGATCCGAACTGATTTAAGCATCGCTACGGGCGAGAAGGTCTCGTCGTAATCAACTCCTTGAACTTGTCGGAACCCCTTCGCGACAAGGCGTGCTTTATAGATTGAAACATTTCCATCCATATCAGTTTTCTTCTTAAAGACCCATTTGCACTCGACGGGTCTTGCACCGTCTGGCAGATCAACCAAGTTCCAAACTTGATTTTCATCCATGGACTTTATCTCGGATCTCATGGCTCCAAGCCATGACTCGGAATCAGATCCCACCATCGCTTCCGAATAATTTGCCGGCTCATCACTGTCTAACAGTAACACATCACGAACACTTCGTAATCTTGCCGATCTTCGTAGTACAGGTGCTGCTGTCGGCTCAGCTGCCACGATCGGCTCAACCTCCAAGGTTTTTGCCGATTCGCTATTAGCCGATTCCTCTCGAATTTCTTCGAGTTGCACCGTGCTCCCACTTACTCCCCGACTGAGAAACTCTTTCTCAAGGAAGACACCGTTCCGAGCGACAAACACTTTGCCCTCTTCTCGGTTGTAGAAGTAGTAACCCAAGGTTTCCCTTGGATACCCCACGAAAATACATTTATCCGACTTGGCCGTAAGCTTGTCTGACTGAAGTCGCTTGACAAAAGCTTCACAACCCCAAATCTTAAGAAAAGACAAACTCGGCTTTTTACCTGTCCACATCTCATGCGGTGTCTTCTCTACCGATTTTGATGGTACTTTGTTTAGTGTGAACGCCGCTGTTTCTAGACAATAACCCCAAAATGATAAAGGCAGATCTGTCCGACTCATCATTGATCGTACCATGTCCAACAAGGTTCGATTCCGCCTTTCCGAAACACCATTCCTTTGTGGCGTTCCTGGCGGAGTAAGTTGAGGAACTATTCCACAACTTTTCAGATGGTCATCAAACTCATGGCTCATGTACTCGCCTCCTCGGTCCGACCGAAGAAACTTTATTTTCTTGCCGAGTTGATTCTGTGCTTCATTCTGGAATTCTTTGAACTTTTCAAAGGTTTCCGACTTATGTTTCATTAAGTAGATATATCCATACCTACTCAAATCATCAGTGAAGGTAATGAAGTACTCATAACCACCCCTGGCTGTCGTGCTCATTGGTCCACATACATCACTATGTACTAGTCCCAACAAGTCGGACGCCCTTTCGCAACTCTTTGCAAAAGGTGTCTTGGTCATTTTGCCGAGTAGGCAAGATTCGCATGTCTCGAATGACTCCAAGTCAAACGAAGTTAGGAGTCCATCATCATGGAGCTTCTTCATGCGTTTCCAACTTATATGACCAAGCCGACAGTGCCAAAAGTAAGTCATATTCAGATCATTTGGTTTCAACCTTTTAACATTTATGTTATAAACCGACTCACCATCAAGATTCAAAATAAATAACCCGTCCTGGACGGGTGCAAAGCCGTGAAACATATCATTCAAATACAAAGAACAACCATTATTCTTGATATTCTACTCATAGCCTTGCTTCATCAAACATGAAGCAGAAATAATGTTTCGACTGAGCACTGGAACATAATAACAATTATTTAGTTCCATAATAAATCCGGAAGGTAAATGAAGTTGCATCGTGCCGACTTCCAACGCAGCAACTCTTGCTTTGTTGCCGACTCGAATATCAACCTCGCCTCTTGCTACGCTCCTAGTTCTTACCAGTCCCTGCAACGAGTTGCAGATGTGAATAACTGATCCGGTATCATATACCCAAGAACTATTAGGTGCATTAGCAAGATATATGTCTATAACATTGCAAACAAGTGTACCTGAGTCGGAAGTCATACCTCCACTCTTGGCTTTGTCGGCCAAGTACTTGCTGCAGTTCCTCTTGCAGTGGCCATCCGCCTTGCAGTACAAGCAAGTGGATCCGGCTGAAGGAGATGGTTTGGTCCCTGAGGAAGCGCTTGGGACCGGGTCCTGAGCCTGCTTTCCTCCTGACTTAGCCTTCTTCTTAGTCCAAGAACTCTTCTTGAACTTAGCCTTATTCTGCACCATCAACACTTGACTGGTGCCCTTCTTGAGATCCGCCTCTGCCTGCTTGAGCATCCCATGCAATTCAGTGAGCTTCTTATCCATACCATGCATGTGGTAGTTCGAAATGAACTGCCCATATGCACTAGGAAGAGAGTTCAGAATTATATCCGTAGCGAACTCTTCGCTAATGGGGTAGCCAAGCCTCTCCAGAGACTGCACGTAACCAACCATTTTGATCACATGCGGACTCAGTGGATTACCATCCTTAAGCTTGCAACTCAGCAAAGCCTGAGAGACTTGATACCTCTCAGTCTTCGCCTGAGCCTGGAACATACTTTTGAGGATTTCGATCATATCGTAGGCCTCAACATGCTCGAACTGCTTTTGCAAGTCCGGTTCCATGTGAGCAAGCATAAGACAGCTAATATCCGTGGACTCATCCTTAGCCCGACGGTAGGCATTGGTGGCTGCGACAGTCGCATTCTCATTCGGCTCATCTGGAAGTGGGTTGTCTAGGACATGGTCCTTCTTTTCTTGTTTGAGAACAATTCTCAGATTTCGATACCAGTTGGTAAAATTAGTGTCGTTCAGTTTATCTTTCTCAAGAATGGTTCTCAACGCAAAACCGGATATCTGAGAGTGACTGCTACTTGGTGCCATGATCTACAACAGAAAATATGCAAAACACTTAAGACATGTATTCACAAAAGAGCAAGCATATTAAACATTTTAATATTTTATGCTCCCACTAGAACCAACACCCCTCCGATGGTTACTTAGTGATTCAGGATCCTAAATAAGCAAGTCGGCTAGTGAGCTTTAGCATCACCGCTAGCCGCCAAGTGATCTAGGTAGACAACTCCTTGTCAATCGCATCTCATGCGACTCCTGTTGGACGGGTGGCATCACATGCCCCGGCTCCCATCCGACCTTTCCCCGAGTCCCACAACCGTTGTGATAGACCCGTCTAGCTTACCGAGTGTTTCTGCAGTAAGAGTCCGACTCGAACACACCTAGTCGGAAAGAATTGGCAGCACCTCAATTTTATGAGCCCACTACCAAAAATGTCCGACTTGTGATGGTGCAAACACTGGCGGGAAAACCGACTAGACCTTCTTTGAGGGATTAAATTTTACCGACTATCTAATAGAGGTAAAACTGAGACATAACAATAACACAAAATAAAGCAATTATAATGTGAAATGGTATGGCTCTCTTCATGGCGATCTACATCTCCACAAAGCCTGTAATCCGACTCGTGCCAACTGTTGTCACTTGCCGTCTTACTCCATGTCGCCGACATGTATAACGCCTTGCATGCCTTCCGGGTTCTCAAACAGCTACACTAGCTTAGTAAAGTAAATTACATAGAGAATCCGACACGCAGGTCGTTATACAATAAAGTGACAACACCTAGGCTCCAGCCGGCTGACAAAAACCGTGATTCGCAGATCACGTATGGATTACACACATACATCACATGCACATGAATCATACCATTCACAACTTCCTGCAAAAACAAGTTATGCATAGATACAATATCTACCAGCGTTGTGAAACTCGCAACGACATCTAAGGCGCTACGACAGGGCGAAGCCGGCGGTCCCGATGGCGGAAGCCGACCGGTAGGGGTATGTCGTTCCACGACCTCAGCAGTATGATCACGGAAATCAGATCTACCATTCCCCGAGTACAGTTGATCCAATCAACTTCATACAAAACCGATCTATCTCATAGATCGACCACCAAACAGCACATAGATCTCATCTACATCCTACCGCATATCACATATGCGAGATCTCGAGCCTAAAACCAGAAGCTATCGCTCTGATACCACTGTTGGGCCACGCAGAGATAAAACAAAACTTTTTCCTCTAACGTGGTGATCCCAAGATCTAGCTGAGGTAGAAGGCCACGAGGTTTACCACTAGACGCGCGGTTGCGGATTACTGATGAAGTGCGTCAGTTGATGCAGTGCAGTCCTCACGATCCGATCGTCCTGGTGCTGATCGTACAGCACCTCTGCTTGTATCCACACGTACAAGGAGGAACGCCTGCGGCGAACTGCTAGGTTCGTTACGGCGGCTGGACTGCTGTGGAGCTAGGGTTTCCAACACATGGAATTCCCTAACCGAACAACGATTAACCTTTCTGGGTTACTGTGCTCCACTATATATAGGGAGTGAACGTGGGCTCAGCTCGCGCGACCCATTCACTAAAGCCCATATAAAACTAGTCACCGTGAGTCCAACTCACTAACTCAGTCCTAATCTGGTTTAGGTCCAACCCAACCAGATTACAGATTCGGATCCAATCCGAACTTGCTCCCGCTCTTAAGTGTGTGACCCCGCAGGCTCATGGTTACTTGGACACGATTAGAGTCCAACTCTCAATCGATCAATCGGCATCGGCTCCTAGCAGAACTTGCCGATTCCCAAGTACCAAAGAGTCATGACGACTTGCCTTTCCAATGCGACTTACGTCTGAGTCCCTTTTGCCTCACGATATACCTTGTCAGACTATAGGCCAATATATGTCATCCCTTAAATAGTCCAACTCTCTTCTCGATCCGAGATAAGTGATTCACCCGACTAACTCTTAGCCGATCGCCTCGGTTAACACTTAACCGAGTCGTGCATGGCCATGCTTTCCGAATCATATCTCACGAGAGGTCCCAGAGAATATCTCTCCGAGTGGAGGGGCAAAATCCCATCTTGGTTATTCACATCACGCAGCTTGATTCTCAGTCGACCCGAACCCTGCCTTTATAACTGCCTAGTTACGGATCAGCGTTTGACAGAACCTAAGTCGGTGATCCTCAACTCGGACTATGCAACAACCTCAGGTCTAAGGATTACATTGATTGAGATATACAAATGACAACTTAGTTCGTTGTACCTCAATATGGGTCAATCCGACTCGCTAAACTCTTTAGCCTAGTCTGTGTAAGTTGGAATAGCATCTCCATGCCCATGACAAGTGGAACCGAGTCATCAAGCCAACTTTCACATTGGTCTAAGTTGTGTGTCTAGCACAACCTCAATGACCAAGGATATTTAGTACAAACAACATGAATGCATAGTTCCACAACTGAATCACATATTCAATGATACACATCAGATGTTTATACAAGGACTACTTAATAACTTTATGAATACTATGGGAAATCTCATCATACATGATTGCCTCTAGGGCATATTCCCAACACATCACCGGCCGCGACATCGAAGAGATGGTCGCTGAGGGTTACCTCCCCGCGATGGAGGGGCTCGCCTGGCGGCCGGCGGCGGCCGGCGAGGTGACCCCTTCTCCCCAAGCCGGAGATAAAGTGTACCTCCAGGCGCAATTGGTATGCGGCGTTTCTCTGCCCATCTCTCACTTCTTTCTGTCTGTCTTGAATCACTTCAAGGTCCAACCCCATAACCTCTCCCCAATAGTATCTTAGTGCTTAGCAACTTCGTGGCACTTTGTGAGGGTTACCTAGGGATTAAGCCTAGGTTAGACTTGTTTGTGTACTTCTTCACCGTCAAATGTGAAGCCGGACATAGTAGGGAGGAGCTTAGGAACTGCGGCACCATAAGATTCAAGATCCAACCTGGCCGGCGTTTTCCCGACATCGTCGTCCATGAGTCGTGCAAAAACTGGCAGCAGACGTACTTCTACGGCCCCGACATTCCTTTGGCGGGCCGAGAAGTGACGTACCCGGACTTCGTGGATGGATCCGCCGCTGAAGTTTCCACATGGAGATCCCATGCCTCCCTTCCCTCCGACCTCAACGCTTCTCGCGCAATAAGGCGGATCGAGTGGTTCGTAGAGGCGGGTTTGACCGGCTTGGACCTATCCATGTGCTGGTTCATCAGGCGAATCCAACCCCTGCAGCACCGCGCGAAGTTCATGCACGAGTACACGGGTGACCGAAAGGATTCCCTTCGGATCTCCGTGGATAACTTCTCGAGCGACTCCGTCAAGCTCCGTATGAAGGACATCGTCAAGGTGAAGGATAAGAAGCGTGGCTTCACCATCACCTACGACATGTACGTAGAAGGCAAGTGCCCAAAGGTAGGTATTTATTTTCCGTGTATGACATTTCTCTAGTTTCTCCGTCTTATCATAGCCATCTTGTCTAGCACGGTGATTTCTTACTTAACAGCTTAGCGATCTAGATGAGGACAACCTGGCTGCCCAAATCTATGATCCAAAGATGAAGGAAGTCACAGTCGTGTCCGACGATGATGCCCCGTTGGCGCGAAAGCGGAAGAGCTCCACCTCTGACGCTGCCGACGGAGGTAAGAAGAAGAAGACGGAGGGTGGAGCCTCCAATAAGAGTACTGCCGCCCTAGAGGCGGAAAAGAAGAAAGCCACCGAGATGTTTGCCAAAGCACCCCCCCCCCTAGTGTAAGCCTCTTATGCTCCGACATTGTCTTATTTTATCTGTCTTATTCTTGTACTTATGCATTTTGCACGTTTTAGGAAGAAAGCCACAACCAGCCTCAAGAAGTCCTCCAAGACTCTTGGGGCTTCTAGAAATATCAAAGATATGCTGCATCGCGACTCCTCCCCCGCCATCACCCTTGCTACTCCTGTCGTCAAGCCCTCCTCTGCTCCGACAAGCTCCCAGTCCAGGAGGCACCAGGACCTTCCGCCATGGAAGTGGACTCTGGCACCTCTACCGAACTAGCTGTTGTTGGTGAGCAGGCGACGCAAGAGAGCGTTGCTCTTCAAATGGCTGAAGCTCCGGCTAAGGATGCCATCGGTAGCGGCAAGGCGGTGGTGGGAGCTGGTACTTCTGCCGAAGGCGGCGCCTCTGCTCCCTAGAAACCCTTAGAGTTCTCGAAGATTGTTTACCCGGTGCTCATGCCGAGTAACACAACTATGGTTCCTGGAGGAGTGCCGTCATCTCCGACGTGCGGTCTTGAGGAGATACTCCGACAAGCAGACATCTTGCAAGGAAAAAGCATTTCCTTTGGCAAGCTGTTGGCCGAGAGCGCTACAAACCTCAAGATCATCGCACTTTTAAGTTTTAATTTACCTTTTTCATTTCATATGAGTATCCCACTGTAGCCCCCGAGGATGTAGACGGAAAACCATAGGTTTTGGCATCTACATGCTCTAAGAGTGACTAAGTTAGAAAGAACTCTCACTGTAGCCCCCAAGCATTTAGATGGAAGTAATTATTCCGACTAGATGCTATAAGAGTAGCATACACAGTGTTTATATTTTTCAATGCTGTAACCCCCAAGCGTCTAGTTGTAACTGATTTAGTTCCAACTAGATGCTTAAAGAAAAGCTACGCATTTTGATAAGTTAAAAACTCTCGCTGTAGCCCCCGAGCACCTAGATGGAGAATCTCCGACTAGGGGCTCCAAGCAGACCAAACAACGATCTAACTTTGTATTCCTTTCCATAGAATGAGAATGCTCGGAGGGGCATGACCAACGACAAGTATCAGAAGATGCGCGCAGATCTTGAAGCCGAAAAGGGTAAAACTGCCATCTTGAAGGAACAGATCATCAAAAACAAGAGTCTGTTTTCTTTTTGCGCATTTCCGTCTTACTTTTGTGCCCATAATCTCCGAGTACTCAATGTGTACTTTGTTTTTCTCCGACTTGCAGAGCATGTTGCCAAGGCCAAGGATATTGTCGAGCAGCCCAAGCACATCCAGGAGCTGGATAGCGAAAACAAGATCCTTAAGAAGGAGAGGGAAGAAATGCTGAAGATGCACGAGGATTCCATGAAGGCCCTGGAGGACTCCGCCTCCGCGGAGATCAATCGCTTGAAGGAGGAGCTTGCGATCCTAAAGGATCAGAAGAAAGCTGCTGATGAGCAAAACCTTCATCATAATGAAGCGTTTAAGCTCCTCCAACAAGAGAAGGAATCTTTGGCAGACACCGTCTGGCAGGCTCAGGCCAGCATCTTCAGTAAGTGTCCTCCGCCTTGTAGTTCTGTAGTCTGGATACTTAGAATTTATTGAACTCATGCAATCCTTGTCGGAATCTTCAGCGCCCATGGGTTTAACCCACTCGCCTCCTTCGGACAAGGAATGCATGGTTCTTGCCGGCAAGTTCATCAATACCGCCATCGCCCAAGCCAAGGAGATTTCCATGCCCCTCCAGATTTATATCAAGGCCTCGGACTCCATGACGAAATACTCGGAGATTCCCCGCCGAGCCCCCGAGAGTGTCGCAAGCTGCAAAGCTTCATGCGCGCGGGCTGCCGCAAGGATGGCGTTGTCTATGGTGAAGGCACACTATGAAGATGCCGACATCGACACAGTGACATCTGGTATCCCCGACGTGGATGATGACAGCAAGGCGATCGATCATGAAGCCATCTTGTCATCACTCGCGGGTTATGACACCAGGGTTGCCGAGTTGGTGGACGTTGACGTCTTCGTGCCCAGGAACTTCATCGACAACGTGACCCAGGACTCCTCCGAGTCTCATCACAGTGCCGACGTTGAGGGTGATTCTCCGGCTGGCGACTATGCGGCCTCCAAGTCTCCTGCGCCCAAAGAATAAAAAACACCTTGTAATTTCTGTTTCATCTCTGGAGTGTGCACGGGAAAAACTTGTTGATGTACTCTTAAGGCGGAAAACAATGGTTTTCGTATCCTGCTACTTAAGAATTAAGTCCCAGCATGTATATATTTTTTAAGCAAGTGCTAGCTTATCCATTACTCTGGTTCTTATGCTTGACTTTTCGTGAGTCGGAAGACTCGTTGTCGGAACCATGCGCTTGGGTGATGATGCCCAATGGCACCGTCAATAACCTAAGCACAAAATTGCCGACAATGAGTGCCAAAAGTCACTACTCCAGAATCCACATAAAAACGACAAAGAATGTGTAGACTAGAAAACTTAAGCTAACACCCGTAGGCGGAATTTTCACAAGTGCAATCGCAAGGCTTGTGCATAAAGGTTTATATGATCCAAAAATGAACACTAAAGGAGGTAAAAGACTCAGCAATATGAGTGAACCAAAGAGCTTTATTTCATTGATCATATAAAAGGTACACGATTAGATAAAAAGTGCTAAGTGTAGAAAGGACGTAATTGTGCTATGTTCCATGGCCGATCAAGCTCCGGGTAGTCATCATCCGGGTCATGTCGCTTACGCTTATGATCCTCGTTGGGTCTATCCTCGAGTTCACGATTGTCGACAAGGTAGTAAGACCCATTGAGCAGCGCCTTGCTTATGATGAACGGTCCTTCCCATGGAGGGGATAGTTTGTGTGACTTCTTCTACTTAAGTCGGAGCACTAAGTCCCCCTCTTTAAACGAGCGATGTCGAACGCGGCGACTACGGTAGCTGCGTAGCTTCTGTTGGTAGATGGCGGATCTTTGGCATGCCAAAACATGCTCCTCCTCGAGAAGGTCCACATCTAGGCATCTGGATTCTTCAGCGTCATCTTCGTCGTAGGCGGAAAATCTTGGTACATCGTGGAGGATGTCGGAGGGTAGGATGGCTTCTGCTCCATATACCATGAACTAAGGGGTGTAGCATGTGGATATGTTGGGTGTGGTTCGTAAACTCCATAGCACAGATGGCAATTCTTCCGCCCAGGCTCCAGCTGCTCTATGTAGCGGTGCCTCAAGACGTGGCTTGATTCCCTGCAGAATTAATCCATTGGTTCGCTCAAATTGACCATTGGATTGTGGGTGTGCCACAGATGGAAGGTCAAGTCGGATGCCTTTGTCCCGGCAATAGGCCTCCACTACTCCGAGTGACAAGTTGCTTCCGTTGTCGGTGATGATGCTATGTGGGAGACCAAATCTCACCACTAGATCCCAGACAAACCTGAGGGTAGTTGCCCCATCAAGCTTTCTAATGGGTTTAGCTTCTATCCATTTGGTGAATTTGTCAACTGCTACAAGCAGATGCGTAAATCCACACTGTGCCGTTTGTAACGGTCCCACCATGTCTAGCCCCCAGACTGCAAACGGCCAAGTTATTGGTATTGTTCGCAATTCTTCAGCAGGAACATGTGGTTGTCGGGCATAATACTGGCATCCTGTGCATGTCTCCACCAGCTTGTCGACGTCCGCCTTTGCGGTCAGCCAGTAGAATCCTTGCCGGAAGGCTTTCGCGACCAACGATCGAGGAGTGGCGTGATGCCCGCAATCTCCGAGGTGGATTTCGTGTAGGATTTCCATACCTTCTAGCTGGGAAACGCACTTTAGGTATACACCAGTAGTGCTCCTCTTGTAGAGTTCCCCAATGATTGTGGTATAACCCTTTGCTCGTCGTACTATTTGCCGTCTTTCGACTTCATCGTCGGGCAAAGTTCCGTGCTCGAGATATTCCATGAACGGTTTTGTCCAAGCCGGAGGGATCTTTGTCACCATGTTGACGAAAGAGTCAGCTCTATCCGGGTTGTCGATGTCGGCGCCCTTCACGGATGGTGTGCATAGATGCTCTAGGAAAACCCCTAGCGGAATTTGCTTGCGCCCAGATCCAAGTTTAGATAGTAGATCAGCCTCCTCGTTTTGCTCCCTAGGCACATACTTGAATTCGTAGCCCAAGAAGCTCTTGGCTATCTCGTCCACTTCGTCGCGATATGCCGCCATCATAGGGTTCCGCGCATTCCAGGTGCCAGCCACCTGTTGGGCAACCAAGTCGGAATCTCCACAGCAAACTATGTGCTTGATGCCAATATCCTTGGCTACACGTAGTCCGTGAATGAGTGATTCTTACTCCGCCATGTTGTTTGTAGCCTCGAAGTAGATCTGCAGAACATAGTGCAGCTTATCTCCTATTGGTGACTGTAGTAGTACACCAGCCCCCGAGCCGTTGACCAACTTTGATCCGTCAAAGTGAATCACCCAGTACTCTGGTTCTGGCAGTGGAGTAGCATCTGGCATCTTCATCCAATCTGCAATAAAATCCGCCAAATCTTGTGACTTGATAGCGTCGCGTCTCTTGTAGGTGATCTCGAAGGCGGCAAGTTCAATGCCCCACTTCGCGACCCTTCCTGTAGCGTCGCTGTTGTTGATAATGTCGGACAGTGGAGTCTTGCTCACTACTGTGATTGGGTGCTCCTGAAAGTAATGCCTCAGCTTCCGAGAAGCAAGGAATACTCCATAAGCTATCTTTTGGTAGTGCGGGTAACGCTGCTTGGACTCCGTCAACACCTCGCTTACATAGTAAACTGGTCGTTGAACTCCGTGCTCGTATCCTGGTTCCTTCCGCTCTACCACGACAACGATGCTAATAACCCGGTTGGTTGCCGCCATGTAAATTAACAGGGGCTCCCCAGGCTCGGGTGCTGCAAGGATAGGCGCTGAGGAAAGAATCTCCTTGAGCTGCTTCAATGTTGTGTCTGCTTCGTCTGTCCATGTGAATTTGTCCGCCTTCTTCAGCAACTTGTACAGCGGCAGGGCCTTCTCTCCAAGTCGGCTGACGAACCGACTAACTGCTGCAACGCAGCCTGTTAGTCGTTGGATGTACTTTAGGCATGTTGGACGGTTTATGTTTAAGATGGCCTTGATTTTCTCCGGGTTGACCTCGATTCCGCGCTGGGAAATGGTGAAGCCCAACAGTTTGCCGGCTGGAACCCCGAAGACGCACTTCCTAGGGTTGAGCATCATGTTGTATTTCCGGAGATTATCAAAGGTTTCTTTTAAGTCGGAGATTAAGTCATTTGACTTTTTATACATCACCGCGATATCGTCCACATAGGCATGAACGTTCCGACCAATTTGGTCGTGAAGGCAACGTTGCATTGTCCGCTGGTAGGTAGCACCTGCGTTTTTCAGCCCAAAGGGCATTATGACATAGCAAAACGTGCCGTATGGGGTAGTGAACGAAGTGGCCAATTGGTCCGACTTCCTCATCTTGATCTGGTGGTATCCTGAGTATGCATCGAGAAAACACAAAAGTTCCGAGCCAGCCGTCGAGTCAATGACTTGGTTAATGCGAGGCAAAGCAAACGGATCTTTGGGACATGCTTTGTTCAAGCCGGTGTAATCAACACACATTCTTAATTCATTGGTTCCCTTTTTGGGGACAAGTACAGGATTGGCCACCAATCGGGTGTGAAGGACTTCTCGGATAAACCTAGCCTTAAGTAACCTAGCTATCTCTTTGCCAATGGCGCGTCTCTTCTCATCCCCGAAGCGTCGTAGAGGTTGTTTCACTGGTTTACATTTTGGATCTATGTTTAAGCTGTGCTCGGCAAGTTCCCTAGGTACACCTTTCATGTCGGCAGGTTGCCAGTCAAATATGTCCCGATTCTCACGGAGGAACTCGACGAGCGCGCTTTCCTATTTGGGATCCAGGTTCGTCCCAATGGCGACGGTCTTGGAGGCATCGCCTACCACAAGTTCCACCGGCTTGGTCTTGATGGCGGCCTTGAACGCAGGAGCGGAGTCGGAGATCTGCATCTTCGATGCGGGCATCTCTGAGTCATTGACCTTGCTCTGGATCTCCTTGAATTCTTCGTTGTAGAGGAAAGCTTCTGCAACGGCTGCTTCATTGATCTCACAGTCCCTTGCCTTGGTAAAGCTTCTAGATACGGTAATGAAACCATTTGGTCCGGTTATCTTGAGTTTGTTGTAGACGAAGCATGGCTTGGCCATGAACATGTGGAATATGTCGCGACCGAATATGACGTCGTACATGCTCTTGAAGGGGACCACCTCAAAGGTCCTGCTCTCTTGGCGGTAGTTATTAACGTTGCCAAAGGCTACCTGAAGCGTAATGCACCCAAGGGACCGAGCCTCCCGTCCAGGAACTACGCCATGGAACACAGTGTTGGTCCGCCTTAGGTTTACCTCCATCAAGTTCATCTTCTGCAGTGAATCCAGGTACATGATGTTGATGCTGCTTCCACTATCCACCATGCACTTGGTGAACTCCACACCGTCAATCAATGGGTTGATGACCATGGCGTACTGGTTCTCTGTGGGTACAAGGTCTGGGTGGTCCGTACTGTCCCAAGTGATTGGAACCTCCGACCAGCGCAGGTATTGGGAAACTGGGGGAGAGTGGCCATCAGGATCCTTAGAGAGGTCTTCTGTGGTCGGACGGTGGGGGTGCCAAGGAAAGTGTGGTAGACTGGGGCCTTCTTTGCGAAGGGGTTCTTGCCCTTGTCGTCGCTCTTGGCGGCGTGCTTTGGGTCAACGTCCTCGTCCATGTCAATTGAATCTTTGGACTCCTCCTCCTTCTTCTTCCCCTTGCACTTGCCTCGCGGTCTGTTCTTCCGACTTTGCTTGTAACCGGAATCCGGGTTTTCATTAAGGTCGTTGACGAACTTGCAGTGTCGATTGGTATGGGTGGCCTTGCCGTTGACATCGAGGTGTACGAGGCACGGCATATCGCGGTACTCCTCTTACGTTTGGGGAACGCAGAGCGGCGCCGAGTTGGTTTCACTTCTTCGTTGCTGCCCGCGGCCTGCTCCCCTTCCTCGTCCATGTTGTCCGCCTTCTCCTCGTCCTGCAAAAGTCATGGCGACCATGTCGGTAGATTGCTTTTCTTCTGGAGCGGTCTTCCGCTTTGTACTGATGTTCCTCCGAGCTTGGGTTGGAACGGCCGTTGCCGGCAAAGAGCCACAAGCATCGCCATCGGCAACTACGAACTCACTAGCTAACTGAATCATCTGATTCAAGTCAAGATGATGATTGTCCTGCAAGCGCTTTAGCTTATGTCGGAGTAACGTGCCCCTTACCAATCCATCAATGAAAGCGGCCATAGCGGTCTGAGCGTGTACTCCTACGCAGGAATTCTTCATGTCCAGCCAGTGGGAGAGGTAGGCACGAGATGTCTCGTCTTTCACTTGCACGCATCGCTGTAGATCGCCCATAGTGCAGGGACGCTTGTATGTACCCTAAAAGTTCTTGGTGAATGCTTCTTGCATATCCAACCAGTTGTAGATAGATTTTTCCGGAAAGTCGTCGATCCATTGACGGGCCGTTCCTACCAACACTAACGGGAGGTACTTGACGTCGACGTTGGGGTTGCCTCCGACAATCTCCACCGTGTTGTCCTAGTCCTGCAACCATGTGGCGGGCTTGGCGGTGCCGTCATAGGGCTTGATGGTCTTGTCTATCCGGAAACCCTTGGGGTAAGTTGCGGACCGTATTGCAGGTCCAAAGCAACGTGGTCTCGGGTATGGTCCTTCTCGGGCCTCGTGGATCTTATCGATCCGCGAACGTGCATCGTATGGCTCCGGGTTCTTCTTCTTGTTGTCAACAGGGGATGGGCTGCGTGAACGACGCGGGCCTCTTCCGCCATGTTGACTGCTTGGCGGTGACGGAGGCGGAGGTGGCGGTGGGTTAGCCTTCTTGTTGTTACCCTCCTATGATGCCCCACGCCTGTCACGGTTGCTTGTCGGATGCGGAGGGTCATGGTGTGACCTGCTCTTATGTCCTTGGTGGCGCTCTCCATCATGACGGGTCTGTGCCGCGTTGTCGTGGATGACGATACCACACTGCTTTGGAGGGGGCATATCCGTACGATGGTGAGCCTTGTAATCTTCCTGACCTTGGGGCGATCGGGGCGGTGGCGATGGGTGACGAGGTCGGGCTTTTTCTCCGTGGTCGGAGGATATGGGGATAGCATCCTTCCTGTTGCACGCATCCCTCCATCTTCTTTCTGATGAGCCCGTCTGTGATCTGACATCCTGAGGAGATCTGTCCCTTGGCGGTTTGTACTGGCTAGATTGGCAGAGTGCTGGGTCAGACTCAAGCCTCTGAGAGGTGGCCTTTTCCTGCTGCTTTACCGCCTTGGCCACTAGGTCATAGACATGTTCTACTTCCTCAGGCGATCTATCCTGCTCCAGAAGGGTCTTGGCGACGGCGAGGTTAAGGAGTGTGGTGGGCATCACATGTTTGCCTTCACTGTCAATGTATGGCTTGGCCTGTGCCGGCTTCGAGGGAGCCCATCCTAGGTTTCGCCGTACACCAGGATCGTTGATGACGCGAGCCGGAGCTTTCTTAGCCTTCTACTGCTGCAGCAGAGTCTTGTACTCGGCTTCCATTGCTCTAGCTTTCTCTATGGACTTCTGCGCGTTGACCAGATCTCGATCTAGTTTAGCGCCTTGCTCTGCGATGGCTTGCGCCTCCTCCAGCAGCTGCTGGCGCTTCTCGTCAAGCTGAGTCACGTTCCGGATATGATCGACGGTTAGTGGCTCAACGAGGAGATTGCCGTACATCACTCTATCAGCTGGAGTAACATGGGCTGCTGCCGACGTGGATGCTGGAGGTGGCAAGTTTGCGGTGTTATTGTTGCTCGGACCGGTGCCGAGTTCCTGCGACTGCTGCACCGGTTTAGGCGGAGGAGGCATGACCTTTGCGCGATCATCGTCGGCAGCAATAAGTGGCCCCTTCCCCTTTTCCAGCGCCGTAGGCAGAGCTTTCCCGGGTTGATCTTCATCCATCATTGCCCCAATGGTGACGAACACCCCTCGAGACATGACGGTGTTATTAGCTTGCTCGTCGCGCGAGTACTCCTCCTCCATCTCCTGCATAGCGGAGTCTAGCTCTTCTGGACTGAAGTCTATTTCCTCCGAATCTGCACTGAAATCATCATAAAGCGCGTCAATGACAGAGTCGGAGGGTGCCAGGACTTCCTCGATGATGGGCGGTGGAGGTGCAACGGCCTCGACGATGACTGGAAGTGGTGGTGCTGCTGCGACGATGGTGGCCGGAGGCGGTGGTGGTGGCTGAATCGGAGGGGCTCCGTCAATGAGCGCAAGCGCTGTCTGAGCTGCCGCTTCAGCCTCCGCCTAGTTTTTAACGGTGTTCACCATGCCTTCGAAGGTAAGGCGTCCTGACGCCTGTTGCTGTCTTAGAGAGTGTCGGAGAAGAGTGGCATGGTCCAGTCCTTCCACAAAATGATAGATGGCATCATCATTGGGGTAGTGGGCCAGATCGGCTCGTATACGGAGCCACCTGGCCAGGAAATCGCGGGGGTTTTCGCCCTCTCTCTGAACGCAACGCGCCAGATCCAAGATGGTAACCATGCCGACGAACTTGGATCTCTGCTGTCCAGACGCACGGATGAAGCCGGCGGATTTGCAGTGATCTTCCACCTTTATATCCTGCACAGGGGCGGTTTGGGTGGGTCTTGAATTTTCCTGATCTTTGCCGGCGAACTCCGAGGAGAGATCCGACATCGATCCTTCCGCGAGAGTATCCTGCCCGTAGGCTGTCCGTGCGGGTCTTGATGTTTTCCGATCTTTGCCGGCAAACTCTGAAGAGAGATCCGACATCGATCCTTCCGCGAACGTATCCTGCCCGTAGGCTGTCCGTGCGGGCCTTGATGCTCCTCCGACTCCTAGGGAACTAGTGCCCGAGTCGGTTTCGCCGATGAAGAGGTGGATATCTCTGATAGGAACGATCGAACACCGTGTAGGTTTCGTCTTCACCGGGATCCAGAACTCGTCAGGGGGGACGATCGGAACGTTGCCGGAGAAGAGAACGCGACCGATGGATACGGCTTTGCCGATTCCCGCAAAGATCTTGGTCCTCGCCCGCTGAAGAGCCTGAAGCGCCTCTTGCCCCACGGTGGGCGCCAACTGTCGTGGTATTGCCGACGAGTACGCCATGGAGGGGTCCTCACAGTGTGTGTTTAGAGACGTGGGGTAAGGCGGACGGTTGACGGGTACGAGGTAACACAGCTTACCCAGGTTCAGATCGCACAACGGTGGCGGAATCCTACTCCTTCTATAAATCACTATAATGGCAATACGCTGAGTTACAGAGATAGGTTCGCTGTGCGAGGTGACTAGAGAGTCTAAGTTATCGTCTGATATTGTGCCCTAAAGGCTCCCATAGGCCCGACTTATATAGTCGCCAGGACCTAGGGTTACAGGGAAAAGTCCTAGCCGGACAGGTTATAGAGTCCTACACCGTCTATCACTAGTCTTGTGTATCTTGCACTCCAAGGCTCCGGGTACGTTGGTGACTCCACCATAGCCTTCCTTTATCCAGCATGGGCCTCCCTTCTGGATCCACCTAACTGGGCCGCCCAGCAGGCCACAGGCCATGCTACCGACTATGGGCCACCCGGGTTAGTCGGATAAGAGACATGCAATGAGGATACCCATATACCATATCCCCAATAATAAATCTAGGTGTTTTTGCTAAACTTGTAACTCAAATAAATCCCTTTATGATAAAATCATAAATTATTTATTTTCATGTTACACTTTCAACTCAAATAAATCCCTTATGATAAAATCATAAACCATTTTATTTTCTTGTTACAATGATTTTTCACTTCATCTTGAAAGTCTTTGAACGTTTTCAAATATTTCACACTTCTTTCTCATTAAGTGAACATTCACTCAAATTTCCGGAGAAAGCATATGAAGTTGAAATCCATCGCGTATGACTATACATAATGGACTACATACATCTATATGTATAAATTCCAATATTTTAGTCGTTCGTTCTTCTTTGGCCTTTGAACGAAGTTTTAATTATCCCGAGGAAAGTCTCACAAGCGTCACTTGATCAAATCAAAGACTCCAAAAATCCTTGAATATGGAGATTCTTCATGTTTTCTTTCCAATATAATTTAAACGGTGATGTCACTTCGTAAGTGACCTTTCAATCATTTGTCTTGCAACATTTTAGCATTAGTTTTTATGGATGTGATTTCTCCAACTGGGTGTCTAAATCATCCATCTTATATGGAATAAGGTAATTATTTGAACAACCTTTGTTCTCATAATACCTTATTTAAATAACTATTATTAATAAAAATCTTGAAGGCAAGCTTTGATGTCAACGAGAAATACAAACAATGGTTTGTTTGTTTTTTATGAACATCATCACATATTCTCTTGATAGTTACTTAGGACATTGTGGTTCATGAATTGCGTCGTTCCGTATGAAATTTCATACCAATCAATTCGGTATCCAATACCCAAGAACCACATTGTTTAACAAGCAAAGAATACAACCATAACATGTATATCATCCATATACCTAAATTGGATATTTCCAATCTTTTATTTTCTGCCAAATATATTTTATAGATTCTCTTTCAGCATTTCCATTTTCCTTCTAAAAGAATCTATCAACATCAAAAGTGGCGCCATATACATGACACATAGTCCAAAGCGTGTATATTCAAATAATAATACCTTTGGACTTGCACATTGAAGTAGATCACCATCATCTAAATGATCGGCATTCTTTCAAAATCCATTTTTAGTAATATTTTAGTGTAGTAAACACTTTACATACATCTTCTATTCATCCTTATCATGACGACTTTCATGATCAAGCTAATGTAGCTTATAAAGATGAATCGTGAGTATAACGTTGCTTTCCAAAACCCTTTTGGATGATTAGGATGTCTAGCATCTCCAACCTTTGTAAATTCTCATCTATGAGAACATACATTATACTCTATCATATTGCAACCAAAACATTGTTTCAGATATCATTATATCTGTCACACATGATGGTTTCTGAAACAATTCTTTCAGCTCCTAGATAAACTCGATATTTAAATCAAGAATCATGGAGGCAAACATGATAATTAGGATACTAACACTGGAATTGTTACTCTTGATTTAATACCAATTATTACTCTAATTAACAAACATTCACATAAAACCCCTTATAACATTTCAATTTCACATGCAGAACCAGTGTCAGCAATTTCAACCGAAACAATTTTGGTGTCTAGTGAAATAAATTCCTGCGCTTTCCTTTTTCTTTATCTGGCATATTATTTGATCCAAATGGTGTCGGTATCCCTTAAGTGTGTCACCCTACAGTTTGTGAATAATGTATACATGATCGAGACCCCTCTCCGATCAATAATCAGCATCGAGACCTGGAGATCCATACTGACTCCCACATATTCAACGATGACTTATGTGATCGTGTGAACCTTATACACATGTAACTCATTCCCTTTGTCTCGCAATATATTACATGTCCGAGATTCGATCATCGGTATCTCCATACCTAGTTTGATCTCGTTACCGACATGTACTCTTTTCTCGTTCCCGTGATATAACATTCTAGTGATCAGATCACTTGCTTGCAAGCTAACTAATGTGATATCACCGAGAGGGCCCAGAGTATATCTCTCCGTCATCGGGATGGACAAATTACACTCTTGATCCAAGAGCCTCAACATAACACCTTCGTAGCACTGAACCCATCTTTATAGTCACCCTGTTATGGTGCGACATTTGATGTTATCAAGATACTCTTCCGGTGTTAGTGATTGACATGATCTCATGGTCTAAGGACTAAGATTACTTCGTATGATGTTATATCAATATAAACATAATGACTTTGATCATAATGCTATACTTTGGATGAATGTTCATCACACCATTCCAATAATGTTGTGACCTCATTATTAACAAGATCCAATGTCCATGATCAGGAAACCTTTGATCATCTTGTAATCAACGAGCTGGTTTATAAGAGAGGCATAACTAGGAACTTCCTTTTTGTTTATTAAACACACATGTATTAACGTTTCCGTATTAATACAATTATTGCATGCAAAACAAACTTTTATCATAAATAAGGAATACGATAATAACCACTTTATTATTGCCTCTCAGGCATATTCCCTTCACCATTGTTTTCACAATACACGTCTAACGGATTGGACGAGCCCTGAACCACATCAAGATCCATGAGGAAAGTACTCATCCAAACAGCTTCCTTTGCTGCCTCTGAGGCAGCAATATACTCAGTCTCTGTTTTAGATGCAGACATAGTCTCTTGCTTGGAACTCTTCCAGCTCACAGCACCTCCGTTTATAATAAACACGTATCCGAATTGCGAATGAGAATCATTAGATTAGGTAAGATAACTCGCATCCGTGTAACCCTTTACACTGAGTTCATCTTCACCACCATAAACCAAAAATATATAATTAGTGCTTCTCAAGTACTTTAGGATATTTTTAGCCGCTATCTAGTGGATTTCTCCAGGATCAGCCTGGTATCTGCTCACAACATTTAGAGCATACGAAACATCTGGCCTAGTAAAGATCATGGCATACATGATGGATCTGACTGTAGAAGCATACAAAATCGCACTCATCCGACTTCGCTCATCAGTTGTCGAAGGACACTGAGTCTTGCTAAGTTTTACACCATGGGACATTAGTAAGAACCCCTTCTTAGACAATTTCATGTTGAATTTCTTCAACACTTTGTCCAAATAAGTACTCTGACTCAATCCAATGAGCCTCCTTGATCTATCTTTATAGATCCGGATTCCGAGGATGTATGTTGCCTCACCCAAGTCTTTCATTGAGAAACTCCTTTCCAATGATTCTGTGGTATCTTGCAACATCTGGACATCATTTCCAATCAGAAATATGTCATCCACATATAAGATTAGAAAGTTTACTTTTCTCCCACTAAACTTCTTATATAAACAAGAATCATGATCACTCTTGATGAAGCCAAATGATTTGACTACCTCATAAAAGCGAATATTCCAACTCCGAGATGCGTGCTTCAACCCATAAATGGATTTCTGAAGTTTACATACCTTGTCAGCATTAGCCGGATCGACAAAACCCTCGGGCTCTATCATATACACGTCCTCGGTTAAATTTCCATTAAGGAGAGCCTTTTTGACATCCATCTGCCATATCTCATAGTCAAATAGGCTGCTATCGCTAACATGATCCGAACTGATTTAAGCATCACTACGGGCGAGAAAGTCTCGTCGTAATCAACTCCTTGAACTTGTCGGAACCCCTTCGCGACAAGACGTGCTTTATAGATGGAAACATTTCCATCCATATCAGTTTTCTTCTTAAAGACCCATTTGCACTTGACAGGTCTTGCACCATCTGGAAGATCAACCAAGTTCCAAACTTGATTTGCATCCATTGTATTTAAATCGGATCTCATGGCTCCAAGCCATGACTCGAATCAGATCCCACCATCTCTTCCAAATAATTCACCGGCTCATCACTGTCTAACACTAACACATCACGAACACTTCGTAATCTCGCCGATCTTCATAGTACAGGTGCTGCTGCCGGCTCAGCTACCACGACAGGCTCAACCTCGAAGGTTTTTGCTGACTCTCTACTAGCCGGTTCCTCTCGAATTTCTTCCAGCTGCACCGTGCTCCCACTTACTCCCCGACAGAGAAACTCTTTCTCAAGGAAGACACCGTTCCGAGCGACAAACACTCTGCCCTCTTCTTAGTTGTAGAAGTAGTAACCCAAGGTTTCCCTCGGATACCCCACGAAAATACACTTATCAGACTTGGTCGTAAGCTTGTCCGACTAAAGATGCTTGACAAATGTTTCACAACCCCAAATCTTAAGAAAAGACAAACTCAGCTTTTTTTCCTTTCCACATCTCATGCGGTGTCTTCTCTACCCATTTTGATGGTACTTTGTTTAGTGTGAACGCCGCTGTTTCTAGACAATAACCCCAAAATGATAAAGGAAGATCTGTCTGACTCATCATTTATCGTACCATGTCCAACAAGGTTCGATTCCGCCTTTCCGAAACTATAACATCCTAGCATTTAGGAACCAACGAAGGGTAGAATTAGGAATCTATGATATTGCATGCATTCATCTATAAAAAAATATGGGTAAATTTTTCGCCAAATTAAAACCTAAAGTGATCAAAGCTTCTTTCATGCTTTGAGGTTAGGTATAGTCCTGGAGGATTATTGTTATAGACTTTGATATGATCTTGGTGGATTAGTGTGTTTTGGGAAATGAAATTTGAATTTAATTTGAGTGTTGGATTTATAATATAGAAGGATTTAGAATTAGGTTTGAGTGATTTGATTTGATCAAGAGTTAACAATTAATAGCTCAAACTTTAAATAAAATAAATTAATCAATAAAATGAATATTTATTCCATAATTTTATTCAATAAATAAGTTACAAAATGTAACTTATGGAATTGATGAAGAATCTTTACAATGGTAATGAAATAAAAGAAGAATCTTTATATTGAGTAATAGTACAATATTTATTACAAAAGAATAAAATAAATATTACAGGTGAATATTCTAAAAAGAAAAAGAAAACCTAAACTAAAGTCTTGATCTTCATGTCTGATACCTGCAAAACAAAACACAAAATAAAGAAAGAAAATTAAGGATTATAATATATACTCTCAGAATTCACAGTGAGTTGCACTGTTCAGTTTTTCATCATTGAGTAATCTTTAAAGGGGCAAGTTTCACCATTATGAAAGAACTGAATATTTCATAATTCAAGCCAGAAGTCAAATAAACAACAAGGAGGGGCAAGTTTCACCAGACAAGTAGATGTAACCAGATAAAAGTAACTTTCATATCCAGAGCATATCCACAAGGTGTGCAGCAGGCACACAAGCAGCACACACACCAAACTGCATGGTGTGTGCTGTCAGCACAACATCAACATGCCACACACACAAAACTACACAGCACAGCCGTGGGCAAGCCAACCCCACACCATTTCCTTGTTCTTTCACACCAAGCACAGCAGCCAAACCAAACCAAACCAGAGTACATTAACCAAACCTTGATCATCTGACCAAGATGGTGACATAAGGAGGGCGTATATCAGGTGGATAGCAATGACAAGATCAAGCCACCAGGACCAGGAGGTGGAGAGCTAGATCAAGGACAAGTCCAGGAGCTGGAAGTATCAGGAGGAGCACCAGATCAAGCTAGCCACAAGATCAACAACTTGCAACCCCAACAACAACCAAGTGTGGTGAGTAGAAAAGACCATCACATGATTTATTTGTGTAAGTTAGAGAAGCACCCATGAGTTGTCTCATACCCAAATTCTCAGAAAAGAACTCAAGTGGGGTGATTCCATCATTGAAGTTTTAAACACTAAAAGCAGTCAGAAAACTATAAATATCCAACTAGGATCTCAGGACAACATCATTGATCCTAGATGTCAAGCTATATTTAAATTCCAGGGATGAATATAGCCAAGATCTGAACTTCTAGGCACACCTCTTAAACATGAGTAGCACCTTAGAATTTCATCGTATGGATCCATATAAGTTATCAAGCCTATTTTGACTCAAGAATCAGTAGTTGGTATCACTACCAGAACCAAAACATGAGAAACAACAAGATAAAGGGCCTAGTCCCTAAACCTCAGACCAACATCATAGGTTTTAGGGATTCAAGGAAAAGAAGTTTCCATTTATTTCTGATGCCAATCTAATTTTAAGCTTGAACAAAACCAAGCCAAGTAATAGAACCTAATCTTGTGTGCCATACTAGGATGGTGTCACAAGATCAACTTCTAAACTAAGCAGGCTAAGCATCCAACTTTTACAGATACACTTACAACCAAATATAAATCATTTTCCTGATACTAATCACAGGAATCATTTCTAAGAATATCCATATATATATCATCACTGTAAGAGACCATTTGATCTCAAGCTATATATGAATTCTTAAGTCAACAGTATAGGTACAGTGACTTCATCACACAAATATCGTTGTCATTACCAAGCAATGACAGTGGTGAGCTCTCAAACCACTAGAATTCCCAAGTAATGATTCTAGAGCAACCTTATCATCTGAACCATATCAAATTAACCAATGGAATCATCTGGTAAACCACTAGCATGATCACAGCTAATCCTAAGTAGCAATCCATAGCAAACCACCACTCGTCATGCTTAGGGATCATCAATACATGATCCAACTAGTCAGATGCCTAATCCACAGAGGGATATGAACCCTAAGCAGGACAAACAATCCTAATCAGGATATAACACTAGCCAGAAGTGGCCACTACCAACACATAGCACAGGGTGGCCCAGCATAGAAGACATGGGGGGAGAAGGTTTACTTACTGAAGGTTGTCGCTGTGGGCGAGAAGAGGAATCAGAGGTCGACGATGAGCACGGCGGCATGGGGAGCACCCCCAAGGGGTCGCTGCGACCCACACCATGCTGAGGCGGCCACCACAGCCACTCCTGGAGGCGAGGAGCCCCACCACAGCACATGGCAGCAGTAGCGGCGACAACACCAGCACCACCCCAAACCCTAGGGTTCGGGACGGAGCTAGTCTGGCCACGGGGAAGCTCCAGATCCAAATCGAATTGGACATGAAGGTAGAGCATGGTTGACAACCTTGCCCTGCACCACGGCAGCGGACAGGGAGGACCACGGCGGCGGGCAGCGCACGGCGGCGGCGCCATCGACCACGGGGTCGAAGAGGAGAAGAAGATAGGTGAGATCGAGAGAGTGACCGAGAGGGTGTGGGCTGGGTTGGGCCAGAACCCTTCGGGGTGTCATTTTGGCTCTACCGTATTGGGCCACAAGGGCCCAACAAGCCAACATAGTCAGCCCAAATCACTTAAGGCCATATTTTAAATGAGAAAAGACCAAAATGCCCCTGAATTTAAATAAATTCTAGAAAATAAAATAAAAATACAAAAATTATAAATAAAATATTTTTGGATTCACAATAATCCAAACTATCCGAATAAATTAATAAAGAAAATTTTAGACATATAAATTTTATTAAGAATTTTGTACTATATATATCCCTTATGGAATTTTACAAAATTATTGAAAGATGATAAAAATAAATAAAAATCACTTTCATTATATATTAATATTGTAGTATTTTAGAAAAATACTAAACAAATATTTAATATAAATTTTTGGTATTTAAATGATAATTCTTAAAGGAATTATTAAATAAATAAAATTCAAATAAAAGGAAATAAAATAAAAGAATACAATACTCAATAAATATAAAAAAATTAATATTTATAAATTCTTTATTATTAAAAATAATTTTTATAATGGGGGAGAATACACATAGAGATAAGTCATGCATTACATTACTATGCATAATCATTTTGCTTCTTTAAATATTGTCCTTACCGGGCAATAATGATGTTTTTGTAGACATAGAAGATCAAGGTCCAGGGCAAGCATCAGACTTAACTACCTTGCAATCACAAGGAAAGTTCATCACTTGCTCATGTCCTTTGAAGATTCTTTATGGAGTATTTACAAATTGTGTGTTATCATCTATATTCCCGAAAAAGAAAATATTATTTTCCCAAAATAAATAAATCTTAGATGTCATCCTAAGTGATGATATGATGGGGCAATAGAACTTAGGTTTCTATTTGCAATAATGATGAACCATTAGGGATTAATAACCCATGACATCAGTGATTCTAGCGCCGTATATTACGCGTTAGCCATGAGATTTGGAATGGGATAGAGAAATCAGCTGTATCCTTTACCTCTTGTATGGAGGCAAGACGACATTAACGTGACATTGTGATTCCTTGTGCGGATCCAACATATGGGTGGGCACCCTTACACCCCACACTTTTGGTGTCTAGATTATCTATGAATGGTTTTTAGGGATATAGTCCATTCAAATGGTACTCGTCCGGGCATCACCAGGTCATAGAGTCTTCGAGAACTCATCAGGGTTTTAGCCTACCCGAAAGGGGGATTAACGGAGGTGAGCCGGCCCCAAAGGATTGTGCAGAAATATGAGGTCGCGGAGAGGGCAGTGATTGGCTTGGAACAACTACTGGGCCCCACATCATGGAATTGTGGATGGGAAAGTATGCCCGGTTGTGCAACAAGGAGTTGATCTCTCATGGGTAAAGTAACACACCTCTGCAGAGTGTAAGAACTGTAACTTGTTACTCCCTGTTCCGGGAAGGAGCTACGAACGCGACAGGAAAGGAACTCCATGAAAGTTCTGGTCAACCTATGAAGGCTGATGGTCATAGATTTTCATAATAAAATCAATCTTTGAAGAAAGATTTACAAAAACTGCATAGTTCCAAGGAATTATAGTCCGAGGTGGTAGCTAGAGCATCAAACTTCCCAACTTGCATATAATGAACTTGTTGGGTAACGCTGTTACTCATCCTTTCCCTTGATCCCTTGCTTAGACTCTAAGAATCCCGAATATACTCCAATGTATGCAGCTGAGAGCCAAGAGGAGGTATTCTATGAAGAGCCCAACCTGTATGGAGCCGTAGAAGGGGAGGACTACGACATCGTCTACATAGGAGAGTTCCAAGAGTCCGAATAATTACTCTAGTTCTAATAGCCACTTGAGCCGAGCAACATGAACAATATATATCAATAAGTTGTTTAGCTCAATTTGGAGTTTAAGTTTTAAGTTTCAAACTTCCGCTGAAACACTTATATTTTGGTTTGTAAGTTGAATCTTTTGGAAGTCTTGAACTTCCAGTATTTTAATAATAATAATAATATGTGTATGTTTGTAATATGGACCCGCAATGTTTCTGTTGTACCACTCTAAGGGATGTGATATTTACGGAACGGTGTTCTCTGGATGTCATGTCAACGACTATAGTGTACTACACATGAAGTGGTATGCTGGGTCACCGCAGAAACACCATTCCTTTGCGGCTTTCCTGGCGGAGTAAGTTGGGGAACTATTCCACAACTTTTCAGATGGTCATCAAACTCATGGCTCATGTACTCGCCTCCTCGGTCCGACCGAAGAAACTTTATTTTCTTGCCGAGTTGATTTTGTTCTTCATTCTGGAATTCTTTGAACATTTCAAAAGCTTCCGACTTATGTTTCATCAAATAGATATATCCATACCTACTCAAATCATTAGTGAAGGTAATGAAGTGCTCATAACCACCTCTGGCTGTCGTGCTCATTGGTCCACATACATCACTATGTACTAGTCCCAACAAGTAGGACGCCCTTTCACAACTCTTTGAAAAAGGTGTCTTGGTCATTTTGCCGAGTAGGCAAGATTCGAATGTCTCGCACGACTCCAAGTCGAACGAAGTTAGGAGTCCATCATCATGGATCTTATTCATGCGTTTCCAACTTATATGACCAGCCGACAGTGCCAAAAGTAAGTCATATTCAGATCATTTGGTTTCAACCTTTTAGCATTTTTGTTATAAACCGACTCACCATCAAGATTCAAAATAAATAACCCCTCCTGGACGGGTGCAAAGCCGTGAAACATATCATTCAAATACAAAGAACAACCATTATTCTTGATATTCGAGTCATACCCTTGCCTCGTCAAACATGAAGGAGAAATAATGTTTCTACTGAGGATTGGAACATAATAACAATTATTCAGTTCCATAATGAATCCGGAAGGTAAATGAAGCTGCATCGTGCCGACTTCCAGCGCAGCAACTCTTGCTTTATTGTTGACTTGAATATCAACCTCGCCTCTTGCTACACTCCTAGTTCTTACCAGTCCCTGGAACAAGTTGCAGATGTGACTAACTAATTCGGTATCATATACCCAAGAACTATTAGGTGCATCAACAAGATATATGTCTATAACATTGCAAACAAGTGTACCTGAGTTGGAAGTCATACCTCCACTCTTGGCCTTGTCGGCCAAATACTTGCTGTAGTTCCTCTTCCAGTGGCCATCCGCCTTGCAGTAGAAGCAAGTGGATCCGGCTAAAGTAGATGGCTTAGTCCCCGAGGAAGCCCTTGGGACCGGGTCCTGAGCCTGCTTTCCTCCTGACTTAGCCTTCTTCTTAGTCCAAGAACTTTTTTTGAACTTAGCCTTATTTTGCACCATCAACACTTGACTGGAGCCCTTGTTGAGATTCGCCTCTGCATGCTTGAGCATCCCATGTAATTCAGTGAGCTTCTTATCCATACCATGCATGTGGTAGTTCGAAATGAACTGCCCATATGCACTAGGAAGAGAGTTCAGAATTATATTCGTAGCGAACTCTTCGCTAATGGGGTAGCCAAGACTCTCCAGAGACTACACATAACCAACCATTTTGATCACATGCGGACTTAGTGGATCACTATCCTTAAGCTTGCAACTTAGCAAATCCTGAGAGACTTGATACCTCTTAGTCTTGGCTTGAGCTTGGAACATACTTTTGAGGCTTTCGATCATATCGTAGGCCTCAACATTCTCGAACTGATTTTGCAAGTCCGGTTCCATGTGAGTAAGCATAAGACAACTAATATCCGTGGACTCATCCTTATCCCGACGGTAGGCATTGGTGGCAGCGATAGTCGCATTCTCATTCGGCTCATATGGAAGTGGGTTGTCTAGGACATGGTCCTTCTTTTCTTGTTTGAGAACAATTCTCAGATTTCGATACCAGTTGGTAAAATTAGTGTCATTTAGTTTATATTTCTCAAGTATATTTCTCAACACAAAACCGGATATCTGAGAGTGACTGCTACTTGGTGCCATGATATACAACAGAAAAAATGCAAAACACTGAAGGCATGTATTCATAAAAGAGCAAGCATATTGAACACTTTAATATTTTATGCTCCCACTAGAACCAACACCCCTCCGATGGTTACTTAGTGATTCAGGATCCTAAATAAGCAAGTCGACTAGTGAGCTATAGCATCACCGCTTGCCGCCAAGTGATCTAGGTAGATAACTCCCTGTCAATCGTATCTCATACGACTCCTGTTGGATGGGTGGCATCACATGCCCCGGCTCCCGTCCGACTTTTCCCCGAGCCCCACAACTGTTGTGATAGACCCGTCTAGCTTACCGAGTGTTTCCGTAGTAAGAGTCCGACTCGAACCCACCTAGTCGAAAAGAATTGGCAGCACCTCAATTTTATGAGCCCACTACCAAAAATGTCCGACTTGTGATGGTGCAAACACTGGAGGGAAAACCGACTAGACCTTCTTTGAGGGATTAAATTTACCGACTATCTAATAGAGGAAAAACAGAGACATAACAATAACAAAAAATAAAGCAATTATAATGTGAAATGGTATGGCTCCCTTCTTGGCGATCTCCATCTCCACAAAGCTTGTAATCCGACGCGTGCCACCTCTTGTCACTTTCCATCTTACTCCACGTCGCCGACATGTACAACGTCTTGCATGCCATCCGGGTTCTCCAAACAGCTACACTAGCTTAGTAAAGTAAATTACAAGGAGAATCCGACACGCAGGTCATTATACAATAATATGACGACACCTAGGCTCTAGCCGGCTGACAAAACCGTGATTCGCATATCACGTATGGATTACACACATACATCACATGCACATGAGCCATACCATTCACAACTTCATACAAAACAAGTTATGCATAGATACAATATCTACCGGCGTTGTGAAACTCGCAACAACATCTAAGGCGCTATGACAGGATAAAGCCGGCGGTCCTCGCGGGCGGGGATCGAAGGAGCAGTGCCCCTCGCGGGTGCGTGCAGCGCCCGATGATTTTTCCGAAAACGTAGATCTCATCTATGATCCGGACATGGATTCCGACCATTATTCTGATTCGATCAAACCTTTTGATCTTCGATCACCGCCTCTGGATTTACGTGTCATAGTCTACCCCGATGGCGGAAATCGACCGGTAGGGGTATGTCATTCCACGACCTCAGCAGTATGATCACGGAAATCAGATCTACCATTCCCCGAGTACAGTTAATCCAATCAACCTCGTACAAAACCGATCTATCTCATAGATCAACCACCAAAACAACAAATAGATCTCATCTACAGCCAACCGCATATCACATATGCGAGATCTCGAGCCTAAAAAAAGAAGCTATCGCACTGATACCACTGTCGGTCCACAAAGAGATAAAACACAACTTTTCCCCTCTAGCGTGGTGATCCTAAGATCCAACTGAGGTAGAAGGCCACGAGGTTTACCACTAGACGCGCAGTTGCGGATTACTGATGAAGCACGTCAGTTGATGAAGTGCAGTCCTTAGCGATCCGATCCGATCGTCCTGGTGATGATCGTACAACACCTCTGCTGGTATCCACACGTACAAGGAGGAGCACCAGTGGCGAACTGCTAGGTTCGTAACCACGGCAGGACTGTTACGGAGCTAGGGTTTCCAACACATGAAATGACCTAACCGATCAACGATTAACCCTTCTGGGTTACTATGCTCCACTATATATAGGGTGTGAACGTGGGCTCCACTCTCGTGGCCAATTCACTAAAGCCCATATAACACTAGTCACCGCGAGTTCGACTCACTGAATCAGGCCTAATCCTGCTTGGGTCCAACCCAACCAGATTTCCGGTTCAGATCCAAATCGAACTTGCTCCCGCTGTTAAGTGTGTGACCCCGCAGGCTCATGGCTACTTAGACACGATTGGAGTCCGACTCTCAATCGATCAGTCGGTAGTGGCTCCTAGGAGAACGTGCCAACTCCCAAGTACCAAAGAGTCATGACGACTTGCCTTTCCAATCCGACTTGCGTCCGAGTCCCTTTTGCCTCACGATATACCTTGTCAGACTATAGGCGAATAATTGTCATCCCTTAAATAGTCTGACTATCTTCTCGATCCGAGATAAGTCATTCATCCGACTAACTCTTAGTTGATCTCCTCGGTTAACACTTAACCGAGTCATGCATGGCCATGCTTTCTGAATCATATCATCTGAGAGGGCCAGAGAATATCTCTCCAGGTGGAGGAGCAAAATCCCATCTTGGTTATTCACATCACGCATCTTGATTCTCAGTCGACCCAAACTCTGCCTTTATAACTGCCCAGTTACGGATTAGTGTTTGACAGAACCTAAGTCGGTGATCCTCCACTCGGACTATGCAACAACCTCAGGTCTAAGGATTACATTGATTGAGATATACAAATGACTACTTGTTCGTTGTACCTTAATACGGGTCAATCCGACTCGCTAAACTCTTTAGCTCAATATGTGTAAGTCGGAATAGCATCACTATGCCCATGACAAGTGGAACCGAGTCATCAAGCCGATTTTCATATTATTCTAAGTTGTGTGTCCAGCACAACCTCAATTACCAAGGACATTTAGTACAAACAACATGAATGTATAGTTCCACAACCCAATCACATATTCAATGATATACATCAGATGCTCATACAAGGACAACTTAATAACTTTATAAATACAATGGGAAATATCATCATACATGATTGCCTCTAGGGCATATTCCCAACAGTGGGTTGGTTTGAATGTTTTGAGATTTTTTGAGGTAACCATCGGGGGCATTTAATACATAACGAACCACCACCGTGAGTTTTGACACCATGTTCAACTTCGTGCTAAGATTTTGCATCATGACAATTTAACAAAATTAGGTCAAATTCGAGCTGATAGTAAGAGTGATAGATTGATCTTGAATTTATAATTTTCTTTTCAAATGTAGATGGGTATGGGTGCATCTTATTTTTAGTAAACAATAATGCCATTAGTGTGAGTATCCAACTATCGGGAAAGAACATTCTTAATTTTCCGAGCGGTGACGAGATTGTTCCATTCCGTAAAGGAAGTCTGAAGAATATGGGTCTGAATGCCACACAAGTAGACCTTTCAAATATTTATAGTGGACCGACATGTTGTACTTATGATTACCATGTTTTATGATTTTTCAAACTTCAACCTAGCTAACTCTGCCCACTTGAATGACTTTATATCGATTTATTTAAATTAGGTCAATCTTGAACTAAAGGAAAATTGTAGGTTTGCTTTGAAAGTTTTGCGATTTTTTTTAGGTAACCATGGGGGGGTATTTAGTATATCATGAACCACTACCGAGAGTTTTGAAAATAGATTCAACTTCTTGCTAAGATTTTGCATCATGAAAATTTAATGAAATTAGGTCAAACTCGAGCTGCCAGTAAGTGCGATAGATTGCTCTTGAATTTATAATTTTATTTTCGAAGGTAGATTGGTATGGGTGCATCTTATTTTTAGTAAGCAATGCCATCGGTGTGAGTATCCAACTATCGGGAAAGAACTTACAAAATTTTCCGAGTGGTGACGAGATTGTTCCTTTCCATAAAGGAAGTCTGAAGAATATGCATCTGAATGCCACAAGCAGACCTTTCAAATATTTATAGTGGACCGACATGTTGTACTTACAATTCCCATGTTTTATGATTTTTCAAACTTTTTCTAGCTAACTCTGCCAACTTGAATGACTTTATGTCGATTTATTGAAATTAGGTCAATCTTGAACTAAAGGAAAATTGTAGGTTTGCTTTGAAAGTTTTGCGATTTTTTTGAGGTAACCATGGGGGGGGGGGGGGGTATTTAGTATATCATGAACCACTACCGAGAGTTTTGAAAATAGATTCAACTTCTTGCTAAGATTTTGCATCATGAAAATTTAATGAAATTAGGTCAAACTCGAGCTGCCAGTAAGTGCGATAGATTGCTCTTGAATTTCTAATTTTATTTTCGAAGGTAGATTGGTATGGGTGCATCTTATTTTTAGTAAGCGATGCCATCGGTGTGAGTATCCAACTATCGGGAAAGAACTTACAAAATTTTCCGGGTGGTGACGAGATTGTTCCTTTCCATAAAGGAAGTCTGAAGAATATGCATCTGAATGCCACAAGCAGACCTTTCAAATATTTATAGTGGACCGACTCTGCCCACTTGAATGACTTTATGCTGATTTATTGAAATTAGGTTAATCTTGAACTAAAGGAAAATTGTAGGTTTGCTTTGAAAGTTTTGCGATTTTGTTGAGGTAACCATCAGGGGGGGTCATTTAGTATATCATGAACCACCACTGAGAGTTTTGAAAACAGGTTCAACCTCTTGCTAAGATTTTTCATTTTGATAACTTAACAAAATTATGTCAAACTTTAGGTGTGAGTAAGCACAATAGAATGCTCTCTAATTAATCGTCTTGTGTACGGTAGACGGATGCATCTTCTTTTATTAAACAATGTCGTCGGTGCGAGTTTCCAACTATCAGAAAAGAACATTCTCAATTTTCCGAGCGATGACGAGATTGGTCCTTTTCGTAAAGACTTTCGAAATAATATTGGATCTGAATATGCCACAAGAAAAGCTTTCATACATATATATTGGACCGACATGTTGTACTACTTATGATTCCCATGCTTCATGAGTCTTCAAACTTCGTCTTGGCTAACTCTGCCAACTTGAATGCCTTTATGCTGATTTATCGAAATTAGGTCAAATTTGAACTACAGGAAAATTGTAGGTCACTTTGAAAGTTTTGTGATTTTTTTGGAGGTAACCATCGGGGGATTCATTTAATATATCTCAAACCACCACCGACAGTTAAAAAAAAGGTTCAACTTCTTGGTAAGATTTTGCATCATGACAATTTAATGAAATTAGGTCAAACTCGAGCTGCGATTAAGCGTGATAGATTGGTCTTGAATTAAATGTCATTTTGGAGGTAGATGGGTGCATCTTCTTCTAGTAAACAATGTCGTCAGTGTGAGTTTATAACTATCACGAAAGAACATTCTCAATTTCCAGGGTAATGGACCTGGATGTCATTTTCATTTTCTATAAGGCCCTTGATGCAAATTGTACTTCCACCATGTTAATTGAAGCTCACTTCTTCCATGGGGCCACGTTAGTTTAAATAAAAAGTCACCACCCCAATTTTCATACAAAGTGGACCTTGCTTTCTCACAATTCCCAAGTTTTTTGACGGATTTTTTCAAGATTACTTGCTAACTTGGTATAGTTAGATGACTTTATTTAGATTTAACGAAATTAGGTCAAATCGTTCTTCCATGTAAATAATATAGATCAAAATAGAGGGGACGATTGAAGAACGATACGACGTGTAAGAGCAACTTACTTTTGGGTCTCTTTACATGATCGTTAATCATTATTAATAGTTCGGTGGAATTTTGCAAAAAAAATCGACTCTAGCACGGTTGCGAGGGGATTACAAGGCACACGTGCAAAAAAAAAGGCAAACAATGGGCCCCACTTGGCAGTGTATGAACAAGCAGTAAAACTACTATGTAAAAGTTAGCATGTGCAGTCTAGTAGGTCCCACGAATTCTTCTCGTACAGACACTGTCTAAACGGTAGAGCTTAAGGCATCACCTATGTATATGGACAAACCCATCTTTCACTACTAGGAAAATGGCCTTTAGTGGCGCTCCTGAAAACATCATCTGTGGCGCACTAGCAGTGCGCCACGTGCCTTGTGCTACGACTATCTCTCAGCCGTGGTGCACTGCCTAGTGCGCCACGGTTGTGTAGAGACAGGCGTAGCGCACCTGCTAGTGCGCCACAGATGTTTGGGCAGGTGCGCTACCCCTAGGATCTTCTATGGCACACTACCTAGTGCGCCACTAAGCTTCTATAGTGCGCTTTAGGTGTAGTGCGCCATAGAAGGTAGACCATGTGCGCCACAGATGTGTTTTTTGTTTATTTTTAATTTCCAAGCCAGATTATATACAATACATATTATATACAATATTACAGCAGATATACACACACAGATACAAGATATACAATTATATATATATACACAATATGAAAAACAAGATTGAAACAGATACATATAGATAAGTCTCATACATGAATACATAGTATAAGTTACATTGTTTCGATCAAGTTACAAAGTAGTAGTTGGTGAAATGCGAATACATGTGTCGATCGAACAAGTTAGAGCTCGGAAGCTCGCCTAGACATCTAAACTAGCTAGACACAAACGCGGGATAAACAACCAAAGAAGATAAGCATGATCACCGCCGCGACGAAGGTGTAGGTCTTCATCCGGTTCCTTGTCCTAACTCCCGCTAGATAGCGTGTGTATCTAGCTTCCGCCTCTGCCATAGTGCTGTACCATTTGTAGCTATTACCGCTGAAACGGTGCACCTGTCTCCGGCAGTCTTCCCAATCATCGTAGACTCCGGGAACCCGTCCCTTGTACACGACGTACCACGTCATCTATAAGTTGACAATAATAATTAACCGGTAATTGAAAAAAAACATATATAATTAAAGTCGCATATGAAGATACACTTATAGAAAGTACTCCTAAATCAAAAAGACCAAACTCAAAAAGCATGCCTCATATATAACTAGGTTGTTCGACACAGGAATATGCTACGATGGAACTGTTCGCCAAGTAGGATGCACAACACCTGGACCTGTGCATAGCACAAGGCGAACAATCCCATCACAGCATATTCACATATAGTGTGCCACGACATTTCAATCATCGGCATTATTCTCGAAAAAGACCAAACTAACTCAAAAAGCATGCCTCATATATATACATAGGTCGTTGGACACAGGAATATGCTACGATGGAACCGTACGCCAAGTAGGATGCACAACACCTGGACTTGTGCATAGCACAAGGCATACAATCCCATCGTAGCACATTCACATATATAGTGTGCCACGACATTTCAATCATCGGCATTATTCTCGAAAAAGACCAAAGTAGCTCGAAAAGAATGCCTCATATATAACTAGCTAGGTCGTTGGACACAGGAATATGCTATGACGGAACGGTTAGCCAAGTAGGATGCACAATTCCTGGACTTGTGCATATCACAAGGCTAACTATCTTGTCATAGCACATTCACATATATATTTTGCCACGACATTTCAATCATCGGCATTATTCTCGAAAAAGACAATAACTCGAAAAGAATGCCTCATATATATACATAGGTCGTTGGACACAGGAATATGCTACGATGGAACAGTGAGCCGAGTAGGAAGCACAAGACCTGTACTTGTGCATATCACAAGGCTCACAATCCCATCGTAGCACATTCACATATATAGTGTGCCACGACATTTCAATCATCGGCATTATTCTCGAAAAAAGAGTAAGGAAAAAAAGAAGGACCAAAGTGAGCAAAGGACCAAAGAGTAAGCAAAAAAACCAAGCATTGATTGATATATAATAATAATAAGCAAAATAAGTAAGCGATGATTCATAAACCTAATAAGATAAGTACACTTGTCCACACACACACACAAAGGTCATATATAGTTTGTAACTACAACTAGGCCAACATCAAGCCTTCTGGCTCGGCTTAGGGAACGGCAGGACGCCTTGTCTCGTCATGAACTTCCTATAGTCACCCTGCATCTCTAGGCGATCTTCTATGTCACGGTTATTTGGGATATTTCCTCCGTAGAAGATCTCCCCCCCCCCCCGAAGTCATGACATCACGAAAGATGATTTCCCCAAACTGTTGCTGGATGCGATACATCTCTTGTCTAATATCCGAATCATTGATCTTGGCCTTTGCTTCGGCCCACTGTTTGAGATGATCTGGCAGCGTAGAATTCTGCTCGTCAAGTAGGAATGCCCTCATGTGATGGAGTGCGTAGTAGGCTTCCTTCTTACTGTTTTCCGGCTACTTCACGCAGGGGAACTCCGTTACGTGGTTGAAGACGTGCCTGCCGAACTTGACCTTCGTACGCACGAAGGTGGTGCCTTCCGTCGCGGCAAAGCCAGTGAGAGCATCATCCAGAACTTCCTTGATCTTGTCGTAGTTTTTCTTCTTTTCTATACTCCCCGAGTCGAAATACGTGGCGTGGGAATGCTTCGGCGATAAGGAGATGAGCGTGCAGTGTTCATCTCTGCGCAAAAAATTCAAATGGAATGTGTTGGAAAAAGAATGATGATGATCTAATAAAGCCAATCGACGGTGGCGAGTGAATACCGACTTACTCGGGAAAGTAAGGCACGAGAATGTATTCCTTTGTCTTGTTCGCCACGAGGATTATTTTTAGGTACGAGGCCACGATAAGTCGTTCTGCGGGGAAACCCAAGCAGCCATCACACAAGTAGTAGGGGTCCACTATAGCGATGCCCGGTGTGTTCTCTCTAATGATCTGCATGGCCAGGCTGAGAGAAAATAGACGGACCATGGTATAGTGCAGTGGGTATAGGTGGAACATATTGAAGATGTCGTCGAACCGCAGGAAGAACAGATCCGCAGGGGCATTGTCGACGAAGCCCAAGCCTGGTGGCACCTTAACCACGAATACCGGGTGCGAGGGATTTTTCTCCGATAGAAGGCGTCTCTCTATCGTCAGCACGCCGTCATGCACACTCTACAGTTCCCAACTGGCGAGCTTCCGCAAATTCTTAGGTAGCATGGGCTCACCCGCCACATGAATCCTCCACATAATACCCTCGGGTCTTGGTGGCCCGTCCCGAAACCTGATCGGATTCGCAGTTGTTGACGCGACCGGCTGGCTCGAGCTGCTAGATTTTCTTTTCCTGCCCTTTTTTTCTTTTGGAGAGCGGGCAGGCACCACAATCTGAGCACTGGCCGCCTTATGTAGTGTGTCAGGGCTTAGAATAAAGGGCCGGTTGGTTGTATCAGCTGGCTCTGTAAGGGCGCAAGCTGGAGGCGTCTCCTGAGAACCAAACAGACGCTTGGTGATAGTGGCTTTCTCTGTGGGGCCACCAGCTAGGTCTTCTTCGTTTCCAAACTGAGTGCTGAAGAAGTGATCATTCCAGTCTTCGTCGTCCTCAGCCAGATCCTACGCCATGTGCACATCAACAACATGATCATCCGACCCACCGCGTGGAGGAGACGACGAGGGCGGTAAGGGGGCCTTGCCACCGCTTGTCGCTGGCACGACAAGCGGTGTTGTTGTCTGTGGCGTGATGGCCCCCGCCGTCCCCAAACGTATCATGCTCTTTGGCCATAGCAAGAATAAGACGAAGCAAGTTCTGAGGACAGACGGCTCTTCTTCATCCGCTCCTGGGGGTTGAATGGGAGGTTCCAGGTCGTCGCAGCCCCTTAGCACCCGACTAATTTTAACCCTGTGCACGCTATATGACATCGGCCTTGAGTGGAACGTGCGCTGCAAGGGTTGAACGATGGTACCCTTGGCAACATCCCTCAGCTCGTTGTTCACGTAGCATAAGAGAGTGCAAGGAACATCCGTCTGTGGAAAACATGTACGGCGTCGTCAGAGATGCCATAAGAGTAATAGATGGCATGAAAGGCGGTAATTAAAACAATTTGTTTACCGTGATGTCGTCGAGATCGGCTAATGTCGACGCACCGCATACGGCGACGGGCGTGCAAGAGACGGAAGGGCTGCTTGATGGCGCGGTGCTGGCCGCCGGTGTATTCTCCCTACCGACGGGTGCTTGGAGCTCCGGTGCTGCCGCGACGATGGCAGGGGGCACCAACATGTACTCCGACGCCGCGGTGATGGCAGGGGGAGTCACCAACACTTGCAGCGCCGTGGTGCTAGCAGGCGGAGTCACGAACACGTAGTTTGCCTGATTCGTCGGCGCCGCGTTGTTCGAGTGGCTGCTGACCATGCTTGGAATCGGGCACGGCCCTACTCGACCACCCGCACTCCAGTTCGCTATTGACTCCGCCAAGGTAGGCAGGAAGGACGTGAGGGTGATTTCCAGGTTGTCTTGGACGATCTGCGGGATCCGCACCACTTGTGCCTTAAGTTCTTGAACCTCGCGGTTTTCCTCCTCGCTCCTTCCCGACGACGCCACATGCGTCCTCGGCGGTGGACCAAAATGATCCACCCAATTCTTACCCCCGAGGTCGGCCAGACGGCGAGCCGACGACGGCTTCTTCGTAACCGGCTCTATTTTCTTGGCCCGGTTCATCGCCATGTTAAAAGGGTTATCCCACCGGGTGGCCGCCGTCGACCCCTGGGATGACGAACCCTGGGATCCATGACTAGCAACAATTTCCTCCTCCTGCAGAAGAAGTAACAGTGAATCGTTTAGATCATCGATTAGATTGCAATCGAGTTGATCCGCGGTAATTAGATTATACTTACCACAATTTCCTCGAATTCCTTCACCGCAGGATCCGCGGTGAGTTGTTTGGTTTTTGGGTCCACATGGTAACGGGACCTGATGAAGTTTCGAACCTACCCGGGTTCGAATTTAGCAAAGGGGTTTTCTATCCCCTTGGATCTATACTCTTCGTCCTCCTTATTCCATTTGGCCTCCGTGGTTCTGTATCCACCAGATCGGAGATGGTGATGACCTATATTCATCGCCTGCAGCACCTTTCCCCGATTACTATTGGCCAGGGCTCTTTCGGATTCACACCTCTCCTTGAACTCCCGGAACTGATCTTCGGTGATCTGCGGGTCAATCTTCTGGATCTCCTCGAGACTTTTGCCTTCTTTATAGATCTTCTTTATCCGGGTTCTCCAGCTGGCCAGGGCGGTGCTCATCTTTGTGAGGGCGGATTTGTTTACTTTGTTCCCATGATAATTTGTGTTCTGATACTTAGCGGGGAACTTGTATCTTGCTTGCAGCTTCTCGAAGAGGAGTGTGCGCAATAGGCCATTATCTTTATGCCGGAGATTCTCGGTGTTGATCGAGATGGTTGTCCGGGTGATCACCGCCACTTTCCCACCGTACCCTTTGACGACAAGGGCTGGCTCCAAAGGAACCCCTGATGGGCTCACTTCGGTAATTTCCTCCCTGACCGTGCCGACCGTGTTCGGGCGCCAGTCCTTCGACTTCTTCTTCTTCTTCTTCTTCTTCTTCTTCTTAGGAGGATTGCTACCACTCCCTGTGCCCTCGCCGCCATCAGTGGTTTCATCGTCCGCCGTTCCTTTGGCTTCTTCCTCCGCGTCTTCCATCTCATCATCCTCGCTCTCCGAAGGATGGTATTCTTCATCGTCTTCTAGCCGCTGGGCCGCCTCCCAGAATGTCAATTGTTTATTCGGAGGTATGAGTTCTCGTTCAGCGCTGATGCGCTTAGAACATCCAGCCTCGTCGTTGTCACACATCTTCGCACTAATAAAAAACAAATAATTGGTTAAATGCACGGAAAAATCCGGCATGACCTTTGCTAATTTTCTTAAACTAGGAGTGCCCGATTTCTACCGAAACGGAAGTTAATCAACATTTCGGCAAAAATCGGGACTCATTTCATACAAGAACCTGCATACACACATAATAAAGTGCTTCATATACAAGCACAAGCACAATTTCAAGGTGCTGTTGTCCCAGCACAGATAGTAGAAAAACCATATTACTGTCATTTGTATTATTTCAATTCTGTGAACAAATGACAACAAATGACCAAGTGACAGCAAGAAAATGAGAATACAACAAATGACCAAGTTCTATACTAGAAGATCATTACAACAAGTGACAGCAAGCGAATGACCAAGTGACAGCAAGCAAATCAACACATATAGACTATTCAAAAAGAACAAGTTCCATTCCTGGTTTTCCATAAGGACCAAACCACAGAAGCAACACCTACTACCTAAAGATGGTTCAGCACTAAAACTACTAGCTTGCCAAGGTGCCTGTTGACGGGAAGACCGACAGGGTTCTCGATGTCTAGATAATTCGTGCAGAAAGAGATGCACTCTTCGGCCAGAAAGCCCTTGGCTATGCTTCCATCTGGACGGGACCTGTTGCGAACGTATCCTTTGATGTGTCCGTTCATCCTTTTGAAAGCCATCATGCTGCGGAGGAACATCGGCCCGAGTTGTACGATGTCCTCCACGACATGGACCAGCAGATGCACCATAATGTGAAAGAATGCGGGTGGGAAGTAGACCTCAAGCTCACATAGTATCACCACAATCTCCTCCTATAGCCTCCCGAGCTGATTCACGCCAATCGACTTCCTAGAGATGACGTCGAAAAACTTGCATAGGACAAATAACGTTTCACGGACGTGCTCGTCCATTATCCCTCTTAGTGCGACCGGAAGTACCTGTGTCATTAGCACGGCACAGTCGTGAGACTTCATGCCACTGAACCTCTGCTTCGCCTCGTCTAGGTATCTGCTTATCTTGCCCACGTAGCCGTAAGGAAATTTGACTCCTAGAAGGCACTTGAAAAATTGTTTGATCTCATCCTGGCTTAGAGTGAAGCAAGAAGGAGGGCAGTAATATTCGTTCTTCTTGAACTTTTTACCCTTCCGACGACCTTGTGTCGTCTCCGACTCATGATCATCGTCATCTTCCTGATCATCAGGAGTAGTGCGTCCTCCGTGAAGCTCCTTCCGGATACCCAAGCATATCAGGTCGTGCCTTGCTTTCAGACCATCTTTCGTCCTATCTGCTGACATGTTGATTATTGTGGCGACCAGACTCTCGCACATGTTTTTCGTGATATGCATGATGTCGAGGCTATGAGGCATGCGGAGAAACTTCCAGTATGGCAACTCCCAGAAAACAGACCTTGTTTTCCATACCTTCATCAGCGGCTTGTCTTGTTGCTGCCTCTTTCGCTTCTTTCCAGGCTTAGGACAATCTTTCCAGTTTTTCAGCAACTCTTCCACTTCTTCGCTGCTCCTATGCTCTGGGATTCCTCGGGTCTCTGATTTCCCATCGAATAGGTCTCCACGTTTTCTCCATGGATCATTCTTGCCGAGCCACCTCCGGTGCGCCATGAACACGGTTTTCGATGACCCTGGATCTTTCTCTAGTTGGAGATAGCTTGTGTTATCCATGCACCTAACGCATGCGCAGAATCCTTGGATAACCTGCCCCGAGATATACTCGCAACCTGGATAGTCTTGCACCGTAGTGACCAACGCGGCTCTCATAGTGAAATAATCTTGTGCGACGGCGTCGTAAGTATTGGCTCCAGATTCCCATAACGTGGCTAGCTCCTCTTTCAACAGCCCGAGATACAGATTGATGTCGGTACCAGGTCATTTCGGCCCTTGAATTAGCATACTCATTTGTATGTACTTCTTCTTCATGCACAACCATGGAGGGAGGTTGTACATCCATACAAACACGGTCCAAGTGCTGTGCGTGCTGCTCTGGCTACCGAACGGATTGAGTCCATTGGTGCTCGCACCAAGCCTGATGTTCCTCGAACCTCCACCGAATTCTGGGAATTCGAGGTCCAATGCTTTCCACTGGCTAGCATCTGAAGGGTGGGTCAGCAGCTCATCCTTTTCGGGGTCATCATCATCATCTCCTGGCTTCTTCCTTTCCGCATGCCATCGCATGAGCTTCGCTTCCTTAGGGTCCGCAAAATAGCGCTGCAGACGAGGAGTGATAGGAAAGTACCATACCACTTTTCGAGGTGCTTTCTTCCCTTTCTTGTATCGACTCACGCTGCACACCGGACATGTGGTTTTCTCCGCGTCCTCTCCCCGATAAATGATGCAATCGTTGATGCATACGTGATATCTAACGTGCGGTAGATCGAGAGGACAGACGATTTTCTTGGCATCCTCGATACTAGTTGGACATGTGTTCCCCTCTGGGAGACGATCGTGCCAGAATGCCATCATATCGTCGAAGCTTGCGTCGCTCAATTTGTGTTTTGCCTTCATCTCCATAGCCTTGAGCATTACATTCAATCGGGTATCATCGGTCCTGCATCCTTCATACAATGGAGTAACCGCGTCTTTCTCAAGTTGCGCAAGCTTGGCTTTCTCTCTAGCGGCAGCCCTGGCGTTACTCGTCTGCTTGAGAAGCAGCTCTTGCACATAAGGGTCCCGCACCCAGCCTGACGTTGTTCCATCGTCGTCTGCTCCTCCGGCATCTAGATCATCATCATCCCGGTCTGCTTCCGCACCTTCACCATCTCTAGGAGACTCTTCATCATCTCGCCCGTTCTCGCCGTGATGATGATCATCGTCATGTTGGCCACCTTCACCATCTCCATCGTCTACGTCATCGCTTATCCAATGAGTGTATCCATCCATGAAACCATGCCGGAGCAGGTGCGCCTGCAGATTCCCGGAATCTGGGTCGATCACCCAGTTGAGTTTGCATCTTTTGCACGGACATATTATATTTGTCTTGTTATTTCGTATCATGTCGGCCGTCGCACATTTCAAAAATCTAGCCACAATGCCTTCGCTCATTATGCGGACCATTTTTGCCTGCACGGTGTACACGGTAAAATTTGAAGTCTATTAGAACCAAATAATGAATGCATGCATGCAATGGTCAATGGAAAATTTCGGCATGACCTATCCTAAAATTAGGACCTTTGCGAAATGCCAAAGTCTTGCAAAAATGGAAATGAATCAACATTTTGGCAAAACAAATGGCAACTTGTTCACATACAAACACAAGAGAGAGAGAGAGACCGATCCATACACACATGAACATATCATTATCCTCTCCATACACACATGCATGAGCATCATCGATACTCTCCATATACACACACATATGACCATCGATCCTCTCCATACACACATCATGAGCATCGATCATCTACATACATATGAGCACATCATCCATATACACATGAACACATCCTTACATGGACAACTTACCGAGATGAGAGACCGATCGTGAGAAAGATGTAAAGAAGAGGTGCGCGCGAGACCGGAGACTTTCCTCTATTACTTATGTAACATCCAAGGCAAGTTCTACATGCTAAAAATGGTGAATGGGTGGAGAAATTGAGGTGGGAAGGAGAAGATCCCGACTTGATCTAAGGAGGAAGAAGAAGGGGAAAGTGAAGTGCGGGATGGTGGATGTGGTCACACATGTGCACATAAAAGTGCTGTAAAAAAATGACACATCTGTGGCGCACACGGCCCTAGTGCGCCACAGAGAAGGGTAACATCCGTGGCGCACATGCCCTAGTGCGCCACAGGAAGTAGTAACATCCGTGGCGCACATGCCATAGTGCGCCACAGATGTTTCTGGCCGTTTCATAGCAGAGGGGGGGGGGGGCGTAGCGCACCCCCACCATGTGCGCCACAGTTGGCACTAACATCCGTAGCACACCTGACCTGTGTGCTCTTCAGATGTTTGGCGTACGGCCAACAGGGCCCTGGGCCACACATATCTGTGGCGCACTATGGTCATGCGCGCCACGGTTGTTATAGTTACTAGTAGGGCACTACCCACAGGTGAGCCACGCCTGTTTTAGCCGTGGGGCACTTCAACCATGTGAGCCACAGATGTGCTGATTACCTATAGCCGTTTTCCTAGTAGTGTTTAAGATGCGACCCACTTGCTAATACCAAGCCATTTGATTGCACCACAATGTGTCTAGTTAAACTTGTCCATAAGATAGGATCCACATGTAATATCTACACTCCCGTAGCCTTGTGATTAAAATTTGTTTTCTATTGCTATGTGTACTGGATATCAATATTTTGATGCTTATGGACTACCCATGAGCTTAAGGGTGACCCATAAGGTTTTTAGCTTGTGTATAGCTGTAAGATCCCTCCCTTTTAAAGGTAGGGATCCCTATGATTGCAATGCTAGTCCCTGGATCAATGCTAGCATCCACAGTTTAAGATGAAGTACACAGAAACAAAGGTCATTATTACATATCATTCTAGAGACAAAAATAGTCTTTTACAACTCCATGGCCATAGGCCTAATACAAGAGTTTAACCATAATAATATAAATAAGTCTTCATCTTCATGTGCCACATGCAAGCATGTTGAGTGTAGACTCATAACCCCTAATCATCATCAGAATAACCTGCAACATCACAAGTTACAGCCACAGTTGGTCAGTACATTGGAATAGTATTGGCAAGTGATACCTTAGTAGCATATTAACATCTAAATACTATATTAATTTGGCTAAGTGTAGCTTAGGCTTGATTTGATCAAAATAGGTTTTACCTATTAGTTGAAAACACTAAGTTTTTCTTTGATAAAAACTTTCCCAAGGAATCACCAATAGAATTTGGTAAACCTTCACCCTTGTTCAACCACAAGTTTTTAACTTAGAAAATTGGGATGAGGATATTCTTGATAACTTCCATGTCTTGATGCTCAAGTTGTCCAATACCAGGGACATGGCTAAGTACTTATATTCTTCCATCTGCAGATGTTGTGCACTTTCCCCACAAGACTTGATTTTCACCAAGACAGGACCTTTCAGAAGCCTTCCCTTAGACCAAGTGGACGCGCTCCAAACATATCATCCCACTACCACTAGAGCCCATAATGCCATGTGGCTGCACTAGAAGCTTCTTAACATTTGGCATCTCAAATCCCTTTGTTCCTAGGTGGCTTTTCACAAGTGAGAAACACAAGGTAAACCATAGAAATGGGCCTTGTGTAACCACTCAACACAAACCATTCTTTCCATTCCACCCAGGTGTTTCATTCAATTAGTTGTTTAATTAAGCAAAAACACAAGTCGAAGACTTAGTAATATTTCACATAGCATGAATATATAATCCACCCTTGTCTGCTAGTAGCTAGGCTAAGCATGGCATTAGTAAGCATCCTAACTTTGAGGAAATTCTAACAATTCTACAACTACTAGGATTTCCCAAGCATAGCATATAGATACTTAGTAAAATATTCATGCAAGTCCTATACAAAATATGTCTAATGCATAGGTGAAAATATAGGGATAAACACATGAAGCACCACTTGCCTTGGTAGTTTGGGAAGTAGTAACAATCTTCACAACCACAATCACTATTATAACCAAAATCTACACATAAAATAATGGCACCAAAATTACATATCAAAAATATACAAAAAAAAATATATGAATGCATGCAAATGCCATGTGATGATTTTTCTATACCAAACAAGGCTAGTAAACAGTACTGAAACATAAACAAGACCAAAACACACTAAATAATTTTTTTTGATTTTTTTAAATAATTTTTCAAATCATTTCTATACCCAAAATAAGCCTACAAATGTTTCTGCAAAAACAACCATTTTTACAGAGGCAAAACCTTAAACACATTACATAAATAGATAGGATTTTCTCTCCTGATTCCAATGATATAAAATTTGCAAAAATTGAACGTGCGGATCAAAAGTTATGAATTTTGCAAGTTTAAATCACTAATAGATCAAATTTCTGTTTTAAATCTAAACGCAGGCCACGCGGCATGTCCTGATTGGCTGATACCGATTCGGCTGGATCGATCAACGAGAGCCGCTGGATCTAAATGAAAACACACGGCCAGATCTAACGCGTACCTCTTTGCTAAGTGACTCTATCGCGTGCGTTGGATCTAGATCTTGAAGGGAATATGTCCTGAGAGGCAATAATAAAATGTTTATTATGTGTATTCCAAGTATATGATAGATATTTATTTTGCATGCTATAATTGTATTAATACGGAAACGTTAATACATATGTGTTTAATAAACAAACAGAAAGTTCCTACTTATGCCTCTCTCATAAACTAGTTCGTTGATTAACAAGATGATCACGGTTTCCTGATCATAGACATTGCATGTTGTTAATAACGAGATCACAATATTACCGTAATGGTGTGATGAACATTCATCCGAAGTATAGCATTACGATCAAAGTCATTGAGTTTATATTGCTATAAACAAACTACGAAGTAGTCCTAATCCTTAGACCATGAGATCATGCTAATCACTAACACCGGAAGAGTTTCTTATTGACATCAAAAGTCACTCCATAACTGAGTGATTATAAAAATGGCTTCAAAGCTACTAAAGTGTTATATTGAGAATCACGTATCAAGAGTGGAATTTGTTCATCTCGATGACGGATAGATATGCTCCGGGCCCTCTCGGTGATATCACATTGGTTAGCTTGCAAGCAAGTGATTTGATCACTAGAATGTTATATCACGGGAACGAGAAAAGAGTGCATGTCAGTAACGAGATCGAAATAGGTATGGAGATACCAATGATGGAATCTCGGACATGTAATATATCGTGAAACAAAGGGATTAAGATACAAGCGTAAAAGGTTTCGACGATCACAGGAAAAGTTATCATTGAATGTGTGGGAGTCAGTATGGATCTTCAGGTCCCGCTACTGATTATTGATCTGAGAAGGGTCTCGATCATGTCCGCATTATTCGCGAACCATAGGGTGACACACTTAAGGGACACTGGCATCCAGTTGGAGCAAATGTTTCATGCCGAAAGAATAAACAAGCGCAGGAATTTATTTCACTAGATACCAAAACAGGTTTTCGGGTGGAATTGCATAAAGTGGTTATGCATGTGAAATGGAATTCTAGCAAGGGGTTATTTGTGAATGTTTGTCATTAAAGTAATTGAAAAAATTCTGAATAAAATAAAAGAGTTTTATTTAATGAGAGTTTGCATTAAATTTGGTGGAAATTTAATGGTAATTTGAGTGGACTTTTGAGTGGAGAAAATTGAAGGGACATTTTGTGAGTGGAGTGTCCACCCACATGAATGAAGGAGGGGAGGGGGCAGCCCCATGGCCGGCGGCCACCCCCTTGGGTTCCCCCCTCCTCCTATAAAAGGATCCCCTCCTCTCACTTGTAACACCCTCAGAATCGGCCCTATGCAAGTTTCAGCGCTTCCCGCCAAAACCCGCATAGAAACGATTAAAAGGTGCCCACCAGGCACTTTCGTGCGGGTGGAAAACGAAGTAATAACATTACACAACAGTCCTCGATGGGATCCACAGAATAGATATATATACAACACGACTCCATGAGTCAAGAATACAGATATACAGAACAAAGATCCAAATCACCTTGAAAACGATACAGCGTCCAGCTACGGACAAGATGCAAATGGGGCTAAGAGCCCTGAAGAATAACCAATGGCGTCCATAACCCTACCCAGGCCAAGCCGGAAGGGTAACCCTGCTAACGACGTCGATCTCAAAACCTGCTAAAACAAAAGGGGTGCTGACAAAGGGCAAAGGAAAAAGAGGAGCGTCAGTACTGAGGCCAGTACAAGGCGAGGCTAGAATTCGGCGGTCCTCGCCTACATAGGTATGGTGGACTGAGCGGCAGCGCAGCATGCACTAAACAACCTATAGAGACTCGATGTAACTGGCGGCTATCAGAGAGGGGTAAGAAAGACTTATTCGGAAACCAACCTGATGCTACCATCAAACATACCCATCCTGGCATTTCCCCCTCGATTCCCAAACGAGGAAGTCAACCGAGGAACTCACACAGTTGGCATTTTTACTTATTCAGTTATCGTTGCAGCAATTACTAGTCAGGTTTAGATAGTCATCCTGATAAGATAAGGAATGGGCAGTTTTAGTTAACCATTCCGTTGTAGTTGCGACACTTACTAGTCAAATATAATTAGCATGAGATAACCCAAAACCCAGCAGTTGTTGGTACTTTTATTTAGCCATTCCGTTGTAGTTGCAATACTTACTAGTCAGGTACAATGGTCGCAAGCGACAACCCAAACAAGTAATTGTTGGCAGTTTTATTTAGCCATTCCATTATAGTGAAGCTGATTACTAGTCATTATAAAGTCAAATTTATAGCACTACTTTAGTTATAGTTGTGTATGATCGAGATACTGTGCTCCAAGTCGTCCATAACCGCGGACACGGCTTTCAGAAATTTTTACCCTGCAGGGGTGCACAAATAGCAACACACACTCGATCAACCTCGGAAAAACCAAATCAAAACCCAACGAGGCCTTCACGACAAAGCAATCACAGGATTCAGAAATATTTCAGGGGGCCACCCCATTGAGTACACCCGCAACGAAGTTAGATGACTCTGAGACGGACTCAAGGTTTGCGCCAGTGGCTGTAAACGACTGGGAACCCAAAACTGGGCTTGTCGATACCGCGAAAACACTCCGCTTACCTAAACAGTACAGGTGCTATCCATCGCACAATCGTAAATAAAGCAGTAAAGCATGGCATAAGTACAGGATCGTAAATAAAACCTCAAACTAGTTTGTGGCCCCAAGAAATAAGAATGAATCAAGCTCTGGCTCAGGGGGTCCCATAATCCTCCCGGATGTGGATAGCGCGAAAATTCAAGGAACAGGTATCAAGTACTCGGGGTCCTACGGGACACAAGTGGACGGTTAACAACCAAATAACATCTATTGCCCACCTGTGCCTCTGCTTACCTACTTCAATTTTAGTTGTTAAACAGTAATTAAAGTAAACGATAATGAAAGCCATGATCATCTCCAACATTAAGCATGCGGCAACGCTCCAACAACTATGGTACTGGACGACACGCAACAGCACTTGAGCAAGCGACTACGACACGCAAGTCCAACTATCTACCAAACCACAGGTAATAGGATGTGTCCAAGGCAATATAAGGCTGCAAGGGATATCACGGGCACGAAAACTAGAGCATCGCAACACAGATAGCAATAGATCAACAGGAGGGAATAAATACTATAAAAGTAAGATAGGTAGAAAGGGGGAGATGCTTGCCTGAAAACATTGCCGAGGGTTCATCCGAAGATCGGGTCGACACTCGCATCAACTCAATGGCCTTATCCGCGAAGAAGCAAAGCACTAGAGGAAACACCGGACACACTATTTATTACTACGGAAGAAGATCGAGCATGATGCATGTATGATGTATGACATGGCAAAAGTGCGATGCAATTAGGTCAGATTAAGCGGAACCGGGGTCCCGACAATTAATTAATAGGTTCATGTTGTTTATCTACCCCGCAGAATAAATGTTGTAATAACAAGGCAAGATAAGTTACCGGTTCGCTACACAAATTTAAATGAGGCCAATATAAGACTAGATTTGCCCGCATATGGGCCCCATATTTAATTATAAGGTGAATCGGCAGAAGGCCCCCAAACCACAGACAAGCATGCATGCATGAACAATTTAATATGCATCAGATATATCATTTATAAAATAGGGTCTCGGCAAAGGGGTCACACATCTGGGTTCGGACGATCTTGGGGTTCTGAGGGTCCGGGGTCCGACAGGGGCTCAGGGTTCGACGGGATCGGCGAGGTTCGGATACAAGAGTTGAACTTGGTTGGCGTCGGGGGCACATCGGATCCACCCTGGTCGGTGTCGGTCTTGTCGTCGTGAAGACCTTGTCGGGTCCGCGGGTCAGGTCGGACTTGACGTCCGGGGTGAAGTGCTTGACGTCCTTCGGTTCCATGTCGACGGCCTTGGTGTCCTCGATGGAGAACTCGGTGTATCCGTGTCATGGTTCTTGTCGGGGTTCTCGGCTTCGGGCGCCGGGATCGGGCTTCGGATTCCGGGACCGGTGCGAAGTCTCGGTCATCAGATCCTTGGAGGAGGTCATGGCGGTTCCATTCAACCCATGAGGGAGATCTTGTCGCTTGGTATCCGTGTAGGAGAACTCGAGGTCGATGGCAAACTTGTTTGGTACCGGGGTTTTTGGATCCGTGAAGAAGATCTTAAGATTCCGGCGTCAGTTTCCTTGGCGAAGCTCCTTCTTCGGTGGCCGAATGGGACCTCGAGTACCATCCCTTCGGCAGCGGTTCTTGTCGGGGATCGACCTTGTCAGCTCATGATGGCAGACCTGCATCATGCACATCATTTACTGCAGTGAACAGCAGCAGCATCATGCACACGCCGGGCGGCAAGAGACGGGCAAGAAGCCATCGGCAGGAGGCAGACACCGGACTCGACGCGGCCAAGAAAATGGGCACGCGGGCGGCACGGGGTCGTGGGACGAAGGGGTCGAGCAGGGCGTCCATGGCCGAGGAGGAGGGCGACGGGCGACCCCGGGGCGGGGCGGAGGAGCACTGGCGCCGAGGAGGGGGAAGGCGGCGCTCGGGTCGTGGGAAGCTTGACGGGCGGCTGCAGAGGGGCGCCGGCGGCCCGGGCGGGGAAGACGGGGCGGCCGGGCTTGCAGAGGGCAGCCGAGGCGACGACCGGACGACGGGGACGCGCGGGGGAAGGCCAGAGAGGAGGCGGGCGAGCGGCGGATGCTGGCGGAGCGGCCGTCGACCTGGGGGGGAAGGGGGAGGCCAGCCGGGCGAGGACGGGCCCGCGCGGCGGCGGCGGACGCTTGCGAGGAGGGGGGACGCGGAGGAGGCGCGGCCGGAGGCGGGGGCTCCTGGGCGGCGGCAGGCGCTGGTCGCGCCGGTGGAAGGGCGAGAGGGGGACCTCGAGGCGGTGGCGGGCGCCGGAGAGGCGGGGCGAGGCCGGAGGGGAGGAAGAAGGGGTTGGGGCGCGCTCGAGGAGCATGGAGCCCGGCGCCTAGCAGAGATGGTGGCGGCGGAGGGCGCGTCCGCGAGGTTGAGCGGAGGGGTGGGCGACGGCTGACCGGAGGGGAGCCCGCGGCGAGGGGAGGTCGACGGGGAGAGAGACGAGGGTGGAGGAGGAAGGAGACGGGGTGGGGAGCGGGATCAAGAGGTGGGGCCTGTAGGGTGGGGCCAGCTCGGTGGGGGTGGTGGGCCCGGGGGACAGGGTGAGAGAGAGAGAGGGGGGTTGGGCAGGCGCGTGCGTGTGTGGTGCGTGTGTGTGCTGTGAACAGGGAGGGTGGAGGCGGTTTGAGGGAGGGAGGAAAAGAAGGGGATTGGTGAGGTGGCGGTGGGTGTGATGAGGTGGAGGGAAAGGTGAGGTGGCAAGATATGGTTGGTCGGGGTGAGGTGGAGGGGGATGGGTAGACTAGGTTTGGGTAGAAAAAAGGTCTAGGTTTGGGTTTTATTATTTTGTAAAATATTTATGGTGTTGTTTTGTTTTAAATCTTTTTAGCAAATAATTTTTAGGCAATTAATTTAACAGATAATTATAAGACTTGTTTTGAAATAAGAGAAGAGGTATTTTTAGAAAACAAAAATAGGCTTATTGAAAATAGTTTCAGACAAACAAATGCATGATGATGACGATGCAATGCACAAAAACAACGCGATTTTCTAGTAGTGGTTTTGCGGGATGCCACAATTCGACACCACTAACAATGGATCTCGCCCTCGAGATCCGCCTCATGGTACCGGAAGGAAGGTCGGCGATCTGCGTCTTCTCGCTTCGTGTCGGTTCTCACGACACCACTAACAAGAGGTCGTTGTCCGTGATCGTCGAAAGAACACTCCGGGAACAAAAGGTCGAAGGTAGAGGTATGAACAAATAAAGCCACCTCTAGCTTCCATGGACGGAGTAAAATTGCTGGATCCACTGATTCGATGTACAAGAGCGAATGATAAGAGTAGTCGGATGGTGATCAGTCCATTGCGCACCCAAACCATTACTCTGCACACGAATAGGCGAATTGTGCAACCAACTCTCGGAATTCAGATTGTAGATCTCGACAAGCGAGGTTCGGAAAAAAATGAGTGATGCAGACTCTGCATCGGATCTGGCGTAGATGATGTCGTCACGTCGGAAAACACTGGAAGGCACGAGAAGGAACAAAGAGAATTCCACCAGACGAAGGGTTCCTCGGATAGCATGAAGACCAGATGTAGCAACACCGTTACCAAAGGAGGAAGCGAAACCCTGAAGGTACGATGGAACCCAACCACGAGAAATCCTGGACTCGGAGAGGGAGAAGAGAGCGGATTCAAAACACGCAGAGGTGAAAGGAGAGCAGCAGAGGGTTAAGGAGTAAAATCAGACCTAATCAGAGCTATCCAACCGATTTTGCAAAAATAGTTTTGACACTCTACTTCGGCCGTTAGCTAGGTTATCCTATAGGCTGGACTTGTGGGGCATCACAACTGCTGAGCTCTGATACCACTTTGTAACACCATCAGAATCGGCCCTATGCAAGTTTCAGCGCTTCCCGCCAAAACCCGCATAGAAACGATTCAAAGGTGCCCACCAGGCACTTTCGTGCGGGTGGAAAACAAAGTAATAACATTACACAACAGTCCTCGATGGGATCCACAGAACAGATATATATATACAACACGACTCCATGAATCAAGAATACAGATATACAGAACAAAGATCCAAATCACCTTGAAAATGATACAGCGTCCAGCTACGGACAAGATGCAAATGGGGCTAAGAGCCCTGAAGAATAACCAATGGCGTCCATAACCCTGCCCAGGCCAAGCCGGAAGGGTAACCCTGCTAACGACGTCGATCTCAAAACCTGCTAAAACAAAAGGGGTGCCGACAAAGGGCAAAGGAAAAAGAGGAGCGTCGGTACTGAGGCCAGTACACGGCGAGGCTAGAATTCGGCGGTCCTCGCCTACATAGGTATGGTGGACTGAGCGGCAGCGCAGCATGCACTAAACAACCTATAGAGACTCGATGTAACTGGCGGCTATCAGAGAGGGGTAAGAAAGACTTACTCGGAAAACAACCTGATGCTACCATCAAACATACCCATCCTGGCATTTCCCCCTCGATTCCCAAACGAGGAAGTCAACCGAGGAACTCACACAGTTGGCAGTTTTACTTATTCAGTTATCGTCGCAACAATTACTAGTCAGGTTTAGATAGTCATCCTGATAAGATAAGAAGTGGGCAGTTTTAGTTAACGATTCCGTTGTAGTTGCGACACTTACTAGTCAAATATAATTAGCATGAGATAACCCAAAACCCAGCAGTTGTTGGTACTTTTATTTAGCCATTCCGTTGTATTTGCAATACTTACTAGTCAGGTACAATGGTCGCAAGCGACAACCCAAACAAGCAATTGTTGGCAGTTTTATTTAGCCATTCCATTATAGTGAAGCTGATTACTAGTCATTATAAAGTCAAATTTATAGCACTACTTTAGTTATAGTTGTCTATGATCGATATACTGTGCTCCAAGTCGTCCATAAACGCGGACACGGCTTTCAAAAAGTTTTACCCTGCAGGGTTGCACAAATAGCAACACACACTCGATCAACCTCGGAAAAACCAAATCAAAACCCAACGAGGCCTTCACGACAAAGCAATCACAGGATTCAGAAATATTTCAGGGGGCCACCCCATTGAGTACACCCGCAACGAAGTTAGCTGACTCCGAGACGGACTCAAGGTTTGCGCCAGTGGCTGTAAACGACTGGGAACCCAAAACTGGGCTTGTCGATACCGCGAAAACACTCCGCTTACCTAAACAGTACAGGTGCTATCCATCGCACAATCGTAAATAAAGCAGTAAAGCATGGCATAAGTACAGGATCGTAAATAAAACCTCAAACTAGTTTGTGGCCCCAAGAAATAAGAATGAATCAAGCTCTGGCTCAGGGGGGTCCCATAATCCTCCCGGATGTGGATAGCGCGAAAATTCAAGGAACAGGTATCAAGTACTCGGGGTCCTACGGGACACAAGTGGACGGTTAACAACCAAATAACATCTATTGCCCACCTGTGCCTCTGCTTACCTACTTCAATTTTAGTTGTTAAACAGTAATTAAAGTAAACGATAATGAAAGCCATGATCATCTCCAACATTAAGCATGCGGCAACGCTCCAACAACTGTGGCACTGGATGACACGCAACAGCACTTGAGCAAGCGACTACGACGCGCAAGTCCAACTATCTACCAAACAACAGGTAATAGGATGTGTCCAAGGCAATATAAGGCTGCAAGGGATATCACGGGCACGAAAAATAGAGCATCGCAACACAGATAGCAATAGATCAACAGGAGGGAATAAATACTATAAAAGTAAGATAGGTAGAAAGGGGGAGATGCTCGCCTGAAAACATTGCCGAGGGTTCATCCGAAGATCGGGTCGACACTCGCATCAACTCAACGGCCTTATCCGCGAAGAAGCAAAGCACTAGAGGAAACACCGGACACACTATTTATTACTACGGCAGAAGATCGAGCATGATGCATGTATGATGTATGACATGGCAAAAGTGCAATGCAATTAGGTCAGATTAAGCGGAACCGGGGTCCCGACAATTAATTAATAGGTTCATGTTGTTTATCTACCCCGCAGATTAAATGTTGTAATAACAGGGCAAGATAAGTTACCGGTTCGCTACACAAATTTAAATGAGGCCAATATAAGACTAGATTTGCCCGCATATGGGCCCCATATTTAATTATAAGGTGAATCGGCAGAAGGCCCCCAAACCACAGACAAGTATGCATGCATGAACAATTTAATATGCATCAGATATATCATTTATAAAATAGGGTCTCGGCAAAGAGGTCACACATCTGGGTTCGGACGATCTTGGGGTTCTGAGGGTCCGGGGTCTGCCAGGGGCTCAGGGTTCGACGGGATCGGCGAGCTTCGGATACAAGAGGAGAACTTGGTTGGCGTCGGGGGCACATCGGATCCGCCCTGATCGATGTCGTTCTTGTCGTCGTGAAGACCTTGTCGGGTCCGCCGGTCGGGTCGGACTTGACGTCCGGGGTGAAGTGTTTGACGTCCTTCGGTTCCATGTCGACGGCCTTGGTGTCCTCGATGGAGAACTCGGTGTATCCGTGTCGTGGTTCTTGTCGGGGTTCTCGGCTTCGGGCGCTGGGATCGGGCTTCGGATTTCGGGACCGGTGCGAGGTCTCGGTCATCAGATCCTTGGAGGAGGTCATGGCGGTTCCATTCAACCCATGAAGGAGATCTTGTCGCTTGGTATCCGTGTAGGAGAACTCGAGGTCGATGGCGAACTTGTTTGGTACAGGGGTTTTTGGATCCGTGAAGAAGATCTTAAGATTCCGGCGTCGGTTTCCTTGGCGAAACTCCTTCTTCGGTGGCCGAATGGGACCTCGAGTACCATTCCTTCGGCAGTGGTTCTTGTCGGGGATCGACCTTGTCAGCTCATGATGGCAGACCTGCATCATGCACATCATTCACTGCAGTGAACAGCAGCAGCATCATGCACACGCTGGGCGGCAAGAGACGGGCAAGAAGCCATCGGCAGGAGGCAGACACCGGACTCGACGCGGCCAAGAAAATGGGCACGCGGGCGGCGCGGGGTCGCGGGACGAAGGGGTCGAGCAGGGCGGCCATGGCCGAGGAGGAGGGCGACGGGCGACCCCGGGGCGGGGCGGAGGAGCACTGGCGCCAAGGAGGGGGAAGGCGGCGCTTGAGTCGTGGGGAGCTTGAGGGGCGGCTGCAGAGGGGCGCCGGCGGCCCGGGCAGGGAAGACGGGGCGGTCGGGCTTGCAGAGGGCAGCCGAGGCGACGGCCGGACAACGGGGACGCGCTGGGGAAGGCCGGAGAGGAGGCGGGCGAGCGGCGGACGCTGGCGGGGCGGCCGTCAACCTGGGAGGGAAGGGGGAGGCCGGCCGGGCGAGGACGGGCCCGCGCGGCGGCGGCGGACGCTTGAGAGGAGGGGGGACGCGGAGGAGGCGCGGCCGGAGGCGAGGGCTCCTGGGCGGCGGCAGGCGCTGGTCGCGCCGGCGGAAGGGCGAGAGGGGGACGCCGAGGCGGTGGCGGGCGTCGGAGAGGCGGGCGAGGCCGGAGGGGAGGAAGAAGGGGGTGGGGCGCGCTCGAGGAGCATGGAGCCCGGCGCCTAGCAGAGAGGGTGGCGGCGGAGGGCGTGTCCGCGAGGTTGAGGAGGGGTGGGCGACGGCTGACCAGATGGGAGCCCGCGGCGATGGGAGGTCGACGGGGAGAGAGACGAGGGTGGAGGAGGAAGGAGACGGGGTGGGGAGCGGGATCAAGAGGTGGGGCTAGCTCGGTGGGGGTGGTGGGCCCGGGGGGACAGGGTGAGAGAGAGAGGGGGGGTTGGGCAGGCTCGTGCGTGTGTGGTGCGTGTGTGTGCTGTGAACAGGGAGGGTGGAGGCGGTTTGAGGGACGGAGGAAAAGAAGGGGATTGGTGAGGTGGCGGTGGGTGTGATGAGGTCGAGGGAAAGGTGAGGTCGCAAGCTATGGTTGGTCTTGGTGAGGTGGAGGGGGATGGGTAGACTAGGTTTGGGTAGAAAAAGGATCTAGGTTTGGGTTTTATTATTTTGTAAAATATTTATGGTGTTGTTTTGTTTTAAATCTTTTTAGCAAATAATTTTTAGGCAATTAATTTAACAGATAATTATAAGACTTGTTTTGAAATAAGAGAAGAGGTATTTTTAGAAAACAAAAATAGGCTTATTGAAAATAGTTTCAGACAAACAAATGCATGATGATGACGATGCAATGCACAAAAACAACGCGATTTTCTAGTAGTGGTTTTGCGGGATGCCACATCACTTGTCTCTCACACCTCCTCGTGAAGGATCTCTCTCCCCCTCTATAATTTATCCCCCATGGTCTCGGACTAGCGAGATACATGTTCCCGGTGGCTATTCGGTAAGAAAGGGTTGTGCTTCCGCTGCATCGCTGGAGCGATGAGGCGGAGGTTTCCCGGTGTCTTGTACGTGTGTGCGAGCACGGATGCGCTGCTGCTTTGCGGCGCTAGGACTTCCTCTCGATCTTGAGATTGGCAAGAGATCGTCTACATCAACCACGAGTTGAACTCGTTAAGCTTTGTCGGTCTTCAAGGGTATGTTCTCTACGGATATACATCCGCCCGTTGTTTGTATCTAGTAGATAGATCTTGGTACATAGTTCCCATCGTAGGAAATTTTTTGTTTTCTATGCTGCGAACCCTACAGTGGTATCAGAGCCGGATCTATGCGTAGATACTTTACACGCGTAGTACACATATGAGTATGTGGGCAATGATGATCATGTTGTTGATCCTTCGTTGTAATTTTGGATATTGGTGGCATAGTGGGATGAAGCGGCCCGGACAAACTTTACATGTCCTCGCACATGAGACCTGTTCCACGCTTGTCATGCAACTCGTTTGCATAAGTGGCTAGCGGGTGTCTGTCTCTCCTACTATAGTCAATATCTATTTTGCAACGAGTTGTCAACAATTTGGTTAGCCTCGTTTTGGTTCATGTTCGTAGGTAAGAACGGTTCTATCTCGAAAGCCCTAAGCCACGTAAAACTTGCAATGGAAAAATTAGAGGCGTCTAGTTTAGATTGTTGCTGGGCTAGTGTTATGATATGGTGATATTGTAAGTAGAAGTATGAGATGATACTCTTACAACATACATACCGTGTAATCTCCATAGACCTTGGACTTACACATATAGGTATGATAGTGATCATACCACGGTGCACATGATAGAGATCATATGCGGGAACCATATCATTTCACTAATATGTGATGTTTGATAGCATTTTATATTGCTTGTTTAGCGCTTTCTTAGCATAATAAGATGATCCCTCTTTTAAATATCAAGATAAGAATGTGTTCTTCCTTTAGTATGCACCGATTATGTTTTCGTCGCTCCAAGACATCACGTGATGATCGGGTGTTCTTGGATCCACGACCATATTTCGGGTGTAAAACAGTTACACACGCGAATACTAAGGTTCTAACTTGGCGAGCCTAGCATGTACAGACATGGCCTCGGAATACAGACCGAAAGGTTAAGCATGAGTCATATAGTAGATATGATGCCCATTTGATGCTCGCCTTTGAAGCTACACCGACTCACGTGATGATCGGACTTGGTGTAGTGGATTTGGTTCATGTAATCACTAAAAAGGCACGAGGGATGTCGTTTTTGAGTGGGAGTTCATTCGTAATATGGATTAGTTGAACTCAATCTATCATACACTTAGTCCAAACTTTACAAATTCTGTTGTATATGTGAGCACCTGCTTTTAATTTCAATGTGTTCATGGAGAAAGAGAAACTTGCAACGAACGGTAGCAACTTTACCGAATGGGCCATGAATTTGAGGATTCTCCTCTCTGCTGCACAAAAGCAATATGTGCAAGAAGCGCCGTTAGGCCCCCCACCTTTACAGGATGCCCCTGACGAGGAGAAGAATGTTTATCAGACTCGTCAGGAGGACCACAACTTAGTTCATTGCGGCATATTGTATGGGCTAGAGACGGAACTTCGAAAGCGTTTCGAAAATGATGGGTGAGTTGAAAATGATTTTCGACACACATGCTGCTGTAGAGAGCATGATGGAAGAGCACAGCTCCGTTAGTGAGCATGTACTCAAGATGTCGGGTTACGCCGATAAGCTTATGTCCTTGGGAATATCGATTCCCATTGAATTAGGCATCCATCGTGTTCTGCAGTCTCTGCCACCTAGCTATAAGAGCTTCGTGATGAACTATAATATGCAAGGCATGAAGAAGTCTCTCCCCGAGCTTCTGTCAATGCTTAAAACTGCAGAAGTGGAGATCAAAAAGGAACATCAAGTGTTGATGATCAATAGGAACACTGGTTTCAAGGAAGACAAGAAGGGAAAACCGAAGGGAAGTAAGGGCGGCAAGCCTGTTGCCGTGCCTGAAAAGAAACCCCGAGTTGGACCTAAGTCTGATACCGAGTGCTACTATTGTAAGGGGACTGGCCACTGGAAGCGCAACTGCCCAAAGTATTTGGCAGACAAGAAAGCCGGCAAGGCAAACAAAGGTATATATGATATACATGTTATTGATGTGTACTTGACTAGTGCTCACAGTAGCACCTGGGAATTTGATACCGGTTCAGTTGCTAATATTTGTAACTCAAATCAGGGGCTGCGGAACAAGCGACCGCTAGCAACGGGTGAGGTCAAGATGCGTGTCGGCAATGGATCAAGCGTTGATGTGATCGCCATCGGAACGCTGCCTCTCCACTTGCCATCGGGATTATTTATAAACTTGGATAATTGTTATCTGGTGCCTGCACTGAGCATGAACATTGTATCTGGATCGTGTTTGATGCGAAGTGGTTATTCATTTAAATCTGAGAACAGTGGTGGTTCCATTTATATGAATGAAATCTTTTATGGTCATGCACCGATGATGAATGGTTTATTTCTTTTGGATCTCGATAATAATGTTACACATATTCATAATATTGATGCTAAAAGGATTAAACTAAATGATGATATATCCGCATATATGTGGCACTGCCGTCTAGGTCATATTGGCGTTAAACGCATGAAGAAGCTCCATTCGGATGGACTTTTGGAATCACTTGATTATGAATCATTTGATAGATGTGAGCCATGCCTTATGGGCAAGATGACTAGAACGATGTTTTCCGGTTCAATGGAACGGGCGACCGATTTATTGGAAATCATACATTCTGATGTATGTGGTCCAATGAGTGTGTCGGCGCGAGGTGGATATCGTTATTTTGTTACTTTCATGGATGATTTGAGTAGATACGGTTATATCTACTTGATGAAACACAAGTCTGAAACCTTTGAAAAGTTCAAGGAATTTCAGAATGAAGTGGAAAATCATCATAATAGAAAGATCAAATTTCTACAGTCTGACCGTGGAGGTGAGTATCTAAGTTACGAGTTTTGCACTCACATGAAAGAGTGTGGAATTGTTTCACAACTCACACTTGCCGGAACACCACAACGAAATGGTGTGTCGAAATGTCGTAATCGTACTTTATTAGTTATGGTTCGATCTATGATGTCTCTGACGGACTTGCCATTGTCATTTTGGGGCTATGCACTAGAAACTGCTGCATTCACTTTAAATCGGGCACCATCTAAATCCGTTGAAATGACACCGTATGAATTGTGGTTTGGAAACAAACCTAAGCTGTCATTTCTTAAAGTTTGGGGATGCGATGTTTATGTGAAGAAACTTCAACCGGATAAACTCGAACCCAAAGCGGAAAAATGCGTCTTCATTGGATACCCTAAGGAAACTATTGGGTATTCCTTCGATCACAGATCCGAGGGCAAGGTTTTTGTTGCCAAGAATGGATCCTTTCTAGAGAAAGAGTTTCTCGCGAAAGGTGTGAGTAGTCGGAAGGTAGAACTCGAAGAGGTTATTGAACCTTCTCTTCAAAGTATGGCGAGTAGCGCAGCGCCGGAAGTTGTTCTGGAGTTGGCTCCACCTGTTTAAGAGGGAACTAATGATAATGATCATGAAACTCCGAAAGAGAGTACTACCGAACCTCGCAGGTCAAGCAGGACGCGTGCAGCTCCCGAGCTGTACGGAAATCCTGTCATGAATTTCATGGTTGGTGAAAATGATGACCCTGCGACGTATGAAGAAGCGATGATGAGCCCGGATTCCAACAAATGGTTAGAAGCCATGAAATCCGAGATGGAATCCATGTATGAAAATCAAGTTTGGAACTTGGTGGACTTACCTCACGACCGAAAGGCCGTGGAGAATAAATGGATTTTAAAAAGGAAAAATGATGCTGATGGTAATGTAACCGTCTATAAAGCTCGACTTGTCGCAAAGGGGTTTCGACAAATTCAAGGAGTTGACTACGATGAGACATTCTCTCCCGTAGTGATGCTAAAGTCAGTTAGGATTATGTTAGCAATTGCTGCATATTTCGATTATGAGATATGGTAGATGGATGTCAATACCGCGTTTCTCAATGGTAATATTGAAGAAGATTTGTATATGATACAACCAAAGGGTTTTATCTATCCTAAGGATGCTAACATGGTGTGCAAGCTTCAGCGATCCATCTATGGATTGAAACAAGCATCACGAAGTTGGAATCTCCACTTTGATGAGGTGATCAAAGAGTTTGGATTTGTCCAAACTTATGGAGAAGCTTGTATTTACAAGAAAGTGAGTGGGAGCAATGTGGTATTTCTGATATTATATGTGGATGACATATTATTGATCGGAATGATATAGATCTTTTAAACAGTGTTAAAAGTTATCTAAACAACAAATTTTCAATGAAGGACCTAGGTGAAGCGTCATACATATGAGGCATAAATACCTATAGAGATAGATCTAGGCACCTAATAGGGCTATCGCAAAGTACATACCTTGATAAGATTTTAAAGAAGTTTAAAATGGAAGATAGTAAGAAGGGGTTCTTACCTATGACACAAGGCACGACATTGAGTAAGACTCAAAGTCCGGCTTCGGCGGAAGAAAGAGAGATAATGGACAAGGTCCCCTATGCTTCAGCCATAGGCTCTATAATGTACGCCATGCTATGTACAAGACCGGATGTGGCACGTGCTATTAGTTTGACTAGTAGGTACCAATCGGATCCATGTTCAGAACACTGGAAAGCGGTCAAGAATATCCTTAAGTACTTGCGAAGAACTAAGGATATGTTTCTTGTATACGAAGGTGAAGAAGAGCTCGTCGCTAAGTGTTATGTCGACGCTAGCTTTGACACCGATCCGGATGACTCTAAGACTCAATCCGGATACGTATTTCTCAATGTAGCAGATCCGTTGAATAAAACACTCCCTAGAGCAAAACATGATCTACACCAGAACTCCATGGGTGTTAGATACATCACAATGTAACTAGATTATTGTCTCTAGTGCAAGTGGGAGACTGAAGGGAATATGCCCTGAGAGGCAATAATAAAATGTTTATTATGTGTATTCCAAGTATATGATAGATGTTTATTTTGCATGCTATAATTGTATTAATACGGAAACGTTAATACATGTATGTTTAATAAACAAATAGAAAGTTCCTAGTTATGCCTCTCTCATAAACTAGTTCGTTGATTAACAAGATGATCACGGTTTCCTGATCATAGACATTGGATGTTGTTAATAACGAGATCACAACATTAGTGTAATGGTGTGATGAACATTCATCCGAAGTATAGAATTACGATCAAAGTCATTGAGTTTATATTGCTATAAACAAACTACGAAGTAGTCCTAATCCTTAGACCATGAGATCATGCTAATCACTAACACCGGAAGAGTTTCTTGTTGACATCAAACGTCACTCCGTAACTGGGTGATTATAAAGATGGCTTCAAAGCTACTAAAGTGTTATGTTGAAAATCATGGATCAAGAGTGGAATTTGTTCATCCCGATGAAGGATAGATATGCTCTGGGCCCTCTCGGTGATATCACATTGGTTAGCTTGCAAGCAAGTGATTTGATCACTAGAATGTTATATCACGGGAACGAGAAAAGAGTGCATGTCAGTAACGAGATCAAACTAGGTATGGAGATACCGATGATCGAATCTCGGACATGTAATATATCGTGAAACAAAGGGATTAAGATACAAGCATAAAAGGTTCCGACGATCACAGGAAAAGTCATCATTGAATGTGTGGGAGTCAGTATGGATCTCCAGGTCCCGCTACTTATTATTGATCGGAGAAGGGTCTCGATCATGTCCGCATTATTCGCGAACCGTAGGGTGACACACTTAAGGGACACTGGCATCCAGTTGGAGCAAATGTTTCATGCCGAAAGAATAAACAAGCGCAGGAATTTATTTCACTAGATACTGAAACAGGTTTTCGGGTGAAATTGGATAAAGTGGTTATGCATGTGAAATGGAATTCTAGCAAGGGATTATTTGTGAATGTTTGTCATTAAAGTAATTGAAAAAATTCTAAATAAATTAAAAGAGTTTTATTTAATTAGAGTTTGCATTAAATTTGGTGGAAATTTAATGGGAATTTGAGTGGAGAAAATTGAAGGGACATTTTATGAGTGGAGTGTCCACCCACTTGAATGAAGGAGGGGAGGGGGCAGACCCATGGCCGGTGGCCACCCCCTTGGGTGCCCCCCTCCTCCTATAAAAGGAGCCCCTCCTCTCACTTGTCTCTCACACCTCCTCGTGATGGATCTCTCTCCCCCTCTAGAATTTATCCCCCATGGTCTCGGACTAGCGAGATACATGTTCCCGGTGGCTATTCGGCAAGAAAGGGTTGTGCTTCCGCTGCATCGCTGGAGCGAGGAGGCGGAGGTTGCCCGGTGTCTTGTACGTGTGTGCGAGCACGGATGCGCTGCTGCTTTGCGGCGCTAGGACTTCCTCTCGATCTTGAGATCGACAAGAGATCGTCTACATCAACCACGAGTTGAACTCGTTAAGCTTTGTCGGTCTTCAAGGGTATGTTCTCTAAAGATATATATCCGCGTGTTGTTTGTATCTAGTAAATAAATCTTGGTACATAGTTCCCATAGTAGGAAAATTTTTGTTTTCTATGCTGCGAACCCTACAGATCTGACGGTCGCTGATCAAACGACCACTAACTGGCGGCGCGCGGCGATGGTGAGTGGCGGCGCACTCGGTCCACTGCGTCGCGGTGGCTACAGAGGGGGCCGGGGTCAGTGGAGGGGCTTACCGGACTCGCAGAGGCGTGTTGGAGCTCAACGTGGCAGTGGCTTGTCAAGGGGCGCACGAACACGGTGGGGATTCCTCGTCGGAGTGGAGGCAGACGTCGGGCACGGATGTTTGTCGTCGTTGCCGGCGTTGTAGATCATGCCAGAGTGAAACAAACGGTGTGTTAGATGCACACGAGTCTGGAAAATACGTGAGACTACCAGGAGACGTCACCGGAGTTGAGACAGACGGCGGCGCTTGCGTGACGTTGAGGTTGCCGACGAATGGGAGCGCGCGCGGGCGAGTGGGTGATACTGGAAGGTGCATAGGGAGATGGGGAACTCACTCGTGGTGTCAGGAAGGCAAGGGGCGACGATGGTTGGCCGGAATTTGAGTTGAAGCTCGTCGGAGCAATGGGGGGTTCGAGGTCGATTCCGAGCATCCTAGGGGCAGAGAGAGGGTGGCGACTGGGGAAAAGGAGGGGAGGGCGCAGGCGATTAAGTACGCAAGGTCGGGGGAGAGAATTACTCGCGCAATCAATCGAATTGACGCGGGGTTTAATCACCGGAAACAGCCGGCGTAATTTGGGGGAGAAGGGGTCGCGGGGTGGAGACGACGACTGGCGTGTGGGGTCTGGCGATCAGTGAGAGAGACATGCGGGGTGGGGTCTAGTAGTCAGCGACTGCGCCGGTTAGTCCAGTGGTGTGAAACGTTTTTTGCGGGGGAGAAGCGGCTGGGCTAATTGGGCTGAGTGGGCTCGGTTGGGCTAGATTAGTCAGTTTGTTTTATTTTTTTCTCCCTTTTTCTTTTTATTTTTCTGATTGAATTTCTGGTTTGAATTCAAATGATTAAATCAAATCTGTTTCAAATTAAATTTTCTCCAAACATTTGTTTATTGAATCTTGCATCCTGGGGTGTGTAACACATCTGTTCACACTCAAATTCAAAATGGGTTTGAAAATGAAATTGAAAACAAGCCTTAGTTAAATGTTTATAATTAGTATAGGAATGGTTAATAATTCATAATTTGTTTTTGAAAACCTTGACCAAACCTTAGATACAACACTCAAGCTCAAGCTCAAAACCTTACTGATTAAAATAAGTATTTTCCTATTAGAAGGTAACAATATGGCCATTGCCTTTCTTACATAAAATAATAAGCATGCAAATGCTTATGTTTTTGTAAAACTTTGAAATTGATCCCTAAATGATTATGCATGCAGTGATGATATGCAAGGCTTTGAAAACATGATTTTGGGGATGTTACAAATCTAAACCCCTTAAGGTGAATCTCGCCCTCGAGATTCGGATTGGCTAGCAAATAGGTGAGGGTGGTTTTTCCGAAGATCATCTTCTCTTTCCCATGTTGCTTCTTCTTCGGAACGATGGTTCCATTGAACTTTGCAGAATTTGATAGTCTTAGTCTGAGTAACTCTTACTACAGTCTCAAGAATCTTGATGGGTTTTTCCTCATAAGTGAGATCACTTTCCAATTGAACCTCCTCCAAAGGTATAGTATCCTTCAAAGAATTCTCTTCCATCTCTGGATGGCATTTCTTTAGCTGACTCACATGAAACACATTGTGAACGGAAGACAATGATTCTGGCAATTCAATCTCATAAGCTACTTCTCCTTTACGACTTAGAATCTTGAATGGTCCAACATATCTTGGGGCCAATTTTCCTTTGACTCCAAACCTCTTCACTCCACGAAGTGGTGACACTCTAAGATAAGCTCTATCACCCACTTCATAGGTGACTTCTCTACGCTTAGGATATGCGTAGCTTTTCTGTCGGGACTGTGCTATCTTCAATCTGTCCTTAACAAGCTTGACTTTATCTTCAGCTTCTTTGATTAGTTCTGGCCCGAACAAGTTCCTTTCTCCTACACCATTCCATAGCAATGGGGTAGTACACTTTCTCCCATTGAGAAACTCAAACGGTGCCATCTCAATACTGGCTTGATAGTTGTTATTGTAAGAGAATTCTACGTATGGCAGACTTTCATCCCAACTAGCTCCATAGTCCAGAGCACATGCTCTCAACATGTCTTCGAGAATTTGGTTGGTCCTTTCTGTCTGTCCATCAGTCTGAGGATGAAAAGCAGTGCTGAATTCCAATCTCGTTCCCAATGACTCATGTAGTTGCCTCCAAAAATGAGAAGTGAACTGAGTTCCCTTATCAGACACAATACTCTTGGGTACTCCATGCAGACATACAATCCTACTCATGTAGATCCTGGCCAACTTAGCACTTGTGTAGGTTGTCTTCACGGGTATCCTGATCTGGTCCTTGGAAATCCGGTGATGAAATCCATGCCAATCTTGTCCCACTTCCAATCAGGAATAGGTAGTGGTTGTAGCAATCCTGCTGGTTTCTTATGTTCCGCTTTTACTCTACTACATACATCACACAAAGCAATATGTTCGGCGATGTCCTTCTTGAGATTATTCCACCAAAATCTTTCCTTCATATCCATGTACATTTTGGTGTTACCCGGATGAATGGAATACGGTGAGTTGTGCGCTTCTTGTAAAATCAGTTTCTGAAGCTCCGGATCTTGTGGAACACAGATACGTTTTCCATACCATAAAGTACCTTGTTCGTCTTCATGGAATCCTTTGGCTTTTCCTTTGCCAATCTTTTCCTTAATCTCTTCAATTTCCTTATCCGTCTTTTGGGCTTCTTTGATTTTGTCCAACAAAGTGGGTTGAACATCCAATGGAATGAGATGTCCCTCAGGCACAATCTCCAATCTGAGATCTCTAAATTGGGCACACAGATCATCTGGCAACTCTCCCTTAGTAAGTCCATTCATAAAAACCTTACGGCTTAGAGCATCTGCTACAACATTTGCTTTACCGGGGTGGTATTGCAAACTCAAGTCATAGTCCTTGATGAGTTCTAGCCATCTTCTTTGTCTCATGTTGATTTCTTTCTGAGTGAAGATATACTTCAAACTTTTGTGATCCGTGAACACTTCACATCATTTTCCCAAAATATAGTGTCTCCATGTTTTGAGTGCATGGACAACAGAGGCTAACTCTAAATCATGAGTAGGGTAATTTACCTCATGAGTTTTGAGTTGTCTCGAGGCATAAGCCACAACTTTCCCTTCTTGAATTAGAACTGCACCTAATCCATGATGAGATGCATCACAATACACTTGGAAATCTTTCTCCAAGTCTGGCAGACATAAGACTGGTGCTGTCACTAGTCTCTTTTTCAATTCTTGGAAACTGAGTTCACATCCTTCAGACCAAGCAAACTTCTTGTCTTTCTTTAGTAACTCAGTCATTGGCTTAGCTATCTTGGAGAAATTCTCAATAAATCTATTGTAGTATCCTTCCAAGCCAAGGAAACTACAAACCTCTTTTACTTCACTTAGGAGATTCCCATTCAGTTACAACTGACACTTTAGCGGGATCAACTGATACACCATCTCCTGACACAACGTGTCCAAGAAATCCAACTTCATTTAACCAAAATTCACACTTTCTGAATTTGGCATACAGCTTATGCTCTCTAAGCTTCTCAAGTATCAAACGCAAATGTCCTTCATGCTCTTCTTTGCTCTTCGAGTAGATCAAAATGTCATCGATGAATACGACAACAAACTTGTCAAGGAAATCCATGAACACTTTGTTCATCATATTCATGAAATAAGCTGGTGCATTGGTCAAATCTAATGGCATCACGGTGTACTCATACAATCCATACCTAGTGGTGAAAGTTGTCTTAGGTATGTCTTGTTCTCTTATCTTGAGCTGGAAATAACCTGACCGGAGATCAATCTTTGAGAACACATAGGCTCCTTCTTACTGATCAAACAAGTCATTGATTCTTGGCAAAGGGTATTTGTACTTGATAGTCACCTCATTGAGTGAACGGTAATCTATGCATAGCCTTTGACTTCTATATTTATTTTCCACAAACAAGACTGTTGCTCCCAGGATGAAGAACCAGGTTCAATAAATCCTTTCTACAACTGCTCTCCAAGTTGTTTCTTGAGTTCTTTCAACTCATCAACTGACATCTTGTAAGGTCTCTTTGCTATCGGTCCCGATCCTGGTAGAAAATCAATTAGAAATTCCACATCTCTATCTGGTGGCATTCTCGGCAATTATTCCGTAAACACATCCGAATATTCACTCACAATTGGCACACTGTCTATGCTAACCCCCTTAAGAGAATTTAGCTTACTTCCTTTTGATTCAAAGTTATACTTGAATCTTATCCGTTTCTTTTCCGGGGTTGTGAGTGCGACAGTTCGATTAGCACAATCTAATACTCCTTCATACTTGGTCATCCAGTCCATTCCCAAAATTACATCCAGTCCTTGGGAATCTAGGATTATCAGACTCACTGGAAACTTATGCTTTCCAAACTCTATCACTAGATCACGGCATCCAAGACTTACTATCATATCTCCACTAGGAGAACTTATTTATTGGACACCCAATATTTTCAGTTGGAAACCCATTTCTATCAACAAATGTTTTTGATATGAATGAATGTGATGCACCAGTATCAAAAAGAACAAGTGCCGGAATAGAATTGAGTTTGAACTTACTAGCCACATCATCGGACTCCTCATAGATTTCTTCCACATTGATGTGGTTCACCTGTCCCTTCTAGAAAGGGTTGGGCTTGTTGGGTCCCTCAACTTTCTTTTCTGGGCATTCATTTGCATAACGCCCCATCTTCTTGCACTTGAAACATTCAACCTGACTAAGGCCCCCTTCTTTTCAGCTTCTTTGCCAGCTTCTCCCAGAAGCTACCCTCGACCAGCTTCTTCCAGAATCTTATTTTCAAAATTCGTTCAAACTTCTTAACTAATAATTTCAATGTCAATTTAAAAGTATAAACGATTTTGGCAGATGAGATTCTGGGAGAAGCTGGTCGAGGGTATCTTCTGGGAAAAGCTGGCCAAGAAGCTGAAAAGAACAGGGCCTAAGATCCTTCCTGACAGGATGGCTTCCACTACCACTTCCACTTCCATTGTGGTGGTTCTTGTATCCACTCTTGTGATTCTTGTACTTGTCATTGTCATGACTACGGTGATGCTTGATGTCATGATGATGGTTGTGGTTGTGGTGGCTGTTGTACTTTCCATGCTTGTGGGATCCAGAACTCCCACTATCATCATAATGGGAACGCTTGTGAGACGATCCCGAGCTGTGCTTGTCGGAGTGTTTCCTCTTTCTGCTTTCAACCTATTTCATCTTGCTCTCCAAGATGGCAGCCTTTTCACAAAGGGACTGATAGGTGGGGACATAGGCCACAACTAACTGCAGATTCAGTTCATCGTTCAGTCCTTCAAGGAACTTCTCTTTCCTCTTGGCATCAGTGTCAACTTCATCCGGTGCATAACGCGCCGGATTGTTGAACTCCTCAATATATTCAGCCACGCTACGATGGCGTTGCTTCAGATTATGGAATTCCTTCTTCTTCAAGCTCATCATTCCGGATGAGATGTGAGCTGTATGGAAACCATCTTCAAAGATAGCCCATGTCACATCCTCAATGGGAATGGTGATCTGGAAGTTATCCCACCAAGTAGCTGCTGGTCCTTCCAAAAAGTGTGCTGCAAACCGGACTTTCTCCTTGTCGGTACAGCCGACAGTTACCAAATCCTTGTTCACTGGACGTAGCCAATCATTGGCCACCATGGGATCAGTAGTTCCTGAGAACTTTGCTGGCCTCAGTCTTAGGAATCTGGTGAGCATGTCAAAACCTGGTGGATTGTTCTGATTGTTGTTGTTGTTATTGTTTTTGTTGTTATTGTTGTTGTTCTGATTCTTCATGAAAGTAGTCATCATCTGCATCAGCTGTGCATGTGCTCTCATCAGCTGCTGCATCTCGGGGGTGACATTGTTGTTGTTCGGGTTGGGGTTGGCACGTCGAGGAGGCATCTGTGGTTTTCAAATAAGGATAATAATGAGATACCCATAGATGCTTATTATGCACAATACAACACATAGACAATCACCAATCAAGCATCAAAATAACATAAAGTTTAACGACATAAACAACAAGTTTGAAAATCAAACACACCAATAGCAAGACATCCACATGTTGGATGGTCACTGCGACTCAATAATCAAAAGCATGGTAAATGACAAATAAACGAGTAGTCATCACTACTCCTATGCATCAACCTCCTCATCAACAAGTGTAGGACCTGCATTCTCCATAGCGGTCTTGTACTCCTCGACATTGGTAGTCAAGGCCTCTACCTTAGCTTTGAGAGCCCTCTTCTGTGAACGAAGTCTCTCAATCACACCCTGCTGATGCTCGAGCTTGAAGTCCTTGGCCTCTAGTTCTGCAGTCATCTCTCGAATCCTCTTGTTCCTGTCTTGGATGCTCTTCTCTTGGCTTTTGAACTTCATATCCTGACTCTCAAACTTGGCCTCCATTTACTTGACTATCTTGTCTTGCTCCGCGAAGAGCTTGTCCTTCTCACGAAGCTGCACCTGGAGCTCGTCATTGCTAAGCATGACGTTGGTCCTATCAGTACCTAGGTGCCTAAGAAGAACCTCTAGGTCCTGGAGGTATAGACGTAGCGGCTCTGCCGTCTCTCTAGTAGTATCCTCGAACTTAATAGCCTCACATTCCTCATCGCGTCTTCCGAAGGCGTGGAAGTGAGTACCTCTAATCTCCCGAGAGTGTCTCCCTAACAAACGCCCAAGTAAGTCCTGCATGACTACCTCTAGGCCTCTCTCCCTGTCGTCATGCATAAACTTTAAGATGATTGCCTCCGTAGTAGGCTCAGTCTAGTGTCCTGGCTCATTAACCTTGAATCCCCAAAGGTCCTTCCTCTCAAACTTGGTAAGGGGAAGCACCATGATGCTAGGAAGAGGAAGATTGAGCATACTAGTGATCTCAATAAGACGAGTGCCAAAACGATTTCCCTTGAACTCTTCAGCCGTGCTAATAGTAACATTAGGCATCTATTTTATAAGATAGAGAAAAGTTAGAATCAACATCACTAGAAAATACACAAGACAAGTATCACAAGCATATCATTGACAAGCAAACACACAAGTCATGGTATACATAAATCCATTACAAGCATCCAAGGTTCAATATAACTTAGTCAAAATTTTGGAAATATAATGTTAAGTGTGGTGGTCCAACTAACAAGGCACATTACATCTCTCACTCTCTAGTCTAAAGTCTATAAAAGCATCCTTCTACCAATAGAGATGAGAAAGAAGATTAGAAAAGTTTATGAGAAGAATAAGACAAGTGTGGAAGTTGTTGAATTTTTTTCCTTAGTGGTTTCTAATCCAATCCTAGGGTCATAATCCTACAGGAAACACAGTGCTCTGATACCATCTTTAAGATCCCTCCCTTTTAAAGGTAAGGATCCCTGTGATTGCAATGCTAGTCTCTGGATCAATGCTAGCATCCACAGTTTAAGATGAAGTACACAAAAACAAAGGTCATTATTACATATCATTCTAGAGACAAACATAGTCTTTTACAACTCCATGGCCATAGGCCTAATACAAGAGTTTAACCATAACAATATAAATAACTCTTCATCTTCATGTGCCACAGGCAAGCATGTTGAGTATAGACTCATAACCCCTAATCATCATCAGAATAACCTGAAACATCACAAGTTACAGCCACAGTGGGTCAATACATTGGAATAGTATTGGCAAGTGATACCTTAGTAGCATATTAACATCTAAATACTATATGAGTTTGGCTAAGTGTATCTTAGGCTTGCTTTGCTCAAAATAGGTTTTACCTATTAGTTGAAAACACTAAGTTTTTCTTTGACAAAAACTTTCCAAGGAATCACCAATAGAAATTGGTAAACCTTCACCCTTGTTCAACCACAAGTTTTTAACTTAGAAAATTGGGATGAGGAGATTCTTGATAGCTTCCATGTCTTGATGCTCAAGTTGTCCAATACCAGGGACATGGCTAAGTACTTAGATTCTTCCATCTACAGAGGTTGTGCACTTTCCCCACAAGACTTGATTTTCACCAAGACAGCACCTTTCAGAAGCCTTCCCTTAGACCAAGTGGACGCGCTCCAAACCTATCATCCCACTACCACGAACTGTCCAAATGGCTAAGTTATTGCAACCTATATGATCCAGGAAGAGCCCATAATGCCATGTGGCTTCACTAGAAGCTTCTTAACATTTGGCATCGCAAATCCCTTTGTTCCTAGGTGGCTTTCCACAAGTGAGATACACAAGGTAAACCATAGAAATGGGCCTTGTGTAACCACTCAACACAAAACATTCTTTCCATTCCACCTAGGTGTTTCATTCAATTAGTTGTTTTATTAAGAAAAAACACAAGTCGAAGACTTAGTAATATTTCACATAGCATGAATATATAATACACCCTTGTTTGCTAGTAGCTAGGCTAAGCATGGCATTAGTAAGCATCCTAACTTAGAGGAAATTCTAACAATTCTACAACTACTAGGATTTCCCAAGCATAGCATATAGATACTTAGTAAAATATTCATGCAAGTCCTATACAAAATATTTCTAATGCATAGGTGAAAATATAGGGATAAAAACATGAAGCACCACTTTCCTTGGTAGTTTGGGAAGTAGCAACAATATTCACAACCACAATCACTATTAGCACCAAAATCTACACATAAAATAATGGCACCAAAATCACATATCAAAAATATACAAACAAAAATATATAAATGCATGCAAATGCCATGTGATGATTTTTCTATACCAAACAAGGCTAGTAAACAGTACTGAAACATAAACAAGACCAAAACACACTAAATAAACTTTGTTTGATTTTTTTAAATAATTTTTCAAATCATTTCTATACCCAAAATAGGCCTACAAATGTTTCTGCAAAAACAACCATTTTTACAGAGGCAAAACCTTAACACATTGCATAAACAAATAGTATTTTCTCTCCTGATTCGAATGATATAAAATTTGCAAAAATTGAACGTGGGGATCAAAAGTTATGAATTTTGCAAGTTTGAATCACTAATAGATCAAATTTCTGTTTTAAATCTAAACGCAGGCCACGCGACGTGTCCTGATTGGCTGATACCGATTCGGCTGGATCGATCAACGAGGGCCAATGGATCTAAATGAAAATGCACGGCCAGATCTAACGCATACCTCTTTGCTAAGTGACTCTATCGCGTGCGTTGGATCTAGATCTGACGGTCGCTGATCAAACGACCACTAACTAGCGGCGCACGATGATGGCGAGCGGCGGCGCACTCGGTCCACGGCGTTGCGGTGGATACAGAGGGGGCTGGGGTCAGTGGAGGGGCATACCGGACTCACAGAGGCGTGCTGGAGCTCAACGTGGCAGTGGCTTGTCAAGGGGCGCACGGACACGGTGGGGATTCCTCGTCGGAGTGGAGGCAGACGTCGGGCACGGCTGTTCTTCATCGTTGCCGGTGTTGTAGATCATGCCAGAGTGAAACAAACGGTGTGTTAGATTTGCACGAGTCTGGCAAATACGTGAGCATCAAAAAGAAAGACGGGGGCGCTCGGGAACTACCAGGAGACGTCACCGGAGTTGAGACAGACGATGGCACTTGCTTGACATTGAGCTTGCCGATGAATGGGAGCGCGCGCGGGCGAGTGGGTGATACTGGCAGGTGCAGAGGGAGATGGGGAACTCACTCGCGGTGTCAGGAAGGCAAGGGGCGACGGTGGTTGGCCAGAATTTGAGTTGAAGCTCGTCGGAGAAGTGGGGGGGTCGGGGTCGATTCCGAGCAGCCTAGGGACAGAGAGAGGGTGGCGACTGGGGAAAAGGAGGGGAGGGCGCAGGCGATTAAGTACGCAAGGTCGGGGGAGAGAATTACTCGCGCAATCAATCGAATTGACGCGGGGTTTAATCACCGGAAACAGCCGGAATAATTTGGGGGAGAAGGGGTCGCGAGGTGGAGAAGACGACTGGCGTGTGGGGTCTGGCGTTCAGTGAGAGAGAGACATGCGGGGTGGGCTCTAGTCGTCAGCAACTGCACGGGTTAGTCCAGTGGTGCGAAACATTTTCTGCGGGGAGAAGCTGCTGGGCTAATTGGGCTGAGTGGGCTGGGTTGGGCTAGATTAGTCAGTTTGTTTTATTTTTTTCTCCCTTTTTGTTTTTCTTTTTCTGATTGAATTTCTAGTTTGAATTCAAATGATTAAATCAAATCTGTTTCAAATGAAATTTGCTGCAAACATTTGTTTATTGAATCTTGCACTCTGGGGTGTGTAACACATCTATTCACACTCAAATTCAAAATGGGTTTGAAAATGAAATTTAAAACAAGCCTTAGTTAAATGTTTATAATTAGTATAGGAATGGTTTATAATTCATAATTTGTTTTTGACAACCTTGACCAAACCTTAGAAACAACACTCAAGCTCAAGCTCAAAACCTTACTGATTAAAATAAGTATTTTCCTATTAGAAGGTAAAAATATGGCCATTGCCTTGCTTACATAAAATAATAAGCATGCAAATGCTTCTGTTTTTGTAAAACTTTGAAATTGATCCCTAAATGATTATGCATGCATGGATGATATGCAAGGCTTTGAAAACATGATTTTTGGGATGTGACAATAGCTTCCACTATGTTGACATCGGGGCTACCTTTTTTTCCCTTATGGAAAACATATTGGATGCCCCACTTGTAGTAGACATATGAACACCTCTATCCACGCACTGTAAGTGCAGAGGGAATAAAACATAGGAAGGGGAAGAGGGAAGCAGCGAAGAGCAAAGTTATGATGGGTTCCTAACACGAGTTACTCCTGCCACCTTAGAGTTACAGTGTACACTCTACTAGTAGCAAATTTCAAGACCTATGCACGCAAAAAAAGTGTGTGTTTTTTCTCTCCTTTGCTGCCTCTCATCTCTCCACCCCTCACCCGGCTGATCTCCCCCTCGTCCATTGCGTGGCGCTGCGATCGTGTTCCCTTGGTACGAGTGACTCTATTTCCTTTTATTTTTATTTTTGAGAGGGCGACTCTGTTTCTCTAGCGTGTTCGGAAGCCCCGTTAGTGTGGAGTAGGAGGAGTAAGTAGGAGGAGGAGTACATAGGAAGGAAATCACTTTGGTCCTCGGCGGCAACAAAAATCAAAGTTTTCTGGTTTCGAAATTTTCACTTGCTTCCCAAACATCGGGAGGGAAGGTTAGTAAAAAGACCGGCAATTCGCACTAGTACTTCTTATCTTATCTTTATATTGTCTTATATCTTATGATACCATACCACTATAATATAGTGGAAGGATAACTTTGAACATTGCCCTATGTTCAAAAAAAGAATATTTACCTTTGGATCAAGAGTAGAAAATCCAAACATTGCTAACCGTTTGATCTTCTTATCCATTCTTAGCATCTAGAAGATTCTATTGATAGACTTTAGCATAATGAATAAACGCTAGTATGTGCAAACCCCAAAACACACTTCATTGCTTAGTTCTAGGTACCTTGTGCTAAATGCATGGACTTCGATGTAATTTTCATTTTTATGAGGTCATCAATGTAACTTGTACTTCCACCGATCATGTTAACTCAAGCGCCTCACTCCTACGGGGCCTACCATAGTTAGAAGAAAATGAAACCCTCCCAATTATCACACAAAGTGGACCACTATTTCTTATATAATTCCATTTTCAAGCTTCCTAGCTAACTTCGCACACTTCACCGACTTCTTGCTGATTTAAAGAAATTAGGTCAAACTTGAGCTACAGGTAGGTGAGGTACATTGCTCTCAAATTAAATGTCTTTTTAGACGTAGATGGGTCCATCTTCTTGTAGTAAACAACACTGTCGGTGTGAGTTTCCAACGATCACGAAAGAACATCCTCAATTTCTCGAGTAATGATGAGATTGTTCTTTTTCATAAAGGAAGTCCGAAGAATATGGATGCCACATGACAAGATTCCATACATATTAAGTGGACCAACATGTTTCACTTACGATTCCTATGTTTAATTCTATGAGTTTTCAAACTTTGTCCTAGCTAACTCTGCCAATTTGAATAACTTTATGCTGACTTGTCGAAATTATGTCAAATTTGAACTACACGGGAAAATTGTAGGATTGGTTTGGAAGTTTTGCAATTTTTTGAGGTAACCATCAGGGGGGGTTAATATATCACAAACCACCACCAAGAGTTTTGACACCAGATTCACCTTATTGCTAAAATTTTGCATCTTGACAATTTAAGTAAATTAGGTAAAACTTGAGTTACCAGTAAGCACAATAGATTTCTCTTGAGTTACTAATTCTTTTTTCGAAGATAGATGGGTGCATCTTATTTTTAGTAAACAATGCCTCGGTGTGAGTATCCAACTATCAGGAAAGAACATTCTTAATTTTCTAAGTGATGACGAGATTGTTCCTTTTCGTAAAGGAAAGTCTAAAGAATATGGATCTAAATGCCACAATCAGACCTTTCAAATATTTATATTGGACCAACATGTTGGACTTAAAATTCCCATGTTTTATGTTTTTTTCAAAGTTTGGCCTAGCTAACTCTATCAATTTGAATGACTTTATGCCAATTTATCAAAATTAGGTCAATCTTGAACTAAAGGAAAATTGTAGGTTGCTTTGAAAAGTTTTGCGGTTTTTTGAGGTAACCATTGAGGGGGGGGGGGTCATTTAATATATCATGAACCACCAGTGAGAGTTTTGAAAATAGGTTCAACTTCCTGCTAATATTTTTCCTCTTGACAACTTAACAAAATTAGGTCAAACTTTATGTATGAGTAAGCAGGATAGATTGCTCTTGAATTAATTGTCTTTTTGAAGGTAGATGGCTGCATTTTCTTTTAGTAAACAATGTCGTCAGTGTGAGTTTCCAACTATCAGGAAAGAACATTCTCAATTTTCCGAGTGATGACGAGATTTCTCCTTTCTGTAAAGAATGTCCAAAATATATTGGATCTGAATATGCCAAAAGCGAAGATTTCATACATATATATTGGACCGACATGTTGTACTACTTATGATTTCCATGCTTCATGAGTTTTCAAAATTCATCTGTGCTAACTCTGTCAACTTGAATGAATTTATGTCGATTTATCGAAAGTCGGTCAAATTTGAACTACCCGGAAATTATAGGTCGCATTGAAAGTTTTGTGATTTTTTGGGAGGTAACTATCATAGGGTCATTTAATATATCACAAAGCACCACTGAGAGTTTTGAAAACAGGTTCAATTTATTGCTAAGATTTTACATCTTGACAATTTAACGAAATTTGTTCAAAATTGAGCTACCAATAAGCGTGGTAGATTGCTCTCGAATTAAATATCATTTCGGATGTAGATGGGTTCATCTTCTTCTAGTAAACAATGTCGTTAGTGTGAGTTTGCAACTATCAGGAAAGAACATTCTCAATTTCTTGAGTAATGACAAGATTGTTATTTTTCGTGAAATAATTTTTCGAAGAATATGGATCTGAATGCCACAAGCCAAGATTCCATACATATTAAGTGGACCAACATGTTTCACTTACAATTCCTATATTTAGTTTTATGAGTTTTCAAACTTCGTTCTACCTAACTCTACCCACTTGAATGCCTTAATGCCGACTTATCGAATTTAGGTAAAATTTGAACTACAAAAAATGTAGGTTAGTTTGAAAGTTTATGATTTTTTCGAGGTAACCATCGGGGGGCATTTAATATATCATAAACCACCACCGAGAGTTTTGACACCAGGTTCAACTTCTTGCTAAATTTTTGCATCTTCATAATTTAACAAAATTAGGTCAAACTCGAGCTACCAGTAAGTGCAATAGATTGCTCTTGAATTACTAATTATCTTTTCGAAGGTCAAGGGTGAAGGGAATATGCCCTGAGAGGCAATAATAAAGTGTTTATTATGTGTATTCCAAGTATATGATAGAAGTTTATTTTGCATGCTATAATTGTATTAAACTACTAATACGGAAACATTAATACATGTGTGTCTAATAAACAAACAGAAAGTTCCTAGTTATGCCTCTCTCATAAACTAGTTCATTGATTAACAAGATGATCACAGTTTCCTGATCATAGACATTGGATGTTGTTAATAACAAGATCACAACATTAGTGTAATGGTGTGATGAACATTCATCCGAAGTATAGCATTACGATCAAAGTCATTGAGTTTATATTGCTCTAAACAAGTTATGAAGTAATCCTAATCCTTAGACCATGAGATCATGCCAATAACTAACACCGGAAGAGTTTCTTGTTGACATCAAACGTCATACCGTAACTGGGTGATTATAAATATGGCTTCAAAGCTACTAAAGTGTTATGTTAAGAATCATGGATCAAAAGTGGAATTTGTTCATCCCGATGACGGATAGATATACTCTGGGCCCTCTCGGTGATATCACATTGGTTAGCTTACAAGCAAGTGATTTGATCACTAGAATGTTATATCACGGGAACGAGAAAAGAGTGCATGTCAGTAACGAGATCAAACTAGGTATGGAGATACCGATGATCGAATCTCGGATATGTAATATATCGTGAAACAAAGGGATTAAGATACAAGCATAAAAGGTTCCGACGATCATAGGAAAGTCATCGTTGCATGTGTGGGAGTCAGTATGGATCTCCAGGTCCCGCTACTGATAATTGATCGAAGAAGGTTCTCAATCATGTCGGCATTATTCGTGAACCGTAGGGTGAAACACTTAAGGGACATTGACATCCAGTTGGAGCAAATGTTTCATGCCGAAAGAATAAACAAGCGTAGGAATTTATTTCACTAGATACCGAAACAGGTTTTCGGGTGAAATTGCATAAAGAGGTTATGCATGTGAAATAGAATTCTAGCAAGGGGTTATATGTGAATGTTTGTCATTAAATTAATTGACAAAATTCTGAATAAATAAAAGAGTTTTATTTAATGAGAGTTTGCATTAAATTTGGTGGAAATTTAATCGCAAGTTTTAGTGGGATTTTGAGTGGAGGGATTTGAATGGATTTTCGTGAGTGGAGTGTCCACCCACATGAATGAAGGAGGGGAGGGGGCAGCCCCCATGGCCGGCGGACACCCCCTTGGGTGCCCCCTCCTCCTCTAAAAGGCACCCCTCTCCTCACTTCTCACTCACACGTCCTCGTGAAGGATCTCTCTCCCCCTCTAGAATTTATCCCCATGGTCTCGGACTAGAGAGATACATGTTCCCGGTGGCTATTCGGCAAGAAAGGGTTATGCTTCCGCTGCATCACTGGAGCGAGGAGGCGGAGGTTCCTTGGTGTCTTGTACGTGTGTGCGAGCACGGATGCGCTGCTGCTTTGCGACGCTAGGACTTCCTCTTGATCTTGAGATCGACAAGAGATCGTTTACATCAACCACGAGTTGAACTCGTTAAGCTTTGTCGGTCTTCAAGGGTATGTTCTCTACAGATATACATCCGCCCGTTGTTTGTACCTAGTAGATAGATCTTGGTACACAGTTCCATCGTAGGAAATTTTTTGTTTCCTATGCTGCGAACCCTTCAAATGGGTGCATCTTAGTTTTAGTAAACAATGCCATCGATGTGAGTATCCAACTACTAGGAAAGAACAATCTTAATTTTCCGAGTGATGATGAAATTGTTCCTTTTTCATAAAGAAAGTATAAATAATATGGATCTGAATGCCGCAAGAAGACCTTTCAAATATTTATAGTGGACCGACATGGTGTACTTACATGATATCAAGAGTATTAGGCCAACCTTATATTTGAAATGGGACCCACTTGCTATATCATAAGATAGTTGATTGCACCCCAATGTATCTAGTCAAACTTATCCATAAGATAGTGCCCACATGTTAGAGCTACCCTCTCGTCATCCCGTGATTTAATTTGTTTTATAATTATTTTTTGAGCTCATCTGATACTTTCATTATCTGATTCTCATGTGCAAGTCTATTTCTACGTCAAGTATGGTATCTGAGTAGAAATGGTGTTTTAGTACTCGTGTGGAGACGAAGAGGCCACCTGTCATGGACTATACCTTCTTCCTCCTCTCTCCACGATTGTAATTCTTCTCTGCCAGATTTTCCTTGCCTGTTTTTGTTCCTTCTTGCTGTGCTACTTCACCCAGATGACCGGGAACAAGTCCCGCCATAGAAGGGCTCGTGTCGTGACGGCGAAGCTGGATGAAGGTAAGAAGTCGGTTTGCCATTCTGCCACGATCAATGGGTCCCAGGTGAATCCCTCAGCTGCAGGAGAGAGGTCTTCAACTCAAGGTTCTTCAAAGCCGCCGCAGCTAGGGACATACCTTCAGGTAAATCTCCGTGCCTGCATAACTTTCCACGTCTTTAAAATTTTCTTGATTCACCCATTTACCTACTAGCACATTCTTCCTTCATGTTTTTTTAGGTCGGGTGGTCTTCAAATTCCCTCAGAACTCCTGCCTGCAGAAACATCTTCACCATCGCTGATGGACGGCGATACCTTCAGGTAAATCTTTGTTCTTGGGCAACTTTCCATGTATTTGTCCGTTTCATGATTCACCCATTTTCCCTACTACTAGTAGATCCTTTCTCAATGTTCTGTTAGATCGGCCAGTCTTCGGATTACCGCGGCACTCCTACCTGCATAATCATCTTCACTATCGCTGATGGAGGCTGATTGGTATAGCCGTGAGGTAAAAAATTATGATTCTGTGTCCCTCTTCCTTGATAGTTCTTTGGGTACACTTCTGAGTTTTTTCTCCCTATTCATCTAACAGAATATTGGCTTCGAGATTGAGTTTATGGTAAAAAAGGTGTTGGGCGATTTCTGCGCCATGACAGCGGACAGAAGCACCCTCGTCAAGTAGTGCACTAGACTTTACTCCAAAGTCGCCGCTCACAAGGTCGGGCTTAGCCTCCTTAGGAATATCGCAATGGAATACTGGATTGAGCGTGATGAGCTGAAGCAGTGGAACATCAACATGGTGGAGATGCTGGGCATCAGCTTCAAATTGATCCAGGACCTCGAGGGACAGAAGGACAAACTCCTGGCCGAGCTAGCAAAGTTGAAGCATGAATAGAGGGAGTAGTTCATGATCTGATAATATAGATTGCAAAATGGGCCTAGTAAATTGAAAAATCTTTATTTAGTAGTATGAAGTCATGATTGTGTACTTGATAGTAAAGTATTTGGTTGATTGGTGAATGTCAAATGCATCACCAGCCACAATTTTGCGAGAGCCAAATTTGGTGTGATCATATTTCCTACTGTACTATACTCCGTAGTTAGTTATTACTATCGTTTCCATCCCAAGCGGTATAGTTAACCAAAATTACGGTCAAATTATTTTCTTGATCTACGCATTTGCCTAAATAAACCAGAATGCATCTAGTATACTAGTACTCCTAGTTTTTTTCGAGAAGGGGAGTATAACTAGAGTACGGAGTGCTTGAATCAAAGGCTGTGCTCGAAAATGCACATACTAGCTTTTTCGCAGTACGGACTAGGGAGTCTATACCTGGTAAAGGCTGCTGGTGCATTCGTACCTCCCATCGCACTCAATGCACTTCTTCTAGCTTGGCTACTAGCAAGTGTAGCAGTAGAGTAGATATCCACCAATTTTTTTTGGCGGGCTAAAGATCACCAAATTTTGCATTACATTGGCGGGTTTTTCTTTGAACTACCCTAGCGCAACGCGTAATTCAAAAGTTTCGAACATACCACCAGCACCATTGATACATATATAAGGCAACTTATCCCGCATCTCCCATGAATATGGCCTTGCACCGCCGTCCCTCCTCGCAACCACAACCTACTCACCAAGTACCGTTGTGACTGGAGACACAACTCCGTTGTTTAGCTAGACGCAGCGGCTTGCCCACTCTGACAACCACCACAGCAAAGCGTGCCCAGCATCGTCGGCAAACACGATACCGTCGATGTAAAGCCCCATCTCCATGACGGACTCCCTCATCTCCAGCACCAAAGAGATGGGCAAACGATGCACCCGCCCGCTCGACCAAACCAACGCGAAGCATAAACCCGTCTCCTCCCGAGAAGAAGGTTGTTGAATAATTTATCCTCTCTTTCATTATGTATTTGATTACTATCAAAAGTACTTCGTTGCTTCTTGTACTGCATTCTTGCTCATATACTCGATCATTACTAAACTTTGGTAGAGCATTCCTTACCATCATTATGAAACTCCTCTGACATTTTTGGAATTTCTCCTAAAATGATTCTTGTTGGGGGCGTAAAGGTCACATATATCACAGCTGGTATTCATCAACTCTAACTGAGGTTTTGAGACGAATAAGTATGTCACATATATCCTTGTTTATAGTATAATCAGGCGGGCATCGAGTGCCCTTCACCTATAAAGAAAATTAGTTGATTCGATCTGTTCGCTTTTTCTTTAAAACCTTACACCATGCAAGTTATATTATCATTATTATAGTCAAGCCTGCAGATTGGTCGATATATTGAAACTTCGTGTAGTTTCTTCTCACTCAGGGTGCCATATGGTCAGACCAGGAGAAGTAATATACTGTACTAGAGTTGTGATGGGATTAATTGCTTTTCCAGCTATCAACTGCTGCAAGTACACCTAAATAATTTTCTCTGTTGCACACGATTCCATGATAAATCTCAAAAGCTATTTGCTTCCAATGCAGGAAACATAGTCAGAACAAGGTCTCAGACTCTACTTAATCTAGTTGAAAGTGACTACCGGGCCAAAAAAGACAATAATTCAGAACACCGGCATAAAAAGTTTCGTCCTAATCCCGCACCAGTGGGTCTTGTTGCACTTGTGTCTGCGAATAAAAAACACACATCCCACAACCGCCAGTAGCCAATCCGGTTACCCAGCAACAATTGGCAGCAGAACTATTTTCAATAGCAGCTTCCCAGCAACGAACTGGTAATGATCTCCCAACGATCTTTAGTACTGACAGAGACATATACTCCCTTGCAAATGAGCATGACACCAAATTGATATTTTGATGTAACTTTTTTTAGTTGCACCACGACAAAGATTAACAAGGGGGCCGACGATGGGAAAAACTCTTGAACAGATGCTTGAAACAACTAAACCAAGACTTCCAATCACATCTATAGCAGGATTCAGACGGCCACTGGATCCACACGAATCTTCTTATATAGCATCGATCATAGGCGTTTTGTGAGGAATGATATTCCCATATCGCCTTCATGGAAACACCACCGAAATACCCCTGATGATTTCAAGGGTTTAATAAAGAAGTTACATGTAAGTCATCTATCTCTTCGACATACTCTGTTGCTTTGTCCCTTTTTTCTTAGCTTGATGTTTGTCATATATGCTACTCATTGTTGTCTACAGAGTTTTTTCATGTTCGATGAGAATAGAGAGGATGTAAAGGTTGTTCCCAAAAGCATATTCTCCGCATGTTTGTGCCCACAGCGCCATAGGATAAAGAAGCAACACTTCTCTGGCAAGTGTTTTCAGGATGTTACAAAAACGTCTCCTGTGGATCACATGACTGGCGATCAGAGGAGTGATCTTCTCTACCACTGGCTTGATCAAAAGAATGAGGTATGCTTTTAGAAGATCATGAGACTAGATCACATTGTCAATTCTTATTTATGCATGTGTCTGACAAGTCTCCTGTTTTGTGGGCTATCACTCAAAGGAACTATTCTAGCCATAATAAAGTACGAGTATTAAGTCGTAGGGATTTCGTAGCATAATTGGGCACCTCTACCAGTTGGTAATGACCTGTTGTTTTTTATTGGTATTAGTATGTAATTGATGTTGTGTAATATGTATGCATCTTATCTTTTCATCCCCGGTTTTGACCACGTGATGCAATTTATTTTTGCTTGTTCAAATGCAGAAGAAGTCTAACGGGGATAAAAAACAGTTGTCTCTGCTAGAGAAATTCGAGGGATGACACATGAATAGATACGGTGTCATTGTAAATAAAGTTGTTGTAAGTCTTCTCTCCATTTTGTGATGTTGAACTTGCGGTGATTTGTACGTATATACATTGATATTCAACCTTGCTTGGACTGCTTCTCGTTTTTGTTTTCACTTACCTTCATGATTTTGTAGCTAAAGTCAGTTTCAGTTTTAGATTGTATAAACTTGTCATATCTGCACCTCAAAGTGTGTACATGCGAAGCCACATTTTTAGTCATGTTAGTAAATGACATAAAAAACATCTATGAAAAAATGATATTTTTACTGAAGTGTATAAGATGCGTTATCAGCATTGCCAGTTATAGCAGTTCATGCACTTGTTAAACATGTATGCATGTTTCTCTATAGTAACTTCACTTCTCTTACACATGTGTATTAACTAAACTTTCCAGGATGACTTGAAAGAGGAGCTAGCAAATCCTGGGAAAGCTCGTTCAGTAAAAACTCCAAAAGAATGTGTGGATTTTTTTCCAAGGTACTACAATGTCGTGCTAAAGCTAAGAACAAGTTTCTGTCTAATGCCGGGTTCAGAACGAGCTCGTCAAAGTACAAGTTAAAGTACAAGTCCAACTCCAAGGCCATTTCTTTACATATTCAAGTTTTAGAGGAACAACTCCAAGCTGAACAATCTCTATCATCTGCCCTAAGTGTATATAATGATCGTTTGAAGGTCAAATTAGAAGAAGTTGTAACCCACCTGGAGCACAACATAGAAATTAATGAGAAAGTCATGAAGATGCTCAATATTCAGGATTGAACACTAACATCTTAGGTCAGTCCCTTTGTTGTGAAATTGAACCTGATGCCGAAAGTACTTTGTTGCTGCATTAGTCTGCACTTGGGTCGTTTCCTTGTTGCGACATCTCTATAATTTGTACCGTACCTTATACTATACTAGATCTATTTCCCATCAAAACACCTCAAGAGAGACTAACCGTTGATTTTTCTCAACTACCGAACAACTGTCATTCATCAAGGCACTAGCGAGAGGAATCTAATGATCGTTATTGGTTGGATTTGCTCTCCCTATGCGCAGCGCAACACCTCCGATCGGTAAACATCTAGGTGTGATGTCTACGCACTACTATTCTTGTAGACAGTTGTTCGGTCTCCAAGTGCAGAGGTTTGTAGAACAACAGCAAGTTTCCCTTAAGTGGATTACCCAAGGTTTATCAAACTCAGGGAGGAAGTGGTCAAAGGTATCCCTCTCAAGCAACCCTACAATCAAGATACAAGAAGTCTCTTGCGTCCCCAACACACCCAATACACTTGTCAGGTGTATATAGGTGCACTAGTTTGGTGAAGAGATAGTAAAATACAAGCGGTTACGGTGCCAGAAAATAGCTTGACGGTGAGGTAAAGACTAAAGGCAACAAGAAAGAAGCAAGCAAACATGCAACAGATCTAGATGCAAACGGTGTTTCAATGTTTAGAAACAAGGCCTAGGGATCATACTTTCACTAGTGAACAATCTCATATAAATATCTTCTCTTAATGATACTACTCTGAACTACTCTCCATTTGGATAGTCTAATCCATGGTAGGGCTATAACAGCACACCTCAAAGTCTGCCTTTCCCAATCTAGATAACCCCACACTGTCACCTTGAGCGTTCGATGGTTCCAATAAACACCACAATTTCATATATAAAACCAACTCAAAACATAATCGTGATAAATATATGTAACCTAGCTTAAGTGCCACAAACGGTGTGCACGTTGTCACTTTCACACACGTGGGGAAAGCATAGATCTATTAAAGCACGATGAGTATTTATGTAGACTCTAGCCTATGCGCCACCATGGCGTGCACGTTGTCACTTTCAAACACATGGGGAGAGCAGAGATATATTGAAGCACTTGAGTAGCAAGGTAGATCTACTTGATTACAAAGATCATGACCACAATAATATCATGCATAGAGAGAGAGATGAACACATAGCTACCGGTAGAGCCCTTAGCCTCGATGAAGAACTACTCCCTCCTCATCATGGGAATCAGCAACGATGATGAAGATGGTGACGGAGATCGATGGAGATGGATCCGGGGGCACTTTCCCATCCCGGCTGGGTGCCGAAATAGAGACTTTATGTCCCCTGAATATCCCCTTCGGTGGCGGCGGCACTAAGGAACTTTTCATGGCTTTCTTGTCGACAATTTAGGGTTTCTGAGTCGGGGGCTTCTTATAGGAGAAGGAGGCAAGGTCGGTGGAGGGCCAGGGGGCCCACACCTCCTGTGGGCGCGGCCAGGGTGGGCCCCGTGCCAACCTAGGTTCTGGCCACCCTGGTGTCCTCCTCTGTCTTGTCTTTGATTTTCCGTATCGCTCAGGGAAAAGATATGAACTTTGGCTTTTATCCCGTCCAATTCTGTGAATATTAATTTTTTAGAGTTCTAAAACCAAAAACATCATAAAATAGGCAACTGACACTGTGGCATCTTGTCAAGAGGTTAGTTCCAGAAAGTGAACAAAAATACCACAAATTGTAGACAAAACATAAGACAAATGATATAAAACACGCATGGAGCATCAAAAATTATAGATACGTTTTCAACGTATCAAGAATCCCCAAGCTTAACTCCTGCTCGTCCTCGAGTAGGTAAGTGATAAAAAGAATAATTTTTGAGGTGACATGCACCATCAAAATCAAGATCAAACCATTTGCAATAATTCAAAGCTAGGATCAAAGAACTATAAACATGAGCATGAAATATGGAGTTCTAACAGTAAGACAAAGTAACTATGCATGCAACATGAAAGGTTACAATCAAATATTCATGAATAACAATGCATTGAAAGACGTTTTTTTGTTTCACATATAGAAAACATTGCATAGTGGCATTCCGCTTGTCCCTCATAGAGTAGCAAATAGATGCATATGACACCTTCAAACTATAGGGTTCGCAGCAAAGAAAACAAAAAATTCCTACGATGGGAACAACTATGTACCAAGATCTATCTACTAGATACAAACAACGGGCAGATGTATATCCCTAGAGAACATACCCTTGAAGACCGACAAAGCTTAACGAGTTAAACTCGTGGTTGATGTAGACGATCTCCTGCCGATCTCAAGATGGAGAGGAAGTCCTTAGCAGCGCAACTTAGCGGCGCATCCGTGCTCGCACACACATCCGAGGCACCGAGCAACCTCCTCTTCCTCTCTCCAGCGATGAAGTGGAAGCACAACTCTTTTTGTCACATCCCAAAATTTTCCAAATTTTGAAATGTGAAAAATAAATAAACAAAATAAATAATTTTTGAAATTTAGGGTGAAAAGAAACTTTTTGATTCCAAATGGAAACATGAAAACCTATTTTGATCAAATATAATCCTAAAGGGATTTAAAAAGATAAACAAATAATAAATAAAGTTATAAAAGTTGGAATCACCATTTTTGGATCTTTAAATAAAAAGATATGGATTTTATAAGCAAAGGAAGAAATAAATAAATAAGGACTATTTTAAAGAGCCAAATTAAAACTTGGCCAAGCAAATAAAAAAAATTGTTTAATAAAAAGAGTAAAGGATTATTTTAAATAAAATTATGAGGATTTATTATTATCTAATTTCATTTAGGTAAAGACATTTCCCATTTTTAATGAACAATAAAACATAATAAATTATTTTAAATTTGATTTCAAAGTGAATTATTTTTAAATAAAACCTACTGAAAAAGTGTGGTAAAAATTTAGATTTCAAATGGAGTTGGAAAACAAATGAAAATCTTATTTGAAATAAAAACAAATGTCAATTTATTTTAATTAATAATCGACCCTAAAAGAATAAAAGAATTATTCTATTTTGGACTTTAGAATATGTTAAATAACAGTATTAAAATCTACACAAAGTTTGGTAGAAGTTTGGATTCAAATAGTGTTTGAATAAAAACAAAATCAAATAAATAGAAAAGGAAAAAGAAAAACATTCTATACAAAAAAAAATGAATCGAACCCACCCCATTAGCAGGCTCAGTCCAGCCCAGCAAACACATCCCACTCCTTTCCCTCGCGAAACGTTTTTCACCCAGAACTTACCCGTGCAGCAGCTGAAGATTGGACCCCACCTTTCCCCTCTTCCTCTTGCTGACCGCTGAGCCCCACCCGGCAGGCCTTCTTCCTCACCCCCCCCCCCCCCGAGGTGACCACGCCCGTGCCTCGCTGTTTCTTCTATTGATTGAGATGATCAATTCACGTTGATGGCTAAATTAATCTCGACAGTGACCTCGCTATCTTAAGCACCTTCCTCCCCTCTTCAATTTCCCCCAAACACTGCTTCCCCTCTGCCTCTAGGTTGCACGAATCGCAACCTCGAACCCCTCTGTCTCTGACGAGCCTCTCCGGCGAAATCCGGCGCCGTCCGACCACCCCTTTCATCCCAGTCCACATATGCGTGCTCCCCATCGCCCCTGCATCTCCCAGTGCCGCTCGCTAGCCCGCACGTTCACTAGAGGCTCGGCAACATCAACATCAAAGCGTCGCCGCCTCCTGCCTCGACTCCGGCGAGTCCCCCCGGTGAGTACAAACCACCCCGGACCCTCTCGTTGATGCTCTTGCTCGCCTCTCTCGCGCGCATCTAACGCCACACTCTGTTTGCCTTAGCGCGCCCGCAATCTTCACCTTCGTCAACGACTGAGCGTGCCCGACGCCGACACCGTCTCCGGCGAGCAATCGTCAACGCGTCCGTGCTCCCCTTGGCAAACCGAGGCAACGACGAGAATCAGTGCTTCACGGCGAGTCTGGTGAGCATCCTCACTCCCTCCCGTGCTTCCTGGTTCATCGCCAACGCCACCGCCAGAGCCGCGCCGCCGTGGAGCCGCCGTCTAGCGCCGCCAGTTCCTGGCAGGTGCGTTGTAGCCATTGGATCCTCATCGCGTGGCTCAGATTAGAACTCAACGAAGCGGTATCAGACAATCTGTGCCGTGCGATTTAAATGAAATCCTGCGGCCTGCACAGCTCGATCCAGCCGAAGCGGTATCGTCCAGTAAGAATGGGCCACATGTCCAGAGTTTGATTTAAACCACAAATTTTGATCTATTAGATATGCAAACTTGCAAAATTCATAACTTTTAATACACATGTCCAAATTTTTTTATATCATTGGAATCAGGAGAACAAAAACTTTCCAACCATGCACTTTGTTTAATGATTTGCTTCTTGAAACTTAGTTGTTTTTGCAGAAACTTGTGTAGGCATAATTTGAATATAAAAATTATTCTAGAAATATTTTTATGGTAAAATCTTTGGCAAATGGATTGTTTTGAACCTACTGACCATAGAAACAAACTTATGGATTTAAAAATGTATTTTGTGAAGCCAAAGAATAAATCTTTGAATAAGAGCATTTCTAGTCAAATAAAAATATTATTTATGTGTTAAAAATACTTTTTGATTAAAATCTTTGAAAAATGATTTGAATTAAACTCTCTGACCCTAAACACCAAGTTTTGAGATTTAAAAATATATTTGATGAACCCTATAAAATTATTACTTTGCAAAAAGGCATTTCCAACAACATAAAATTTCCAACAACATAAAATTATCACTTTGTTATAATATTTGGTTTATGGGGTGAAACCTTTTGCAAATGGTTTTAATATTAAACACTTGACCTTAAAACACTAACATGTTGTGTTTAAAAATATTTTATAAACTCTAGGGATTATCATTTTGATTTAAATCATTTCTAGCAAAACAAAATCATTTAAATGGCCATTTTCACCAACTTGAAGTTAAATGGTTTTACCACTTTTATAAATGACCAATATGAGCTTTAAAATGTTTAGAGTCTACTAGAAACCACTTTTCCAAATGAAACAATCTTTTGCATGCATTGCCTTGTTTTTATTATTTTATGTCGTAAATTATTTGAATGCTAGTTGAATATGTGTTTGCTTGATTGAATACTAAAAGGCAAGTGACACTATCATCCATGTCCTACTATTTTCATTACACTTAGTGGATTTTTGTAGCATGCATGATAGCACTACTATATTTCTATGCTATGCTATATCCTATTAGGATATCCTTATATCTTTCTTAGTGAAAACAATGTAGTTGTAGTATGCTTAGCCCTGCTATATATTTGGGATGGGATACATGATATGATTATATGAAGTGTTGGAAAAATATATGTTTTATATAATAAAACAAGTACTCAATGAACCACCTGGGTGGAAAGAGGATACTCATGTTTTGGACAAGGTGGCAACAAAGGGAACCATGTTTATATGGCTATCTTTTTGTATGTGCACTAGAAGAAAACCACCCAGGGACTTAGAGATTTAACATGTTTCTCATACAGTGGCTTCCGTGTACAACCACATGCTAAATGGGCTCTGGTTTAGTCAACTACATAGTGGAAGACCCATGCATTGGCATCTTCAGGTTAACTAGAATTGTGTAGGGAAATATATCCCTACATTGGTGCCTGGTAGACAAGCTAGCATTGTGTATTGGGAGGACTCCTATGGAAATAATTTGTCACATTCTCGATCTGCCGGTACTCCATTTTGGTGAGTACCTATCCAGCGACCACTAGTGGCGTCAAGACGAGATTGTGTCATGTGGGTAAAGTGTACAACTTCTGCAGAAGATCAAATTCTAAGTACTTAGCCGTGTCCCCGGTTATGGACAACTCTGAGCAACTAAGGCCTAAAACTATGGAAGATCTCGACATTCCAATTTCTCAAAGTAAAACTTGATGGTGACAACAAGGGTTTCGAAGCACTTGGAGTTTTCCAAGGAGTTCAGAAATATTTTCAAAAAGATCAAAGCTATTTTGAAAAGATAGGATAAAACTATATTGCTTTCTGCAAATGAGCCTAAACCCTACTTAGCCAAATATGCATGTAATGATAGGATCCACTTATTTCTACATAGTAGTGAAACTTGCCAATACAATTCAAATGTATTGACCCTTGTGGCTGCAACTTATTATGTTGCAGGTTTGTGTGATGTTAGTGAAGTGTGTTGAATAGGATTACAAGTCTACAACCAACATGATTGCCTGTGGCACTTTGAAGATGAAGGACTCCATGCTATAGTTATTTCGGCTGCATTGTAATGAGATAGCCAAATGAGCTATGCAAGATGTAATGAATTATTTTATTCCTGGTTATAAAGTTGTATTATGACCTTTGTTTCTTGATATTACATCTTAACTATGGATGCTAGCTATTGATCCAGGGACTAGAATTGTAAACACAGGGATCTCTACCTTATTAAAGGTTGGGACCTCTACACTTTCTTTCCGAATAGCCACCGGGAACATGTATCTCACTAGTCCGAGACCATGGGTGATAAATACTAGAGCGGGAGAGAGATCCTTAACGAGGAGGTGTGTGTGAGAAGTGAGGAGGGGGGATCCTTTTATAGGAGAGGGGGGAACCCTAAGGGGGTGGATGGCGCATGGGGGCTTCCCCCTTTCCCTCCCCTCATTCATGTGGGTGGACACTCCAGTCACTCAAATGCCTTTCAATTCCCTCCACTCAAAAACCCACTCAAATTACCATTAAATTTCAACCAAATTTAATGCAAACTCTCATTAAATAAAACTCCTTTTATTTATTCAGAATTTTGTAAATTACTTTAATGACAAAAATTCACATATAACCCCTTGATAGTATTTCATTTCACATGGAAAAACACTTTCTGCAATTTCACCCAAAAACCTGTTTCGGTATCTAGTGAAATAAATTCCTGCGCTTGTTATTCTTTCCGGCATGAAACTTTTGCTCCAAATGGATGTCGGTGTCTCTTAAGTGTGTCACCCTACAGTTTGCGAATAATGTGGACATGATAGAGACCCTTATCCGATCAATAATCAGAAGCGGGATCTGGAGACCCATATTGACTCCCACACATTGAATGATGACTTTCTTGTGATCGACAGAACCTTTTACGCTAGTATCTTAATCCTTTTGTTTCGCGATATATTACATGTCCGAAATTCAATCATCGGTATCTCCATACCCAGTTTGATCTCGTTACTGACATGTACTCTTTTCTCGTTCCCGTGATATAACATTCTAGTGATCAAATCACTTGCTTGCAAGCTAATGAATGTGATATCACCGAGAGGGCCCAGAGCATATTTATCCGTCATCGGGATGAACAAATTCCACTCTCGATCCATGGTCATCAACATAACACTTTAGTAGTTCTGAATCCATCTTTATAATCACCCAGTTACGGTGTGACGTTTGATGTTATCAAGAAACTCTTCCACTGTTAGTGATTGGCATGATCTCATGGTCTAAGGATTAGGATCACTTCGTATGATGTTATAGAAATATGAACTCAATGACTTTGATCGTAATGTTATACTTTGTATGAATGTTCATACACCATTAAATTAATGTTGTGACCTCGTCATTATAAACATCCTATGTCCATGATCAGGAAACCTTGATCATCTTGTTAATCAACGAGCTAGTTTATGAGAGAGGCAAAACTAGGAACTTTCTGTTTGTTTATTAAACACACATGTATTAATGTTTCCGTATTAATAAAATTATAGCATGCAAAATAAACATTTATCATATACTTGGAATATACATAATAAACACTTTATTATTGCATCTCAGGGCATATTCCCTTCAGTTTCCCACTTGCACTAGAGACAATAATCTAGTTACATAGTGATGAATCTAACACCCATGGATTACTGGTGTTTATCATGTTTTTCTCTAGGGAGAGTTTTATTCAACGGATCTTCTACATTGAGATCCGTGTGTACTTTACAAATCTTTATATCTCCATCCTTGACATGCTCTCAGATGGAGTGGAACCGACGCTTAATATGCTTGGAATTCTTGTGAGACCTTGGTTCTTTCGCATTGGCAATTGCACCATTGTTTTCACAATAGATCACCATTGGTTCCAAAGCGCTCGCAACCACACCTAGTTCGGATATGAACTCCTTCATCCAAACCGCTTCCTGAGCCGCTTCCGAAGTAGCAACATATTCATCCTCCGTGTTGATCCCGCCACCACAGGTTTTTTGGAACTCCTCCAACTAACCGCTCCGCCATTCATGAGAAATAAGTATCCGGATTGAGACTTAGAGTCATCTAGATCGGTGCCAAAGCTTGCGTCTACATAACACTTAGCAACGAGCTCTTCTTCACCTCCATACACAAGAAACATATCCTTAGTTCTTCGCAAGTTCTTAAGGATATTCTTGACTGCTATCCAGTGTTCCGAACTTGGATCCGATTGGTACCTACTAGTCAAACTAATAGCATGTGCCACATCCGGTCTTGTACATAGCATGGCGTACATTATAGATCCTATGGCTGACGCATAGGGGACTTTGTCCAATATCTCTCTTTCTTCCGCCGTAGCCGGACTTTGAGTCTTACTCAATGTCTCTTCTTGCAACATAGGTAAGAACCCCTTCTTACTTCCGTCCATTTTAAACTTCTTTAAAATCTTATCAAGGTATGTACTTTGCGATAGCCCTATTAGGCGCCTAGATCTATCTCTAAAGATCTTTATGCCTAATATGTATGACGCTTCACCTTGGTCCTTCATTGAAAATTTGTTGTTTAGATATCTTTTAACACTGTTTAAAAGATCTATATCATTTCCGATCAATAATATGTCATCCACATATAATATCAGAAATGCCACATTGCTGCCACTCACTTTCTTGTAAATACAAGCCTCTCCATACGTTTGGACAAATCCAAACTCTTTGATCACCTCATCAAAGCGGAGATTCCAACTCCGTGATGCTTTCTTCAGTCCATAGATGGATCGCTGAAGCTTGCACACCTTGTTAGCATCCTTAGGATCGAAAAAACCCTTTGGTTGTATCATATACAACTCTTCTTCAATATTACCATTGAGGAACGCGGTTTGGACATCCATCTACCATATCTCATAATCGAACTATGCAGCAATTGATAACATAATCCTAACTGACTTTAGCATCGCTACGGGAGAGAATGTCTCATCATAGTCAACTCCTTGAAAATGTCGAAACCCCTTTGCGAGAAGTCGAGCTTCATAGATGGTCACATTACCATCAACATTAGTTTTCCTTTTGAAAATCCATTTATTCTCCACGGCCTTTCGGTTGTGAGGTAAGTCCACCAAGTTCCAAACTTGGTTTTCGTACATGGATTCCATCTCAGATTTCATGGCTTCTAACCATTTGTTGGAATCTGGGCTCATCATCGCTTCTTCATACGTCGCAGGGTCATCAATTTCATCAACCATGAAATTCATAACAGGGTTTCCATACAGCTCAGGAGCTGCACGCGTCCTGCTAGACCTGCGAGGTTCGGTAGTACTCTCTTTTGGAGTTTCATGATCATTATCATTAGTTCCCTCTTCATTCGGTGAAGCCAACTCCAGAACGACTTCCAGCACTGTGCTACTCGCCATACTTTAAAGATAAGGTTCAACAACCTCTTCGAGTTCTACCTTCCGACTACTCACACCTTTCATGAGAAACTCTTTCTCTAGAAAGGACCCATTCTTGGTAACAAAAACCTTGCCCTCGGATCTGCGATAGAAGGAATACCCAATAGTTTCCTTAGGTTATCCTATGAAGACGCATTTTTACGCTTTGGTTTGGAGTTTATCTGGTTGAAGTTTCTTCACATAAACATCGCATCCCCAAACTTTAAGAAATGATAGCTTAGGTTTGTTTCCAAACCACAATTCATACGGTGTCTTTTCAACGGATTTAGATGGTGCCCGATTTAAAGTGAATGTAGCAGTTTCTAGTGCATAACCCCAAGATGATAGTGGCAAGCCCGTTAGAGACATCATAGATCGAACCATATCCAATAAAGTATGATTACAACGTTCCGACAGACCATTTCGCTGTGGTGTTCCGGCAGGTGTAAGTTGTGAAACAATTCCACATTCTTTCATATGAGTGCTAAACTCGTAACTTAGATACTCGCCTCTACGGTCGGACCGTAGAAATTTCATCTTTCTATTACGATGATTTTCCACTTCACTCTGAAATTCCTTGAACTTTTCAAAGGTTTCAGACTTGTGTTTCATCAAGTAGATATAACCGTATCTACTCAAATCATCCGTGAAAGTAACAAAATAATGATATCCATCTCGCGTCGACACACTCATTGGACTACATACATCAGAATGTATGATTTCCAATAAATCTGTCACCCATTCCATTGAATCGGAAAATGGTGTTCTAGTCATCTTGCCCATAAGGCATGGCTCACATGTATCAAATGATTCAAAATCAAGTGATTCCAAAAGTCCATCCGAATGGAGCTTCTTCATCCGCTTAACGCCAATATGACCTAGACGGCAGTGCCACATATATGCGAATATATCATCATTAAGTTTAATCCTTTTAACATCAACATTATGAATATGTGTAACACTATTATCGAGATCCTACAGAAATAAACCATTCATCATCAATGCATGACCATAAAATATTTCATTCATATAAATAGAACAACCATTGTTCTCGGATTTAAATGAATAACCACTTCGCATCAAACACGATCCAGATACAATGTTCATGCTTAGTGCTGGCACCAGATAAAAAGTATTCAAGTTTATTACTAATCCCGACGGAAAGTGGAGAGGTAGCGTTTTGACGGCGATCACATCAACACTTGATCCATTGCCGACACGCATCTTGACCTCACCCCTTTCTAGCGGCCGCTTGTTCCGCAACCCCTGATTCGAGTTACAAGTATTAGCAAATGAACCGGTATCAAATACCCAGGTGCTACTGCGAGTACTAGTCAAGTACACATCAATAACATGTATATCATATATACATTTGTTTGCCTTGTCGGCCTTCTTGTCTGCCAAATACTTGGGGCAGTTGCGCTCCAGTGGCCAGTCCCCTTACAATAATAGCACTCGGTATCATACTTAGGGACAACTCGGGGTTTATTTTTAGGCACGACAACTGGCTTGCCGCCCTTACTTCCCTTCGTTTTCCCTTCTTGTCTTTCCTGAAACCAGTTTTCTTATTGATAATCAACACTTGATGTTCTTTATTGATCTCCACTTCTGCAGTGGCAGAGACTGCAGAACACGATGGATGCCTATGTCCATGGGAATCGATATTCCCAAGGACACAAGATTATCTGCGTAACCCGATATCTTGAGTACATGCTCACTTACGGAGTTATGCTCTTCCATAATGCAGATAAAGAACTTTTCTGAAGCATTGTAGCTCTCTACAGCAGCATGTGTGTCGAAAATAATTTTCAACTCACCCAGTGTATCAAATGCATTGCCGTTTTCGAAACGCTTTTGAAGTTCTGAATCTAGCCCATAAAATATGCCTCAATGAACTAAGTTGTGGTCCTCCTGACAAGTCTGATAGACATTCTTATCCTCGTCAGGGGCATCATCAAACGGTGGGGGGCCTAGCGGCGCTTCTAGCACATGTTGATTTTGTGCAGCAGAGAGGAGAATCCTCAAATTCATGGCACATTTGGTAAAGTTGCTACCATTCGTTGCAAGTTTCTCTTTATCCATGAACACATTGAAATTAAAAGCAGGTGGTGCCATCTACAACAGAATTTGTAAAGTTTAGACTAAGTTTATGATAGATTGAGTTCAACTAATCCACATTAAGAATGAACTCCCACTCAAAAACAACATCCCTCGTGCCTTTTTGGTGATTACATGAACCAAATCCACTACACCAAGTCCGATCATCACGTGAGTCGGTGTAGCTTCAAAGGCGAGGATCAAATGGGCATCATATCTACCATATGACTCATGGTTTACCTTTCGGTCCGTGTTCCGAGGCCATGTCTGTACATGCTAGGCTCGCCAAGTAAGAACCTTAGTATTCGCGTGTGTAACTGTCATACACCCAAAATATGGTCATGGATCCAAGAACACCCAATCATCACGTGATGTCTTGGAGCGACGAAACATAATCGATGCATACTTAAGGAAGAACACATTATTATATTGATATTTAAATGAGGGATCATCTTATTATGCTAATAAAATGCCAACCAAGCAATATAAGATGCAATCAAACATCACATGTTTATAAGTGAAATGATATGGTTCCCGTACTTGATTTCCATCATGTGCATCATGGTATGATCACTATCATACCTCTATGTGTAAGGCCAAGGTCTATGGAACTTACACGTTATGTGTGTTGTAAGAGTATCATCTCATACTTCTACTAACAACATCATCATATCATAACACTAGCCCAGCAACAATCTAAACTAGACGCCTCTAATTTATCCATTGCATGTTTTATGTGGCTTAGGGCTTTCGAAGATATAACCGTTCTTACATACGAATATGAACCACAACAAGGATAACCAAATTGTTGAAAACTCGTTGAAAATTAGATATTGACTATATTAGGATAGACAGACACCGGTGAGCCACTTATGCAAACTAGTTGCATGTCAAGCGTGGAACAGGTCTCATGTGCGAGGACATGTAAAGTTTGTCTGGGCTGCTTCATCCCATTATGCCACCAATATCCAAAATACAACTAAGAAGCAATAACATGATCATCATCACCCACATACTCATTTGTGTACTACCCGTGTAAAGCATCTACGCATAGATTCGGCTCTGATACCACTATAGGGTTCGCAACATAGAAAACAAAAAAAATTCCTACGATGGGAACAACTATGTACCAAGATCTATCTACTAGGTACAAACAATGGGCGGATGTATATACATAGAGAACATACCCTTGAAGACCGATAAAGATTAACGAGTTAAACCCGTGGTTGATGTAGACGATCTCTTGCCGATCTCAAGATCGAGAGGAAGTCCTTAGCACCGCAACTTAGCGGCGCATCCGTGCTTGCACACACGTCTGAGGCACCGAGCAACCTCCGCCTCCTCGCTCCAGTGATGCAGCGGAAGAACAACTCTTTCCTGTCAAATAGACACTAGGAACATGTATATCACTAGTCCGAGACCATGGGGGATAAATACTTGAGGGGGAGAGAGATACTTCACGAGGAGGTGTGAGTGAGAAGTGAGGAGGGGGGATCCTTTTATAGGAGAGGGGGGAACCCCAAGGGGGTGGCCAGCGCATGAGGGCTGCCCCCTTGCCCTCCCCTCATTCATGTGGGTGGACACTCCACTCACTCAAATGACTTTCAATTCCCTCCACTAAAAAACCCACTCAAATTCCCATTAAATTTCCACCAAATTTAATGCAAACTCTCATTAAATAAAACTCCTTTTATTTATTCAGAATTTTGTCAGTTACTTTAATGACAAAAACTCACATATAACCCCTTGATAGTATTTCATTTCACATGCATAAACACTTTCTGCAATTTCACCTGAAAACCTGTTTCGGTATCTAGTGAAATGAATTCTTGCGCTTGTTATTCTTTCCGGCATGAAACTTTTGATCCAAATGGATGTCGGTGTCTCTTAAGTGTGTCACCCTATGGTTTGTGAATAATGTGGACATGATCGAGACCCTTCTCCGATCAATAATCAGAACCGGGATCTAGAGACCCATACAGACTCCCACACATTCAACGATGACTTTCTTGTGATTGTCAGAACCTTTTATGCTACTATCTTAATCCTTTTGTTTCGTGATATATTACATGTCCGAGATTCGATCATCGGTATCTCCATACCTAGTTTTATCTCGTTACTAACATGTAATCTTTTCTCGTTCCCGTGATATAACATTCTAGTGATCAAATCACTTGCTTGCAAGCTAATCAATGTGATATCACCGAGAGGGCCCAGAGCATATCTATCTGTCATTGGGATGAACAAATTCCACTCTCGATCCATGGGCCTAAACATAACACTTAGTAGTTCTGAACCCATCTTTATAATCAACCAGTTACGGTTGACGTTTGATGTTATCAAGAAACTCTTCCGGTGTTAGTGATTGACATGATCTCATGGTATAAGGATTATGATCACTTCGTATGATGTTATAGCAATATAAACTCAATGACTTTGATCGTAATGCTAAACTTCGGATGAATGTTCATCACACCATTACACTAATGTTGTGACCTCGTCATTAACAACATCCTATGTCCATGACCAGGAAACCTTGATCATCTTGTTAATCAACGAGCTAGTTTATGAGAGAGGCATAACTAGGAACTTTCTGTTTGTTTATTAAACACACATGTATTAACGTTTCTGTATTAATACAATTATAGCATGAAAAATAAACATCTATCATATACTTGGAATATACATAATAAACACTTTATTATTGCCTCTCAGGGCATATTCCCTTCACAAAGTTCATAAGAGTGACTAGATACAAATAGCACAAGAACAAGAAATATCAATAATATGCTTCAATCAATATGTTTTGGGACAATGCACATAGAACTAAGAATGGAAACTATGCTCTCTTAACTGGTGCCTAAGGATAGAAGGTGGAGACTCAATATAATGGTGGAAGAAAGGCCATTCATAAGGGAAGCATGGATTTCAAGTTTCAAAAAGGGCTTCCAAAAATTATGGTACTTGTTAGCTTTCATCTCGCATTCCCCCTATCATAAGCATCTTGAAGTGATTAAAGTTAAAGTGAACAAACTATGGAGTATATGCTTGAGAAAGTATAAGTTGGCAATCTCATGTCCCTTGAATACGAGGGCCGCACCTCATGCTACTCAACTTTAGTCACCTGTAAGTTCTTGTCATAGTAAGTACATGTGTATCATAGAGAACCGCCAACGGGGTACCCCTTGCACATGATACAGGAGCTATCCCATAATCAAAATGACAAGGCAAGCAGACAATGAGCATCTCAGCAAATCTTCTTATTTACCATGAGAATATGGTGTTTTTTTCTCTCTTTCCTATTTTCAATATGTATCTTTTTCTAATAAGAAGAAAGTTTCATAGATTGCTCACTATGGTGATGCTGCAAGTTTCCACCATGATTAGGCATGGATTAGGCTAGCGGCCCAGGCGTTTCTCTAACACACATACATAACTCCATGGACTTACAAGCTCCCTTTTTTATTTCACACCGACGACATCCATAAACAAAACAACATGATATCAACTGTGAACAAAGTACAAGTGAAATGTTGAAAGCGTTCCCCGTGACAGCATGATTCTACTAATTCCCAACTTATAAGTGCAAGCATATAAAACATAGATGACACAATGGTTCAAGTTTATGAGGGGCAAGAAAAAATGAAGTGTTCCGTCAAGTTTGTGATAGCTTTAATCACTAAGTTTTCACATAACAAAGAGACTTTTTAATTAGAAGATAGATGGAAACAAGAATATACTTGGAATGGTGTAACACGCCATGCATAGGAATTTATAGTGGAAACTTTGGAATAACTTGGTTCCTTAAGAGTTGGATGTGTGAGTAGAGCTTACTCAATACAATTGGAGGCTAGAAAAATACTGGGAGCGACCAACTAAGAGAGCAATAATGGCCATAATCATGCAGAGCGACAAAACATTACTAATCACAGCATAATGTGATACTACAAGTCAAGGACTAAATGATCATAGAGGCTATGGTGACTTGTTCATAGTCATAACATGGTGTGATCATGTGCCAAGTCAACCCAAACAAATCATCAAAGGATAATACCACAATACTATGCTTTTGTATGCTAAAATAACGCATGATTCTTTCAAGGAACATTAAGAAATCCTAATTGTTTGGAACAAGTCATGCTACAACAATAATCACTAAGCATAAGGTCATAACAACATCTAGCATGACATGATAAAGTCTAAGTCACAGTCAAAGCAAGCTCCCTTTTGTACTACTCAAGCATGAAACATTCTACTCTTTTCCAACACCAATCAACTTATTTGAAACAACTCACATAGATAATAATCAAAAAAGATCAGTGAGCTTGTCTCACAAACCCACAAATAAGAACTAAAAATTTCTAAGCAATAAGCACAAGAAAACTAAGGCTAAACACAGTGCTAGCAAAAGTGAACACTCATAGAACAATAAGAGTGAAAACTAGTGTTCTAAACAATGAAAACATAGTGTGTCTCTCTCCAAAAGAAGTGTGTTGTAATCCAACCAACTTACTCAAGAAAACTAAGCAAATGAAAACCAAAAACAAAAACTAAGATGCTGCAAGAACAACACAACAGTGCATGAAACAATAAAAACGAAGTGTCTAGAAAGACCTGAGATTTTTATTGATGAAGAAAGGGATGCCTTGGGCATCCCCAAGATTTGACGCTTGTACCTATTGAATATTTATTGGGGTGACACGGGTTGGCATCCCCAATCTTGAGCTTTTGTCCATTTTTCATCTCATTACATCATTCTCTCTCTACACCTGAAAATTTCCCTTCATACAAAACTTCACACAATTTTCATTAGCAACATTAGTGCATTCAAAATATAATAGACCTTTGGGTTTAGATTTAGAACAGAAAAACTTTCACTAAAAACACAAGCTACTGTATCAATTCCCTCAAAATCTCAATTTCCCAAAAAGAACCCAAAAAGGAATCAATAAGAAGCAAATGCAAATAATGGCAGAAATTTGTCAAAACAAACCAGCAGGTAGAAACCGATTTTTTCGAAGACCTTATGTTGCTCAAATAAAAAAGTGTTGAACTAACGAAAGTTATCTAACATACTGGGGGATTTATTTTTAAAGCATAAGCTCAATCCGAATTATAGAGATTCCTCATGAATTTTTATGGCGGAGCACAAAAATCTGTTTCGGGACAGCAACTCCCCAAATCTTACTTTCCTCTCATTAGAGGTTATTCTTGGAACAAAAAGAAAACAAAAAGGATAAGGCGAGGTTATTACAGAAGTAATAACTTCCAAGACTCAAGAAAACTATTGGGTTATCTCCTAAGAAGTACTTTTCTTTAACCCTTTAAGTTAGGCTTGATAGTTTGAGAAGATGCTCACATAAGAAATATGAATTGAAGTAAAAGAGAGCATCAAGAAGAAAATTCAAAACACATTTAAGTCTAAACCACTTCCTATGCATAGTAATCTTGTAAAGAAACAAGTCATGAAAGCACAAAGCAACAAGCATAGGAAAGCAAAACAAGTGCAACTTCAAAATTTTCAACATAAAGAGGGGATACTTAATATTGTAGAGATACATAAGACCATGTTTACCTCTCTCATAATAACTTTCAGTAGCAATATGAATAAAATTAACAATATAACTATCACATAAAACATTCTTATCATGATACACATGCATAAAATGATTATTACTCTCCACATAAGCATAGTCACTTTTATTAATTGTAGTGGGAGCAAATTCAACAAAATATCTATCATTATTATTCTGATCACCATAACCATCAAATATAGGAGGCATATTCGAATCATAATTAATTTTCTCCTCAATAGTAGGTGGACTGAAAATATCATATTCATCATTGTAATAATCATATATTGGAGGTAAAGTATCATCAAAGTAAATTTTCTCCTCCATGCTTGGGGGACTAAAAAGATCATTTTCATCAAAAATAGCTTCCCCAAGCTTAGACTTTTCCATAGCATTAGCAATAATGGTGTCCAAATAGTTCATACTAATAAAATTTCTATTAGCATGCAAATAAAGCTCCATAGGTTTTTTTAATTTTCTCTTCAAACAATTCATGACCTAACTCAAGATAAATACTATAAAGCTTTCTAATTTTTTTTGTTGTTTTCCATTAAGCCTAACTAGTGAAAATAACAAACAAAAAGACAAAATTGCAGAATCTAAATGAAATAACTTCGAGCACTCACATAGGATGTGAGTACGTTTTACCTTACCTGCCCGGCAATGGCGCCAGAAAATAGCTTGATGTCTATGCACTTCTATTCTTGTAGACAGTTGTTGGGCCTCCAAGTGCAGAGGTTTCTAGAATAGCAGCAAGTTTTCCTTACGTGGATTACCCAAGGCTTATCAAACTCAGGGAGGAAGTGGTCAAAGGTATCCCTCTCAAGCAACCCTGCAATCAAGATACAAGAAGTCTCTTGTGTCCCCAACACACCCAATACAATTGTTAGGTGTATAGGTGCACTAGTTCGGCGAAGAGATAGTGAAATACATGCGGTAACAGTGCCAGAAAATAGCTTGATGGTGAGGTAAAGACTAAAGGCAACAAGAAAGAATCAAGCAAACATGCAACAAATCTGGATGCGAATGGTGTTTCAATGTTTAGAAACAAGGCCTAGGGATCATACTTTCACTAGTGAACACTCTCATATAAATATATTCTCTTAATGATACTACTCTGAACTACTCTCTGGTTGGATACTCTAATGCATGGTAGGGCTATAATATCACACCTCAAATTCCTCCTTTCCCAATATAGATAATCCCACAATGTCACCTTGAGCGCTAGATGGTTCCAACAAACACCACAATTTCATAGATAAAACCAACTCAAAATATACTCATGATAAATATATGTAACCTAGCTTAAGTGCCACACACGGTGTGCACACTGTCACTTTCACATATGTGGGTAAAAGCATAGATCTATTAAAGCACGCTGAGTATTTATGTAGACTCTAGCCTAAGTGCCACCATGGCGTGCACGCTGTCACTTTCACATACACGGGGAGAGCAGAGATCTCTTGAAGCACTTGAGTAGCAAGGTAGATATACTTGATTACAAAGCTCATGACCACAAAAAGATCATGCATATATATATATATATATATAGAGAGAGAGAGAGAGAGAGAGAGAGAGAGAGAGAGAGAGAGAGATGAACACGTAGCTACTGGTAGAGCCCTTAGCCTCGAGGAAGAACTACTCCCTTCTCATCATGGGAATCATCAACGGTGATGAAGATGGTGATGGAGATCGATGGAGATGGATCCGGGGGCACTTCCCTGTCCCGGCAGGGTGCCGAAACAGAGACTTTCTGTCCCCCGAATCTCCCCTTCGGTGGCGGCGGCGCTGTGGAACTTTTTGTGGCTTTCTGGTCGATGATTTAGGGTTTCTGAGTAGGGGGCTTCTTATAGGCGAAGGAGGCATGGTCAGTGGAGGGCCAGGGGTCCCACACCCCCTATGGGCGCGGCCAGGGTGGGCCCCATTCCCACCTAGGATGTGGACACCCTGGTGTCCTCCTCCATCTCGTCTTCGATTTTCCATATCACTCACGGGGAAATATGAACTTTGGCTTTTGTCCCGTCCAATTCCGAGAAAATTCAATTTTTAGCTTTCTAAAACCTAAAACAGCAGAAAACAGGCAACTGGCACCAAGGCATCTTGTCAATAGGTTAGTTTTATAAAGTGTATAAAAATACCTCAAAGTGTAGACAAAACATAAGACAAATGATATAAAACAAGCATGGAGCATCAAAAATTATAGATACGTTTTCAACGTATCAAGGTGTCAGTCGATCTTTCGTGTCTAGAGTATGACCCTAAAAAGACCTTATAAATTTTTTGTTTTATTACTTGGATTAGTCACATTAAAATTCGTAGTTGAGTGGCAAATCTAACCCCTCCCTCCCCCCGCCACACACCCCCGCGGTAATATATTTCAATCAGAGATTATGGTATCCGATTTTCTACCTCCCTGTCCAAGAATAAAAGGATACTTTGAGCAATGGGGATTCTGAAGTAGATGGGTTGGGTGTTGGGGTTCGCTCATAATTTTTGTTATTAAGACTATTGCCAAATTCAAAATCGAATCTAGCTCGAAACCTAGAGCCCAAACAAAAAATAATTGTAATGGGGGGGGGGGGTCAATAGGGGTGTGCAAAATCTGAAACCGGTCAACCCAACCAAACCGATAAATTATGCCCTAGTTCATTTTCCTTCACAAATGAAATCCAAACTTTGGACTTAGTACAAAAAATGAACTATTCTAAACCGGCCAAACCACTCAAACCGGATTTGCACAGGTCTAGTGGTCAACATTATGTTTTCTATGCTAATATTGTTGTTATTGATGATCAATTGATGTGACCTTTTTTCTATTCCTAAATAGAGGGAGTACCATTTTTTCTCCTAATATTATTTGCATCCTAGGAAAAATCAAAATCTTAGTCGAGCGACAAAATTTACCGCGCATGCACCCCAGTTTGAATCGGAGGTAGAGTATCCAATGTTGTGCACTTGTGCGTAATTAATGTAATGGATGATCAGCTGACATGACTCTCGGCCTTTATTTCTGACCAGCCAGTGTGCTAGTACATCGTACTAGTCGACAACTACCTTTTTCGCCAAAAAAACCACCTTTTTCTATTATTACTTGGACGCTAGCAACAAAATTCAAAATTGTAATTGAGCGACAAATTCCTCCCGACTCAGATGCATTTCGCGCGACTCCGTTTCAAACATTTTTCGACAATATCTCCCATGGTTGGAGTACCATTTTTCTAGTACTATTATTATTAAATGGACACTAGACAATTTCAAAATCTCAATTGAGCGGCAAAACCACCCACCGACCTTCCCGCCGCTCTGTTTCAAAAAATTTGAGCCAAAATCTCCCACTGGGTAGTACCATTTTATTAGAATAGAAGATGGGCACTAGCCAAATTAAAAATCTCAATCGAGCGGCAATATCACACATCGACCTTGAAGCATTTCATGCTCCTCTGTTTCTAAAAATTTTGACCGTAAAATTCCCATTCTACCATTTGTTCAGACGACAAATCGCAGGCTATAGTCGGTATCTTGGTGGCACGATCATAATTTGTATCAAGTTCACCTCTATGGTCCCTATTCGTGTAGTTTTTCCCGCCGGCCCTTCCAAAAATCCCAACCTCCTCTGTCCCCTCCATGACCACCGCGCGCACCGGCCGACGGAAATTCCACGGCGTCCTGAGCCGCTTGAGCTGCGGTCTTGTGCACCGCTGCGGAGCCGCTTCACGGGCACCCACCCCACCGAACCTAGTTCACCAGGCTTCTGTGCCACAGAAGCGGAGCTGCAGTCTAGTGCACCATGTCGATGGCATCATCGACCGCCCAAGCTCTGCTTCCCCGCTGTCGAATGCTACCCAACCATACTGCAGCCGCCTCACCGGTGTCAACCAGATGGGATCTAGTTCAACGAGTTCCATGTATACTGCTCTAGACCAGCTGCAAGAGCGTTCCCGTTCACTTCACCGGATCTGCCTCAGAGACGCTCTCGTCCATAGCGCCAGATCTACCTAAGCATCGCTATCGTCCGCCGCGCTCAAGCCGGTATCGATCGCCCAAGATCTGCTTCCCCGACCGCCCAAGATCTATTTAGCCACAACCACCGCACCCTCGGTGACCTGCACGTCACCCGCACAGTACCGACAATACTTAGACGCGTCTCCGACGGAGGTAACCTACTCTCCAACTTCTTTTTGTTTTCTCAGCATTATAGCAGGTTAAAGCCTGTCGCAGTGAACTTCATTTTTGTTATCGTGCTAGTACGTACAAGTCATTGGGCATGCATGTTCTTTTTGCTACATACAAGGTCAGTGGACATGTTTGTTTGCATTCACTTCTCTATAAATTTCAAGTAATTCACATGTTCGTAGCTACTCCCTATAATGGTAATTGCCTACTATTGTGTAGTTTTGCAAAATCTAAAGTCAGTGAAAATATTAGTGTTGATTCCCTGATCCATAGTTACTGAATCTATATGGTTCCTCCTGAGTTAAGTTCTTGCTATTATTTCCTCCCTGGCATCGTTGTGCTATCCTATAGTACCTGTTTAAACTCATCGTACTAGTTCGATCATAAATTTGTTGTTGCTTTCTGGATCTTTAAACGATGAAACACTGATTGTTTGTTTTTTCTTTGCATAGAGCTTAAAAAGGAGCACTAAACATATTGGTTTGTGCAGCCTCTTCTACAGGTTTACAAGCGCGATGCCATTGTTTCCTTATCTGGTACTGGTTCATCCTAAGAAATGACATAACTATCCTCTACTGTGTAGTTCATTCGTGGTTTGCGTTCCTGCTCTGCAAGTTCTAGCATGATGCCATTATAATTTTGTCTCATTTATTCTTAGCTACTTCTACGAGAGTAACTGCATTCCCATTGTGTAGCTCACCGAAAATTCTAAGTCACCCAACGTATCTTGCATTGCAGGATATACTACTGCTTCCATATATATTGGTTGAAATGACCTAGCTAGTTTATATTTACTGACTAGAAAACACTTTGTCTGATTGCTCAATTCATCTGTAGGCACACTTCTGTAATGCTTGCTTGTCGTGTTCTACAGGTTCACAAGCAATGCCATTATATTTCATGTCTAATGGTTCGTCCAAAGCAGTGACATAACTATCCCCTACTGTATATATCGTTCATTCGTATTTTGGATTCTTGCTCTACAAGGTCTCTTATGACACCTTTATAATTTCTAATTGGTTCCTAGCTACGATAGTAACTACATGCCCATTATGTATCTCACCGCGAATTCTGGGTCATCCAACGTCTCTTGCATTCCAGGATAAACGACTTCTTCCATATATATTCGTTGAAATGACCTGTCCAGTTTATATTTGATGAAACTCTAAGAAACACTTTTATTGACTGCTCATTTCATTGTCTGCACACTTGTCTAATGTTTTCCTGTCATCTTCTATAGGTTCACAAGAGACGCCATTAAATTTTTAATCTGGTGCTGGTTCATCCTAAGAAATGACATAATTATCCTCTACTATGTAATTCATTCGTGGTTTGTATTCCTTCTCTGCAAGTTCTCGCATGATTCCGTTATAATTTCTGTCCCGTTCATTATTAGAACGAAAGTAATTGCATGCCCATTGTGTACCTCACCGCAAATTCTGAGTCACCCAACGTCTCTTGCATTCCAGGATATACTACATCTTCCATATATATTTGTTGAAATAACCTGGCTAGTTTATATTTGCTGAAATTATAAGAAACACTTTATTCGATTGCTCAATTTATTTGTAGGCACACCTATATAATGCTTGCTTGTCCTGTTCTACAGGTTCACAAGCAATGCCATTATATTTCATATCTAATGATTCATCCTAAGCAGTGATATAGCTATCCTCTATATATAGTTCATTCGGGGTTTGCATTCTTGCTCTACCATTTCTCTTATGATGCCATTATTATTCCTGTTTGGTTCCTAGCTATGACAGTAACTGCATACCCATTGTATAGCTCACCGCAAATTCTGGGTCACCCAATGTCTCTTGCATTCCAGGATAAACGACTACTTCCATATACATTTGTTGAAATGACCTGACTAGTTTATATTTGCTGAAATTGTAAGAAACACTTTGTTTGACTGCTCATTTTATTATAGACACACTTGCCTAATGCTTGCATGTCTTATTCTACAGGTTCACAAGCTACGCCATTATATTTCGTATCTGGTTCTAGTTCATCGTAAGCAACAACCTAATTCCTGTCCTACTGTATAGTTCATTTGTGGTTTTCATTCATGCTTTACAAGGTCTCACATGATGTTGTTATAATTTCGGTCTTGTTCATTCTTAGCTACGACAGTAAATACATCCCATTTTCTGGTTTATTCTTATGGTTTATTCTTCTATATATATTTGTTGAAATGAACTGGCTAGTTTATATTTGCTAAAATTCTAAGCCGCACACATTGTTATATTTCTCGTTTCATGGTAGGCACACTTGTTTAATGCTTGCTTGTCCTGTTTGTTTGACGTGATGATCAATATATTTGAACAATTGAGTAGTAAACTCCAGTTCATAGCTCATGTCATATCAGTTAAATGAGTAGTTTTCCTTGTTTAACGTATTAACTTGTTATTACTTAGTTTCAGACTCCAATTATTGCTATCGCCACCAAAGAGGGGGCTGCAAGATCATGTCTCAAGTTTCTTTTCCAATATAGATGTCACACTCAAAAGGGAGATGGAGGTGATAGATGGAGAATGTAAATTGAGGACTGCTAACAACTTGATTGTCAACTGAAATGCCAATTTTTCTTTCTCTTGAGTTGATAATATGTAATAATTTCAAGTAGTTTGCATTTGATGTAATATCTACACTAATTATATATGCCGTGTAGGCATTTAGTTGATATCGTCCACACATAGCGGTAGGAGGTACCGTACCTGTGCTCGCCATGTCGATTAGGGTAATGTATCGTGCTCTATATTCCTCGTCTTGTATTAGACCGATGATGAACAGTAAAAATGCTCACAAGTTGTACATCTTTCATGGTGTCGAAATGGGCTCCAGAAATACAGAAACTGTAAAAGTAATGGGGCCAACCCATAGGCGAGATTAGTAATAGTAACGATACGTAACAACGACATGCCATAAGAGTGGCAGGCCTAAATAGTAACAGACCGAAATAAAGGCAGGCTGAAACAGTAATAGCTCTAAACAGCAACAGGCCGAAACAGTAACGGGCCGAGAAAATAAAATGGGTAATAGACTGGCACAGTAACGGACCGAGAGAGTAACAAGCCGAAACAAGAAAGGGCCAGAACTTTAAATGGCCAAAACGGTGACATGCAAGAATAGTAGCAGGCCTGGACAGGAAAAAGTCCAGGAGCATACCAGGCTAGAACAGAAACAGGCCGAGTTTGCACCAGGCCAGAACAGTAACAGGCCGATGAACTCACCAGGTTAAAACAATAATGGGCCAGAACATGAGCCAGACATTTACGGGCCTGAACATCAGGGCCCAAAGGATATGGGCCCAGTTCGAACAGTATGTGGATATATAGTAATGGGTCAGAAAGGTTACATGCTAGCCAAATGGGCCCATTTCAAACAGTGCAGGGCGGAACTCTAATGGGCCCATTTATTGACGGGACATGCGAACGGGTCAATTTCAAACAGTGTGTGTGGAAACAGTAACAGGCCAAAAAGTTTATGGGCGCCTACGGCTGCAGCCATGGTCCGATTTGTAAAGTGCATGACAAAACAGTAACATGCCACAATCCTGTTGGCTTTATTAATGGGCTAGCCCACTTAATAATTATTAGGCATTGGCTAGGACTATCTTCTACCACAGTTTCCTTGACAGTTAACAACGTTAACTGTCTGTTAACGGCGCTCTCCTCGTGGCTGTTTGCATGCTGTCAGTAGTCAACACGGCTGGCAAACACATCTACGATGGAACGACTTTTTGTGGCCGAAGGGTGCGATCCGCCACGGTCGAAAAAAACCGTGGTAGAATCATTTCTGACGGGGCTTCTACACGAAGGGAATTCATCGTAGAAGGCTTTTCAGCCACGAAAAATGGACCTTCAACCACGAAAATGATCCGTTATGAAATGATATTTTTCTTGTAGTGAGTATATCGTGAAATGCAAGAGACATTGGGTGACTCAGAATTTGATGTGATCTACACAATGGGCATGTAGTTACTTTTATAGATAAGAATGAATATGACAGAAATTATAATGACATCATGCCAGAATTTTCAGAGCATGAATGCAAACCATGAATGAACTACACAGTAGAGGATAGTTATGTCATTGCTTAGGATGAACCAGCACCAGATTAGAAATATAATAGAGTCTCTTGAGAACCTGTAGAAGAGGACAAGCAAGCTTTAGACAAGTGTGCCTACAATAAAATGAGCAATCATCAAACTGTTTCTTATAATTTTAGCAAATATAAGCTAGCCAGGTCATTTCAACAAATATATATGGAAGTAGTCGTTTATCCTGGAATGTAAGATACGTTGGGTGACCCAGAATTTGCGGTGAGCTATACAATGGGCATGCAGTTACTATCGTAGCTAGGAACCTCATAGAAATTATAAAGGAATCATAAGAGAACTTGTAGAGCAAGAATGCAAACTACGAATGAACTATGTATATATTGTAGATGATAGCTATGTCGCTGCTTAGGAGGAACCATTAGATATGAAATATAATGGAATTTCTTGTGAACCTATAGAATAGCACAATCAAGAAATACACAAGTGTGCCTACAAATGAATTGAGCAATCGAACAGAGTGTTGCCTAGAATTTTAGCAAGTATAAACTAGCCAGGTCATTTCAACAAATATATATGGAAGTAGTAGTATATCCTGAAATGCAAAAGACGTTAGGTGACTCAGAATTTGTGGTGAGCTACACAATGGGCATGCAGTTACTTTCATAGCTAAGATTGAATGAAAGAAAAATTATAATGTCATCATGCGAGAACTTGAAGATCAGGAACACAAACCACGAATGAACTACACAGTAGATGATAGTTATGTCGTTGCTTAGGATGAACCAGCACCAGATTAGAAATATAATGCTGTCTCTTGTGAACCTGTAGAAGAGTACATGCTAGCATTAGACAAGTGTGCATACAATGAAATGAGTAATCAATCAAAGTGTTTCTTAGAACTTCAGCAAATATAAACTAGCCAGGTCATTTCAACAAATATATATGGAAGAAGTCGTTTATCCTGGAACGCAAGAGACGTTGGGTGACCTAGAATACACGGTGAGCTACACAATGTGTATGTAGTTACTGTCGTAGCTAGGAACCAAATAAAAATTATAAAGGCATCATAAGAGACATTGTAGAGCAAGAATGCAAACTACGAATGAACGATATATACAGTAGAGGATATCTATGTCGCGGCTTAGGACAAACCATTAGATATGAAATATAATGGCATTGTTTGTGAACCTGTAGAACATGACAAGCAAGCATTACACAAGTGTGCCTAAAGATGAATTGAGCAATCAAATAGAGTGTTTCTGTCACATCCCAAGATTTTCCAAATCTTGTAATGTGAAAAATAAATGAATAAAATAAAACTTTGTTGAATTTCAGGGTTAGAAGAAACTTTTTGAATCCAATTGGGAACTTTCAAAACCTATTTGGATCAAATAAAATCCTAAAGGGATTTAAAAAGTTAAGTAAACAATAAACTTCAAAATATTTAAAATTACTATTTTGGATCTTTTAATGAAAGGATTTGGTTTTTAAAAGAAAAGGTAGATTTATAAATAAAGATTATTCTATAAAGCCAAATTAAACCTTGTCCAAACTTTTGGAAATAAAACATTTTGTTTTGATTAAAAGAATAAAGGTTTATTTAAACAAAATAATGAGGATTTATTAATATCCAGTTTTATTAAAAATAAAGGTTTTCCCCATTTTAAATAAACACTAAAACTTATTTATTTATTTTAAATAATTTTTCCAAGTATTTTATATTCTCAAATAAAACTACTGAAGTGTTTTGGCTTTATTTTAGATTTCAAAATAAAGTTTTTAATAAAACAAATCCTATTTGATTTAATAACTAAGGTCCATTTTATTTAATTATTAATGGACCATAAAATAAAAATGTTATTTTATTTTAAACAAGTTTTCCAAGTATCTTCTATTTTCAAATGAAACCTACTGATTTAATTTTGAAAATATTTAAATTTCAAATGGAGTTTTTAAATAAATAAAAACCCATTTGATTTATTAACTAGTGTCCATTTTATTTAAATATAAATGGACTCTAAAATAAAAATATTATTTTATTTTGGGAATTGGTTTATGTTGTTAAACAGAACCAAATTCAATTACAAAGTGTGGTGAATGTTTGAATTGTTGTTTGAATTTCCAAAACAGAAAATCAAAAGAGAAAAAGAAAAAGTTTCAGAACAGAAAAAAATAGAAGAAGGACCCAGCCCAACAAACTGGCCCAACAAGACCCAGTCCATCCCACCTACTCTCTCCCACGGCGAAACGTTTTTCACCGTAGACAGAACCCGCAGAGCAACTGACTGGTGGACCCAACTCCCCTCTCCTCTCTCTCACTGACCAGCCGACCCCACCCTCTCCTGTTCATCGTCTACACACGCGACCAGTTCTTCCTCGCTCCTGCCGTTGATTCCTCCGGTTTAATTCGTCTTAACGCGGCCACCATTACTCGCTTTCATCACGCAAGCTTAAAGGCCCATGCCTCCTCTCCATTTCCCCTCTGTCACCCCACATTAGCACGCCCCCAGGCCGCCCTGATTCCTCTCCGAACCTCACTGCCACCGACAAACTTTTCCCTCGATTCCGGCCGTGTCCTGCCACTCCTCGCCTCCTTGACCACACTCGCATACTCCCCAAGACCTGGCGCAACTTTTCGCATCGCCAGCTCACCCGCGCGAGCTCTGCAAGCTCGACAGCGTCACCCCGAGCTAGCGCCGCCGTCTGTCTCCAACTGCGGCGACGTCTCCCAGGGTGTCCTCCATCCTCGCCCTCGACGATCTCCAGAGCACGCCCGCCGCCGTGTGGACTCCGGTGAGCAATCCACGTCGGACCAGAGCGCCCCTCGAACCACACGTTCAGAATCAGCACTACGCCACGAACACTGTGAGTATCTCCCCAGCCACCCTTGCTTCCTGTATCGCCGGCGCCGCCACCGTCTGGTCGCTCCGCCGCCAGTAGCCACCGCACCGCCGCCCATCTATGGCTAGCACGCTGTACACCGTAGGATCTTGATCCGACGCTCACGATAGATCCTTAGCCGAAGGGGTACACGTCCATCTGTGCCGCACGTTTTCAGTTAGATCCAACGCACCCCGTAGCCGATCCGAGCGAACCGTTATTGTCCAATCAGAAACTGCCACGTGGACTGGAATTGATTTAAAACAGATTTTTGATTTGATTAGAATGCAAATTTGTAATTGGTATAACTTTTGATCCACACGTCCAAAAATTACAAATTTTATACCAATAGAATCAGCAAGACAAGCCCTAGCCAACCATGATATTTGTTTAGCAAAAAGCTTCTGTTAAAATGTTTGATTTTGCAGAAACATTTGTATGCTTGTTTAGATTATAAAAATTGTTCAAAAATGATTTTGGGGATAAAATCTTTGGCAAATGGTGTGATTTGAACCTACTGACAATAGGAAACACTTTGTGGTTTCAAAAATGTATTTGGTGAAGGAAAAGAATGTTTCTTTGATTTAAAACCAATTCTAGCCAAATAAAAATATAGTTTATTTATTAAAAATGGTTTTGGAAGGAAACTTTTGGGAAATGTTTTGTTTTAAATACTCTGACCCCAAACACCCAGTTTTATGGTTTGAAAATGTATTTTGTGAACCCCATAGATTAATGCCTTAGTAAAAATATTTCTACACCACATAAAATGTTACCTTGTTTTGAAAATGGTTTATAAAGTAAAACCTTTTGCAAATGACATTGCCACTTTACAAAATGACCATTAGGTGTTTTCAAATGTTCATGACCCATTAGGAACCACTTTTCCAAACAAAACAAAGCTTGGCATGCTTGCATGCATTACTTTGACTTTGTCATTTTATGTGATGTTTTGCTTGATTGGTAGATTGAGTTTGTGCCTTGCTTGATTGAATTGTAGTGACTTGAAGAGTGTGATTGTTGCAAGGACAAGGAGTGAACTTATACCCTCTACCAAAAAGGCAAGTGATGCTTCATACTATTTGTCCCATTACTTTCACTATGCATTAGTGATTTTTCTAAGTAAAACTTGCATGGAATTTTGCTAAGTATAAACCTTGCTATAGTAAAACCTAGTAGATGAAACCTTAGTAGAAATGTTCCTAAGTTAAGATTCCTACTACTATCAAGCTTAGCCTAGCTAATAGAAAACAAGGGTGGAATATGTATTCACACTATGGAAAATTTCTAAGTCTGAGGACCTGTGTTTTTGTTTAATAAACCAACTAAGTTAATGAATCACCTGGGTGGAATGGTAATTGCTTGGTGGATTTTGGTTGAGTGGTTCACAAGGCCCATGTCTATCGTTTAACTTGTGTATCTCACTTGTGGATGGCCACCCAGGAACAAAGAGATTTGAGATGTCAAATGTTGTGAAGCTTCAAGTGCAGCCACTTGGCATTATGGGCTCTGCCTGGATCATATAGGTTGCACGAACTTAGCCATATGGACAGTGGGTAGTAGAGTTTGATAGGTTGGAACGCGTCCATTTTGGTCTAAGGGAAGGCTTCTGAAAGATCTTGTCTTGGTGAAACCAAGTCTTGTGGGGAAAGTGCACCACCTCTGCAGAGTGTAAAATCTAAATACTTAGCCATGTCCCTGGTAAAGGACAATTTGAGCATCAAGACATGGAAGCAATCAAGAATCTCATCATTCAAATTTCTAAGTTAAAATATTGTGGTTTGAACAAGGGTTAAAGGATCTTCAATCTTTTGATTGAGAGAAATGATTTTGTCAAGCAAAAACTTAGTGTTTTCAAATGATAAGGAAAAATATATTTTGAGCAATGCAAGCCTCAACTCCACTTAGCCAAATGCATATAGATGATAGACTCCACTATACTACCATAGTATCACTTGTCAATACAATTCAAATGTATTGACCCTTGTGGCTGTAACTTGTTATGTTGCAGGTTTGATTGATTTAGTGAAGTGTGTTGATTAGGATTACAAAGTCTACAACCAACATGTCTGCTTGTGGCACTTTGAAGATGAAGGACCCCATGCTTATAGTTATTCCGCTGCAATGTAATGTAATAGCCAAATGAGCTATGTAAGATGTAATAAAATTATGTTATTCCTGGTTACAAGGTTGTATTATGACCTTTGTTTCTTGATATTACATCTTAACTGTGGATGCTAGCTATTGATCCAGGGACTAGCATTGTAAACACAGGGGACTCTACCTTATTAAAGGTTGGGACCCTTACAGATGGTATCAGAGCATTGTGTTGCCTGTAGGATTTGTAACCCTATGATTGGACAAAAAGCCTTAGAAAAATAGGAGTTGTATTTGTTCCAAAACTTATTTACAAACAATCTTGTAAACTCTTTCCTCAACCATTTTGGTTTCAACTCTACATCTCTTCTACTTCAACTTGATGGAAAAACCAACCCCATGACCAAAGACTACACCATGTGCAAAGGACTTCTTCAACTCTAATGACTTCAACATCTTCAACTCTAATGACTTCAACATCTTCAGCATATTCACCCAAGGAATTCAACCTTGGATATCACTAAGGACAAGTGAGACAAAGAAAGCTTGCTCAAGATTTGGAGACTAAGGAAAAACAAGTTAGAAGGAGCCCACATCACTTGAAGATGGTGACCAAGAATTTTCTCAAGGAAAACATGATTCCATGCGAAAAGAATCAACCAAGAAAAAAAAAGGAAAGATCACAAGTGAACTATATAGATGGACCACCATATTTTAGTTAAGTCAAACACACCAACTTATGTGGTGTAACAAAAATATTTTGGTGCCTAAAATGTACTTGAACTTTTTTGTTTGAGTAGAATGTTTGTTTGTGATTGCTTGCACGTTGCTTGTGTGAATTGTGATGTGTGTGGTTAGAATTATTCCCTTAGAAATATTTTTGCCTATTCTAATCCCAATCCACACTACAAGGAATCTGGCTATATATGACCCTCCATTTTCGTCACAAAATCGTCATAGTAGTCCATTTATGACGATTCTATGACGATTTTGAGATCGTCGAAAGCTGGGCGTCGCAAATGAACTATAACGACGTTTTTGGTAAAATCGTCATAATCGTCTATGACGATATTGGATCGTCATAACGTCTATGACGATCCAATATCGTCATGGGTCATCTAGCCGGGCCAAGTCAGATCCTACGTGGCCGATCCTACGTGGAAAAATTGTGACGAAATTAAATCGTCTTAAATCAAAATCAGCCCAGCCCATTTCTAGGTTCCATATGGGCTCGGCCAACTATTCTGGATTGTTTTTCTTTGCATTGGTCTTTTATATGGACATATTCTTACTTTGGGCCTTCTTATTTTGGGCTGGTCACACCAGTAAATAGCCATTATACTGTCCATTTTATTTTGGACTGATCCGTTTAGAAACTGCGGGTCCAAATTGTCAGAACTGGTAGACAGTAGGTCCCAGTAATAAGATTATTTTGGACAGGGGGTCACATTAATAACAAATCACACCAGATTAGTAGCAAAAATGTACCAATAAGTAGAAAATACACATCACAGCAAAGATGAGTTTATTACAATATTCTGGTCAGAATAGATGGAACACATGAAATTCCACTCATTCAAATTACAACTAGTTTAGAAATCAAATCTTCGATGACCTGGTACCTACAAATCAAGAACTAAAGCTTTGAGCAAGTATAAAAACTAGCTACAATTTGATCCTCTCGAACTTACGCATGCTTCCAGATCAGCCCGCAGCTCCTGTAAACAATAGGGTATCTGCAACAGTCCCAACAAAATAATTACAAACAGAATGAAAAGGGCAGATAAATGGAATGCAAGAAGTTCACTATTTAACAGAAATAAGTGCAATTTTCATTGTTTAAGCATAACATCTTCACTGACAGGAGAGTTCAACAATTAAATGTGATATTGCAAACACACAGCATTGAGAGAAATAGAAACAGTGTACACCAAATATCAAGTATTTCCAGGATAAATGGTAGTACAAGAATGAAGCATATTTTATACATCGACATATTTGAATTACTGCATTCTATGAGAGTGCTTTACCTTTTCATGGGATTTGAGAAATAACTCAGGTTAACCTGCAGAAATAGCATGCACCAGCATTAGAAAAATTCATGGTACTTGAGAAAGAACTCAGGTTAACCTGCAGAAATAGCAGGCACCAGCATTAAAAATAACTTCGGTAACTGAAAGGACATGGTTGTGCAGGAAACGTAATTCAAAATAGCATAGATAACATTAAACATCACATGCTAGAAGACTCAGAACATCACAAGGTGGGTTTCAACTATCATAGCAGCAGGAGATGGATATTCAGATCAACCTGTTGCAAAATTTACTGACTAGCAAGTTTTTGCACACAAGAACGAGAGCATGAAAATAGGATGGCATCTCAAGCATGTATATTAACTCTAGAATGGTAACATCAGTATTGACCGATTGTGGAGCTACTTAAGTCTCATGTATGATATATAAATAAACATGCCAGATGCACCAACAATATTCTGTTCAAGAGCAGCCTAAAAATACAACAAAAGCAATACAGCAAGAACATATCTTGGCAAAAATAAGATATGACAGAATTACTATACATTAGCTCTTATACTACTACACCATTTGAGCTCATGGCAAGGATCAACAAGACTAACAAACTAAATATACCAATATCATGGAATAGAAGCAAGCAAATAGTTTAAGTACCAAAAGCCGCATGAAAGAAAAATAAAATTATTCAATCAAGAGACTATAAGCTGCAAGCACCACATGAACATCGAGCACAGGCTATCGAAATCACTGTTGTCCTTTAGGTCATCACATATACCACCACAAGCCTTGCTCTTCTTACCTAATATAGTACCAAGTTAGAAATAATGATATAGACAAACCCCTACATACCATAGTAATACACTTGTAAGAAGACAGTAGCAGATCATGTACTAATTTGGGAAATTCATGGCTTGGATTATATCATATATGAATCATCAAGAAAATATACAAGTACAAAACCTGACTGCATAATCAGATGCTAGACTATCAAAAGAGACAACAAATGTGCCTTTAGTGTATAGTGAACCAATGTCTGGAGCATATCATTTTTTTTGAGATAGGAGTAATCTGGACAAAGCAAGATCAATTTGTATATGACTAGTGTTTATGGAACAACTGTACACTAATGATTCAACTAGTACAGGTATATGACAATAGTTCTTATCACCATTTCATGACATGCATCTAGAAGCACACAACAGATCCTGAGTAGGAACATAAATGAGCAGGTCTTGATCCATTAAAGGGAATATTCTATGTATCATGTAGAATATTCCAGCACAATTATGTCCGCATCATAATTGTAGCATACAATTTCCAGCACGAATGATAAAAGAGTTCTGGAGACGTGTATCTCATATCGTACTGTTTGGTGTAACATTTAGTGCCCTACTTACAGAGACATAAAAATTCAGGAATGGTTCTACCGCCATCTCAGGAAGGCGACATAATAGAACAAAATGATGGAGGTAAGGCGGAAATAATCTCATGACCTGCTGGAAATATAAAGCATTCATCTATGATAGACTCGAACATATCTCTAATTCTCCATAGCATATAAGGATAAGAGGCTCGGTCTATCCTCTCCAATAGACAGACATCACATCTCCAACAAGTTCTCTCTATCTAAACGATTGATGCGAGCTAGACTTCGATCACCAGTGCAAAGGGATTCTACCCCCTTCAATCACTCATCAGATTGACATTCATGAAAATTTCTACTAGCAGCAAAGCCAGTACAGACTACAGTGTATGTACCTCGGAGATTTTGGTGACGCGAGGGAGCACGCGCGGTGGAGGTAGGTGAGCGCCTGGTCCGGGTCCTTGCTGCTGGCCACCTGGAGCGTCGTCTGGGTCCTCATCGCGCTCATGGTCAAAGAGGCGGGGACAGATCTTGGGGATCCTCTCCTTTGTGGCGTCGTCGGTATCTAGGGGCGCCATTCCGGCGAGACGGATCTTGAAGATGTGGTCGAGGGCGAGGTGGAAGGTGTAGCCATGGCGGGGGAGGCGGTCGACGATGGCGAGGCCCAGGAAGGAGATCCTTCCTATGAAGCAGACGGCGGGCCTCGGCCGCGAGCTCCTCCGCGTCGGCCACGCTCTTGGCCACCGCCGCTGTGCCCCCACCCGAGCTGCGCCATGCTCCTGTCCCGAGGCCTAGCAGCAGCACGCCCCACATCTCCTCCACATCCACATCCATACTATGCAGTACCCTCATGGCTGGTTTCCCTCCGCCAGTGCGTGCGTTCTCGCTTAGAGGAGATTACAGCAGGGGGAGATCGGCGGCGCACAGACGGGGATAGGGGGGAGGGGGTGGACGATCGTGGGTTGCGATGAGGAGCACCTATCGAGCGAGAGAGGGAGAGAGGAAGAAGTGGCGGCGGGGTCTGCAGGGAGGAGCGAGGGGATTAGGGTTTGGGGGTCAGTCCCTCTCGACCGTGTTCTGTATGTGCCTGATATCACAAAATTAGCCCTGTTCAATTCTGTGGTGAAGTACATGAAACCCTAGGGCATTTATGTCATTTCGCGTACAGAGACAGGGGGAGAAGGAGGCGTCAGATGAAATTTGGGGCGTTAGATGGAGTGCCTGTAAACGGCTGAGATCAGCTTTAGAGGGTAATCCGTGGGTCCTGTGGTTCTCTACTCTGATTGGCTAGCACTATTTTTCTATTTTCCAAGTGCCAAAAAGGGTGTTTTGTGAAACAACCACCAAATAAAAGTTTCAAAATGGTATCAACATATTTTTATAAAATACTAGACCACCTTACATAGATAATATACCACCCGGGGCATCTCAAACCTTTCCTTACACCCCTGGCAAAAAAGACAAATTACTGTCGAATCAGTAGGAAGTGGGTCCGATTTGAACTACAGGTACATGATCCGATGCCCATTATTTTTGAAAAAATGTTTTTTAGATTCACAATATGCTGTTTCTTCAGAGATACAATGCAAGTTTACCGAGTCTCAGCCCCTAGCTAAGAACCTCCGTGCCCGCCGTTTTGACCATAGTTTGAAACGGGCATAAAAAATTCAAAAACGGTCCGATCAATGCAAATCCTTCGCGTGGTGTCTTCTTATATGACATAGTTGCAAGGAAAAATACCAACCTTGTATATTGCAAGTGTCTCGAAAAAACCTTCTCAGAAATGACCTATCATGTCCGAGGTTTCATGGCTTTCGGACCAAACGACCAATGTTATGGCTAGAATCAGGGCATAGTTTGTGATCATGTGCCTATATTGAGCACACATATGTATCATGGGATGGCGAACAATGTTGCAGGAGGAAGTTTTCCTTTTTGACGCACGGAAAAACCATTTTCCATTTTCCGAGCGTAAAAAACGGGGCGTTTTGTGAAGCAACCACCAAATGATAGTTTTAGAATGGTATCACCACATTTTGTAAAAATATTAGACCACCTTACATAGATAATATCCCACCCGGGGCATCTCAAACCTTTCCTTAAACCCCTGGCAAAAAAGACAAATTCCTGCCTAATCAGTAGGAAGTGGGTCCGATTTGAACTACAGGTACATGATCCGATGCCCATTATTTTTTGAAAAAATGTTTTTTAGATTCACAATATGATGTTTATTCAGAGATACAATGCAAGTTTAGCCAGTCTCAGCCCCTAGCTAAGAACCTCCGTGCCCGCCGTTTTGACCATAGTTTGAAACGGGCATAAAATATTCAAAAACGGTCCGATCAATGCAAATCCTTCGCGTGCTGTCTTATTATATGACATAGTTGCAAGGAAAAATACCAACCTTGGTGTATTGCAAGTGTCTCGAAAAAACCTTCTCAGAAATGACCTATCATGTCCGAGGTTTCATGGCTTTCGGACCAAACGACCAATGTTATGGCTAGAATCAGGGCATATTTTGTGATAATGTGCCTATATTGTGCACACATATGTATCATGGGATGGCGAACAATATTGCAGGAGGAAGTTTTCCTTTTTGACGCACGGAAAAACCATTTTCCATTTTCCGAGCGTAAAAAACGGGGCGTTTTGTGAAGCAACCACCAAATGATAGTTTTAGAATGGTACCACCACATTTTGTAAAAATATTAGACAACCTTACATAGACAATGTCCCAACCGGGATATCTCAAACCTTTCCGTTCACCCCTGGCAAAAAAGACAAATTCCTGCCGAATCAGTAGGAAGTGGGTCCGATTTGAACTACAGGTACATGATCCGATGCCCATTATTTTTTGAAAAAATGTTTTTTAGATTCACAATATGCTGTTTATTCAGAGATACAATGCAAGTTTAGCGAGTCTCAGCCCCTAGCTAAGAACCTCTGTGCGTGCCGTTTTGACCATAGTTTGAAACGGGCATAAAAAATTCAAAAACGGTCCGATCAATGCAAATCCTTCGCGTGGTGTCTTATTATATGACATAGTTGCAAGGAAAAATACCAACCTTGGTATATTGCAAGTGTCTTGAAAAAACCTTCTCAGAAATGACCTATCATGTCCGAGGTTTGATGGCTTTCGGACCAAACGACCAATGTTATGGCTAGAATCAGGGCATAGTTTGTGATAATGTGCCATATTGTGCACACATATGTATTATGGGATGGAGAACAATGTTGCAGGAGGAAGTTTTCCTTTTCGACGCACGGAAAATTCATTTTCCATTTTCCGAGCGCAAAAAACGGGGCGTTTTGTGAAGCAACAACCAAATGACAGTTTTATAATGCTACAAACACATTTTTCAAAAATAGTAGACCACCATACATGGACAAATGTCCCAACCTGGGTATATGAAACCTTTCCGTCCATCCCTGGAGAAAAAGACAAATTCCTGCTGAATCGGTAGGAAGTGGGTCCGATTTAAACTACAGGTACATTATCTGATGCCCATGGTTTTTTCAAAAAATCATTTTTAGACTCGCAATATGATATTTCTTGAGAGATCCAATGCAATTTTAGTGAGGCTCAGCCCCGAGCTAAGAACCTTCAAAACCCTAGTTTCAAAATCATAGTATTTTGAATTATGATATTGTCCCTACTATGGACTAACATGGTATTAGTAGATCCACAATTTCAAGTAATCATACTATTCATAATTAACATCCTAGTATGATCTAATGAAATTTATAAAAATTTAGAGACAAAAACCAATTATCTTGGAGTTTTTATGAGAAAGATACACAAGAATTATGGAAACACAAAAAGAAAAACGAAAAAAAAATAACCGGACGTAATCTACTGCGCCCAAGGTCAAAGCCCACCCAAAATACACGTTCCCAACGAGGCCCATTAGGGGGAACCTGGCCGCCAGGCCCAGTTTCGATCAAGAGTAATAGTCAAAATGTTTGAGCGCGTCTATTGGACAACAAAGTTGAGTTGATCTGTTGGTTAGGTTCCTTCCATTTGTTAGGGAGGTCTCTGGTTCGAGCCCCCCTGCAGCCTTTTTTTGCTTATTATTCCCAAGCAAGCGAACGATGGTGATAGTCAAAAGGGCTGAGCGCGTGTATGGGACAACTAAATTGAGTTGGTCTGGTGGTTAGGTGCCTTCCAACTACGGAGAGGTCTCTGGTTCGAGTCCCCTCGCCCTCTTTTTTGCTTATTATTTCTATTTTAGACGTTATGACCAATTTAAATCGTCGTAATCATCTAAAATAAATGTCGTAGGCTACATCCGCCATATTATGACGATTTTACCTAGGGAAAATATGACGTTTTAGAGTCAAAACGTCTTAATTTTTCTAGGTTTTGACCCCTTCGAACGGCTTATGACTATCTAGTGCAAAATCGTCATAGATCTATGACGATTTTATTCACGGTCACTATTAGAAGGTCATAGTTTGCCACATTTCTTGTAGTGCCAACCAAAATAGATGACTTCTCCAAGAGACTCCAACATCAAGGTTGATGACACCAACAACAACCAAGAGGAAAACATGAGAGAACTTATAGCAACCCAAAACCAGTTGAGCCAAGAGACAACTCAGCTTTTAGCCAACAAAAATGGACTAGACCTAGCCATACAAAGGATTTTGAAACTTCAATCCCAATTTTTGCAAGGATCGGTTACTCAAATGATCAACATGGGAGAAAACTTTTCCCAAAGAGCTAATGACAACAAGGATGACAAAGATGTTATTCTAGAAGGAACCCACGCTAGCAATATTTGTGGAGACAAGGATCATACATCCAATGAGCATGAAGATCAATGCCCCAAGAAGAGAGAAAGATTTCCCACCTCTGAGGTGAGATATGAAGAGCATGAACTAGAAGAACTCGTAGCTTTGGAGAGATTCAAAAAGAAGAAGAAGGACATAAGCCAGTTGCAATGTTACAATTGCAAAGAGAAGGGACACTATGCCAGTGATTGCCCAGAAAAGAAGAAGAACCAAGGAAATACACAAGAAGAATTGTTACCCAAGGAAAAGAAAGATATTAGCCAAGTGTGGTGCAACAACTGCAAAGAGCTAGGACATTATGCAAGCAACTGCCCAGAAAAGATGAAACACAAGATAAACAAACCTATGAGGGATCTCAGCCTTGTCACATGTTTCAAATGCAAGGAACTAGGCAACTATGCAAACTTCTGTCCAGGAAAGTTACCTCAAGATCCCAAGCAAGCCAAGATGTAATTTAGTTTGAAAATCTTTAAGGGTGGTAGTACCCTAGTTGTTTTGAACCTACTTGTAACCCCTAGCCTCCCCAAATCTCGGGACGAGATTTATTTTAAGGGTGGTAGCCTGTCACATCCCAAGATTTTCCAAATCTTGTAATGTGAAAAATAAATGAATAAAATAAAACTTTGTTGAATTTCAGGGTGAGAAGAAACTTTTTGAATCCAATTGGGAACTTTCAAAACCTATTTGGATCAAATAAAATCCTAAAGGGATTTAAAAAGTTAAATAAACAATAAACTTCAAAATATTTAAAATTACTATTTTGGATCTTTTAATGAAAGGATTTGGTTTTCAAAAGAAAAGGTAGATTTATAAATAAAGATTATTCTATAAAGCCAAATTAAACCTTGGCCAAACTTTTGGAAATAAAACATTTTGTTTTGATTAAAAGAATAAAGGTTTATTTAAACAAAATAATGAGGATTTATTAATATCCAGTTTTATTAAAAATAAAGGTTTTCCCCATTTTAAATAAACACTAAAACTTATTTATTTATCTTAAATAAGTTTTCCAAGTATTTTATATTCTCAAATAAAACTACTGAAGTGTTCTAGCTTTATTTTAGATTTCAAAATAAAGTTTTTAATAAAACAAATCCTATTTGATTTAATAACTAAGGTCCATTTTATTTAATTATTAATGGACCCTAAAATAAAAATGTTATTTTATTTTAAACAAGTTTTCCAAGTATCTTCTATTTTTAAATGAAACCTACTGATTTAATTTTGAAAATATTTAGATTTAAAATGGAGTTTTTAAATAAATAAAAACCCATTTGATTTATTAACTAGTGTCCATTTTATTTAAATATAAATGGACTCTAAAATAAAAATATTATTTTATTTTGGGAACTGGTTTATGTTATTAAACAGAACCAAATTCAATTGCAGAGTGTGGTGAATGTTTGAATTGTTGTTTGAATTTCCAAAACATAAAATCAAAAGAGAAAAAGAAAAAGTTTCAGAATAGAAAAAATAGAACAAGGAGCCAGCCCAACAAACTGGCCCAACAAGACCCAGTCCAGCCCACCTACTCTCTCCCACGGCGAAACGTTTTTCACCGTAGACAGAACCCGCAGAGAAACTAACTGGTGGACCCAACTCCCCTCTCCTCTCTCTCACTGACCAGCTGACCCCACCCTCTCCTGTTCATCGTCTACACCCGCGACCAGTTCTTCCGCGCTCCTGCCGTTGATTCCTCCAGTTTAATTCGTCTTAACGCGGCAACCATTACTCGCTTTGATCACGCAAGCTTAAACGCCCATGCCTCCTCTCCATTTCCCCTCTGTCACCCCACATTAGCATGCCCCCAGGCCGCCCTGATTCCTCTCCGAACCTCACTGCCACCGACGAACTTTTCCCTCGATTCCGGCCGTGTCCTACCACCCCTCGCCTACTTGACCACACTCGCATACTCCCCAAGCCCTGGTGCACCTTTTCGCATCGCCAGCTCACCCGCGCGAGCTCTGCAAGCTCGACAGCATCACCCCGAGCTAGCGCCGCCGTCTGTCTCCAACTGCGGCGATGTCTCCCAGGGTGTCCTCCATCCTCGCCCTCGACGATCTCCAGAGCACGCCCGCCGCCGTGTGGACTCCGGTGAGCAATCCACGTCGGACCAGAGCGCCCCTCGAACCACACGTTGAGATCAGCACGACGCCACGAACACTGTGAGTATCTCCCCAGCCACCCTTGCTTCCTGTATCGCCGGCGCCGCCACCGTCTGGTCGCTCCGCCGCCAGTAGCCACCGCAGCGCCGCCCATCTATGGCTGGCACGCTGTACACCGTAGGATCTTGATCCGACGCTCATGATAGATCCTTAGCCGAAGGGGTACGCGTCCATCTGTGCCGCACGTTTTCAGTTAGATCCAACGCACCCCGTAGCCGATCCGAGCGAACCGTTATTGTCCAATCAGAAACTTGTTGGAGATATGCCCTAGAGGCAATAATAAATATAGTTATTATTATATCTTTGTGTTTATGATAAATGTTTGCATTCATGCAATAATAGTATTAACAAGGAAACATTGATACTTGTGTGATATGAAGTCCCTAGTAAAGCCTCTATATAATACTGGCTTGTTGGTTAATAGATGATTGTGGTTTCCCTATCATGAACATTAAGATGTTATTAAACAACAAGGTCATATCATTAGGAGAATGATATGGTGTACATACTCCTATAGATAAGCGTAGCATAAAGATCAAGTCATTTTAATAGTTCAAATGCTATATGCTTTCTGATACATAGTAATCTAATTCCTTCGACCATGAGATCATGCATATCACCTTTACCAGATGGATGCTTTGATGACATCAAACACCACACTGTAACTGGGTGGTTATAAAGGTGGCATTGAGTGTTCAGAAAGTATTGGTTGAAACACATGGATCAAGAGTGGGATTTGTCCATCCATATGACGGATAGATATACTCTGGGCCCTCTTGGTGAAATTTTATCCAATTAGCTTGCAAGCATGTGATTGTCTCACAAGGGATCACATATCACTGGAACGAGAAAAGAGTACTTATCGGTAACGAGGTTGAACTAGGTATGCAGAGATACCGACGATCATAACCTCGGATAAGTAAACTATCGTGAGACAAAGGGAAGTTGATATCGTATGTAAGTGGTTCATTCGATCGCAAAGTAATCGTAGAAATATGTGGGAGCCATATGAATTTCCAGATTCCTCTATTGGTTATTGTTCGGAGAAGTGTCTCGATCATGTCCGCATAATTCACGAACCGTAGGGAGACACACTTAAGGATTCGGCGTTGTTTGAGTAGTTATGGAATGATGAGAAAGAGACCGAATGTTGTTTGGAGTCTCGAATGGGATTCGGGATATCACGAGGAGATCCGGAATGGTCCAAAGAATAAGATTCATATAAGGAAAGTCCCGTTTCGGAGTTGGAGAATGGTTCCGGTGTTTTCATCGGGAATGTTCTAGAAGGTTCCGGAATGTCCGGCACTCCGGGGGGGAAGGGTACATGAATGTGTCATTGCAAGTTGGAATGATTGCATCATGTACTAGGTGTCATTGCTGTCGAAAATAAAGGGTTTATTCAAATCCTAGTTTTAAAAGTCAAATGGCTAGTTTGAAAGTCAAACGTCAAGTTTTGGAAAGAGGAGGAGTGGGAAACCGAGTTGGGGAGGAGTTCCCTCCTCCAACCGCCGGCCCACCTCCAAGCCAAGTTGGGGAGGGACTCCCCTCCGCTTGGACGTGCCTCCCACCTATAAAGGGAGGGGCAGGGCTGCCCCTCCTAGCACACAAGTCCCTTGCCCTGAAAACCCTAACCCTAGCCGCCGCCCTCCAAGCCGCCGCCGCCTAGGGATCTCCTTGCCGCCGACTTGGGCACTTCCAAGGCCTAGCCGCCGACTAGGCTTTACTAGTGCTACAACCTCCGCTGCCTGCTGGAACAAGGGAGAGGAAGGTCGTCGTCGAGTACCGAACGTGTGACCGACTGCGGGAGCGCTGCCGGAACGCAGCGCCGGAAGGATCGTCTACGCGATCTTGAGATCGGGAAGAGTACGACTACATCACCCACGAGAATCCGCTCTCGTTAAACACTTTGGAATCTTCGAGGGTGAGTTATTCTATCGACTCGTTGCTACAATCTAGTAGATAGATCTTGGCTTGTTTGTTTGTATGCGGTAGAAATTTTTTGTTTTCCATGCTACGAAACCCTACAGTGGTATCAGAGCCGTGTCTCTATGTAGATCTGTTGCACGAGTAGAACACAATGGTCATTGTGGGCGTTGATGCTTTTATTGTCGATTGCTTCTTGTGTACTTTGCATCTTGCGGTATGTTGGGATGAAGCGGCCCGGGCTAACCTTACATGACATCGTTCATGAGACTTGCTCCACGCTTGACATGCAACTTGTATTGCATAAGTGGCTTTGCGGGTGCCTGTTTCTCCTAGCATAGTTAAGATCCAATTTACAACGGGTGATCAACAATACTTGTATCAATGTTGTGGTTCTTGTTCATAAGTTAGAACGACACTTATTGAAAGCCCCAAATCACGTAAAATATGCAAAGAAAGTAGAGGCGTCTAACTTTGTTTTGCAGGGGTGTGCTGTGATGTGATATGGCCATGATTGTGATTATATTTGATGTATGCAATGTTCCTTATTGTAAGTTGGAAACCGGCAGGAGACATATGGTTGTCTTTAATTTATGTTAAGACCCGCGTGTCTATTCAAAGTAGTTGTAATAGTTGAAGCGGGTGGACGACAACCATGGAGAAGCGTCATTGACCTTGATGCAATGCCGGTGATGATGGAGATCATGTTCGTGCTAGAAGATGGAGATCGGAAGCACAAAGAAGAAAGGCCATATCATATCACATATTTTGAATTGCATGTGATGTTAATCCTTTATGCATCTTGTATTGCATAGTAGACGACGGTAGCATTGTAAGATGATCCCTCATGCACATGAATTTCAAGTCATAAAGTGTTCACCCTTAGTTAGCACCGTTGCTAAAGCTTGTTGTTTCGAAGAACCACGTGATGATCGGGAGTGTTAGATTCCGCAAGTGTATACAACGTGAGCAAGCCATATTTGCTCATGCAGAAACTAAGGTTTGATCTTGACGAGCCTAGCATGTACAGACATGGTCTCGGAACACGAATCACCGAAAGGTAAAGCATGAATCATATAGAAGATATGATGAAAATGTCGATTGTTCGCCATTGAAACTATATCAACTCTCGTGATGATCGGTGTTGATGTGGTGGATTTGGTTCATGTGATCACTAAAACAATGTGAGGGATATTGTTTTGAGTGGGAGTTCATCTATATTAATTTTATTATTAATTTGAACTCAGTTTGTCATAAACTTAGTCTAAACTATTGCAAATATGTTGTAGATCAATGGCAGCCCCTACCATCAATTTTAATGCGTTCCTAGAGAAAGAAAAGTTGAAAAACAATGGAAGCAACTTCGCGGATTGGTTCCGCAATTTGAGGATTGTCCTCACAGCTGGTAATTTGACCTATGTGCTGGATGCACCACTGGGTGACCCACCTATAGCTGATGCTTCCGATGAAGTAAAGAATGCTTACCTCGCTCGGAAGAATCAGTACTCCATAGTTCAGTGTGCTATCTTGTATGGTTTAGAATCGGAGCTTCAGAAAAGGTTTGAGAATTCAGACCCATATGATATTGTCGAGGATCTCAAATTGATTTTTGAGACTCATGCGGCAATTGAAAGCTATGAGGCTTTTGAAAAGTTCTTTAACTGCAAGATGGAAGAGGGAAGCTCCATCAGTGAGCATGTGCTTAAGATGTCTGGGCACGCAAACAAACTTCAAAGCTTGGGTATAGTGATTCCTAATGCTCTGGGGATTTACCGTGTCCTCCCATCACTACCACCTAGTTACAAGAACTTTGTGATGAACTACAACATGCAGAACATGAACAAGCAGTTGCCAGAACTGTTTGCCATGTTGAAGTCTGCAGAAGTGGAGATCAAGAAAGAGCACCAGGTGTTGTTGGTCAATAAGACCACCAAATTCAAGAAAGGCAAGTCTAAGCAGAAGGGACACTTCAAGAAGGGTGGTAAGAAAGTTACCACGCCAACGAAGAAGACCAAGGCTGGACCCAAGCCTGATACTGAGTGCTTTTACTGCAAGGGAGAAGGTCACTGGAAGCGGAATTGCCCAAAGTACTTGGCGGATTTGAAGAACAGCAACATCAAGAAGAAAGGTATATCTGATATACATGTTATTGATGTGTATCTCACTAGTACTCGTAGTAGTGCCTGGGTATTTGATACTGGTTCGGTTGCTCATATTTGTAACTCGAAACAGGTGCTGCAGAATAAACGGAAGCTAGCGAAGAACGAGGTGACGATGCGCGTGGGAAATGGATCAAAGGTTGATGTGATCGTGGTCGGCACGCTACCCCTTCATCTACCATCGGGATTAGTTTTATACTTAAATAATTGTTATTTGGTGCCTGCGTTAAGCATGAACATTATATCGGGATCTTGTTTATTGCGAGACGGTTACTTGTTTAAGTCCGAGAATAATGGTTGTTCGATTTATATGAGTAATATGTTTTATGCACATGCACCTTTGATAGATGGTCTATTCTTGTTGAATCTCGATAGTGAAAATACACATATTAATAACATTGAGGCTAAACGTTTGAAATCGAGCGATAACTCGACCTATATGTGGCACTGTCGTCTTGGTCACATTGGAGTGAAGCGTATGAAGAAACTCCATTCCGATGGAATTCTTGAATCACTTGATTTCGAATCACTTGATAGATGTGAAGCATGTCTGATGGGTAAAATGACTAGGACTCCATTTTCTGGTATGATGGAGCAAGCTACGGACTTATTGGAGAACATACATACCGATGTGTGTGGTCCAATGAGTGTAGAATCGCGCGGTGGTTATCGTTATGTTCTTACCTTCACGGATGACTTGAGTAGATATGGGTATCTCTATTTCATGAAACATAAGTCCAAAACTTTCGAGAAGTTTAAGGAATTTCAAAGTGACGTAGAGAATCAACGTAACAAGAAGATTAAATTTCTATGTTCTGATCGTGGAGGTGAATATCTAAGTTACGAGTTTGGCGAGCATTTGAAGAAATGCGGAATACTTTCACAGTTGACACCGCCGGGAACACCACAGCTTAATGGTGTGTCCGAACGTCGTAATCGAGCTCTCTTAGATATGGTTCGTTCTATGATGTCACTTATAGATTTACCGCTATCATTTTGGGGTTATGCATTAGAAACAGCCGCATTCACTTTAAATAGGGCACCGTCTAAATCCGTTGAAACGACACCGTATGAATTATGGTTTGGGAAGAAACCTAGATTGTCGTTCCTTATAGTTTGGGGATGCGAAGCCTATGTAAAGAAGTTACAGCCGGACAAGCTTGAACCCAAAGCGGAAAAATGCGTCTTCATAGGATACCCAAAGGAAACTATTGGGTATACCTTCTATCATAGAGCCGAAGGCAAAATCTTCGTTGCCAAGAATGGATCCTTTCTAGAGAAGGAATTTCTCTCGAAAGAAGTGACTGGAAGGAAAGTAGAACTTGACGAGGTTGTCGAACCTTCTCTCGAAATTGCGAGTAGCGCAGCACCGGAAGAAGTTCCTGTGGTGCCTGCACCAGTTAGAGAGGAAGCTAATGATGATGATCATGAAACTTCGGTTGAAGTTGCTGCAGAGCCTCGCAGGTCAACGATAACTCGTACCACTCCAGATTGGTATGATCCCGTTATGAGTGTCATGTTGGTGGACAACACCGATGACCCTGAGACATATGAGGAAGCAATTATGAGCCCAGATTCCAATAAATGACAAGAAGCCATGAAATCCGAGATTGGATCCATGTACGAAAACCAAGTATGGACTTTGGTGGACTTACCGGATGGCCGGAAGGCTGTCGAGAACAAATGGATTTTCAAGAAGAAAACAGATGCTGATGGTAATGTTACTGTCTATAAAGCTCGACTTGTCGCAAAAGGGTTTCGACAAATTCAAGGAGTTGACTACGATGAGACTTTCTCACCAGTAGCGAAGCTAAAGTCTGTGAGGATTATGTTAGCAATCGCTGCATATTATGATTATGAGATATGGCAGATGGATGTCAAAACAACATTCCTCAATGGAGACATTGATGAAGAGTTGTATATGATGCAACCCAAAGGTTTTGTCGATCCTAAAGATGCTAACAAGGTATGCAAACTTCAACGGTCCATCTATGGATTGAAGCAAGCATCTCGAAGTTGGAATCAACATTTTGATAAGGTGATCAAAATTTTTGGTTTTATACAAACTTATGGAGAAGCTTCTATTTACAAGAAAGTGAGTGGGACCTCTGTAGCATTCTTAATACTATATGTGGATGACATATTGTTGATTGGGAATGATTTAGACCTTCTTAATAGTGTCAAGGAATATTTGAATAATAGTTTTTCAATGAAGGATCTTGGCGAAGCAGCTTACATATTAGGCATAAAGATTTATAGAGATAGATCAAAACGCCAAATATCATTGTCACAAAGTACATATTTGGACAAAGTTCTAAAGAGGTTTGAAATGGAAGATAGCAAGAAAGGGTTCTTGCCCATGTTGCCCAATACGACCTTGAGTAAAACTCAGAGTCCGACATCGGCAGAAGATAGAGAAAGGATGAGTAAGACTCCCTATGCCTCAGCCATAGGATCTCTAATGTATGCCATGCTATGTACTAGACCCGACATTGCATATGCGGTTAGTTTAACTAGCAGATATCAAAGTGATCCAGGAGTGGATCATTGGACAGCGGTCAAAAACATCCTTAAGTACTTGAGAAGAACTAAGGATATGGTTCTTTCTTATGGAGGTGATGAACAGCTCATTGTTAATGGTTACACCGATGCTAGTTGGAACACCGATCCGGATGATTCTAAATCACAATCTGGATACGTATTTATTTTGAATGGTGCAGCAGTTAACTGGAGGAGTGCAAAGCAAAGCGTTGTGGCGAGATCTTCAACTGAATCGGAATACATGG